>JANTQA010000020.1:0-1200000 GCA_027625915.1 Anaeramoeba flamelloides | reverse complement strand
CCCATAATCTAGAATTTGTTTTAGTAAATGAGTTAAAACAAGAGAGTGTATCTAAAAATATACATAATTTCAAGTGTGGATTCAATGATTGGGGGCAAAAAATGTTTTCAAGAAAAAGTTAACTGTTGAGAGAAAAATGTTGGACACCATTTTTAATTGGGAACATTATTAAAATTGAAAATCAAATCCTATTGATAACTATTTGAATTTTTGATAAATCCAGGTTTAAAGGTGTTACAAATTCATTAATCTGGGGTTTGTGTAGAATAATCATTTGAATGGTTGATAACTAAAGTAGATCATGCTATTTTATCAAAAATCCAAGTTTTAGTAAAGTTTACTATTAATTCTGAAAATGGTAATTTTTAAACTTGCTTTAGATTATAAGAGATAAGGTTTCGAAAAAGTAGAATTACATTAGTCCTTATTCTAATAAGTAGATTATTGTTATTTTCTTTGGTTATTTCACAAACGATTGAAATTAAAAATCATTTTCAGTAAGGTTCCCAATTAAAATTGCTGTCCAACTATTTTTCTCTGTCCAACATTTTTCTCTCAACAGTAAATGGAAACTTTATTTATTTTTATTTTTTAATTTAGTTTTTTTAATTGTATTAAAGGAAGGTATTTGATCAGTTTTCCCTTTTTAGTGTTTTTTGGTTCGTAGGGATATATAAGAATTTTATTTTGAAAATTATTTTTTTAATTCCTTTTCCAAACCTAAAAATAGAAACTCAAATAATATCCAGTCTTCTGGTGTTTAATAATTCATATTTAAAACTTTCAAATATAAAAATATTTTTTTAATTGTTTAATTTCAAAGATTAACCCGATAATCATCAACACAAAAACCCAAAGACTGGTTAGTTTGGTTTCCTTTTGATTTATCAGTCTAGTTGTAACATCAATATATTTCCAATATTTCAGAAATAATTTGTCAAAAAAATTTATTCATCAATTATTTGACTTCTAAAATAAATTGTGTTTTTAATTTAACTTAAGGATTATTCGAATTTTATTACCAGTGGCTATTTCTTTTATACCTAAAACATGAATTATGAACTCAAAAGAATGTTGAGTTAATAGATCTTGTTAAAATGTAAAATTTAGGTTTTTTTTGAGGAAGGAAAAAAAAATTTACTTTCCAAATCCAAATATTTTTCACTCAAAATTTTCGACTTCCAAAAATGATATTGGGAAAATGTTACTCCACTTTATATTGAAGTATGTTAGAGTTGGTGCTGAGTGTAGCCACCCATTTGAAAAGAAAGTGGAGTGACATTTTCCCAATATCAAAAAAAATAGCTTTTTATTTTTACCTTGCTTTGTTGGGATTTTTCGAAAAGTTTTTGGATCAATAAATGATTTTAGTCAAAATCTTAAATTGCTAAAAATTGACAATATTTGACTTTCCATCAATTCACTAGATTTTAAAGGTCTTAGTCTATTTACTGCTTTGTATTTCAATTCACACAGAGTATAAAATTCAGATAGTCCTTAATCAACATTTTGAGACAAATTTAACAAAGACTATTTTCCAACTTTGGAGTCTGAATAATGATGATTCAACCTTTAAAATTGTGGCCAAGTATAGATTTTTTTTTGAAATTTTTGTGGTTTTTTTACGAATAAAATGATCATTTTTCATTGATAGGATCAACAAATAGCACTCTTTTACGATTGCTAAGAGAGACATTTGAACCATTGGTTCACTAATGTGATTTCCTCCCAAAAAAACACACTTTGATTTTTGGTTTGTTCTTGGTTGACGTTAGTTTCTTAAAATTGTCACTTTTTTTTCTCATTTTAATCATTTTCGCTATTACTTAAGTGGTTTTGTGATTCAAAAATTGGTTGTGTTGATAGATTTTTTTTTTTGAAAAATGAAGAAAAAGTTTGTTCTGAAACGAGACCTATAAAAAAAAAGAAGTCAAAAAAAAAGCAAAGAATTATTTTTGTTTGAAATAAAAAAGAAAAGAAAAAAAATTTGTATTAGTGAGTGGACATAAAATGATTTATTTACTCGAATGGAATTGGCGGTAATAAAAAGTAAAAGAGGTGTTTTATTTCTCAAAATTAAAAAAGCTTGATTCTTTTTTTTTGATTTTTTTTTTTGAAATAATCCAAATAAAAAATGTTGTTTTTGGTTTTAGTTTTTTGTTGTAATTTTCAATGATTTGTTGTTTATCTAAAGCGTCTTGCTTGCCTTTCAGATTCCATCAGCACAAGAATGTCACCTTCTTTAACTGGCCCTTTAACATTACGAATAAGGTTTCTTGTGTTATCATCAATAAATTCAACACGTACTTGGCTTACACCACCTGATGCACCTGTTCTTCCAAGAACTTTTGTGACAGTTACAAGTGTTTTTTCGTCCTGATTGTAATTGGGATGTTACAAAAACAAAAAGTCAAAATTCAAAAAGAAATTCAAAGACTTGTTAAACCGATCAAAGTCACTTCAATAGATTAAAAAAAAAAAAAAAAACTTACTGTTGACTATTATTTTTATGATTTTGGTACGTGAGTGGTTGGTGTGTGGGTTTAAAAAGAAATTGAGTTTTCAAGAAGATTGTTTAAAAAAGAATATTTACCATTAGCTAGATAGAAAATTTTTAATTTTGAACGAAAAAATGATCTAAGAAAAATGAATCATTTTTTGAATTTTTTTTAAATCCAAAACAAAAATCCATTAAGGTTGGAATAGTTGAAATTTGAAAAAACAATATCTTGTATCGGATGTGGCGATCACATAATTTTGGTTCTTGGCTGATTGATCTTTGGGGGAGAATTGATTTTAAATACTGGTATTTGAATTCTAAATGGGAAAGAATTTTCACTTCCTTTTCTATATTTTTTTTTTTATAAATATAGTTCTCAAAGAAATTAGGTTATAATTTGAGGTTCTCGATCTATATTCTCTTAAAAAAGAGAAATTAAAAATGAAGTGAAAAAAAATCCCATTTATTATTCAAATACCAGTAGTGGTTCAAAAAGGTAATTTTTGGCTATTGTTTTTTTATTTTTCCAAAATCCAAATTGAAGAATGTAAGTTTAATAAGTTAGTAGATATTTAATAATGAATTTTAATTTTTGGGTTATCAATTGAAAAAAATTATTTCATTTATTAGTTTTTAGTTATTTAACTAAAAAAACAAATAATTTTTTTTAAAAGCCAAATAAAAATAAAAATTGATGAAAAATTTCAATAGACAACTCACAGATCACATTTTTTAATAACTTAACTTCCGATATATTAATGTTTTTAATATCCCTTGGATTTCGAAAAAAAATATAAAATGCCAAAAAAATGACTTTTTGAAAAACTATTTGATATCCATACTTCCTCGAAGATCGATCAGCCAAGAACAAAAATAATAAGTTGCCACACCCGATACAAGATAATTCTTATTCAAATTTTAGGGATTGTAAACCATAATAACAAAAAAATAAACAGTAAATTCAATAAAAAAATTCCATTAATTTTTATATTGTCTTGAATTTTTAAAAAAAGAGGTTAAAATCATTTATTCAATAATTTCATACTTTCTTAAAAATTATAATCAGAGATAAAATATTGTTTTAAAAAGTTTGATCTATTTTTTTCATTCTTGGAAAATTATATAAGTCAATTAATTTTTGTAGAAAAAAGTTCAATTCGGTTTCTAATTGTAAACATTACTGAAAATGATAACTAAAATCAATTAAAAGAAGAAACCAATTAACTCCAAATAATAATCCATTATATTATTTTCATTCAAAAAAACAAATACAATTTAAATCTACTTTATTATTGAAATTGTAAAAGTGGTTTTGGAGATCTCCAAAAGTAGTCAATTTTTTGAACAAATGTTTAATAATTGATCATTCATAGTAAAACCCATCACCAAAAGATAGTATTAAAAAAACTATTATTGTACTGAATTCTTCATTTTGTCTTTATTTATTTATTTACTCTTTTATTAATTGGTCTTACTTTATATTTTCAACAATGTTCCCAATTAAAAACTGTGTTTCACTTTTTTTCCACAGCGTTAATTAAAGTTTTATTTTAAAAAATAATTTTCTTATATGAAAAAAGTATTCGTATTTTCTATTTAGATATTATACAAAAATACACTATAATAATAAAAACACCAAATTATGTAATAAAATAGCAGAAAAAATCAATTTTTTTCCTCAAAAACAAATGAAAATAGTTATTTTAAACTTCAAAAAAAATATTATTTCTTAATTTGAAGAACATTACTTTTAACAATTTTTTATTTTTATTTTACAAAAAAAATATGAGAAAAAAAACCAACAATTATTTTAAAACTATTTCCTCAATACATTTACAACTAACAAAAATAGGCTTCAAACCTTAAGAATTACTTTTTAATTTAATTATTTTTAGATTATAATTAAATGCTTAATCTTAATTATTTCAATGGTTTCGTAACCCCCAAGATTAAACTATTAATAGAATTTCTTATTATCTCTCAAATTGTTGAAATATTTTCAATGTTAGATCAGTTAAATAAAAAAACATATCAAAAGATATTAATTGTTGTAAAATAAATGGAAACCAATTTTCATTCACATTTCCAAAAAAAAAATTTTAAATCATAAACTCTGTTTCAGTCAAAGAGGCCCAACCTTTTTTTCAAATATCAATTATTTTATATAATTGGCCTTTGAAGAACAAATAAGAAATAAAAAGAATTATACATATCAAAAAATTGTTGATATATGTCGGAAAGAAAACTAATTAATCAATATATTTTCTTAAAAATTGAAAAACTCAAATTCTTAGGGCCCCATTAAGAAAAACAACGATGTTCGTTTTGAACTTCTACTGGTATTTGAATAATAAATATGAAACATTTTTCACTTCAATATCCATACTTTTCTTTTAATAATTAAGCACCCAAATGAAGTTTGTTGGTATTTGTGGTATCTATTTGAAAAAGGAAATGAAAATAAAGTGAAAATTTTTCACATTTATTAAACAAATATCAAGATCAAAGATCTTCATAGAATTGCAATAGAAATCAATATGATTTCTCAACAATCTTTAGATGGTTTCAATAACCTTAGAATAACACATTTTTATCAAGTGACTCTTGATCTTGCAATAAAAAAATTTTTTCAACTGAATGACGTTTTAAAACAAAATCGAAAAAAAAAAACAAAAAATGTGAAAAAATGATTTCTATTTTGAAAATTTCCAAAATAAAATTTTTCTTCTAATATCTATGCAAACCCTTTAAACACATGTATTAAACCATTACAACTGGGCCCCTTTGACTGAAAAATAGTTAATAACCATTTCGAATTTTTTTAACTTAAAACAAGCATAAAATATTAATTTATCTTTGAGAATTGGGGACTTTTGGTGATTTAGGGAATTTTTGGGATGTATTTTTTAGGAAGGCTAATATTAATAAGATTATTATTTTTAAAATAATGGATAGTTTAATTTTTTTATTTCAGTTATCCAAAAAAAAAAATAAAAATAAACTTCTTTGAAAAGAAGTAAGAAATCTTATAGCAGGTAAAGGAAGTATACCAAAATAAACTTTAAAAAGAAAAACACCCAGTTCTATAATAACTCTATATAAAAAATCTTCTTAATTTCAAAAAAATATAATAATTATTTTAAACTTGAAAAATATATAATTTATTTATTCAAATAACCATTCCAATAATTTTTTTCTTTTTATTTAAATAAAAATAAAGGAGAAAAACAAACCAAACAATCAAATTTAAATTCTAAAAAAATACTTTTTTAAAACCTAGAAAATTCAACTTATAATGAAGAATGAAATATTATTTATTTTAAATTTTTTCTTTTACAATTTATAGTCAACTGTATTATTATTTTTTAAATGATTAAATATTAACAAAAAAATAAATAATTTCCAATTAATAATTATGATAAATAAACAAAATAAAAATTAAATCAAATTAATTCATAATAACAATTCATTATTTATATTATTCACAATTTTTAATAAAATTCTTGTTCATCTTATAAATTTCAAGAAATTTAATAAATTATTCAAAAGAAAAAACAAAATTATTATTTTCGATATTCAATTTTTCTATATTTGATTTATCTTTCGAGTATTTTTAAAAACAAGTTTTAAAATTACAATTTTTTATATGTCGATACAATCTATCAGATATTTCATTTTAGTGAGATTTCCAAAAACAAAAATGTTTTAAAAATATTTCTTTTAGGTTTTTCGAATTTAAACTAAAAGGATCAAGATCTTTTCCAACAATTAGTTGTAAAAAATGAATTGGTTTAAAACTTACACAAACTATTTTCGTTAAAAATTATAAAGGGGTTTTGGTTTATGAGTTTTTCTGATTCTTTGTGATTATAAGTTCTTTAATAGCTTTTGGGAAAAAAATAAATACGATTTTCTTATCTCTTTATGAGGAAACGAAAAGGTAGTTATTCAAATTTTGAAATACTAAAATAAAAATTTCGCTTTTGAAGGAAATTAGATAAAAAATAGTAAAAAGTGAATTCACTTTTCCATTTTTTCTTTTTTAACCAAACATTATTTTTTTTTATTCCTATATTTGTTTAACAAAACAACCATCAACAGAACACAAGTCAACCACAAAAAAAAACACAAGAACAAACTATCAATGCTAACTGGATCAATTCGTGGAAGACGGCATTTAGTTACGCGTATCGGACAAGGAGGTTTTGGCGAGATTTATATTGCACACGATCGCCGAACGGAACAGCCTGTTGCTATTAAATTTGAAAAAAAAAGTTGCCAAAAGGAAGCACTCAAGTTTGAGATTGAGGTCTTAAGCCAGTTGCAACCCTCTATTTTTTTTCCGAATTTTATTTGCTCTGGTTGTAGTAAGGACTTTAATTATTTGGTCATGGATTTGCATGGACCAAATTTGTCTTCTGTGAGAAGGCACCACAGAAAGCGTTGCTTTTCAATCACAACAACAGTCAAAATTGGAATTGAAATGATACTTTCTATCAAGGAGATCCATAAGATTGGATTTATACATAGAGACATCAAGCCTGTATGAACTCCCTTTTTTTCTTTCTCAAAAAATTAATTTCCTTCGTTCTGTTTTTTCATTTAAAACCACTTATCTCGCAAACTGTGCTTTTGCCTTCTTTTCATAAAATTGGAATTTCAAAAGTTTAAATTTTCTTGAAATAAGAAATCTTTACAAAAATCAGATCATTTGAAAAAACATTTTTTAAAAATTGAGATTTTCAACAACACAGCTTTAAAAAACACAAATTTATCAAAAAAAAAAGATAAATTGTGTAAAATCTAAAAATGGAACAAAAAAACTTTCAAAATTAAGGCATCACTTTTTATTCTTGTGAACAACAAAGTTCTTGAAAGTAAAATTATGTAAACAAGGAAAATGAAACAAGTGTTCTTATAATTTCAGAGAATATTGAATCAGAATTTTTGTTTCTCTCAAGTACTGAAAAATTAAAAAGAATTCAATAAAATTTTTACTTCATTTTACTCTTAGTAAAAGGGATTAGCATCTTCACAAATTCGTTTTTAATCAAAGTATGCTGTAATTAGATGTTAATGATCTTAGTACTCTATAACTTAAATAGCTTCTGTGATTTCACATAAGTCTAAATAATCTATGATAAATCTTATTGAACAATAAATCATTACAAATTTTTTACTAAAAATAACAGTTTAAAAATTTTTATTTTTTAAACTTTCCTCTTTTTTCGGTTTTCATAAAAAAAGTTTCAAGTTTTTGAAAGTTACCAAATATTTTTCTTTCAGGCATCATTCTTCTACGGCAACAAGACAAAATTTTAAAATACATTATTGGTGATATTCTCTACTTACAAATTTTGTAGATTACCAAGTGTCAAAAAATTCTGATTGACTAAGAAACCCAAAAAAGAATATGTTTTTTTTTGAGATCAATTTTTTTTTTCCATTTTTTCTGAATAAGAAAACCTATTAAATTCATTTTATTTCTCATATTATAAAAAGTTTTTACCCTGTTTATTACCATTTCGATCATTATTAGACAATAACAAAAGTCTTTGTTGACAGGTAATATTAATATAAAGATTTTTTTTTCTTTTTTGAAACAAAACTTTTCGTTAACCAAAAAAAAATGATATATTCAACCAATTGGAAAAATAATTTTATTTTTTTAAGAAGAATAGTTATAATAATTAAAGTTTTAAAGCCATTTAAAAATTTTACCAAGAAATTTTGTTTTTGTTTTAAGATAAAATCCGATTTTTTCAAAAGAAAATTTTCTTGAGGATTTTTGTAAATTTTGTAAATTTAAATCCTCAAAATTCAAAATCATTTTTTTTCTGGCCAAAAATGATTTGAATTGTTATAAGGATTCTTGTGAATAAGACCAAACAATTTTTTAAAAGATTTTTTTTAAAATTTAAAATTTTTTTTGCAATTTTTTTTCATTTTTTGAAAAAACCAGAAAACAACTTTTTTTAAAACCTTAAATAATAAAAAATATTTTACTTAATAGATCGAAATTTAATTGGGAAAATTTTGTTAAACATCTATCAAATTTTCAATTTCTTTAACCTAAACCACAATTAGTTTTATTTGTTAATATTTGAAATGAACTATTAATCATTAAAAATAATAACCAAATAAAATATTTTCTTTCTAAATTGATACTTTCCAACATAAAACTAAAAATATGTTTTCCCATTCTCAAGAATTGACTTAATTGTTAATAAAAATAATAGGTTACCTTTTTTTAGTTTTATATTGGAAACATGCAAATTTTTGATTTCAAAAAAGGGACTCAAATTAATAAATTGTTTAAATGAGGTTAACTCATACATTTCAGAAGTCGAAACAGAAATTACAAAAAAAGTTTTTCAAGATCTTGACAAGATTTAATTTTATTTTTAAAAATACTACACCCTTAATTACTTTTCCAAATACTAAAAGATAGAAACTCAAAATAAAATTATTCCAATATTTAAAAAGTCATTTTGAAAAACATCCAAAAGTAACTATTTTTTCCAATTTTTCAATTAAAAAGATTTATCCAATAATCGTCGGACATTAAAAACCTAAATCTTGATTTTTTTTGTTTCTTTTTTATCAAAACTAGTTATGTAACATCAATATATTTCCAATATATGTGGAAATAATTTGTCAAAATCATCTCGGAGTTAATTATTTAATTTAATCAAAAAGAAAAATATTTTTGAAACTAACCTAAATTTCGAGACAAATTTCAAAAAGATATTTTTCAATTTTGGTGTCTTTAAATTGATAATTCAACCTTTAAATATGTATTGAAATGCAAGATTTTTTTCAAAGATTCTTGCATTTTTTTTGACTAATACATTGGATCGTTTTTAATTGATTAGGATCATCTTTATTATTTTACGAATCAGAAATTTAGATACATTTGAACCCTTTAACACAAATATGATTTACATTCAACAATAACACCCTTTAATTTTAGTAAATACTATTAAGGTTTGTTCACATTTTATACCACTCTGTAGGGATTGAAATATAATACTGTAGTGAATAAAATTGATTTAAAAGAATTCCAATTAAAGGAAAGTTAATTTAAATGTTTTTAGAGGATTTTACATTAAAACATTTATTTAAAAATATCAAAAAATTTAATGAATTTTCGAACAAAACAAGTTAAATTTGAAATCAATTTTTTTTTTTTTTGATATTGCATCTAGTTCTATCTCTAAATTATTTTAAAGTAAGCTAAATTTCAAAAAAAGAGGCTTATTTTTCATTAGAAAAAAATTTATTGAATTTTTTTTTTTTTTTTTTGGAATAATAATGTATTTCACTAAAATATTTAGAGGTAATAATCAATATAGATTAATAAATAAAAATATAGTGTAATCACTTTATTTTTTGAAAGACAAATGAAAAAAGTAAAAAAATAATAATAATAAAGTTTGCCCCTAATTTTGAAATTTGGCTTATATTTATACACTCGAAGTAAAATATACAGCGATTGAAAATAATTTGGATAGAATCTGACACAATTAAATTTTGATTTTCGAACCCCTTCAAGTTAAAATTTCGAATTTGGTTATTAAAAATAATTTTACCCAAATAACAAATTTTCGAAAAAAAAAAACCCTATATTTAAACACAAGAACTCTTGACTCAACATTCTTTTAAGTCAACAAATATTTTGTTAGTTATAAAAGCAATATCCATAAAATATGAATAGTCCTTAAATAGTATTAACAAAAATACATATTATCTTTCATTTTAAGTTTGAAATGTTAAACAAAAAACTTTAATAGAATACAAGAGAACAGGAAATTATAATTATTTTTCTAATTTAAAAGTTCAAATTCAAATACAAAATAAAAAAAAAATGGAATCTCTGATGATATTTTAGTGTAGATAAAAATTCAGATTTTGCTTTACTATTTTCAAGAGCAAATTTTGAAACAAAATAATTTATTTTTCAAAATTTTATACAAAAACATTTCATAGATATACATACTATTTATTTTGAAATTTCACAATTATCTTTGTCTAATTATAGGAATTCTGGTTTAGATCATAATTTCATCTTCATTTTAATTTAATAAACATTTGTTTAATTCTTTATTGATTTTTTTTTTATTCTGTACAAAAAAAAATTATCCATAGTCGAATTTTGTTCTTCATCACGAGACCACTATTAAGAAATTGATTTCAAAAAAAAAAAAAAAAATGATAATTTGCCGACTATATGCTTATTGGATTTTGGTTTAGCAAGAAGATATTTAGATCAAGAAGGAAAATTATTACAGCCACGGGGAAAAATGGGGTTCCGAGGCACCACAAGATATGCGTCATTAAATTTCCATTTGGGAATTGATCTTTCGAGAAGGGATGAAATCTGGTCGTTGTTATATCTGTTGGTTGAATTTTTAAAAGGCGAGTTGCCCTGGTCCCAAGTAAAAGATCGTCAATTAATATTTGAATTAAAAAAAAAGTTTAATTCAGTATCATTAGTTAAAGGGCTGTAGATCCAGTTTGCAAAATTTTATGAATATGTAAAAACATTAAAATTTGAAGATAGCATCGATTATGATTATTTAATATCATTATTACAAAAGGCTGTCAAAGAAGGCAAATATAAATGTGATCATTCTTTGGATTGGGACAAATCACTTTTCAAGAAGAAAATGCAATCACTTGCGCCATTCAAACGAAGACATAAGAAAAAGCAAAAACCTTATAAATTAACAATGACCCCTAAGAATTACAAAAAGAAAAATTACTTGAAGCAAAAGAAATCAAGAAGGATCAAGAATTTTTTAGATTCTGAATACAAACAAAAATATGACAAAACTGTCAGCGATGGCCCTTTAGATTCAAAGAAGGCGGTGCCATCTCTTTCTATTTCCATTAAATCAAGCTCAAGTATTTATCCCAAGCAGGTTTAACACAAAGTTGATAAAAGTTTGCTATTCGAAATCAACAAAATGAAAGACATCCCGATCCCTTCTTATCAAGAAAGTGTCTGGGGAAGAAAAATGAAAGAAAGCAATGAGAACATAAACGAATACGAATTACTCGACGAAGGAATCTATGTTAATGGAAAGAATCAAGGGGGGGTAAAGGGAAATGGGGTGGGGAAATGGAAGGGAAGAAGGAAAAAGAAAGGCGAGACGAAGGAGAAAGTGAAGGAAAATGGGAAGGGAAAACAAAAATTAATCAAAAAATGGGAAAAAAAGGGAAACAAGCAAATTGACAGAATTAGAAGAATAACAATAACAACATCCTCGGAAAGTACTTCCGAAACTACATATGATGAAACGGCAAAGTCAGAAATAACAGAATCTTCTTTGAAAAAATCCAATAATGAAAACACTAACATTCAGAAAAATGATTTTAAATCCAAGAACAAGAAGAAAAATCAGATCAAAAATAAAAAAAAAAAAAATTTCGATAAGAATACAATTGCGAACAATCATTTTGAAAATACAAAAAAACTTATCATAAAAAAGGAAACACCAATTAAAAAGGGAAACAAAAAAAGCCCAACAAATTCAAAAAAATCAGGAACAGACCAAAAAAATTTAACTTTATCTGAAACCCTGAGTACAGAATCCAATTTAAACTCTTCAAAGCATATCGGTGCCGATAAAAAATTTTGTAATTTTTTTTTAAAAGAAGAATTATTTTATGACAATTTAAAAGGTAACTTTCCTTATCATTCCACGACCTAAATTTCAAGTTGTCCCACAAATTATTGTCGTAATAAAGTAGAGGATAGAGTAAATCACAACAGATGATCGAATACACTTTACCAATCCAAATAATTATGTGATATCTTTGAATTTATATTTTGAAATAATTCTGATTATTAGAGATAGTTAATATAGAGACATACCATTTTTTTTATTTATTAATTTTATTTTTTTAAGTTTATTACAAACATTAAAAAAAAAAAAACACTTCTTATTTTTTATTAATGCGATTCAATAATATTCCAATCACTTCTTTTTCCATTTAAATCCATTCTTCTTTTAATTTTGTTTTTCTTTTTATACAAACCTTGTTTTTTTTATTTTTTTATTTTTATTATTTTTGTTACATTATCTATTTTTTCTTACCCTTCAATATCAAAAGCAAATTATTTTTTAAAAAAAAATTGTGAAATACTTTTTATATATTTTTTTCAAGTCATTTATTGAAATGATTTTCAATCCATTTTTGATTTATTTATTTTACTAAATAAATAAGACTACAGGCTATAATTATATTATGTTAATTTTAATAATAATATAATTAGATTAATCTAATTGTAGAATAAATATTTTTGAGTAAAATATTTTATTAAAATCATGAATAAAAATTTGAAATAAAATTTAAGAGCTTTTCTATTTGGTTTTATTTTTTTTTTTTATTTTTATTACAAGGCTTTTTTTCATTTATTGAAATTAGGTTTGTAGCTGTAATTTTTGATAATTAATCCACTTTCTTCAGTAATTGAAATAATGTCAAATATTTCACTTTAATATTATCTAATTAATTTGATTGGTATCGATGATAACTATTGCTTATTATTTCCTGTTGTAGGTCAAAAAGAAATTATTTTTTTTTAAAACATTACTATATTTCCAGATAGACTCTCAAAAAATGATATTGAATGTTTATATTTATACTTTAAATATTTTTCTTAGAATAGACACATATATACTTAAATTGATATAATATCAGATGATTAAACTTCAAAACCCCACCAATTTTTGAATAATGAAGTGTTTATATGAATATTAAACCCCATTAGAAAAATTTGGAAATACCCAAAATCAAAAATACATAAAAAAAAAAAACCAATTTATTGTATTTTTCCAAAAGTAATATAAAGCAACATTTAAGTTACCCAGTATTAATGTTTTAATAAGTAATCATTTTCGTCCAAATAAATTAAAAAAATATAAAACTCAAAAATAAAAATTAGTGTCTCCAAAATCATGAAACAAGCTGAACAAAAAAAATGTATTGGTTAATTTGTTGAAATTTCACCAAAAATTGTTTTTCGATCAAATGATAAGATACCATCCACCAATTGTATGTAATTTTTCAATTTCTACAAACTCAACACTAACCTTCTATCAACCATTGAAAAAAAATTTCCGATCTAACAAAACAGATTTACGCAACTGTAAAAGAGTTCATGAAAAACAAAACAAAAAAGACAAAAAATGAAATAGTTTGTAAAATCAAAATTCTTTCCAAATTGAATGTAAAGTGTAGTATTATTATTCTTTCAACTGTTTAAACTCTGTCCAAATTTTTGGAATATAGTTTAGTTGTTCTCCAGATATTTTTCTCTTATATAAATTTTTATTAGTAAAAAAATAATTAATTTTAGAATGGAGATTATATTATTTAACAATTAATTGACAAAAAATCTAATGTAAATTTAAATTTTTAGTCTAAATTCGATATTAATAATCTTTAAAATATCAGAAATTCAAAAAAACAAAAAAAAAAAAAAAGACCAAATATATATACACAAAATCTGTTTCTATCAAAGGTGACAACATTTTTTTTCCAATACTAATTATTTTATATAATTAAACTTTTAAGAACAAATAAGAAATACGTATAATGATACACATCAAAGAACAGTTGATATCCACCTGTAATAAAATTATTAAATCAAGGGATTCTCTTAAAAATACTAAAAACTCAAATTCCAATAACCCCATTAAGAAAAACAACATTTTTTATTTTGATCTTTCCTATTGAAGATCAAATAAAATTCCAATAGATATCAATATTCTTTCTCTACAATCATTTTTATGTTACCAATAACATTCAGAAAAACATGTTTTTACCCAGTTACTATAGATCTTGCGAAAAAAAAAATTTACAAATGAATTAAGTTTCAAAAAAAAATCATAAAAAAAGTAAAAATGTGAAAAAATTATTTCAATTTTTGAATTTCCAATAATAAATTTTTTTTCGATATCGAATTCAAACCCTTTACATACATACAATTCACTCTCCACAAATGTGACCCTTTGACTGGATTATGGTTTAGATGCTAAACAAATTTAAATAATTTTATGAGAAATCAAAATGAATAATAATATATATAAGAAAGGAATGAAATTGAAAATATTTCTAATGGAATTTTTGAACAAAAATATTCAGGAAATATAGAGAAATTTTGCTATCTGTTTTGTTAAAAATTTTTGATAAAATGGAATTTAAAAAAAAATGAATTAAAAAAAACTTTTTTCAGTAGGGATCTGTTAGAAAAATAAAAAAAAATAAAAGTTTTTTGGAAAAAAAAAATAAATAATAAAGTAAAGTTTCTTTAATTGATATTATTTATTTATTTTCTTCGTCTTTTGCCTTTTTTGATCAAAATGAAAAATGGAAAATGAAAATAAATTATATTTGACTAAAAATTAATTGTAACAAAAGGGTGTATTTATCCTTTTATATTCACATTTGTGATTTTGATTTACCATTCCAGAAAAAAATTGACAAATCGAATTTGGTTGTAAAATGGTCGTGAAAGTTCTTCATTTTCTGATATTTATTAACTTTATTTTCTCTATATTTTAAAACAAAAAAAAAAAACAAGTCCAAAAATAAGATTGATTAGTAGATTTAAAATAGAATTCAAAGCCTCAAATGAAATCAAAATTTAAGCTATGTTCAATTTTCCAAATTTTGTGTATTTAATTCTAAAAATTAGAATTAGTGAATTTTTTTGGGTTTATTTTTTGTTGCTATGATTTTTTTATTCATGTGAAATTGGCTTTAAGAGTTTTTCAATGGATATTAATCCAGTTTGAGCAATTTCAATTTCAGATACCTTTGATTGATCAGCAAAAAATAAGAAGAAAAATATCTGAAAAATTTTCCTTTTAATTATTTTATAATTTTTTTTTAGATTTGACAATTTTTTTTTTCTGACAATTGAAAAAATATTAAAAATTGATATTGTTTATTAGATCAATAGAGCATTGAGTTTTATTTAATACAGTACGTGCCTCCAATAATTATAACACGAATTATTAGTATGATGACTATTATGATTATTATGATAATGATCATGATTTTCACAATTAGTCTAGATATGCTTGTGATTATTTTTTCTTCTCGGGTCGAGACTGATAACATTTGTATACCACTTTGACTCCATCTTGTTTATATTGCTCTTTTGGGATCCAAAATGCTTGGAAATCATTCAGTGAGGAAAGAATACTACCACCAATATAAGAACAGTAGCTTTTATTAAATTTTAAATTTGCTCTTTTCTTGATCTGAATATTAAAAAGATCCGTCAATTCGTTTGCTAGTCTTTCTTCAAACCCAGGAATATTTGTTGCTCCACCAGAAAAAACAATATTTTTGACAAAATCCTTTCTTTTTTCAATCGAGAAATTTGAAAGCGATTTTTTAATCAGATCTTGGATCGACAATTCATTAATTCCTGCCATTGAGGGGTTAAATAGGATTTCTGGAAAAAGAAACCGATCACTTGAGGTTTGAAAAGAATACCTTTCATTTTTATAATCATTTTTATTTTTTTGTTGCTCTTTTTCTTTTTCTTTTTCTTTTTCCTTTTCTTTTTCCTTTTCTTTTTCTTTTTCTATATTTTGAGAAACAAAACAGTGCTCCTTTATAAGGTTTTGAATTGATTTGTAATTCAAATTAAGACCGTTTTCTTCTAATTTGTTTTTCAAATTGGTAAAAATTAATTTCAATCCAACATTATTGCTTTCAATTGAATCCCAAATTGCATATCCATTTGCAACTGAAACAATTTGAGTTTGAGAATACCCGACTTCCACAACAAGACCGTCAGTTAAACCAGAGCCATAAAGAGAAAGAACTGGTTGTAATGCGACATATATTGCATTAATATTGAAACGCTCAAAAAAATACTTGCATATTTTTTCATCGATTTCGAAAAGATTGTGAAAAGGCACAGAGATAAGAACGTTTGTTTCTTCAGGGTCAAGTTCAATTCGTTCATTCATGATGATCGCTAAGATTGTTTTTAATCTTTCCCAATCACTAATTTTCCCACACTCAAAGCCTGTTCCAATCTCTTCTCCGAGAAACAGCCCTGGTAAACTACTCCCGCCAATCCCATATTTGATCGAATAGCTCCCAAGATCAAGAACAACTGGTTTTTTTTCCATGTGTTTTATTTCTAATTGGTGAAACTGGAATTTGGTGAGGTTGGGTTTTAATTCAAAAAAAAAGATTAATATTTCAAAGGAATCCCTCAACCACCAAAAAAATACTTTGAGAAGAAGAAAAAAAATGAAAAAAATGAATTTATATTCATTAACTTCACTACAAACATCTCGTGAATTTGACAAAGTTTATCAGCTTTGCAACTCGTTTCCCCTTTAAAGTTGTTGAAAAGTGTTTGAAAGGTTTGTAAATTGTTTGAAAGATTGTGAAAAGGATGAAAGCTTGAAAAATGTGATGATATTTTTTGGAGTGATCTTTGAAAATCATCAAACCAATTGTTGGTTATTACAAAAATACGAAAATTAGTGACTCGCTCTACACAATCATGAAAAAATTATTCAAAAAAAATAAAAATGTGCTAATTTTACACTTTTTAATAACTTCACTGATAATAAACAATATTGGTAAATAAAAAATCTTTTATCAAAAAATTATTTTTAAAGATATTTTATAGTTTAAGTATAAAAACCCAATTGTCTAGTAATAGTAATATTTTTTTCAAATTTAATAGTAAAAAAATTTGAAATATTTTTTTCTTATTGTTAAGAGGTCATTTTATTATATTTTAAAAGTATTTTAAATCTAGCGAATATCTTTTAAATGGAGAATCAAATTATTTTGATTTATTAAAGAATTATTTATACTTTTAAATTCTAGAAAATATAATTTTTTGATTTTCAGTTTGTTTTTTGTTTTAATTTTTGAAATAAACCCTAATAAAAAAAATTTTTTTTAACCTCTATATAACATTATTATCACAAAATTTCCTTTTTAATATGATGATTTTTTCAATATTTTTTAAATAAAATTTATTATAACGAGCTTATAACATGTTACAAATTTTATAACACATTTGGGAAAAAAAAATTATGATATTTAAGTTTTTATTCAAAATTATAGAACATTTATAATGGTTACAACAAGTTTATAACACCGTTACAAAATGTTATAAAAAATACTTTTTATTAGGGAAACCGAAAGATTAATTTAATTTTCTGTTTATTCCAAAAAAAAAAAAACTACAATTATGTTTTCTTGAGTTTTTGGTTTATTTTGAAAATCAATAGATTTTCGTTAGGTTTTTTTATTTTTTCTATTTATTTCGAAAATCAATAGATTTTCGTTTGTTTTTTTTTACATTAGAAATAAACCGAAAATTTATTAAAATTTTTTGTTTATTTCTAAAGTAAAAAAAACTCAAAAAAACCTTGACAACTTGACAAATAAAATAAAAAACCTCAAAAAAAAAAAAAAAAAAAACTAGAACACTTTACATATAAAGTAGAAAACCCGGAGAAAAATTAGGCACTTAAAAGTAATCTACGGAGACTTTTTGATAGTTTTTACAGAATTCGCAAGAATAGAGTAAAAAAATCAGAGGTTTTACCGAATTCTTTTTAAAAAAAAAAAAACGTAAACACGGAATATTTATCATTTATTTTTTTTTTCGTATTTGAGTTTTTTAGATGAATAGAGTATTTTCAAAACTATTAGTTATTATCTCTTCCAAAAAAAAAATACCCTGAAGTGGATTTTAAACTAAATAGAACATAAATTCATAGCCAGATCTATTTAAATAATTTAAACCCCAAAATAGTCCTTTTATTATCGATATGAAAAATTAAAATATAAACTATTTTTCATTCAAAGGGGCCCAGTTGTAATGGTATAATACATGTGCTTAAAGCATTTGCATAGAAATTAGAAGAAAAAAATTAATTTTGGAAATTTTCAAAATTGAAATCATTTTTTCTTATTTTACTTTATTTTTTTTTTCAATTTTTTTTGATATCTAATTAATTTGAATTTTTTTTTTTTATTGCAAGATCGATAATCACTTATTAAAAATGTGTTATTTTAATGTTATTGAAAGTAAAAATAGTTGCTGAGGAATTATATTTATTTTAATTGCCATTTTCTTTGATCTTTAATTGAAGATCAAAATGAACATTGCTGTATTTTCCCAATATACTATTCCCAAAGAATTCGAGTTTTTCTATTTTTTTAAGAAAATCTATTGAATTATTAGTTTTTCTTAATATGGATATCAATATTTTTCATGTGTATTATTCAACTTATTTCTTCTTTGTTCTTAGAAGGTTGATTATAAAAAATATTTTAAATTTGAAACAAAAAACGTTTTTTTTTGGCCACTTTGGCTGAAATGAAGTTTATTTTGATTAATTTATGATAATTCTTTCGATTTTACACTTAAATAGTTTTGTAAAAAATTTCCAAACAATAGTTTTTTTATTCCAGAATTAAAAATAAAGAAGAATAATACCGAAATAATTGTATCGAATATTCTAGATTAGATACTGAAAACAAACAATTTTTTTTCAATTTTTAATAACTTTTTTTTTGATTTCCATTTTTTAATTGATAAGTAAATATATTGATTTAGGGGCATATTATATTCCATTTATTTATTTAAACCTTTAGTATTTAGTTCAAGAAATGATTTTAATTATTGGGTTTCCTCTGAACTGTGACAAGTAAAGTTTGTAAAAAGTACCTACAGCCTTTAAATGAAAAATTAATAAAAAAAACATCAACTCCAATAAGAGGGATTAATATACTGAACGTTTATTCCTCTTTTCTGAACAAAATAAGGCTTTTTGTAATATCCATCTTATTGTTGATTAATTCAAGGTATCGATCGAATACTCGTATTTGAATTATAAATGATATCAAAAATCAACCCATTGATCGTTTTTCATTTCTGCAGAAACTTTCATTTAGGATTTACAGTACACCCAAAAAAGACAAGTGTGTAAAATAAATAAATGCTGAACAAAATAAATTCAGATACACTTTGATATTAATCTTGGATTCCTTATTATGAAAAAAATAAAAAGATATTCAGCCAAACATTTTCCAATTTATTATTCGAATACAAGAATTAAAATTTTTCTATTTTTCCGTACTTTTACCGTTCTCTTGTCTCTCAAAAAGAAAATGAAAATGAACTTAAAGTTTGCGATTGCCAAATTAAGAATGAAGTAGTTTTTTGATCTTTTTTGTCTAAAATACAAAAGTTTAAAGAGTTAATCATGAGCGAAAAATCTAATGTTTTTCATTTTTTTATTTTTTTTCTTTTTTCCATTTTTTTTAACTTTCTTTAAGCAATCTCAAGCTATCAACAAATTTTTTTCTAAAGCAACAAAGAAACAAAATTAATGACGAACCAAAATTTCATTACAATCTTTCTCATTCTTTTTATTTTCATTTGTCAAGAAAGCTGTTCAAGCACACCATCCAGTGAAAACCCTTTCCCAGAATTCCATATCAAGGGCTCAAACCCATACTACATTGGCAAACAAGTTGGTGAAAATGCACGTGACATGATTCGTGAATTTGTCTCTGAATACAAGCCCCTAAAAGACAAATTGATCCCATGGTATAACAAAAACCAAGATCTTTACAACAAATTTCTTGTTGCAAATACCGACTACTTCCCAAATTACATGTCCGAGCTTGTGGGCTTAAGCTATGGCACTGACATACCCTTTTACCAAATCATGTTATTAACAATGGAGGCAGAGATTAATCTTATAATTAGAGGAGAAACTAATGAAAACGAAAACGGCGTTGCAGACAACAACAAAAACTTTGTTGGATACAAGGGGTGCTCTGATGTGCACGTCAACTCTGACGAATTCATTGGCTTTGGTCACAATGAAGATGGGAACCCTTACGTCAAAAACACCTCTTTTTTGATCTATGTCGATCAAACTTTTAAAAAATCTGGTGGGGAAGACACCACTTTTAAGTATTTCACATACGTCTACCCGGGAGTGATCTGGGGCGTAGCCTTTGGTTGCAACAACCACAAAATCTGCTATTCTTGCAATGAAATCTTCCCAAAGAAGATCCAAGTCGGCCAATTGAAATTGTTTTTGCAGAGGTCAATGATCGACGTCACCTCCATCGAAGATGCGATCGAGGTTCTCCAAAACGTTACTGCCGCTTCTGCCTTCTCTGCCAACATCGGCGACCTTGTTAAAAAGGAAACAGTTAATATCGAAGTTTCAACAGAGGGCATCAATGTGAAAAGGATCGAGCCAAACGAACACTATTTCCATTTCAATATGTTCCGCAGAATGGATGTCGCACAATTTGATGACACAAGCAGCATTGAACGACTTAAAAGAGCAGATGCAATGACACCCCCAACATCAATGAAGCAAATTGCACAGATCCTTGGCGACCATACAAATACCGACTGGCCAATCTATAGAAATGCTAACCCACCCGATGTTGGCATGGAAACATTAACAACAGCATTAATGGATTTAAATAATGAAAAATGCTCCATGTATTCAGGAAATCCTTACACAGACTTTGACAATCCCTGGAAAGTTATTGATCTCAAAACCGTATTTGATGATTAATCAAAAAATTCAAGATAATTAATTAATTTAAATTGTGTTTTTTTTTTTTATTTATTTTATTTCTATTTTTATTTCTATTTTTATTTCTATTTCTTACCGATCATCCATTTTGAATTAATTATATGAAAAAAACTTTTTTTATTCTGTTTTTTGATTTAAAATGATCTTTTTTTTTTGACAGAGAATAATTTTGAAATTTAAAATTCAAACAACAATAATGATTTTAAATTTCTTAGGAAAGAATTATTATTGATTCTTTTTTCCAAAATAAATCATGCTCCTATTATTAATTTTTGCACATTTTCTTGATCATGTATTTTTTTTTATAGATTTTACAAAATGTTTTACATGTTATTTTATTTGATTTTTTGTTTTTTTATTATTTCAAAAATAAGTTAAAAAACCAAGGATTTTTTTTTTTTTTTTATTATTTAAGGGAGGAGTTATTGACCCCTCTTATTTGCCCGAATTCCTAAATAAAAATTTAGAAATTTAATTAAAGACTCAAAAATAAGTTTATTACCCACTAAGGCTAATAAAGAGTTTGAATCCTTTTTTATAATAATATTAGAAATATTATAAAAAAACCAAGGATTTTTCGATATTTTTGATTATGGGTAAAGGCATATAACAATAGTGTATCAAATGTTACAAATAATAAAAACAAAATTAATAGAAGTTTTATTTTTGTTCTGTTTATCATTTCGATGTATAATTCTAAAATGTTTTTTTTTTTCTTAGATCGCTTGCGGTTGAAATACTGGTATTAGAATTATAAAGAGGTATAATGTTTTCACTGCCTTTCCCACATTTTTCTTAAACAAATTGAGTCGAGGAAATAGGTTGAAGTTGGTGGATCAATTTGAAAAAGGAAATTGAAAATGAAGTGAAAACTTTTTCCTGTTTATAATTCAAATAATAGTAGTTAAATTTTCAAATAATTCTAAAGCAATGTTTATTTCTCGAATAAACGAAACCATATTCTAGTCAAAGGTGTCAGATTGTAATGGGTAAAATACAGTGAAATAAAAATGTTTGAATTGATATTCGAAGTAAAAAATTTATTTTGGATAATTTTCAAAATTGAAATCATTTTGTTTTTTTGTTTTTCTATTTTTTTGTTATATAATTTATTTTGTAATATTCTTTTTTTGATATTTTAACCAAGGAAAAGCATGGTATTACAATGTTATTAATATGTTGAGAACAATTTGGGAAAATATATTTTGATTTCCATTGGAATTTTATTTTATCTTCCATAGGAGATCAAAATGAACTATGGTGCTTTTTTCAATACGAATCCAGAATTTGGGTTTTTTCGATTTTTAAGAAAATCTTTAGATTTATTAATTGGTTAGTTTTATTTCATACCAGATATCAGGTATTCTCCGATGTGTATTATTCTATATATTTCTTATTTACTCTTCAAATTTAAATTATAAAAAATTAATTGATGTTTTTCGAAAATGTTAGGTCTCTTTGTCAGAAATAAAGTTTACTTTAAAAAACAGAAAAAGAAGGGTAAAATGAAAAAGTCCTTGTAAAACTTTTTATTAAGAATCATAGAATTGTTAAATATTTATTTTTGGTTGATTATTGATATTATGGTGACTAATTATTTTATATTATAAAATCATTATTATACCCAAAAGAGCTCTTATTTAAGGTAGATAAAGTATGTTACAAATTCCATTCCAATATTTTTTTTTTCTACATATTCAAATACAAAATTTAATCACATAGATATATCGTGTATATAATATTATATTAGTTATGGAAGGTAATTCCTTGATAAGTTAATTAAATTTTTAAATATGAATTAAATTTGTTTTCTTTTTTTTTGGTATTTTTTTGAAATTTGATTTGGGTGTAAATAAATAAATTATTCAACTAAAAACAAGTTAAAAATATTTTACAAAAAAAAGTTTAATTTTATTGAGAAATTTTTTGCATTTCATTATTCATTTTTATGTTTTTTTTTTCTTATACTTGAATAACAGTAAAAGTTGATTTTTCAAATAAATTATTCATATAAATGCCAATTTCTACTTTTATATTGGTTAATACAGTATAAATCTTTCCATTGTATATTAAAATTAGATTTATTTATTGGAAAATGACATTTATTAACATTTATTTATAGATCTATTTTTGTACCCACTTGGAAATCTGATGATACAAATAACTTTGAAAGATACCTAAGAATATTTTTCTTTTCTTAATTATTTTTCAAGTTGGAATTTTATAGACAATTAGAAAAAAACTGTAAAATTAAAATTTTTTCATCAGTAAATCAACTCGTTTCTTACTATACCTTTATGGTTGGTGATAGTTTAAAAAAAAAAAAAAAAAAAAGAAAAGAAAAAGACACTCCTTTTTCTACAAAGCAATATTTTATCATAATTGAAGAAACTGTAAATTATAATCCAGGTGGACATTTAACATTCAAACATAAAAAAATTGATTTTAAAATTATTTCCAGGGATAAAAAAACCTTTATTTTTATAAGTAAATAACAAAAAATTCACAAGAAAAAATCAGAAAAAACAAAAATTTAAAATCAAATAAAATAAAATAAAATCAAAAAAAAATGTTTAGAGGGGGGTTATGAGAAGTAATTTGGAAAAATCAATTAAAAAAATTTTTAAATTAAGAATACTCAAAATAAAAACAACATTATTCTTGGTTAATATAATATAATTTGATAATTGATCATGAAAGTTTATAACTTAGTTGTATTTGTAATAATTTCGTATTAATTTTTTTTTTTTTTTTGATTTTACTTTATAGATTTTATTTCCACATGGTATATAATTCTTTATTTTAATATCTTGATATTATATGTAACTACTTCTTCACTTTCCTTTGAAACTTTTCTTTCCTATAATAAAACAAGTTATTTTGACAAAAAATGGAAAAAAACCAAAAAAAAATAATTTAATCATACTAAAAAAGTTCATAAAATAAAACTAAAAAGAAATATTAACCTTTTTAATAAATATATGGAATTCATTTGAAGCATTTCACAATAAAGTATTATTACTGAATTCAATTTATATAAAATTAAAGTTTATTATAATTGATAGAAAATGAAATTATGAATATCTTTTTTTCGAATTCTTGTCAAAATATCTTTGATAAATATATTTAACTTGAAATTATTCAATTTATACAATGATCACAATAAAAAAAGAAAAACCGTGAATTTTTGATAAATTTTTTTAATTCCTGTTTCAAAATCTAAAATAATATAACTCAAAGTAATATTAACTCATGTTTTAATACAGTCAGTTCCAAATTTAAGGTATAAAAGTTCAACAAAATTTAAGGCACAAAAAAATCTCAAATTAAAGCACAAAATTTGGAATTTTTTTTTACAAATTATTTTACTAGAATCTGAATTGTGTGCCTTAATTTGAGATTTTTATTGTGTCTTAAATTTCGTTGGAAGTTTTTGCCTTGAAAGTGGAACTGTCTGTAATTAAAATTTAAAAAACAAAAGTAATACTATTTTTTCTATTTTTTAAATTTTGCAGATTTATACTAACGATCTACAAAAAAAATAAAAATAAAGAATGGTTGATTTTGTTTACTTTTTTTATAAATTTAGTTGTAATATCAATAGGTTTCCAATATGTTGAAATAATTTGTCAAAATAATCTTTTTTTTAATTATTTAATTCTTTAAATAAAAAATGGAATATCTAAAATAAAAAATCTTCATTTTGTACTAATTTAAGAAAGTGAGTACATTTTACCCTTTTGTAAAAATTTAAATTATCTGAGCTTTACTGAAGAATTTTTTTTGAGTTCCACCAGATATTGAAATTACGAAACCAAAACATCAGCCCCTGCTCTATTTGTTACAAAATCCAAAGTAATTCAGAGTTGACTCTTTCATCTTTCAATTTTTGACTTTTTTTGATTAAATTTTTGGTTTTATGAAATTCGGGTTTAGATTGAGAAATATTTTTATTTACTAGAAGTGAAATTAATCAAAGAATAAACCAAAAAAAATACCCAAAAAGGTGTGTATTTGGAATAAATATTTTACTTTTACAAGTCCTAAATAAGAAAGATCACCTTTTCCAAAGAAACTTGTTGAAATTAAGAACGAAAAAAAAAATTACAAAAAAGCATATTTTAGAAGATATTTCTTCTTTATCTTCTTAATTTGAATGGGCCCAAACAATATATTACTTTTGATTTCTCGTCCCATTACTATTTATTATTATTTTACAAATTTTTTTTTAAAAATTTACTTTCAAAATTCCTTTTTTCAAATATTTTTATCAAACAAAACCAAAATAAAGAACATTATTTCAAAAATTAAAATAAAGGTATTAAATTCCTTGAAATCAAAAAAACTGTTACAAAAGATTCAACCCAAAGATAAAAGAAAAAATTTTCAAAAAAAATTTCGATCAGATTAAGAATTATTTTTAGTTCTCGTTTTAATTTGAAAATAAATAATTATATAATCAAACGAATTTGTCCAATAAACCCTCATTCTCAAGAAGAAATTAAAAAAATATCCTATTTTCTGAAACCCAAACCCGAATTAGATGAATTAAATGAAAAAAATATTTTTAAATTCAGATTAGAAATACTTTTGAAATAAAATGTAATTTATTTCTCAAAAATTTTACAAACAAAGGTATTACGATCTAGAATTAAAAATAAAGTTGAGTAAAGAAGAAGTAATTATATAAAATATCAAATATAAAATCAGAAAATAAATGATTTTAATCTATTTTTTTTTGATTAATCTTTTCATTTTTTTTGAATTCCATTTTTTAGTTGTATGAAAATATCTTAGACTAGGATTATATTCCACGCTTGTATTTATTAAAATATCTATATATTTGGTTAAAGAGATGCTTTGAATAATTCAGTTTCGAATAAATGGTGACACTCAAAATTTGAAAAATGTACTTACTCCCTTAAGAAAGAGATTTTTCAACTTAAGGATTTGTAGATTGATAATTCAACCTTTGGATTTGTCTTAAAATGCAGTTTTTTTTCTGAAGTTGTTGGGTTTTTTAGGAATACATAGACCATTTTTAATTTGATGGAGATCAACAAATATTACTCTTCTACTAATCGAATTTTCAAGAGACATTTTGAACAATGAGCAAGAAGGTGATTTTAAACCAATTGTAACTTACTTTAATGTGAGGCTTCTCTTTGGAGGACACTAATTCCTTAAAATTTCTGTTCTCACGTTTTCCAAAAAATGTTTCAGAAGCAAGTATTTATCTACTTTGTCTTCAACCCCATAAAGTGACCCTTTAAAAATCAACATCAGATTCCCTTTTTATTTATTGTCGGTTTCTTTGATCGAACATTTATGTGTCAGCCTTCTGTAAAAAATCATATAGAGATTTTTGTTCATAAAAAACGCGGTTTGTTAGGTTTGTGTTTTATTTTAATCACAGGAAGGAACAAAAAATAATTATTAAATAATTAATTTTCGAAAAGGAGAATTGGAGGTAATACGAAGGTAAGCTTTGAATAAAACAAAGTGTGATTTTTAAAGGCAAAAAATTCAAAAAAGAAAACGTTTTTTATTTTATTTTTATGTTTGTTTGGTTTTTGTTCTCAGAAAAAGAAAAAACACCACTTTTGTTATTTTGTTTTAGTTCAAACAGATCGTGTAACAAACAAAATAAACCAAAAAATTGCTTGAAAAAAAAAAAAAAGGAGAATAAAAATATAAAAAAGAAAATTTCTTTTTAAAAAAAAATAATTGTGAATAACAGAAAAACTCAAAAGAAAGGAACAAACCAATCTTTAAATACATAATTTCAGCCACTCATAGACCATTAGGCTTTATATGAGTGTCTTCACGAGAAGAATTTTTTTGTTTCACAAAGATTTAAATTAAAAAGAACAAGGTGTAATATAAATATTTTTGGAGAATGTTTATATTACAGATCCTTTTTGAAGAAACCTATTTTTGAATTTTAGTTCTTAACAAGTTCAACAATTTCTTCAAAATCAGGAAGACGTGATTTTTCTTGGTAATCCCAAACCAATCTACCGTCTCCGTTTTCATCATTTTCATGAAAAATTACATCAAAATGTTTTCGGCCAGTTTTACGATTTTTTTTAACAACGTACCCTCTGCTTTCAAGACTCGAAGCAATTTTGGTTGCTTTTTTGTTTACAGATCACCCACCAGAATAATTTAGAACAAAGGTCATTTTATAATAAATAAATAAAAAATAGAAAAAATGAAAATAACTTGACATTTTCACAATAAAAATCTCAGATTTAATTGTCTATTTAAACTGTTTTAAACTATTCGAGAGCCTTGTATTTAAGCAAATATATAATTTATTATTTCAAGGTTATCATATTTATGAAAATAAATGTATTTAATAATATATTTCGAAGAATAATTGAAGAGTTTGTGAACCACCAAAAAGGTAGAAATACGAACCTGATTTAATAAATTGTCGAAACAACTCGGGATTCAAAATTTTTTTGTTAAACCCATATCCCATATGAAAAAACGCAATCAAAATGCCTTATTTAGTACTCAAACTACTTTGAAGAGAATTAAATTTCAATACCCCTTCAAGACTTTTGAAAAAAAGAGTCACCAAGATTTAATCAAAGTGATTTCTTTAACGGAAAGTAAACCACAATTAGGGTTGGTTTGAAATAAATTCAAAACTATTTTGTTAGTCTTTCTTCGAATTGAACAACCCAACTTTTAAGAATAAATTTGTAGCCAAGATTTTTAAAAACAAAATATGGTTTTTGCCAGACTATTATCTAAGAGAACATTTCGAGAAGATCCAAAACCAAAAATTCAGAAAAAAACAATTATTACATTAATATTTATATTCCAATAAAAACTCAACATTTGGTATCTCAGAAATTGAAGTCTTCTAATGATTGGTATCAAAAAAAAATTCACATACAAATAAAAAATAGACCTCAACTGAAAAAACTATTTTAAAGTCAATGTCTTTATAAAAACTATATTATGTCGAAATAGATCGATTTTTTTGCAAACAAAAGCATAATTGACAGATTTAACTCCAATAACATTTTACAGTTTTCAGCTGTGGTGTTGAAACTATGGTTCAATTTCAAAACCTAAGATTTTAAGAAAAGAATAAGATTCTTAACAAAACCCAAAATTTTGAAATCTTGCAAAAAAAAAAGAGCTAACAAAGAAAGTTTAGAGTTCGGCTATGGACAAAAAATAAATAACCTTTTTTTCAATTTGTTTGTGTTTTATTTTTTTTATCTTTAACAATCCCTTTTTTAGGAATTTTTGAAACATACTTTTTTTTTCACTTGAATAAATTTGTAAATGTCTCGGTTGGCAACTAAAAAAAACATACCAAAAGAACACCAAGAAACAGTTTCGAAGCTATCTGAATTGTTTCCAAAGGTAACAGCTGATGTAATTTATCAAGTCTTTGAGGAATCAGGGCACAACATGGAACGAACAACGAACAATTTGCTTGCTAATTCTTCTGGTTGGAGCCAACGACGTGCGAAATCATCCAAGAAGAAGAACAAAAAAAATACAAACGGGGGCTATAAGAAGGTGTACAACGATTCTAAAAAAGGTTCTTTCCAAAAGCACCCAGAACAAGGAAAATATAACCGAACGCAACAAACATGGGAAAAGAAAAGTTACCAAGAAAAGAAAAACTATAAAGAAAGCCAAAACAACCAAAAAGCGGATCTAAATCAAAGCTCACAACAAAAATCAAAAAACAAAAAACAGAACCAAGTGCCAATTAGATCAAATCCGGTTAAAGGAAAACGAAAAGTTGTGAATTTAAATTCACCATCTAACAAGGGTGTAAATCCAAAGCTCCCTGTTGACTCCGTATGGAACCGTAATTTAATAAAAACAAATCAACAACCAAAAGCAAACAAATCGGCCAAAAAAAAAAATCAAGCTGCCAAGAAGAAGAACGAAAATAAACAAGTCACTAGCAATGTCGAGGAAAGCAAAAAAAGTAAAAACATTGAAACCGAAACAAAACAAAAACAAAAACAAACCGAGCCCAAACAAGAAACAAAAACTGAAATAAAAACTGAAACAGAAAAAAAAGTTGAGAAAGCAAAATTAGAAGAAAAAAAAGAAGAACAAAAAACAAAAAAAGAAAACGAAAAATCAAAAGAAAAAGAAAAAAAACAAATCCAAAAACCCAAAAATAAGAAAACAAAAGAAAAACAAGCCCCAAAGCCAGTGCTTTCAATGGCACAAATGCTTCGAAAATCAAAACCAAGCCCAAAAAAAAAAAAAAATATTCCAAAAAAAACCAAAAAAAATAAAAAAGAAATAAACAAAAAAAAAAAAGATTCCAAACATGATCAAACCAAAGAAACAAACCAAGACAAAAACAACAATTCAGAGAAGAAAATAGAAGAAAACAAAGAAAAAGGACAGGAAAAAGAGGATCAAGAATTAGAACAAGAACAAGAACAAGAACAAGATACTAATAAAAATATTATTCAAAAACCAGAAGAAAACCTTAAGACGATTGAAAAAAAAGATGAAGGTAACCAAGAAAAAAACAAAAATGTTGAACAAGAACAAGTAATTAATCAAAATGAATCAATTCAAGAAATTGAAAATAAACAAGAAAAAGAAGAAGACAAAACAAAACCAAATATTGAAGAAAATTTAAACAATAAAAAAGTAACGTCAAATAAAACTAAAAAGCAAAACACACCCAAAGATAACAAAATAACAGATGAAAGAAATGAAGAAAAACAAGTTTTAACTGAAAATGAGATTTTAGATATTAAAAAAGGAGAATTGGAAGAAAACAAAAAAGATCAAAAAACAAAAAAATCTGAAATTGATGCCACTGAACAAGAAAATTCCCATGAAGAGCAAATCAATGAAGAAGAAGAAGAAGAAGAAGAAGAACAAATGAAAGAGAAAATTCCAGAAAAGAAAGAAGAAGAAAGAGAAGTTATTTATGCAGAAGATTTTGAAAATCAAATTTTTAAAAACCAAAACACTAATAACCAAAATGAAGATGAAGATTCAAATGAAGATGAATATGAAAATAATTCTTCAATTTCAGACGAAGACGATAACGAAACAGGTTTGCAAAAAAATAATTCCGAAGAAGATGAAGATGATGATGAAGATGAAGACGAAGATGAAAATGAAAATGAAAATGAAAATGAAAATGAAAATGAAAATGAAGACGTTTATGAAAATGAAGATGAAAATAATAAAGATTCACAAGAAGAATACGGATATGATTATGAATACGAAAACGAAAACGAAAACGAAGACCAAGATGAAGATGAGCATTTAGAAAATAAAAAATTTGCAATGAAAACTAATGGTTATTTTATGAATAATTCAAACTCGCCAGTTGTTTTCCCCAAATATTTTGATTCAATAAAAATCTTACCCAATCTCCGTTTTGGTAGATCTTCTCTAAATAAAGAACAACAGCAACTCGAAAAAGAACAACCAAACCTACAGAGCTACCAAAATTTAAACTTTGATGGCGGATTCAATGGATTTCAAACAAGAAATGACGAAAACGGGTATCAAGAACAAAGACAAATGACAACTGGATATGAATATATGGGATTTACTTCACGTGGGCATATGCCGGAAAACCGATCATTTAATAGTGGTGGGCAAAATATTAATGATAATTCTATAAATGTAGATTATTCAAGGAACAATAGCCAGCAAACAAGAAGAAACAAAAACAGTCTACAGAAAAATAACCAATCAAGAATCCAGCAAAACGAGCAGCAGAAGCAACAGGGACAAGAAAATGAATATTTACAAAAAGAGCAAGAAACTGTGATCAATAGAAACCAATTAGCACAAGAACAACAGGGGAAAAATTATCTACGATCCATTCCTAAAGAACAATTTTTAACAAACGAAAACAATACTTTCCAGTCAAGAGGTGGTCAAAATGGTTTGATGAGAATCAATGATAATTTCCCACAAATACCAAATCAAAGGAATAACCCATTCCAACAAACAAACTTTAGAGGAATGGGAGGCAATAGTAATTATCAAAACTATTTTAACCAATTTTCCATGAATGAAAATCAACAACGAAGTGTATACCCTAACTTAAATGGTGGAAATAAAAATAATTTTAACACGCCTTTCCCAAATTCCGAAAGAGACGGATATTATTTCGACAATCAAAATAATTATCAAAATTATCATCATCATAATAATCACCATCGAAATTACCATAATTACCATAACAACAATCGAAACCATAACCACAACCATAACCACAATCACCACAACCACAACAACCACAACAACCAAAATCACCACCACCATCAAAACCGAAGCTATAATGGCAATAAGAATAAAGTGTCCTCGCAAGATAAGTATTCCAATAATAATGGCTACCACAACTCATATCTTGGCAGAAACCAAAAAAATAATTTAAGGAAAAAAAATAATCGTATCAACAATCCTGAAAAAAGATCTGAAAACTTCCAACAAGAACAAAATTTAAATCAAATCCAAAAATAATAAATTAGAAAGAATCATTTTTTGAAATTTAATTGGTAAAGTTTATTACAAATATTACAAATACAGAAAAAATTAAATTTCAAAATATTTAGATCATCAATTATATTTTTAGAATTAAATTCCAATTTAGTGATTAATCTATTGACGAAATTAAATGGACCAATTTTTTATTTCAATTCGTTTAAATTTTGACAATTTTTTTTTTTTTTATATTATTATTATTATAAAATAATTAGGAAAATTAATATCAAGATTTTAATTATTTGAAAAATAATTAAATAATTTCGACCGTTTATGGAGGTTTTAGAAAAAAATTACTTTTTTCTTTTTTTTTTTTTTTTTTTTTATTTATTTATTTGATTGATTTTTTTTTTTATTTTTGAAATGGTGTTAATCGTTTTACTAGGCTTCATATTCAGATTCTTATTTAATAAATAATTGTAAAAAAAGAAAAAAAAAACTGTTTACATGAAAAAAGGAGTTATGAAGAAAAGAATTGCCTGATCAAAGCAAATTTTTGAGAATTAAATAAACCCCAATTCAAAAGTTTTAACACACCAAAATTCGATTTGTGAAAAAAAAAACTTATTTAATCAATTCAAGAAGAGTTACCAAATTAGAGTCATTCACTGATTGAAATGTTAACACATTTTTATAAATTACAATACTCACAAAACAATTAATAAATAATTATTAATACAAATAAATCATGGGTGTGCTAAAAATTTTGGAGAGACCAAAACAAAAAAATTGATTAGTAAATTTGTTTAAATTCTATTAGGAATTATTGATCGATCAAAGGTTAGATACTACCAACTAATTTTATTTGAGTTCTTCTATTTGGGACAACTCAACTTTAACCTAATATTGATGGTTTAAAAAAATTTTGATCCAATGAAACAAGTTACGTAATTCAAACAAATGAAATGAAAAATAAAAATATCAAAAGATGAAAAAATGATTTTCATATTTTACAAAAATCAAAATTATTTCCAATTTGAATGAAATTGAATTATTGTGATTGTTTGGAACATTTTAACTCTGTGGAAAATTTTGAATTTTTGTTTAGATCAAGAAAAACTATTTTAATACTCTCTATAATTCAGACATTTATAAATCCAGATATTTTCCTTTTTACTAAAGAATTATCTAATATAAACCCATCATTGTGACCACACGAATCAAAAAATCAGGCGAATTATACTATTTAACTCTTTAGATCCAGAATGCTTTTAAATTTTGAAAATTTTGAAATTTAATTGTATTCAAGTATATTATTAAGATTTTTTTTATTAACCAACCTACAGATCTTTAAAAAAAACATTAATTTCATTATTTATTATTGAAGAGGGGTGATATATTAAATCCATCTTACCTCTACAACAAAAGTAAAATAGTGAGGAACTTACAAATACCTTTTTGAATTTTTTAATGTTAAAAAAGTGAATACTTTTAACAGAATTAAAAATTTTTTACAAGTTTTCTATTATAATAAAGTGATGAAACAACATTTAAATTTATTGTAGAATTTGATTTGAAACCAAGTAACTATTTTTCAAGATTTTTAACCCAATTTATAGTGTTATGGGAAGAGATTCTATGGTTTTACCCAAATTATTCCTTTCACAAAAATAATTTCAAATTTTTAGATCAGAATTATTTATTCTAATTTTGCAAATTTTAGTTTTGTTTTTCAAATTATGCTTGTTTTTTTAAATATTTATTTTTCTTTTGTTATTCTTTTTTTTTTTCTTTTTATTCATTTTGATTGATATTTTTTTTTTTTGTACAAGATCAAGTTGGAAATAAAAAAAAAGATCTTGGAAAATCCCAATATATATTAAAAAATTGAGATTTTTCAAAACCTTTAAACGAATTACTTATTAGTACATATCTAAACTATAAACTCCTTTTTAGTGAAATTTCAGTAATTAAAAATCTTTTTTTTCAGATATTGTAAATCATTTTTTTTTAGTTTTTGGTTTTGATTTTTTTAATTTTTAAAATATCAGGTTTTTATCTGTCTGAAATATAATTAAAACAATTATTAATCAGATTAAATTATTATTTTTTCTTGAATATGAATATATATATATATATATATATATAGCTATTGGTAGGTAAAAATTATGAATTTGGTGTTTACACTTTTACTAAATTATATACTTTATTATAATAAAAAACCTTGAAAAAGTTTTAATTCTGGTAATTGAAAAAAAAAAATAATAATAATAGTCTCACTTTTTGAGAATTACTGTAAATGAAATTCTTAATTTTCTATTGTTTTTTATGCTCACCTAAGTAATATACAATTATAGTTCATATAATATTTTTTCTTTAAAAAATGAAATGAAAAAAAATTATTTTTAAAAAAAGATATGAAAAAGAGAAAGAAACACAAGGAATAAAACAGTGAAATATAGATAAATAAATAAATTGATAATATCTTCATTAGTTTTTTTTCAACATAATTTTGAAAATTTTAGTTGGTGTTTCCATTTTTTTTAAATTATTTCCATTTTGTTTTTATCATGCTTTTTCATAACGATGTTAAAACATTTAATTAATAAAAGATCAAATAAAATTGGTTACTTTATTAAGTTTTTTCGAACTTTTTAGATAGGGTACATATTCCGCTATTGGTTTTCAGAATAGGAATCTGTTTTTGAATTTTTCGCCTTCTTTATTGTTGTTTTTATTTACATTATTATTTTTTATTATTAAACTTTCCTTAATTTTGATTTTATGAAATAATAGTTCAAGAAACACACTTGATAATATTTATACAGTTAAAGTAGTGACTGGGTAGATTATACATAAAGTATATTTAATTTATTCTTTTCAGTTTCATGTCATTTCATCCACTTCATTAAATTTCATTAATATAGTCAAGTTCCTTTGGTTAAAGGTTAATTTAACAAATTTTAGTTTATTTAAAATGTAAACATTATGAGGTTTATCGATACTAACCTTTATTTTTTTGAAATCTTTCATCAACTTAATATAACAAAAAAAAAAAAAAGATGTATGTAAATAATTTAAAAAGGGGGTATTTGAAAAATGTCAAAATTCTCTAAAATAAATAAAATTAAAAAAATCTTTTTTAGATTTTATTTTCTAAAAGTTTCAAATTTGCAAAATTTTTTGTAAAATAGAAACCAAAAAACAAAGATTTAAGAACACTTTTTTTTGAAAATTATACTCAAATATACAAAAAAGCTAAACTCTTTTTCAGTTAAAGGGACCTAGTTTGATTATAGAAATAGAACCTATTCTATGAGTTTAATTCATTATTTTTCTCAAAATAGAATTTTCAATTTTTTAATCTGATCATTTTTTCATATTTTATAAATGTTTTTTTTTTTTGTATTTTGCTTTTTTCTTTTTTTTTTTTCTTCTTTCATTTTTAAAAAGTAAATTTGAAAAAAAAAATGTTTCAAAACTCAAATTAAGATTAAGAAAATTAAGGCTTTGTAATTCCTTTTAAAATTCATACACTACCAATTAAAAAATCTTATTGTCAACAATTTTAATTGACCAAATAAATTGAGAAAATTTGCACAAGACCTTCCAATGAAAAGGGAAAAAATTTTTTTCTAATTTTTTTTTTTATTTTTTGAAATGTTTGATTTGTTCAGGTATTTGTTTTCTGAACATCAACTCTAATCTGAAGTTTATTATTGCTCTTATTTATAAACAATCTTCGTTTGGCCGCGTCTTTACAATAAAGAAATTTTTCATTTTTTTACCAGGGTCCCTTTGAGCGAAATTGAGTTTATTTTATCAAATTTTGAGAAAAACAATATCATTTTCAAAAGTGATTTATTTTTAATATTACTTTTTAAGCAATAGAATTGTTCTTATTAGTTTGAGTTTTTGGTTTATAGATTCAAAGGGGAAATTTTGCCAAAGATATTTCTATTTTGAGGAAATCTCAAATTCGTCAATATATTTGTAGATTTTAGATAAATAATATTGAAAATTGAATCATATTTTAAAAATACAAGAAAAATAGAAAAAATATTTACCCCATAAAGACAAAAAATATGATTTTTTTTTTACTTTTATTCATAAATATTAATTAAATTTCTTGAAATTTGAAATATCAGTTCATGATCATTTTAATCAGTTATTTGGAATATAAATAAATGATTTGAATTATCCAAAGAAGTTATTTGATAATGTTTTTTATTTTTATTTTCTGGTTGAGAATTATTAATTCTATTTTCGTTTGATATGTTTTAAAATATTGAAAAAAATTAGAAATAATAGTAAAATGGCTTGATCTTTTTTATTTTTGGTAATTATTATATAACTAAAATAATTAAAATAATTCGGTTATTAATTAATATTTAAAAATAATAATGTAGAAAAATATTTTTAATTTTTCATTTTTGATTATTGATTTTGTTTTCAGAAAAGGAAACTTTTAATTATTTGTTTATTTTTTAGATTGAATTTACAATATTTTTTAAAAAGTATATTGATGAAAATTTTTATCTTATGGTTTTGGTTGTTCTTCTCAGATTTTTTTATTGAAAAATAAGAAAAAATTGGTTTTAACTGTTAATTGAATAAACAAATTATAATGTTTTTTTTCAAGTTTGAAATAATTGTTGTAATTTTTTTTGAAATTGGATCTATTTTTTTACCAAGTTAAATCAAACTTTGTGGTTTTATATTTGAAGTATCTTATTGTACCATTTAAATATAAAAAATACTATTTCTTTTTTCTTCCGCGAATAGTCTCCATTTTTTTTTTTTTAACCAATTTCTAAATAAGGATATATTGTCCAGAAATATGTTTAATATTGATAATAAACAAGTTTTTCAAATCTCAGTAATTGACAAAAAATTTTCTTTATCTCTATTAACTTTAGATAAAAAAAATTAATCGAGATAGTCCCTTATTGGAAAATTATTTTTTTTTGTTTTTTTTTGGAAATATATCGGATTTTGATCTTTTTTGAATAAGAAGAAAATGGATCAAACTTTTAAAAACGCCCATTCATTTTTGAAAGTGGCTTTTAAAGGTTAGTAGTATTGTATTCGTAATATTTATTAATTATTTTTGTATTTCACAAAACAGTAATCCTTATGGAATATCTAATATTCAATTTATGAGAAGATTTTTTATTGTTTAAGGACTACACTCTTAGGTAAAAAAGTGAAATTGTTGATAAAAACACTCTTGGAAGGGTTCCGTAATCCCAGTTAAATTTATCCACTGTTAATTTCTTATATAAAAAACTGGTAATATTTCAGAACTTGACAAAAAAATGGGAAATTTTCACAATTTTTACAAGAGATTATTACCAAAATTTGCTTTACAACTCGATAATTTCCATTTCAAATCTAATAAGATAAAACAACTTCCCAAGATATTCTAAATTTTTTTTTAGATCCTCCATAAGTTTGAAATGTTTTAAAACCCCAAAAAGTCATTTTTTTTTGAAAATTTTCATTCAAGATCTATTTAAAAATTTTTTCTTTTTATTAAAACTTCGAAATTAGTACTTTTTTAATCCAATTTCTTCAGAATGAAAAATCTTTTTGAGAGTGAAAGTAAAATAACACAAGAAAGAAACCCACTCCAGGGTGGAAACTTGAGTCCTTAAGAGTTTACTAGTGTCTCTATCTCAAATATTCCAAGCTTATTTGAATATTCATCCTCAAAAAATTTAATTAAATTCACTCGAAAGCCAAAAACTTGGGTTTTAGACAAAAGTAAATTCGTATTTTACTTGTTTTTTTGAGAACTATTCGCCAAATACAAGTTTTGGAGTTTGTGACTCTTAACAAGTCTGATGTTGTCTTGGAATATTTTCTCTCTCCTTCACTTAATATGATTAATCACAGACTTTTCTTAAATCTTCAAACTCTGATTTGATTTTTTTTTTTAGGAAATAAATTTATTTGCTAAAAAAAATGATAGAGATAGGAGTTTTAAGAGAACCTAATACCGAAAGATGTGATAAACAGATCTAAAAATATATTATGAACTTTGAAAGAAAATATTTTTTTAACTTTATCTTTTTCCCAACCATTTCACTACAGTATCCTATTTTAGTTAATTTTTTTTAAATTAAAAATTTTAGTTATTCAGAGATTAGTAATCAACACACGAATCCACTTCTATTCACAAAACTGCAAAAAAAATTTATGACTCAACAATTTTGGACTAAAAAACTATCTGAAGACTCAAAAGGTAATACGACTGTGACCTTTGGTTCTAAAACAATTAGCTACAATAAATTTGATCCTCGATTATACACGGTGCCATGCAAATACTGGGAAGGTGGTAATTGCAAAATGGGTGAACACTGTAGATTTCTACATGGAGAAACAGTAAGACTTTTCAAATGATTATTTATTTTTTTTTGATTTTTGTTGAAATCAACTGTATAAAGAAGTGTTTATTTTGATCCTTTGAACAGTTAAACTTCAACCTTTAGAGACGAAATTTTGTTTTTGAGTTAAAGTCGAATATTTGTTGTAAATAAAAAATGATCAGTTTTGTTTGTTTTACAAGTTTTGCTTTTATTTTGTTTGATAAAAAGAATAATCTCTCATCCAAATGCATAGACATCTCCGAAAAATAAAAAACAAAATAGCCATTCTTAAATCACTATTAGCCCTTATTGCTCTTTTTTTCCTTTTAGATTTTCTTTGTTTTTGAAAAATCAAAACAAATTTTTTCCTTTAATGATTTTGTAATAAAGAATCATGCTTCAAGTTTGGATCTTTTAAATATCTATGGTCAAAAATTCAAAATTACTTGGGTATTTCATACCACAACAGTAACCCTCATTTTTATAGTTTACAAAACTCATTTATGCGAAACCCCATAGCTTAAGATTTAGATCCTTCATAAAATAAAAATGAATGTAAGGTTCGTTGAGACTATTTTTTACAAAAAAATTTTACTGGTTAAAAAAAATTATTGTTTGTTAATAAAGAAAAAATTCCAGTTAGATCATTATGATGAAGTTAAGGTGTCAGTCATCTACGGCAATAAGAAAAAAATTACTAATATGCTATTGGTGGTATTCTCTACTTACAAATTTTGTATCTGCCAAGTGTCAAAAAATTCTGATCGACTAAGAAACCCAAAAAAGAATATTTGTTTTTGTTAAATCAACCATTTTTTTCCTTTTTTTCCTGAAAAATAAAGTCATTAAATTCATTTTATTTCTATCACACTATAAAAAGTTTTTGCCCCGTTTGTTACCATTTCGATCACTATTAGACAACAAAAGTCTTTGCTACTAGGGATATTAAATTCGGATATTTTCTTAATTTTGAGATAAAACTTTTGGTTAAATAAAAAAATTTATTTTATCAACCGATTGAAAAATAATTTTATTTTTTTAAGAAGGATAGTTATAATAATTAAAGTTTTAAAGCCATTTAAAAATTTTACTTAGAAATTTTGTTTTTGTTCCAAGATAAAATTCGTTTTTTCAAACGAAAATTTTCTTTGGGATATTTGGGAATTAGTTAATTTTATTCTCAAAATCAATTTTTTTTCTGATAAAAATCATTTAAATTGTTATAATGAATTTTTGTGAACAAGATCAAACAATTTGTTAAAAAGATTTTTCAAAATTGACAATTTTTTTGTAATTTTTTTTTATTTTTTGAAAACCAGAAAACAACTTTATATAAACAATAAAGAAACAATATTTTGCTTAATAGATCTCAATTTAATTGGGGTATTTTGTAGTTTATATCAAAATATTCCTTTATTAAATCACATATACTTCAATAAGTTTTATTGACTGATATTTATATTGAAATATTAATTATTAAAAATAATAACCAAATAAAACAATTTTCGTTCTAAATCATTACTTACGAACATAAAATGAAAAAAATTGTTTACCTTTTTCAAGAATTAACTTAATTGTTAATAAAAGCAATAGGTTACCTTTTTTTCGTTTTATATTTGAAACATAAGAATCTAGGATTTCAAAAAAGAGACCCAAATTAATAAATTGTTTGGATAAGGTTAACTCATCCATTTCAAAAGTCGAAACACAAATTACAAATAATTTTTTTTCAAGATCTTTACAATTTTTCATTTTATTTTAAAAAAATACTACCCCCATCATTTGGTAAAAGTCACTTTAATTAATTTAGAAAATTTTTAATTGTATAAATTGTTTTGTTTTCAGAGACACAACAACAAAAAAAAAAAAAAAAAAAAAAAGGGGGGGGGGGGTATTGATTCCATATTTTTTATGATTCAATTTTTAATAAATGTGAATCAAATAAATCTTTTGAAGGTTTATTGTCAATAAATTTTATTTTGTTGTTTTTCTAAATTCTAAAGTTGAAAAAAAAAAAATAACATTAAAAATTGTAAAATATAATTTATTGCTAAATAGTTAAGTGATGACCCAAGAAGACCTGAATATAACGAAAAAAAGAAATCATATCTTCAAGGTGGTTATATGGCAAAGGACAACCAATATCAACAAATTTCAGATCAAAATGAAATTTCAGACCAGTTCAACAACTATTCTTTGAATAACAAGTGGACATATTATTCAAACAAAGCACGGCCTTCAACAAATGGGATTACTAGAATTCATTCAAATGTAATATCAATTTATTTGTTCAAAATTAAATTATTTTTAACCAAATAAATCATACGTTTTGTATCTTTATTCCATTTAATTAATTTGTATATATATATATATATATATGATTTATTTATAAAAATTATTATTATTTAAACAAATATCATTATTATAGGACAATTATGTTTATGGTTTATTTAATACAAATAAAAATGTACAAAGAGATCGAAAATTATTTCATTTAGTTACAGAAACAAAAAATCAAATCAAAAATGAATTTCAATTCACTAGCCAAGAAAAAGGTAACAAAAAAATTTTACAACGATATGGAAGAAAGCCATTAGTGGAATTGGTTGTTTTATATTCATCGCAGAAGAACATCCGGAAATATGCAATCAATGTAAGGGATTCATTATTGAATAATGGTGTTGATCTTTTGATTAATTCCGAAGACACAAACGGAGAAGTTAATAAAAGTGAACATCTTTCATTGTTAATCAAAAAAAGTATCGCCGATTTCTTCATAGTAATTGGTAATAAAAATGTTCAAAACCAAACCTGTCAAATAAAAAAATGTGGTAAATTGACAGAAATGGGTTTAAGAGAAATTACAGATCTGATATGGTCCGATTGGAATTTAAGTTTTGAACTTTTTGATAGAAAATATGGTTTTTTACCTTTAAAATACCCATTAAGCAATGAAAATAGATTCGAAATTACTAATAATCCAGAAATATTTGAAACTAATACAAATAATAAGGTAAATATTCACATTTTTTCCCTTTTTTATTGATATTGTAAATATGTTACAAAAAAATCAAAATATGTAAAATATTGGTTGGGTTTTATTATTTTAAAGTCCGAGTCCCAGTATAAAAGATCAAAATGTCCATATTTTTTGTTATTTTTCTTTAATCTCCTTTTTCAAATACCACATGAAAAAAAATTGACTGAAATGTAAAAATGATTACTATTCAATCTTAGTCAAATACTTGGTTCAAAACTATAACTTAAATATTTCAAAAAAGTTAAATGTAAAAAAAAAATGACAAAAAAAGGGACATTTTTTTTTACTTTTCTACTGGAACTAGTGCTTTAAGTTAAATTCTTTAAAGAATAATTATATAAAAAATTTTAACAAAAAATTATTTGTTTAATTAATCAATTTCAATAGGTATTAGAGATATATTTATCTATATGTTTATGTATTTATATGCGTGTGTTTTAAATATTATATATAAGCTATTTCCAATAAAGTGGGGCAAATTTATTTTAAAATATATCTTTTAAACTCAATCTTCAAAAAAGTATTTAAAGATCTAAAATCATTAACTATCATTTATCGGTTATTGGTAATAATTCAATTTGTTTCTTAGTATTGTATTACAAAAATAAAAGATATTAAATTTTCTGCTCTTGATTTTATCTGATATTTTTTAGCTGTGAAAATTGGTGTTTATTATTTTCTTTTTGATTGAAAAAACCGTATTCATAACTTGTGTAACCGCAAAAAATTTTCAAAAAGAATTGAAAACATATAACTGTATTTTATGGTTTAAAAAAATCATCTGTACCCTTTACATAATTCTTGTTTTTTATTGAAATTGGTGGTACATTGTTTTCACCAAAAAGAGTGCTATTTTTTTTTTTCATTTTTTGAAATATTTCATTGAACATACATATTTTGAAATAAATACCTTAGTCATTTATTCAATCGGTATTAATATTAAACTTATTTTGGTAATGGCAATTAATGAATACTTTCAATAAAAAAGATAGTATTTTATAAAATGTTAAAAAAAATGCCCCACTTTTTTGGAAATACCTTATATTGTAGTGAAAATAATTTCGGATATGAAAAAAATCTAGGAAAAGATTTTTAATTTTTAATATTTGTCAAATTGTTGTCTAATTTAGTTTATTTTAATTCAAATCATATTTTGAAAATTAAAAAAAAAATTTGAACTAATTAATAAATTAGGCTAAAGTTTATTAAAGTGGGGTAAATATAGAGTACTCATTTAATTTTTTGATATCTAAGCACCTCTACCTATTTTCAAAACAAAAATAGAGTTTTATAAAAGTTTGCTTAGAGTTTGGAAAATGATAATTTTTATTCTTGTTTTTTGATTGATTCAATTGTATTTTGAAAAATTGTTATTTTAATTAATCGTCATTATAATAAGTGGGTGAGTTTGAATTTTAAAGGTTTGATTCTTCAATAAAAGGGATTATTGTGCAATTACAGAAAATACACTGCAATTTTCCTAATGTTGGCGATTAATAATCTTTTCAGGATTTTTTTCATGGTTGGTATTCTTTTCATTAAAATATTAATAAATTATTTTAAAAATAGTGGGTTAGAGTATTACAATCAGTTCTACATTGAAGGTACAAACTTTGAAAGAAAAGTGAGACACAAAAAAATTTTACAAAAAAAATCACAAAATTCAGATTTTAATATAATAATTTGTGTTTAAAAAAAAATTCATAAAAAAAACTTACTTAAATTGGAGTTTTTGTTCCTTAAATTTCATTAAAAGTTTGTACAGTAAAAGTCGAACTGGTTATAAGCAAAAAGTTTTCTCAAAAAATAATATAATCAAATCAAATCAAATCAAAATATGAAGAAATAAATAGTTTTATTCTTTAATAATGGCAAAATTATAAATTTTGTAATTAAAATTTCTGTAAATAAATGTAAGTTTAATTTTACAACAATATAATTTACACTTCATCTATAATAATAAAAGGAAAGTCATTTCTTATGAGAAAAAATAAGAAATTTTTTGAATTCCGATCCTTTTTTTAATCCAAGATTTATCAGTAATTGAGATTAATAAATTTTAATGAAATGGGAAACTAAAAAAAAAAATGATATCAATTGGGTTGTATTTTAATTAAAATAATCTATTCAAGTAAAAAATATTTATAATAATAAAAAAAAAAAAAAAAAAATTTACTAAAATAAATCAATAAATAAAAGGAATTATCACGGGAAGAATTATTTGAAATTTTGGCAAGACATACAAATGTGGGTGATATTAATTTAAAAATTGCCAAATTAACTGATCTGTTTTCAACTTTTATGATTTATTCGAAAGTTAATTCTTCAATTCAATCACATACAAGTTGGGTTGTAAAAAACAGTATTCTTCAGAAAACAAAGAAGGCTGTAGATCTTTTTCAACAATCTTTGGTGTTAGGGAAAGTAAAAATAATTTCTTTAAAAGTCACTGTTGTTAAACAGATGAAAATTGGTAGAGATTATCGAGGTGAGGTTGTTACTTTAGGATATTTCCCCAGTAATAAAAAACCGAATATATCAATCAAATTGAAAAAATCTTTAATTGAAATTCTCAGTCAAGCAATTAATATTTTATCGCAAATTACAATAAAGATAGGTAATTTTGAAAGCCTTTTAAATAAGAAAAATATTTCCCAATCGAAAATTCTTTTCCCAAAGTCTGAAAAATTATTAAAATCAGTAATAGATGATGAAAAATCATTAAGTGGTACAGAGATAAATAAAGAAACCGTGTCTAGTTTAAATAATAAGGATGATGATCCAATTGATCAAAAGAAAGAAAACCATCATGTGGAGAATGATCAGAAGGATCATATTTTAGATGATCATACCAATGAAAAGATAAACGAAAACACTAGCAAGTATGAAAATGAAAACAAGAAGGGAAATGAAAAGAAAAAAGCCAGTATTGGAAATAAGAAGGAAAGGGGAGAAATTAAAAAAGAAAATGACAGAAAACAATCAAAAGAAAATGTCTTGGAATCTCTCCAAAATGAAAAGAAAGAAAAAGAAAGGTTAGAAGAATTATTAAGCAAGCAATTTATCGAATTTATTTCAATTACAAATAACACAAAATTAAATATATCCTCTTCCAATATTAAAAGGGTTTCAAATAAAAATAAGAATTATAAGATTGCCCAAAATGGGAAACTTTCTTTAAATAATTATCAAAAAGACCGAATATACCAAATATCTTCCAGCCCTAATTTCAAATTAAATGCTCAAAAGAATAATAATAATGGGTATTTTAGCATTAAGGGTGAAAATAGTAATGGTAATAATAGTATTCATATAGATTATACGAATTTCAATAAAAACCCACGTTTAAAGCAACCCATTTCAAAAATAAATAGTTTAAGTACGGGGAATATTTCCGAACTAGTGCAAAAAAGTCATAATTTGGTTAAACATACAAGCGAAGGATCTTTCTCATCGATTTTTGAGAAGTAAAATTTTTCAAACTCTTATTTTTTATTTGTTAGTTTGTTAGTGCGTTTTTTTTTATTTTTTTTCTATTTATAATCATTCCTTAAGTTATTAAAGTCATTTGAAAAAAATTTGATTAAATGGTTTAAAAGTATCTTCAAAAAATAGTTTTATTTTAGTTTAATAATTCTATTTATGAACTTTTTTAATTCCTGAATTTCTTGTTTTTTCAATAAATTATTTTTATATTTTTTTTTTTTTGTTGATAAATTTTTTTAATATTTGTTTTCATGATTTTCTATTCAAAAGAAATTCCGGGATACTAGAGTGTAATTTTTTTTTATTTAAAGATTATTTGATCAAAATTATATGTTATTGTTTGTGTTGGTTAAACTCTTGGATTTTTTTTTTTTTTTTCTGTTTTTGTTTTTTTTTTTTTTGAACCAAAATGGAAGGGTATTTTTTTAAATTTCAAAATTAGTTAAATTGGATTTTTTCATCTTTTTCAAGAGTTTATTGATTATTATCATTGGTATGAAATATTTTAATGGTTTTTAATAATTACAGAGAGGAAAAATCAAAAGGATTATTTTCCGATTAAGTAATATTTTATTATTTAAATTGTAGAAAATTCAAAATGTTGAAATGATCAATACTAAAGATTGTTAAAACGTTGTTTGAAACTCAATTTTAACATATTAAAAAAGGGTATTTTTGTATTAAGAATTCAAAATTGAAATTGATTAAAAAGGAAGTAATTATATCATATTTTACAAATTAGATAAATAAATATGGTAAGTTCCAATTTCAATACATAAACTTTCAAGTAAATTTAAGGGTGTGGAAATAAATCAAGAATTAAAGTAAAAAATCAGAATTGTATTTAAAATAATTTGTGAAAAAATAAAATTCCATAAAAATGTATCTAAATTTGAGATTTTTTTGTACCTTAAATTTTACTGAAAGTTTCTGTTTTAAAAGTAGAATTGACTGTTTATGATTTTTTACTTTTTTTCTTGATAATTTTTTTTTAAATTTTGGTGATTATGATCATTTCAATTGGTATCTAAAAGTATTATTCAAGAATATATCCTACCGTTATATATTAAAGTATTACTTTATTAACTTAAATAAATATTTTTACTAATTTGATTATGGGTAAACTGTTTGCATCGAAAATTAATAAAAAGTGCCTATTCTCTTAAAATTTTTCTATTTTAAACAAACGGGGGGGGGTACTTTTTTACAATTTACTTAAGACACCCACCCTTTAATATGTGTGTCCTCATTTTTTATTATTGTTATGCTATTAAAAAATTTTTAAAAATACTCCTCTTGAATAAAATTGAGCTAAATTTTTTATGAAATTTAACTTAATTATTAAGAAAAATAATATAAAAAATTTTTATTATTAAAATTGGGAAAATGTAAAAACTTGATTTGAAAATAAACTATTTTTCCTAAATTTTGACTCACTTTCTAATGTTAATGGGAGTTGTTTTGAGGGTTTATTCCAGTATTCTTAACAAAAAATATTTTCAAATTTTTGGGATCAGAATCATTTTTTCTAATTTTGCAAATTTTAGTTTTGCTTTTTCAAATTTTTGTTTTTCTTTTGTTTTTCTTTTTTTTTTTTTTTTTTTTTTTTTTTCTTTTTCTTTTTTTCTTTTTTTTTCTTTTTCTTTTTTTTTTCTATTTAAAAGATCATGTGGAAAAAAAAAGAGATCTTCGAAAAGACAAATAATCACTAAGAAAATTGATACTATGCAATGTCTTTGAAAATGGATTTAATTATCCATAAAAAATTTTGTTGTTCAACTTTTTTTCAGTGAAAGTTCAGTAATAAAAAATCCGTAATGCTCATTTCAAAAATTGTGACTCACTTTTTTTTAGTTTTTGGTTTTATTTTTTTTTTAATTTTTAATATATAAGGCTTTTATTGATTTAGAATGACTTAAAAGTGAATTACAAATCATATTTAGTTATTAATTGTTCTTGAATACTAAAGTATAATTTTTTTTTTTTTCAATTTATTATTTCAGGTGAGTCACAATTTTTGAAAAAGAGTTTACATACTCGTTATTAACAAATTAAGTTATGGGGCTGATTCTTACATTTGATAAACTAAGGTATAATTGATAAAAAAATAATTAGTCTGGATTTTATTCAGATTTTATTTTGTTTTGAAAATAATGTATCAAATATTAAAAAGAGAAGTAAAAAGTTTCAAAATATATTTTTTTTTTCAAGTGAATTTGTGTTGTTAAGTGTTTAGGAAACATTTTGATTTGAGATCTTTTCTTATTGGTATTATTTAATAAATGGAAATTGATTCTCACTTGTTTTCCCTTTTTATTTTTCTAATAGAGATACAAATTGTATCCTACTTCTTTTGTAGAGCTCGATTTGAAAGGCGAAAAGTAAAAGTTTAAGGGTTTGTTTATTATAGTTTTAAATAATTTTCTGAAATTGAAATATAAAATTGTAATTTTAATGGGTGACAAACAACAATTAAAAACTGACCAACATGTGAAGTGTGATCGATCTCCAAAACCCAACAATTAAAAAAGAGGAGATTTAAAAATAAAAATCACCAAGGGGATACACTCAATTTCGATATTTGATGGCTGTGATTTATAATTTCGAAAACAACTGTGTTGATTTTGAAGTGTCACTCTTTTGGCTCTTTTTGAAATTTCTCAGATATTTTTTTTTCATTTTTTTACTTTTATCAAATATTTTTTTTTTCTCAAAAATTTGACAAAATACTGACTTTGTGAAATATAGAGAGTTATAAGCTAACAATAAATTATATTAAATCGAATTAACTTGGTTGTATAATTTTAAAAAACAATTTCTATTAAATTTAAGAATTTTAACCATTTGGGATATTTGAAAAAAGAGATAATTGATTTTTTTTTCAAAAAATTGATTCTTTGGAATTAAGATTTTTTTTAAACTTTTTTTTTTAATTTGGGTTTATTGATAAATATGGATCTTTTATCAATAGAGATGTAATTAAATTTTTTTTTTATTGTTATTTAAAATTTTTCAATCAAAATAAGGGCATTTTCATAATACCCTATTTGGTTTCAAGTCCATCCGGGGTCCTGGGCAAATTCGTGTTGAATGAATCCGCCTTTAAATGGGTTTTTTTATCTCGTTCATTATGCAGATAAAGGTGTGTTGTTCTGAGTTATATTGATAAGGGGCTTTTCTTCTGGAATGGTATAAATTTCTTTTCTGTTTATATTTCCAAAAGCTCATCTGTGTCTTGAGGGAGGGTTTTCTGAAATAAAGCTGTTAAAAGAGATATGTGAGTTATAATATTGTTGAATTATGATTTATATCTCTTGGGATACAGAAGAACTATTAAATTTCAAAATTTTCAGAATTTTAAAATTTATATCTATTTGGGGTAAAAATTGTAATAGGTATCAAAAATCACAACTTGTCCATTTTTGATAATACTTATTATTTTTTCAAAGACTGGTATTGGAATATAAATATTTTTTTACATAGAAGAAGAATGGTTTGGTTGTGGAACCTATTTCCAATTTACAATTGGAAAAAAATTCAAATTCCTAATATTTTGAAATTTAATAGTTATTTAGGACCTTAAGAGATAAAGAGCCTAATGTCGTGATTTTTTGGGCCTTATGTTCGCTCTGGTGAATCAATATATTGGTAGTCCTAAATTACTTCTTAAAAAGGAAATATTATAGGTATTTGAAATTTGAATGAGTTAAATTTTCTTCTGATACAGTCATGTGCCTTAAAAATCACAGGAAAAATCAAGAAATAAGGCACAAAATCACAGTAGTCAAAATAAGGCACAATTTTTCTGTGTAAATTTCCAAGATTACTTAGAATGTAATATTTTATAGATATATATATATATATATATATATATATATATATATTGAAGAAAACATTCAAACTAACTCGGTAATTATTCGGTGAAATTATATCTTGAAATTGGGAAAGGGCCTCAAATCAAAAATTTGTGCCTTAAAGTGAACACAATTTTGTGCCTTATATGTTGATTTTTCCTGTGCCTTAAAAAGGTAAAGGACTGTATCCTTTTGACTATTCTGGATAATAGCTTTCGTTTAGATTTTCTAGTATGTCCAGTACACCCAACAAAACCGGTGGTAAGAAATAAACAGACCATATAAATTCCAATCTCGGTTTCTTGATTAGTTTCTATTAAAAAAAAAGTGTCAGACAAAATAAAAAATTTTTTCACAATTATTTTTAATAAGAAGAAAACAAAAAAATACTTTTTTCTCGATCTGCAAATACCAGTAAATATTTTCCTTACTTTTTTGAGTATTTTTAAAATAAGGGTTATGTTTCCAATGTTCTTCATTCAATTAAACTATCAGAAATTCCGAAAAGTAAGATCTCATAAAAATAAAAATGGTTTTGTAAATTTTTCTCCTCCTGTTTTGTTTCAAAATCTCAAACGAAAGACGATCAAATCTTTTGACTGAAGATTTTAGTTATCAAAAATGTTCTTTTTAAAAATGATTAATTATTTCTCTAAAGTTGATAATTGGGTTCGTTTATGGGGTTTTAATCTTATCCTTGTAAAAATAAGACTCTATTGTCTTTGGGAAAAAAAATAAATGAGAATCATTAATCCCATCAAGATGAGATAAAATTGCAACTCATTATTTTTTTCATTTCATTCAAGAAAAATTCTTTTCGTTTCCTGTTCTTCATTCCCCGAATTTCAATCCAAAAAATAAAAGTAGACACTCAAAGTGTATTTCCCAATAGGTTTCTCTTCTAAAACATTCTTTGAGTATTTTTTCAGCCTTGAGAAAAAACAATATTTTTTATTTTTGATTACTGTAATTTTCCAATTAAGAAAGAAAAATTTTTATTACCAGTTCTCAAATATTGATCCAACAATTGAACTATAAGTCGAAAAAAAACAAGATCTTCACAAGATCATTCGATGGTGATAATCTTGCCGTGAGTTTTATTAATTTGGATCTCTTTATTTTTGAAACTTTGAGATCTAATTTATTTGTTTTAATTTGCAAATAACCCTAAAGTGAAAACTTTTTTTGAAAAAAGGTACTTTCCTTCATACTCCAGCCGCTGCCACTTTTAAAGTCTACTCCTTAACTTTATTAAAAACACAAAACATTATTAAAGTTTTAATTCTGAAAAGGTTTTCACCTTTTGCAAATTGAACATCTTCACGTTGTGTTAAAAACGTTTCCAATGATAAAAACAGAAATTTTGGGTAAATAATTGGTTTTGTGTATCTATTTTTGAACATGGATTGTGTTTAGTACAATTTAGAGATCCAACTTTGAAATCAAAAACGACTATTATTTGAATTATAAAGGAAAAATTTTTCACAACATTTTCACTTTCCTTTTTCAAGTAAACACACAAATTGCAACTTAATTCTTTTCAAAACTTGATTTATAAAAAAGGAAAATCTGGAAAAGGAAGTGACAATTTTTTCCCAATAATTATTCAATTATCGGTAGATATAAAAAAGCATTTTGGTATTGGTTCAGCTTTAACAACTCCACACTAACTTTTCCCGAAATAATAATTCCTTGCTTTCCATCTGAATTTTAATTTGAATCATTTTTTCGCTTTGTTTGTAATTGGTTTGCAAACTCCATTCAAAAATTCTATTCCAAAATAACAAACAAACAAATTCCATCAAATTGATTTTATATTGTATAAGTAAGCTATGATAGTGAGGAATCTGCAATACTGCACTATTTTTCTTCTTTTAAAAAAGTCTTTTATTTTGGAAAAATATTTTCACTTTTTTCAAATTACCGAGTTCAAACTTCACGAACGAGATCCAGATTGTTTGTTAAACAATCCCGCTTCATCTTTTTTTATTCACTAAATGAATTGATGTATTTTTGCAATACAATCTTTCAACTCCAATTTTTCGATTTACAAAATCTAAAAAATCAGAAAATTAAGAATTATGAATCTTTGATTCACTATTTCCTATTCCTTTCTTGAAATTGATAATGGAAAAATAATGACAACAATTAATGTAAAAAAAAATTTTTTTCAAATTTCAGGATACAAATCTCATTTTTTGAAAAGGTGAAATTAATTTCAATCCCTGAACAAAATGGATATTTACTCTGATTTCAAGATAGTTTTGAACAAACAAAACAAAAAAAAGTTTTTGTTACAAAACATTTCTCATTATTTTTATCAAAAAATTTATTTATTTTCAAGATAAAAAAACTCTGTTCAGATTTCTCGCAAAGAAATTCGTGGAAAGGATTTTTCCAATCAAAACATTTCAAGTCATTCCGTTTTGATTCTTGGTTTTGGTCTATTTTACTTTAAAAAAAAAATTTTTTTCCAATTTATTTGTAAACAATTACATTGACGTTAAGGCTTCAAGGGGATGAAGTATTTTTTCAAAGAAAATCGTTTACAAATAACCGATAAAAAATTTTTTCCAAATTCTGTAATCTTTTCAAAAAGGAGATTTTACAAGTTAAATTCACTGGAAAGGTTGTTCGTCTGATTTGGGAATTTGATATTATTTGTGTATGATATTCATATTTTTCTCACAAGCTTTTTTGAACTTTACTTTTTGACTTGCTTTGTTTTTATCTTTTTTCTTTCTTTCAAAAACAAACACTTTTCATTCCCAATGGGAAACCAAAGCGCAACTTCCAACAACATTCAAATCCCACAGTCTCGTGTTACCACTTATTTTGAAATATTCCATCAAATCAAAACACCACTTATGCTTTTAGACGGAAAGCACATGTCACTCATCGACTTAAACAACAAATGCTCGTCGCTTTTTGGCATCAAAAGGGGCGAGCTTTGCTTGTCGAGATCTGCATCGATTCATTTTTGGCCTTCTGTCCAAAGGCTACACCAAAACCAAACAAGCAAACATTTTTTGAAGAAGCAATTTAAAAAACTTAAAAAGTAAACACATTACCCACAACTCTTGATTTAATTGCGTTTTTATTTTGACCAAAACAAACTAATTTTTTATACCTCCAAAACTTTGATTTTACTTTTTTTTTTTTTATTTTTTTTTTACAAACCTTGTTGTTCCGTTTGAATAGAACAAAAAACAAAACCGAATTCATTTTTGAATGCCTTAATCAAGAAGGAAACACCCTTTGGGCACACTTTTCCGTTACCAAAATCAACATTTGGAAAAACTCAATGTTCCAAATCATAATTTCGCCAATCCCAAACCCTTTAAAAAACCTTTCTTTTATCTACCCCAAAAAAAAGAAAAATAATTTATTGGACTAGACAAGCTCAAAAAAACAAACCAACCCGATTTCAAAAACTCTATTTGATTTTCATTTTTTCTTTCCAATTCGAAAATTAAGTTTTATTTTTTGAAAAAATAATTTTTTTTTTCTTCTTTCATTTTTTTGAAATTGAAAGTATTGTCGAAAAGAAAGAATGAATGGTATTTTACCTTCGGCTGTATATTATTCTTATTATTATTTATCCACAGAGAGAATTTGCTCTCTTGAAGAGACTGTTTTTAACATCTCTTTATGTAAAATAAATTTTTTCATTATTTTCTGAAAAATTTTTTTTTGATTTTTTTTAAAAAAGGAATTTTTGATTTAACGATTTTTTGGTATAGGATTTTAAAATCTGAAGGTTTTGGAGATATTTTCTCTTTATTTTTTTCTTCATGTTATTTACCAATTAACTTTTCCAAATTTTTTTATTCAATTGTGAGAAATTATTTTTCAAGACAAAGACTTGAAAAAACAAACGATCTCGGAAACTCATTCAAAAGAAAAATTGGTACAGTTGTTTAATTCCACACACCCTTTGAAAATTAGATTTACATTTTTTCTCTTAGATTTTTCAGTTTTTTAAAAAGTGTTAAATAGAAAGACTAAACATTTTAGAAAAACACACTTTAATGAAATTAATGATGTACAAGTTTTTTCTGATTTTATTAAATTTTGATTCAGTTTAATTTCAAAATAATGTGGAAAAAAATGGGAAAGGCATTTCAAATTTGAAATGATCAAAGTGTGAGTCTTTTTTGCCAAAATTTTCTTTTCAAATTCTCACAACACAAAAAAATCCAACTTTTTAAATTCGTTTTTGAAAAAAGTAAAATTAAAAGAATTTCAAAAATTAACAATTTTTAGAGATCAAGACCGAAGTTAAATTTCAACCCTATATAAAAGAAATAAGTGATTAGGATTTCATATCAACCACTTATAAAAATTCAATTGATAAAAAAAGTTTTTCGAAAATTGGTAAAAAAATTTCAAAGAAAAACATAAACTTTAACAAAATTATATTTAAGGGATCAGTCTTCGAAGAGATCAATGAAGAGTTTAAAACATGATATAGGTGATATTCTCTTCTTTCAGTTTTTGTTCTGCAAAGTGTCAAAAAATTTTGATCGACTAAAAAACACTAAAAAGAATAATTTATTAGAGATCATTTTTTTTTCCCTTTTTTTTTGTGAAAAATAAAAAGGTTTAAATTCATTTTATTTTTCACAATTTAGCACATTTCTACACCCGTCATATGGCCACACACACCCGTATTAGACATTAAAAAGTCTTTGTTATCAGAAATATTAAAATAAAGAATTTTTTTTCTTTTTTGAGATAAAACTTTAGGTTAACAAAAAAAAAAAAAATTGATCTATTCAATTGATTGGAAAATAATTGTATTATTTTAAGATGATAATTCTACTAATCAAAGTTTTAAAGCCCAATTAAAAATTTATACTTTGAAATTTTTTTTTTTTGTATTAAGACAAAATTCGATTTTTCAAAATAAAATTTTCTTGAAGATATTTGGGAATTAGTTAATTTTATCCACAAAATTCAAAATCATTTTTTTTTGGCCAAAAATGAATTGAATTGTTATAAGGGTTCTTGTGAATAAGACGAAACAATTTGTTAAAAAAATGTTTCAAAATTGAAAATTTTTTTACAATTTTTTTTCATTTTTTTGAAAATCAGAAAACAACTTTTTTCAAAACCTTAAAGAAAAAAAAATTTTTTTGCTTAATAGATCTCAATTTAATTGATAAACTGTAGTTAAACTTTAACCGAATATTCCTTCATTGAATCACCTATACTTCGATTAGTTTTATTGGCTAAGATTTGGATTGAAATATTAATCAAAGTAAAAGAAATACCAATTAAAAATTTTCTTTTTAAATTGATACTTTCCAACATAAAACTAAAAATATGTTTTCCCATTCTCAAGAATTGACTTAATTGTTAATAAAAATAATAGGATACCCTTTTTCGTTTTATATTGGAAACATGTAAATTTTGAATTTCAAAAAAGAGACTCAAATTAATAAATTGTTTAAATGAGGCTAACTCATCGATTTCAGAAATCGAAGCATAAATTACAAAAAAAAATTTTCAAGATCTTTACAAGATTCAATTTTATTTTCAAAAATGACAACTCCCTTAATTTCTTTTGGAAATAAAAATTGTTAACAATAAGATTTTTTATTCTAAGTGTACTGATTTTAAAAGAAAACACAAATCCACAATTTGCTAAATGTTAATTTGGAGTTTCATACATTGTTTTTTTCAAATTTACTTTAAAAAAAAAAAATAAAAAAATAAAAAACAAAAAGAAAAATATCTAGGACCAAAATAGAAAAAATGATTTTGATCTAAAAATGAAAAATATCTGTTGTTATTCATTCGATCGCGAGGAAATATGCATATTATTTTCACGAGTAGATCCAAAATTGGAGATATTTTTTCTTTTCTTTTTGTCTTGAGAGAAATAGTAATCTTTACGAGAGCTTTAGCTTGAGTGTAAAGATTACTATTTCTCTCAAGACAAAAAGAAAAGAAAAAATATCTCCAATTTTGGATCTACTCGTGAAAATAATATGCAGATTGGAGGAGCAAGAGAGTGGTGAATACCATAAGATATTTTATTGAATTCAGCCAAAAAATGTGAAAATCAAGACAAGACGAATAACAACCAAGAAACAAATAGTAAAATTAAGATGGATTGTTTTTTTTTCTTTTTTGTTGAATCTGAAAAAGGAAGAACAAAATAAAGTTTTTCTAATAATCTAGAAAACAGTTGGAAATTGTTAGTTGAACTGTTTCCTGAACTGTTTTAATAAACATTTTTTAGCACTTCATTTTTTTTCTTTTGGATCTTGGTTTTATTTTTGACAGTTGTTGAAAGATCCTCTTTTTGGACTGTTTTGACTTCTATTTGGTTGAAAATTTTAAAGTGATTTATTTGAACAAAGATCGTTTAAAATTTTCACTTTTTAGATCTTTGGAAAAAAATACAAACAAATAAACATAAGTAATTTTAAAAAAAATGAAATGTAGAGTGAACCAAGATATTTTCAAAAAATATCTAATGAAAACAAAATCAAACAGTGAAGACTTTGTGCATAGGGTAAAGTATTGGTATCATTTTTTAGGGAATCGGAGAAAGTCACCAAAAAAATTGTCAAAATATTTTTTTTTTGATTTTAAAAAATAATGTGATCAATAATCCATGAGAAGTTAGCACTATCATAGTACTAATTTTGGAGAGAGAAAAATTCACTCAATATTTTTTTTCACATTAGTAAAAAATACTACTTTTTTTGCCAAGAAATAAATATCTTTTGGAAAGAATACTGAATTAAACCCCAGAGAATATATTCTATTTCTTCAATAAAATTCGGCCATTTGATTGAAAAGCAGTTAAATAAAAAAAAAAATATGGCACTCTCAGATTTATAAAAATATTAATTTGTTTGGTTAAAGAAATGATTTGAATAATTCAGTTTCAGACAAATTCTGGCACTCAAAATTTGTAAAATGTACTTACTCCCTTAAAATCATTTCAACAACTAATTAAATGAATATTTTCATTCGCAGGGGGGCCAAATATATCCTAATCGAAAATTTACCTTTAAAAGGGTTCAGAAAACAAAATTTATTTAGCAAATGGTTTGAAAAAAACAAAATTTTATTATATGAAAAGTCCACTAATCCAGTTTTGTTTGGAGTATTATCGAGATTTCTGGTATTACAAATATACTTGAAAATAAAGTGGAGTGAACTTTTTCGCAAAAGGTATAAAAAATCGATTTCAAATTTAGCTTTGTTTGGTTCAAGTATCCCTTAAAAGTTTTTTGATCAATAAATAATTTCCTAAAAAACCAAAAATCCGAAATATTTTGAACTTTCCTTTTATTCACCAAACTTTTAAATCATTTTTTTTGACTAATGTATTGTATTTCAGCCCCCAGAGAACACAAAATTCAGATACTCCTCAATAGTTAACTTGGGAGAAATAATTTTTTAATATTTGAATAATCAAGTAAATGAAAAAGAATCTTGATCTTTTTGAATTTATTTGTTGTTTGTTGTGAAACTTAGAAATTTTGAAAGACTACAATTCACGAACACTATTATTTACAAGACCCTACATAGATTTTGACATTTGGTTTTGAAATTAAATTATCTTTTCGAAAATACAAAGAAAAAAGGGATTTGAAAAAAAAAAAAAAGTAAGATCTTATGAGAAGAAAGCATTGATCATCACAAGTAAATTTGAAAAAAAACGTTGAGTGTTATTTTTGTTGTTGGTACATTTTCAAAAGTGAAAAGCTAAAATAGGAACCAGCTTTTAACAAATTGTGTTTATAATTCAAAGAAAAAAAAAAAAAAATGAATTGAAAAAAACAAGTCCTGAATCTCATTACAAGTACAAGGCAAAAAAACAATTTTTGTTACAAAAAAAGATGAGGTATTTGGTTGCAAAAAAAAAAAAGAAAAATAAAAAATAAAAATGAAAAAGTATTTTTTTTTTATTTTTTTTTTGATTGAAAAACTTTAAAAAATGTTGGTTGTGTTTAAAGTTTTTTGAAAAAAAAAGAATACTATTTTGTAAGAACTAAGTCATAGACAGAAACACTCTTCTTGATCGGATCTTGGATCTTCAGGATTAGTTTTCAAAAAATTTTCTTAAAGGTTCAACTTCCTTGATGATAATGTGACCGGCCTTTAAAAGACCAACACCAACAACAAAAATTGCTGCTTTTTTTTTAAATTCTTTAACAGCTTCTTCGTTTGATAAAGGTTTATTTTGAAGTCTCATTTGGGAATATTTTGTAAAGTAAAAAAGAAAAAAATGAATTTGAATAGAATAAGACAGGTAATATAACTTTCATGACCAAGATGTTTGATAACTTATTGTTTAAGATCTAATAGTTTCTTTTCTGAATATTGTTAGGAGTGAATTTAATTCTTAAGGGAGTTACAACATTTTGCGATTTTTAAAAAGTATCGCTAAATGAAAACATTACTGAAGAAAGATTGCTGAGTGCAACAAGTTATGAAAATTTTGAAATCAAAATATTATTAGCAACTCTATTTGTGAAAAGTGTTAAAGTATATAAGAGTTGAAATCTTCAAATTTTCTTTTTTTTGAACTTTTTTTTAGGTTAAGGGACACGTCTATATTTTTTTTTTTGACCAATTTCTAAATAAGGATTCCTAATCTAGAAATATGTTTAATAATGGAAATAAACAGTGTTTTTTAAATCTCAGTAATTGACTAAAAAATTTCTCAATCTCTCTTAAATTTAGGTTAAAAAATTTAATCGAGATTAGTCCCTTAAGGAAGTAAGTACTTTTTTCAAATTTCGAGTACCACAGTTTTATGAGAAACCGAATATTCCAAATAATTTCTAAAACCAAATATATTGACATTTTAATAGAGATGGAAGTGAGGAAGATATCCACATATAATATATTTTCATATCAATTAAAAAAAAAAGGAAATCAAAAAAAATAAAAAAATGAGCTTGAAAAAATAAAGAAAAAAATAATTTATTTCTTGATCTTATCTGTAAAATTTAATACAATTACTTCTTTCTAATTATTTTTTGATTTTAATTCTTCATGGAAATACTTTTGTCCTAGAATTTTTGATTAATAATTTTTTTTTTATTCTATAAATATTTCTAATCTGAATTTAAAAATATTTTTTAGATTTAATTCATCTAATTCTTGATTGAGTACAGGAAATAGGATATTTATCAATTTACTTTACATGAATAAAAATTTATTGGGCAAATTCGTTTGAGTTTATAATTATTTTATTTCCTTTAAAATGAGAACTAAAAATAATTCGAAATCTGATTGAAATTTTTTCTAAAAATTTTATTTTATTTTGGGTTGAATCTTTTGTAACTGTTTTTTGATTCCGAAGAATTCAATCCCCTTTATTTTAATTTTTGAAATACAATTCATTATTTTGGTTTTTTTTGATAAAAAAAAATTGAAAAATTGAATTTTGAAAGCAAATTTATCAGAAAAGTTTTATATTAAATTATAATAAAAAGCAGTGGAGTAAGAAATTCATGGCAATTTATTGTTTGGATTCATAAAAATTACGAAGATAAAGAAAAAAAATCTTCAAAAATACACTTTGATTGTTTTTTTTTTGTATTTTTTTATTTTTTATTTCAAAAAATTGATTTGAAAAGGTAATCTTTCAAATTTGGTCTTCTTAAAAAAATATTTATTTCAAATACACACACACTTGGTTCTATTTTTTTCATTAACTCTTTTATCAATTTCATTGCTACTAAATTAAACTATTTCTCCATCCAAAACCCAATTTAATAAAACCAAAAAAAAAAATGTTCAAAAAATCACAAAATAAAAGATTTATCTGTATTACTTTAAGCTCACTTTCTTTTCATAAACAGAGCTGGAAATGATATTTTGTTTTCCAATTTTTAAATATATGGTATCACCCAAAAAATATTTTTCAATAATGATCACAAAATTACAATTTTTTAAAAATGGGAAAATGTACTTATTTCTTTAACAAAATTTTGGATTGAGTAAAATTTTTTTCCATCCAAAGAAATAGGATCCAATAAATAATTCAAATTGACCTCAGAAAAAATCAAATAGAACTTCGAATACATACCTTAAAAACAAAAATTTAAAATTTTTTTATAACCAAACAAATAAAATCAACATTTAAAATAAACTTCCTGAAACTTAAAATGAAAAAAATATTAACAATTAAAAATATTTTATACTTTTCATATCTTTAATATCTTCTGAAATTTGAAGAAGACTCAAATAAGGTATTAAATAGACCCTTTGGCAAGATATCCATATTCATGAGATTTTTTAAGTGACTGGAATCTTTTTCCAATCATTTTTTTTTTCACAATTCTTTTTTTGTTCATTTAAATTTTATAATGAACAAAATATGTAATAATTCCATCAGTATTTTCACCCCTTTTGATTATTGATAACCATATTAAAAATAGAAATACTCAAAAAGATAACTTTATTCGTTATAAATTATTTTTGTGTCAACTGACCCGATATTTATTTACAAATACCTATTATTTGTTTTAATTAACCTTCGGATAAAAAATACGAAATTAGTAGAATAATATACATGATAGAATTTTTGATATTTGCATGGAGTAAAACTTTAATTTTGATATATTTTCTTAATTATATTAAAAAACTCAAATTCTATGTCAAAAATAGTTAAAATAATACAGTCAGTTCCACTTTTAATGTACAAACTTCAACGAAATTTAAGGCACAATAAAAATCTCAAATTAAAGTATATAATTTGGATTCTAGTAAAATAAATTGTAAAAAATAAAAATTTCAAATTTTATATCTTAATTTGAGATTTTTTTCTGTCTTAATTTTTGATGAAAGTTAGTGCCTTAAAAGTGAAACTGACTGTAATTTTCACCCCCATTGAATACCAAATAGAATTCTAATAAAAATTAATTTCATTTCTATATAATCATTTTTACTGTTCCAATAACATTAAAATAACATTTTTTATCAAGGTACTATCGATCTTGAAAGAGAAAAATTATTCTCAAATCTTTTACATGTTAAAAAAAAAAAAAAATGTGAAATGATAAAAAAATACCAGAAAAAATTATTTTAATTTTGGAATTGTCGTAATAATTTATTTCTTATAATATCCATGAAAACCCTTTACCACATATATTTAACTCACCAAAAATTCAATTCTTTGACTGGAAAATATTATATATATTACACCCTACTTTTTTTTTCTCATTCAATTTTTTTTACATTAAAAACAATTTAAATACCACCATTAACTAGTAAAATAGTTACTATAAAAATTTTTTATTGATAGAAGCCCGTTTAAATTAAGCTATCAAAAAAATTTAATACTTATAAATTCAAAAAAATGTAACAATTAATAAATTCAATTTTGTTATGTTTTACATTTTTTAAATTGATTACAAACACAAAAGGCAAAAACGAACTATTGTGTTTTAAAGATAAAGTAAATTGTAATCAATTTTTATTTTAGATATATTCTTTGAAATGATTTTTTAGTAATCTAATATAAAAATAGTAAAAATAGTGCTATATTAAAAAAAAAAAAATGTATTTTTTTGTGAATTTATTAGTATCTTTATAATTTGATACACTGTAACTAAAAGTCCAGAATTCTATACACATGATATTGTTTGTAAATATACCAAATGAGTAATTAATATACCAAAAAAAAAATTAAAAAAAAAGATTATGATCAAAATCCAGCAGGAAATATAAGAAAGGAAACTGGGTTTAAATATAATCCATTGAATTAGAAATTACAAAAATATATGATTTTCATATTCAGATGTTTCCTTAATCTAAATTTTGATGATATTATTTATTTTTTAAATTTTTAAATATTTATAAATTATTCCAAAGAAAAAACAAAAATTAAATATATATATATATATATATATATATAAAGATTAAAAATTATCACATTCTGACCTTATACTTTTTATTTATCTGAAATTGAGGTTCTTGTATCAACCATCATATTTTAATGAATAATAAAAACTTTTTTTAAAATTAAATTAAGATCTAGAAATGATTTATTAGTTTAAATTCTGGTTCAAATTAATAAGATTTACATTCATTAGTTTTTCGAGTATATTTTACAATAAGTTTAAGTTGATAGAGTTTTTTAATAAAAATAAGAACTTCCTTCGGTTACCTTTATATTTTTAGATTATACCACCCCCATCACATATATTGAGCCACTATAATAAAAACTGTTTATAAATTTCTAAACAAATTATTTTTACTATAATTATCTTATACGAAGTACTAATTAAAAACTAATCATTCATTGAGTAAAGGATCTATCGACAGAAAATCTTTCAAGTAAAAAAAGGATAGTTTTACAAAAAAAAAAAAAAAACACTAAAAAACTGTACTTAATATCAGATTTTATTCCTAACGAATAATGATTTTGAATTCAAATATCCCAGTTTCAAAATGTCTCTCTTTTACACTTTTTAAGATCATAGTAATGTTTTTCTTCTTCTTCTTCTTTTTTTTTTTTTCATTTTGAAAATGAGTTACACTTATTAAAAGAATAATGCAAAACAAACTTACTTGGTCAAAAATAGATCTTTTAAAACAAAAAAAAGATGTATTAAATTGGGATCAATCGATTTTATAATTTAAAAGAAAATATTTGTTTTAAATTAAATAATTTTAACCTTTAAAGATTTGAAAATTTATATTATCAGAAAAGATTTATCTTTTGTTTTCAAATTTGAATTGTCTGATTGAGAGTTTTTAAAATTTTTTTGGTAAATTATTTTTTTGATAACTAGGGTCTGTTAGTTTTTTTTTTTTCTAAAATGTACTTTTTTAAAATTGAAATAAACTGACTTTTTTTTCTTTTTTAAATTTTTTACAACTAAGATCATTCGAAAAAGTTTTGAATTTTATTTCATTTTTAGTGTTTTGGTATCCTATGAAATTGTTATTTATGTTATTTGAATCATTTTAACTTTAAAAAAAGAACACAATTTCTTAAATATCATTTAGAGTGACAAGACACTCCTTGAATTTGTAAATAATTTGTAAATAGTTACTCGACCTTTAAACCAAAAACTGTTATATTGTCCATTAAAAGTCAATTCTATGATATAATCAATAATTCAAGTCTATATAACAATTCATTGTTTTTAATAAGAACTACACAAGTTTTACGAGAACCGTATTGATCTCTCAAACTGTAGATATTTGTTCAACAAAGTAATTCTTAAACATTTTTGAAATTCATTTTTCAGCTTTTTTTTTTTCGCTTTATATTTCTTTATCAATTTTGATTTTCAAAATTTTAAAATGCAAAACCCAAGAGAATTTCAAGGAGAATTAGTTAAAAGAGGAGGGAGAGTTCATTCTTGGAAGGATCGATTCTTTTTTTTATCTAATAAAACGCTATCTTACTATAAAAAAGGCCAATTTGAAAAGAATTCAAAAGCAAAGGGCGCGATTGATCTTACATATGGAACGTCTTGTGGTATTTTGTTTTATTTTAAATTATTGATTTTGATTTTTTGTAATTTTTAATTCCAACCACACAAAACAAAAACAAAAACAATAACAATAACAATTACATCGTCACCCAAAACTTAACAAACAGGAATCGGCATTTTTGAAGAAAATAAAGACAAACCAACTTGTTTTTATATTCGCCGTCCAAATCGTACCTATCTAATTTCTTCAAATTCGGAAGAAGATCGATCAAATTGGATGAATAGAATTACAGAGCATACCCGTTTCCCTCGATCAAAATCAGTTGAGTTTATTGGACAAATTCCATCAGTAAATGTAACTTTAGGTAAACCAATTTCGCAAGAAGAAGAAGAAGTAAGTTTCAAAAACAATACCATTTTTTTTTTGTAGGTGTTTTAAAATCAAAAACGAACTAATTTGTAACTTTTTTCATTCAAACAAAAAGAAAAATAAGAAAAAAGAAAAAAAAAGAAAAAAAAAAAAGAGAAAAAGGAACTCCACAAGTTTATTTAAAGTAAAAACAATAGTTCTTTAATAATTAAAGTGTTTTCCTCAAATGTTTTTTTCAACAAAAAGAAAAAATCTTTTTAATTATAATCATAAAGTTGAATTTGGCTTGAAGAACAATAACATTGTAATTAATTGATGGAACGGATAAAAGATGTATTTTTAGCTTTTTGTTAAACATTGTGGGTACTTTATCATAAAATTAAACAGTTTGTCTAATCCTCAATAATTTTCAAATTTAATTTCTTCTTTGTTTTTGTTATGGTTTCATTGGTACAATCTGAAAACACTTCTGTTCACTTGAACAGAAAAAGAAAAGGAAATTTTTGATACAGACACAGACAGTTCTGGAGTTTATCTTTTTATTGAATTTTTTTAAAACGAAATTTTATTAAAATAGAGTAATTAGAAACTAAACACATTGATTAGTTACTATTTGTTGAAAAATAAATTGAACAATATTTTCATTTAGCTTTCCAAAATTATATTTGAAAAGTAAAGTAAAATTTCAAATTTTAAAACTTATAACAAGCCTAAAATATACATTTCCCTTTAGAATTGGAGACTTTATAGAATTATTGAGTTTTAATTTTTTTGGAAAGCTGAATGAAAAATTTGATGCATTTATTTTGCAATTAACAGTAATGTAAAAATCATCAAATAATTTTCTTAATTTTCTGATCATCAGAACAAATTAAAAAAAATTCACCCTGCCATTTTAAAAAAGCTAGGACTTTTTTTTTGGGATTTTTCGAATTAAAACTTTTTTAAAGTTTTCTGTTTTAATAAAGTGAATGAATTTTATTAAAAAAGAATGCTTTCCTTCCCACCCCAACCTCTACCTAACATTTGAAGGTTGATCCTTAACTTTATTAAAATAGAAAAATTTCAAAAAAGTTTTAATTCTGAAAAAAGTTTTGACTTTTTTAAAACAGCGAACTTCAAAAATGTTTCAAAAAATTACTCACTTTTTTAAAACTGCTATAATTAGAAATTTTCATTTTTTTTTTTCAGACAAAATTTTAATAAATATTGAATCAAGAGAAAAATGAAATTCATTTGTTTGTGCTAAAATAAAAAATTGAATATAAATAATTTTCTCTACCATAAATTCAAGCAATACAAAATAATTTTAAAAAAATTTTTTGATATTTTCATCTAATATTTTGGAATTAAATTAATAAAAAATTCTTTACTGGATAAATCAATCAGCCCTAAATTTTTAAAAAACATTTATTGACTTTTAAATATTATCCAAATATTCAAAAATAATTTCTCATAACCAAGAAAAAATTTGTTTTTTTTTTTTTTTTTTGGAAATTTTGGTAAAAAGTTGAAAAAAATATTTGCGAAATTTGAATTTATCAATCTAAATTAACTCAGCTCTTTAAAAATAATTTTTGATCCTAAGTTCTATTGTTCAAATAATATTGTTTGTTATCTGTCTAGATTTTAAAAAGTCAAAAAATTAAGAAATTGAACAAAAAAATTCAAATGTTAACCAGATCAACTGATGACCAAATAATTCAAATTTTAAAAAAATATGAGTTGAAAAAATTTAACCAATTTTAGAATGAAAAAAAAATTTAATTTATCTTTTTTTTTCAAATTAATAAATTTTTATATAACATCAATTTATAATCAAAAATATATATCGCTATTTAATGGTAATTATTAGATAAAACAAATTTTCTATCTGATAGTTAAATATCTTTTACTATGTAACAAATAAATTATTAAAGCATTTTAGGCAATTTGAAGGTGAAAAGGTACCCAAAAAAATACAAGTAAAGAATGATGTGTTTAAATCGTGAAAATTCAAATTTTTTTGATATTTAGACAAACTTTTCAAAAAAAAAAACAAACTTTTTTGACAAAATTTCATTGAAAAATAATAGCAATCACAAAAACTAAGAAAAGTTTTTCAAAATATTTTTTATGTAGGTACTCGGCAATTTTTAATTATTAAATTTTCAATCTAAGATAATTATTTATAAATTCTATATCTTAGAATCTTTTCATAACAATTCAAAAGTCATTTCAAAGGCAATTAGTTTTTTTAAAGTTCAAATGGATATTTGTATTTATATACTATGACCAATTTTGAAAATGCGTGTCATTACTAATAAAAATTCATTGCATTAGAATATTGAAAAAAGTGTAATTAAAACATTGGATTTAATATAATGATTTTTCCAAATACAAGAGAAAAATAAATTTAAACTAAAAAATAAATTAAATAACTTATCTCTTACTTATTTAGAAAAATTAATAAAATTTAATCAAAGAATAAATAATAAAATCAACTGGCATTCAAAAGATTTAAAAGAACTAAAAAATGAAATTTATAAGTACACATATAATGAGTTGCTGAATTCCAAAAGTTGGAAGTGTCGTTAGTTTTTTTTTAATTTAAGAAATAAATAGAAAATTTAAGAAATTTTCGGTTTATTTCTTAAATTAAAAAAAAAAAATAGACACTTTTCGTTAGGTTTTCCAAAATTTAAAAGAATTGAGTTAAATCAAAGATTTTACTCTATTCTTTTGAATTCTGGAAAATCGCCGTTAGGTTTTTTTTAATTTTAGAAATAAAAAGAAAATTTCTTAAATTTTCTATTTATTTCTAAAATTAAAAAAAATCGCCGTTAGGTTTTCTTGAGTTTTCTGTTTTTTGTAAAATCGATAGATTTTCGTTAGTTTTTTTTTACTTTAGAAATAAACCGAAAATTCTAATAAATTTTTTGTTTATTTCTAAAGTAAAAAAAACTCAAAAAAGCCTAGAACACTTCATAAATAAAACAGAAAACCTCAAGAAAACCTAGGCACTTGACGGCACTTGACGACACTCCTTAAAATTATTGTACAATAATTAAAAATCAAAATTATTTATTTAAAACTCAAAAATATTTAAGTTATCCATCAAGTTCAATAATTCTAAAATTCAGATCGTTTACTAACAGCCTAAATAGATATTACTATGTAATCAATAAAAATTCAAATAAATTTTGTCCTTTATGTTTAAAATGTGAACAAAAGGAAATCATAGAAAATATTGATCATTTTTTATGGGTATGTCATTCCTATGAAAAAGATAGATTAATATTACCTAACAAGTTAAAAAAAATAAATCTTACTGAATTAATTTCAAATCAAGACAGTTTGAAACTATTTTCATTAATTAATAATCGTAAAATCTATGATTTTACGCTTAATTTTCTGAGTGGGAATTATAAGTCTAAGGGCAACTAGAGTGTTATTTACACTTCTTCAATAATAATAATAATAATAAATACAAGAGAATTTTGTTTTGTTGAAACTTTACTTTTTTCAAATTTTTAAAAAAATTTATTTTTCTTTTTTTTTGATAAATTTTCATTTTATTTAAACAATGAATTTTCCTTTTCAGATTAAATTCATTAATCCGAAGAATAGAGAGATTATAAATCAACATATATTAGAAATTATTGAAATAAAATTCAAATTAAAATATCTGGATAATATTCGATTTTAATTTCTTATAAATGTTTCAGATTTATTATGTTTTTTTTTTTTTTAATTTTCTGATGATTTTATTTACATGAAGTTCAACCAAAGGAATAAAGAAATTATTGATACAGGCAAAAAGAATAAGTTTAAGTTGTTTACTCTAATTTTTTTGGATGAAAATTTTTTTCTTTAAAAATATTTGAACAGAAAAATTTTTGTTTTGGTATTAAAAATACGAAAAATCACACTTTCACTTGATTCCAAACAAATTTGGTTTCGAGTTGCTGGATCATTTGAAAATTATTAAGATCTTGTTTGTTTTCGAAAAATTTTTTTAGTTTTTGTTGTTTCAAAAAAAAAAAAAAAAAAAAAAACAACAATGTTCATTTAAAAGATTTTAATATTTTGAAAAGTGTCAAATAACTTCTTATATGGTTTAAAAAAGCCTTTGAACCCCATTATTAAAATAACAATTCTTAAACAGAATGACAAAAAGAATGATCATAACAAATTCGATATCTATTACCAGTAGAAAAAAACAATTTTTTCATTCTTAACTTGATTTTCATGAATTTTTACAATTAAAAATATTATTGGTTACTAACCAACACAAAAAAATTAATTTTCCAAATCCATGCTCTTTATTTTTTTCGTTTTAGATCTTTCTTTTTATCATTTATTTTTATAAATTGTTTTTTTTTTTTTTATAACAGCATTCAAACCCTGGCACGAAAATTTATAAAACATAAAAATTGATTTTCTATGCTAAAATTTTATATTGTTATAACAAACCGTAGAATGGCTATGGACGATTATGATAAACTGTAAATTTTATAGTATAGTAGTGAAAAAAATACCGGGCATGAAAATAATCCCTGACAAGATTTTTAATTGTGAATATTAGGAAAATTGTTGTGTAATTTCATTTATTTAAAATCAAATCCTTTTGTTTTTAAGAATCAAACTTTTTAAAATTATAACTCACCCACTTATTAGAATGATGATTAATGAAATTACACTTGTACAAAACACTATTCAATCAAAAAACAAGAATAAAAATTATCATTTTCAAAACTCTAGTAAACCTCTATAAAACTCGATCTTTTTTCAAAAAAACTTGATCTACTTATGCTATCAAACAATTACTTGAGTATTCTAGAGATACTCTTCTTTAATAAACTTTAGGTAGGTTTATCACTAGTATCATAAAAAAATTGGCTAATTATAAAAAGGATTTGATTTTAAATATTTGCAATCAGACAACAATTTTCCTGAAATTAACAATTAAAAAACTTGTCAGGGATTATTTTCATGCCCGGCATTTTTTTCAAGACGATATAAGGAAAAAAAAGAATATTATCAATTTTTTTGGTCTTTTGCAATTGACAAATAAATTAATAAAAAAACATTCATTAAGGGTCTAGTCATTTACCATGAATGTACTCCATACTCAGGTGGTGACTTGAAACCAAAAAGAGTATTGTGAAATAGACCTTCTTTTGTTTGACAAAATTCAAATAACAAAAAAAAAAATTTCATTGGATCTCTTTGATAAAAAATTCAACCAAGAAAAATAAGTTTAAAAGAGTTCTCAATTTCAAAAAAAACAATTTAAAAAAAAAAAAAATCATCTTTTTTTTTTTTTTTTTTATTGTTGAGCAGAGGTGATTCAACAAAATTACCTCCTATTTGCCTGAAACTCTAAAATTGTATTTAGGGTTTTTTTATCCTAACTGTAGCGTAAGCAGGATTACAGCTCAAAGGATATCTTTTCTTTAAAAAATGAAAAGAATAAATTATTTCGGAAAAAAAGACAAGAAAAAAGAGAAAGAAAAGCAAGAAATGAAAGAGAGTCAAAAAATAATAGAAAAAAGAAAAAACTTTCAGTGAAAAGTTTTTTTTTGTGCCCCAAGTGTTGAATGGGCTGGTGGTTGTTTCCTTTTATGTCGTTTTTTTGGATCGCCACCATAGGTTGTTTTAATAAAGAGTTCTAAATATTTGAACAACTATAGATCAAATGAAAAAGGCTGTTTATTAAATTTTGATTTAGAACTTTATAGATGGATTGAATCTAAAAAGCTCTGGTTTTAAAGAATAAGATTTGGTTTTCGAAATTTTCTTTTCAGTTGCTTTGCTTTTTTTTTTTATTTTTTTTTTTTGTGTTATTTTTTTTTTTTTTTTTTTTTTTTTTTTTTTTGTAAGTTTCCCAAATCTTGTTTTCGCAAAATCCCAGTACAAGATACCGACTCGACAACAAAAAAACCCAGTCAAAGTAACGACTCGACAGATAGTACGGAAAGTTCAATTCGGTTCACTTTGGTTGGTTTCAGATCGCATTCGTTGGATTCAGTTCAGTTGCATAAGTCCTCGTCGAAGATCTGATCATGAACAAGTTTGGTTGGGTTAGTCATGATCAGGTCAACCAATTCTTATAATGATTTTTTATACTTTTTACCTTTCCCAAACACCTAAAAAAACAAAAAGAGAAGGAACATAAGTCCTGTTCGAAGATCTGATCACGAACAAGTTTGGTTGGGTTAGTCATGATCAGGTCAACCAGAGCCCAAGTAACTTAAGAAGGGAAATTTGGAAAAGGTAAAAAGTATAAAAAAAATAAAAAAATCATCTTTTCTCATTTTCTATTTCCAAATGGTTAAATTTCTTTAATTTAAAACAAATTGCTTTCTTGAAGTTCGCAATCAATTTAATTCGATTTAATCCGATTTGTGGTTATTTTGGAACTCTCTAAATTTGACCAAGTAAGGATTATGTAATATTCTTTCAATAAAAATAACCCATTTGAAAAATGAAAAAAAAGAAAAAAAAAGTCACCGAGATCTCAAAAAGCGCCAAAGAGCGACACTTCAAAACCAACATATCTGTTTTCAAAATTGTATATCATAACCATTCTAATTGGAAATTGAGTGTCGCTCTTTGGCGCTTTTTTCTAAAAATGTACTCGTCTTTACTTGTTGATTTTTGGAGATCGATCGTACATCATAGGTTGGTTGGTTATTGATTGGTATTAGGTACTCATAAAAATTACTAAAAAGTTTTTTTCCATTTCAGAAAAAAAAATTTCACCATAATTACTCGACCCTTAATGCCGATCTTCATCTTCCAAAATTGACAAAAATAACAGGTTCAAACAATTTAAAATGAATGATTGGAAAATAATTTTAGATTTCTTTTCTCTTCTTTTTGAAATTCAATTTTTTGTCTTGTTTCAAAAAAAATAACTCGAATGAAGTAAGAGAAATTGAAAATTTTATTTTATGGTATGATAGAAATTGAATTTTCTATTTCGTAAAATATAACTTTATACATAGAAAATTGTTCTCTATGTTTGATGAATTTTCACGGCAGTGTAGGAACAGCTGCAGTAGAGTTCAACAGCATTTAAACTAAGCAAGATCAGTTTCCCATCTTTTAAAAGATTATTTTCCCAATTATTGAAATGTTTTCATTCAAATCTGTATTTTATATATGATAATTGGTAATATAAATACAATTAACAATATTAATTAATTTCAAATTGAATTAGTTTTGAATTTTAAACTGACTCAGATTTGTTTTAAAAACCATAAGTAATTTTATGATTTTTCATTTTATTTTATTATTAAAAAAAATCCAAAATTACTAGACTTTTTAGATAGCTATAACTTAAACAATAACCAATTCAAATCCAATTTAGATACAAATTCTTATTACTCATTCTAAAATTTAAAAAAAAAAAAATACAATACTTTTATTAGGGATTTCCAAAAATGGTCATATTATATATAGATATAGATATATACTAAACTCCATTCCAAAAATTTGGACACACCCAAAATCAAAAATAGGCAAAAAAAAAACACAATTTATTAAATTTTTCCAAACGTAATATAAAACCACATTTAAGTTACCCAGTATTAATGTTTTTATAAGTAACCATTTTCATACAAATAAAAGAAATAAATATAAAACTTAAAAAAAAAAAATCGGTGTGTCCAAAATAATGAAACAAGCTGAACAAAAAATGTATTGGTGAATTTGTTGAAATTTCACCAACAATTGTCGATCGATCAAATGATAAGATACCATCGACCAATTGAATGTGAGTTTTTCTATTAAAAAAACTCAACAGTAACCTTCAATCAACCATCGAAAAAAAATTCCAGATCTAAGGAAACAGATTAAGTAACTGGAAAAAAGGAAACGAAAATTAAGCAAAAAAGACAAAAAATGAAATAGTTTGTAAAATCAAAACTTATTTCCAAATTGAATGTAAAGTCTGGTATTGCTATTATTTCAACTGTTTAAACTATGTCAAAAATTTTGGAATTTAGTTTCTATATATCCAGATATATACAGTAAAAATTGAACAGTTCTTGTCAATAAATTATCAAGAATGGTTACATTCTCAACGAAATTTTTAATGTGTTATTATTTTTTCATTTCACAATAATTAAAAGAATTGAAAACAAAAAATAAAAAATGAATTTAACAAAACTGTCTTTAAGGAAGTAAAAACATAAGAAAAATTATTTTTTATAATTAAACCTTCAAAATAAATATCTAAAATTTAAAAAACCCTTTGCTAAAATCATTTATTATTATATCATATTGTTTTTGTTTTTCAAATATAATACTGAATTAATATATTTTATAATAATTAAAAATTTAGGAAATATTGTCTTCAATAATAATCACTAGTATTCCAAATCAAATTTCACAAGAAAAATTACAAAAATATATAGAATCATCAAAAATTTTTCAAAATCAACCTGACTGTAAAAAAACATTTCTTAGTAGAAGAAATTGTTATTGGATAGCAATAAATTGCCCCACAATAAAACAATCAATCTCCTTTCAAGATTGGGTTAAAAAAAACCCTTTAAAAATCAAAAATCAAAATATCTCAACACCAATTATTATTCCTCGTTGTAAATATGAAGATATTAAGAAATTACAAACCGAAGAGTATGTTTTTTTTTTTTTATTATAATGTTTTTTATTGAACAATATAGAAAGTGTTAATGATACTACTAATATTTTTAATAGTATAAAATTTATGTTTAAAAAAGTACTATTTTTTTTTTAGAATATTAGAAAAACCAAACAAATTTTTATTTTTATAGTAGTAGTCATAATAATAATATAAATGTGAATAAAATGTTAAAAAAATGTGAACTAATTCACTTTTCTCTTCATCAAGAAATTATTAATTTTTGTATATTCTTTTTTTGCAATAAATAGATATTAAATTTAATATTTATTAAAAGATTAACATAAAGATTAATTTTATTCCTTACTTTAATTTTTTTTGTGTAAAATTATTATTTTATTATATCTCTTTCGGTGTTATTTTTTGGGATATATCAACTGAACAAGCTAGAAAAAATCTCTTTTTATAACCACTTCCAAAGAATAAAAAATCATAACCATCTTCTAAATAATCATTATTACAAAAATTTATCTAATAATATTTTTACTGGATCTGTTTATCTTGTCCAAAATGTAAAAAAAAAACTCCAAAAAAAACAATTAATCGATTAAAATTGATAAATTCTCAAAAAAATTATTTTTTAGCCTTAGTGGGTAATAAACTTATTTTTGTGTCTTTAATAAAATTCATAAATAAAAATTTAGGAATTCGGGAAGTGCCGTAGAGTGCCTAGATTTTTTTTAAGGTTTTCTGTTTATCTGTAAAATCTATTGATTTTACAGATAAACAGAAAACTCAAGAAAAACTAAGGCGAAGTACCTAGGTTTTTTTTTAATTTGAGAAATAAACCAAAAATTAAATAAATTTTTGGTTTATTTCTCAAATTAAAAAAAACCAAACGTCAAACAAGAGGGGTTAATAACTCTTCCCTTAAATAATAATAAAAAAAAAAAAAAATTATTTTATAATTTCTGTGATTTCTTTGAATATATATATATATATATAATTGTTAGAATACTTTTATGTGGTTGTAAATCATTTTCTATTTAGAGAATTATCATAAACAAAAATGGGTGATTTTTTTTTTTCGATATAATTCAAATAGTTTGTTGACAAATACTTTAAAAGCACGATAATGTTAAAAAAACAAGATTATATTTCATTTACCTGATTGTCCAAATATTAAAAATTTATTTTTTTTTTGAGTTAACTATTAAGGACTATCCAAATTTTATATTCTCTGGTGGACTGAAACACAATATATTAGTCAACAAAAATGAACTCAAAGTTTGGCGAACTAAAGGAAAGTTCAAAATATTTCGGATTTTTGGATTTTTAGCGAAAAAAGTCCACTCCACTTTATTTTTAAGTATAAGTGTAGCCTTACATTTAACTCAACAACACTTGAATATTAAATGGATGGTTAGTAAATTTTGAAGGAAAATTTGATTTTCGAACCTTTTCTGGTGAAATTTCTGAATTTGGTTGGCAAAAAGTTTTTCTAAATTACAAATTTTCGACATAAAACCTAAATTTTAACAAGATCAATTTACTCAAAATTCTTTTAAGTAAATAAATAGCTTGTTGGTCATAAAAGTAATATTTACAGACCATAAAATCCTGATAGTACTTTAGGATTTTTATCTTAGAAATTTCCATAATTTATTGATCGAAAGAAGCAAATTATAATTTTTAAATAAAATATTATTTTTATCATATCCCTAGTTTCTGAATTTTTATTTTGAAGAAACTTTTTCATTTTTTAAATGATTTAAATTCTGTTTTAACCTTGAAAACTATCTTCTTTTTTACTAAAAAAAATGTTCTTTAGCTTCTTTTTAATTTATTTTCGCAAAAAAAAAAAAAAAAAAAAAGTCAAACTCAATTTATTACTAGATATATTTTTCAATTATGAAAGAAATAATCTGTAAATTAATAAACATAGAGATTAAAATTTTTATCCCCCCTGAGTTATTTTTAAAAAAATGATAAAGATTATAGATAATTTTGGGGTGTTTGAAATAATCTCGAAAATAGCCTAAAAATTTTAATTACCCGAAAATTTTTTAAACCACTTAAAAACACCTTATAAAGATCTTTTAAAAAATCTGAGTGTTCATCAATTTAATTTCTGAAATGAAATAACAATTTTGTTTTGAGACAAAATATTTTTTATTGAATTTTCTACCATAAGCTCTTTTATTTTTTTGACACCTTTTGAGTATATTCATGCAAGTACATGTACAAACTAGAGCATGTTTGGGGTTGGTAGGATTGTTTGGTTGTGTTGGGTAGAGTGTGTTAGATTAAACCAATTTCTCTTTTAGGGAATGAAAAGTTTTAATAAGGGTTGGTTTGGACAACCTTCAGTATAAATTTGCTATTACCCTATGATATTCTAGATGTCTTTGGGATTATAAAACTTTCTCAGTAAGATTACACAATTAGAAATTGTCTTTACAAAGACATTTTTCTCATTTTTTTAATATCTTTGAGTGATAACCAGGAATGTTACCGATTCTAAGTTACCAATTCTTTTCACACAGAATGGGTAAAATACTCTTCTTAAAAATTTGCAATTTATTGCATGTTCTATTTTTCAGCCAAAAAAAAATTTATCGAAAGTAAAAATTGCTGTTTTGACATTAATATTTATCTATTAACACTTGGGTTTCTTTAAAGTTCTTTAAAAAGTTGTTTTTAACCTTGAAAAAAAATTCAATTTTTCCGAGAATATTCGATAGGTTCATCATTTTTAATGCAAATGTTATGATTATTTATTAAACAAACAGTTTTATTTATCTAAGCATAATCTATATATTAGAGGATTTGTCGATATCTTTATCAAGTCACGATAAAGTTTCAAAAATCGAAATTATTCTTATCAAATCGTGATAATCAATAATATTGCGCCAATAAAATTAAAAATCGCGTTATTCAATAATATCAAAAATCGCGATAATATATAAAATCTCGAAAATTATTTTAAAATCGTGATAAATGCCAAAATATCGTGATAAAAATTAAATTGCGATATAATAGTTGATTGCTTTTAGGGTTAATTCAACAATATTTTTAAAAAAGGAAATTTTTGTTTGATCAAAAAAAAGATCTTGAAAAAAAGCAATTCCTTTAAAAAAAAACAAAAAAAGAATACTTGACTCAATCAAGGATCAGAACAAAGATTTATATTCTATTTTATTTTTGATTTGGTTGAGATATTGATCAATCCTTGAGATCAACAAATATATAAAAAAAGGTAAACAAATAGTTTCTCAGTCAATATCAGTGTTGTAAATTGTGTTGATTAAAAATTCTTTCTAAAATAACCGAACCTTCATGCGTTCTTTAAAGAATGTATTGTTCGGTTAAAACCTTTTCTTTATTCTATGAAAGCTGAATGGAGTTATGGATAACTTTTCAAAAGCTTTCACAAGAACTTAGCCAGATTATCACGAATTATTAGGATTTTTTGTTCATTTGTATTCTTGTTCTTTTTCTTCTTCTCTTATCTTTTTGTTGAGCAGGAAACACAACTATATTTTAATGCCTTTTTTTGTTTGATCGATCACCAATAAGAAAGAAAATTACACTTTATTCATTTTGGTTATTTAACTTGGAATGGTAGAAACTCAATTTTAAAAAAATACATCTATCTTATATTAAATTATATTGTTGTAATGGGTTATTATTTGTTTGATCATAACATTCAAAGGGGATTTTACTTTTGATAAAAAAAAAAAATCTGAAAAGAAAAAATTTTTTTTACCAACTACTTAAAAATCACATGCTTTATAAAGCTTTAGGTATTTCAAACCTTTCAAACATTTGAAGACACTTTACAACCCTTTCAAACATTTTATAACATTTTTAAAGGTGGAAAAGCGTTATAAAAGTCTCAAAGTTTTGTTAAATTCATCGTATTTTTTGTCAAGTGATTTCAAAAAAATAATTTTCTTGATTGCGATTTTTTATTTTATTGTGATTTTATGATTTTTCACGATTTTATGATTTTTCACCATAAAGTAGAGATTAATCGCGATTTTTTTGTATTATCGCGAATTTATTTCTAATATTTTGATAATACGCCTTACCATCAAAACTTTTATTGTATTAAATTTAAAAACTTGTAATTTTTTTTTTTTTTTTCATAACAAACTGAGTAATTTTCTAAAATTATATGTATCTTTCATAAATTAAATTAGTCGACTAATTGAGTATTTTGAGTATTAGTCTTATTTTTTTTTTGCAAATAATTATTTTAACCAATTTTTTTTTTAAAAAGAGTTATCATTTTGAAAAAATTTATTTAGAAACATTATCCTATTGGCTTTCGGAAGTTAGAAGAAGATTTTTTTTAAAATATTTATTTTAGTTTGAATAAACTCTTGAAGGAAATTTTGAAAAGTTTTTGAAATAAAATCTTGATTTAAAGTACCGCATATGAAAGGAGAAATTCTTGGTTGAAAGAGTTATATGACTGTAAAATTTTGAAAAAAAGTCTTTTTCTTTCCTCATTTTAAAGGATTTTTCTTCTTTGTTATTTTTTCAATTTGGAACAAAAAAAAAATGTACTAAAGAGTTCACACTAGATCTTGAAATGAAAACTTATACTCGATTTGTATAACAACATAAAATTAAATTCAACTAAGATTTATTTCAAGGTACAGAAATTAAAAGCCAATTTTATGGGTATTGATGATATTAATATTAGTATATAAATTGAATCCTAGAGTAGAAAGCATAAAAAAGGTAAAAGATCAAAGAAAAAAGAAAAACGAAAAAATCATTGATCAAATAAGTTAATTTTAAATTTTTGTGAATTTTATCTCTTTTTATATACTCACTGTTTCAGGAACTCATTTTAAATAATAAAAAACTTCCTTTGAATTTATATTATAAATATTGTAGAAGAATTTTTTGATCTGGGTAACAACTTTTTATATTTCACCAAATAAATGCAAATATATTGTTTAATCACACTTTTTTCAGTGGAATAAGGAAAGATTTTAATTACAAAAATTCAGAATTTAAATATTAATCCTTTCTTGTTGGTATATTCCTAAGCCTATTAGACAATTTCCAATAAATGAAAAAAAAAAAAAAAAAAGATATCATTTAGCCAAGTTACATTTACAAAATCCTCTATTTCTCAAACATATTTTTCTTTAAAATTAAATAACAAAAACTTTTTTTTTTTTTTATAATCTATTAAATATATATTATTATATATATATGAATACACAAATACCATAAGAAAGCAAATTTCAAACAAGCACATTGATGTTTATTTGCTATATCATAGAAAGGGTGTAATTATCAGAATGACTGTGAAAAAAAGAAAACAATTAAATGAACAATTTCTTTTAAAATTAGCTGAAATTGATCATGTTCGTCTTTTTGATATCAATGAAAAATATCAAGGCACTTCAACAAACGAACGAATCTTTACTGTCATTGAATATGGGAACTTTCCACAGGATTTAAAATTGTTTACAATGAATTTAAATCTTTTACAACTTGGAAAAATTGTACCCCTATATTTACAATCCCCAATTGGTCTAAAAAATGAAAGAGACTATCCACAATTTCGCCAATCAATTTCTTCAAAGCAAAAAAATCTAGGTTCAAGATTTAACATTGAATCAGAATTAAAAAAAAAATCTGAAAACAATCTTTCAATAAAAAATATAATAATAAATGCCATTTTTAAATTACAAGATCTCACAACCAAGGAAGAGGATTTTTATTTATTAGTTGGAAATGATTTCCTAAAACATGACGATCTTTTACCACTTCAAAATAATTATTGTGATGGGTTTTTAATTAAAAAAAGAAAATTGTCAACATCAAATGAAGAAAAATCCACTGATGATGAGGATGGAAATGAAGATACTACATATGATGAAGTTGATGATTTGGTCATAATAAATGTTAATAAAAATGAGGAAAAAAAAATCAAGGAGGGGGGAGAGGATGAAAAGGGCAAAGAGGGGGAGCGAGGAAAGGAAAGGGCAAAGGAAAGGAAAAAGAAAAAGAAAAAGAAAAAGAATGGAGAGAATGAAAAAGATGAAAAGGAAAAGGAAAAGGAAAATGAAAATGAAGAAGAAGATGATGATGAAAAGGAAAAGGAAAAGGAAAAGGAAAATTAATACCTTAAGAAATAAAAATATAAAAAAATAAAACATTTTTTTGAGATTAAAATTTTAATAAATTCTGAAATAAACAATAAAAAATCATAATTTATTCTTTTCTTGATATTGTTCGTTAATTTAAAAAAAAATGAAATTTAATTGTTGGTTGTTTAAATACAAATTCTAAAGTTTGGTTTCAAGGAAATTCAAATTTAAACAGCTAAGTTGTATAATCAAGTATTTAATAATTTTTTTAATTTTGGGGGTATATGTGACTAGAAACTACAATTTGAAAGACATAAATATTATTTAAATATTTTTCCCCAAAATTTTTTAATGATTTAATTTTTCTTTTTTAGTAGTAATTTAAATTAAAAATTTATACTTTAAAATACCCTGAGGAACACACAATGTCCAATAGTATTAATTTGATAAAGTGATGAGTAAACATGAACTAATTACTTTGTTAAATCCAATATTTTTATACATCTAAATAAATATTACACTTAAATGTGCCTCTGTATATTTTTTTTTTAAAATAAACTCAATTTCAAAAAACAGTGACTCACCTATAATAATAAATTAAAATGAAAAATATATATTCATTTGTATTCAAGAGCAACTAATAATAAATATGATTAATAATTAACTTTGAAATTATTAAAAATATATAAAAACCTTGATATTTTAAAAATTAAAAAATATATAAGGAAAAACTAAAAAAAAGTGAAGCACAATTTTTGTAAAGAGATTTAGGGATTTTTTATTACTGAACTTTCACTAGGAAAAAAGATTAACAAAAAATCTTTTTGTTAATAATTATTTAATTTACAAAAGACATTACAAGATTATCAAATTTCTTAATGTTTATTGGTATTTTCTAAGATCTTTTTTTTTCCAGATTGATCTTTGGCTTAAAAAAGGGATGTAAAAAAAAAAAATTAGAAAAAAGGATCAAAAAAAAAAGAAAAAGAAGAAGAAAAAAAAAACAAGAATTTGTAAAAAAAAGTCAAAATGGATCAATCAAATATTCCCCATAATATCTGAAAATTGAAAATACTTGAAAGTGTTTTAATGGCTAAAAAATAATTTTTGAACAACTCCCACAAAAATCTAGTACTTATACACTCATTTTAATTATAAAATTGGAATTTTATTTAAAATAATTTTTTATTGGCAGAGAATTTAACTGTTAAAAAATGTAAATTTTTGGGATTGTATTCAATCGATTTTGTGTTTATGAATTGGCATCTTAGATATAAAGTTAAATTTCTAATGATAACTAAATGGTATAAACAAACATTATAAAATGTCTTTGAAAAGACAATATCTAATTGTGTATCTTTACTCTTATTTTTGTAATCTTAAATAAAATCCAAAAATAACAGAGTAACATCTAATCGTACAATATTTACATATACCCTACATTGTGTGACCCTAACCAAACGGCCTTAAACACACATTTTCCATAAGAGAAATTGGTTTAATCTAACACACTTAACCCAACACACCAAAACAACCCATACCAAACCTAGATATACTCTAGCTAATGTATGTACTTCACTAAAGAGTAGAAACATTCTCAAATATTCCCAAAAGGTAACAAAAACTCTAAAATGGTATATATTGGATAATTCAAAAAATATATTTTGTCTGAAAGTAAAATTATTATTTTTTCTTTAAACAAAGCATATAGGCACTTTAGTTTCTTATTAGTTCTTCAAAAAGTCTATTTTAGTGATTAAAACATTTATAATTATTTTTGATTTTTGTGTCTTTTTGAGAATATTTTAAACATCTTATTTGTTCTCATTAATAAATTTGAATAATTTTTTTGATAATAATATGGGATAAAATGTCTCAAAAAGATTATGGTAACATTAAAAAGTAAGTCAATATTTTTGAAAAATAGTTTAAAACAAAAAATAAAACTCAAAATATAAATAATTATAGTACCTTTTAAACTAAAAATTTTTTCTTTTAAAAAGAAGGAAAAAAAAAAAATTCTAAATATCATTTATTTTTTGTAATTAACCGTGACAGAAAAATAAGAAATAGGTATAATGACCCACATCAGAGAAAAGTCGATATCCTTGTACGAAATAAATCTAATCAGTCGATATAATTTTTTTTCAAAATTAAAAAACCTAAAATTCCGAGTGTAATATAGAGAAAAGCAATAATGTTCATTTTGATCTTCAATTGTAGATCAAATAACATTTTAATAGAAATAAAATGATTTTTCTACAATCATTCTTCCATTTTTTTTTCATAAAATTAAGATAAAATATTTTTTTAATTCCTGATTTTAGGTCTTGTAATAAAAAAAAAAATGAAAAACAATTGGGTATCAAAAAAAAAAAAAAAAATAGTATTTAAGAAAAAAATATAAATGCACAAAAATGATTTCACTTTTAAAATTATATATATATATAAATTTTTCTTCTCTAAAATTCATTTAAACGCTTTAAATACATCTGATTAAACTATTAGACATATGAATATTTGAACCACTTTTAGTTTAAATAATGAATATATGTATCAATGGTCTTAACCTTTATTATATATTACGCAAATACAGTGAGTGATCATAATTAAATTTAAAAAATCGATAATAAAAGTCAATAAAAATTATAAAAAATAAATGAAAAATTAGTAATATATACATAAATATTCTTAATTTTGTAACAGTATAATTATTTAAATCTCAATTTATTGAGTCTTTTAATGAACTTTTGGATATATATATATATATATATATATATATATATATATATATAAACCCCATTTCACACAAAGTCCTAAGCTAAAAATGAAAAAGTTACTTTATTTTTAAGAATGAAACAAACTTTGATTGTCATAAAAACGAGAAATAATAAACTTCATATTAGAGTCGATAATCATATAAGAAAAGTCTGAACAAACCATAAATTTCAAAAAAAAAAAAAAAAAAATGTGAAAAAAATTTTTTGGGTCCTTTTCATTTGAATGTCATAGTATTCTTTTCTGTTCTTTTTCCTCAATAATTCATAAAAAAAATATTTTGCGGAATTTTTTTAAATAATATTTCGGAATGTTGTTCTATCAATTGCTTAGATATCCTCAATTTATTATTTTAATTTTTTGTATTTAAAAGAACTCAACTATAACCCAATATCTATGATTTGAAAAAATTATTTCTTCTAACAAAATAAGTTACATAATTCAAAAAATGAAATAAAAATAAAAAACTCAAAGATTAAAAAATGATTTGATATTTTCCAAAAATCAAATTATTTCCAATTTGAATGAAAATGTATTATTATGATTCTTTTAATTTTTTAAAGTGAGTATGATATTTTGATATTTTGTTTAGGACAATTACTTTGAGAAATTTATCAATTTCAATATTTTTCTATTAATAAAGGAAACTTATAATTTCAAATTACCAAACTATTTTTTAAATTATAAATATAAAAAAGTAATGATATTCATTAGATCAATAAGACTTTAAAGTGTACCATTTAGAAAGTTTTTTCCTTTTCAGCTTGAAGATAAAATTTGAAAAAGTTTTTTATTTGAATGGGTGATTATTCTAATTTGATTTTTTTAAAAATATAAAGTAAAAAATGAAAGCTTTTTGTTGCTTCAGTAAAGTTCATCATTTAAAATATTCTTTTTTTTTTTTCATTTTCAATCAAATACTTTATAAGAAGAAATAATACATAAAAATTCAAAAAAAAGGTATAAAAACTTTTTACTATTAGGAAAAAAAAAGTGAAAGAATGAAAACAAGTTCAACGAGATTTTAACTGGTAAAATTGATCGGAACTCGAAATGAAAAGGAAAATCTATTAAATAAAAGAACCAATAAATTAAATTCCAAGAGTAATTCATTATATCATTTTCAATCAAATTAACAAAATGAAAGTAAATCTCCTTGATTATTGTCATCAATTAGTGATTTTAGAGATTCTCGAAAATAGTTGAATTTTTGAACAAATTTTTAATAATTAATCAATCAAAGAAAAATCCCTATGAAAAAGATAGTATTAAAGAAAAACTGTCATTAAGCCAAATTCTCCATTTTATCTTTGATTATTTATTTTTTCTATTATTACTTGATCTTACTTTGAATTTTGCAGTTCTCTGTGATTCTTTTAATATTCTCAATTAAAAATCATGTTGAACGTTTTTTTTTGTTTTACTTTTTTTCCCGATGTGTTAATTATGTTTCCTTTATAATATTTTTTTTACTAATCTTTTAAAAATGTTTTTTATTGGTTTCAATACAAAGAAACTTTGTTGGGTTGGTTGTTTTTGGAAATATTTTTTGAAATAATATTTTTTGAAATGATATTTTTTTCAAAGGAGAGGTAACAGAATTCATAATTCGGAAATGGAGTTCTCGGATTGCAAAAAACGAAAAATGAAGCAAAAAACTATTTTTGTCTGTTTTTGAATTTATCTGTAACATATAAACAAAAAAACAATCAAAGTCTTATTAAAAAAGTGAAAAAAAAAGGGATTCAAAAAGTATTCGATTATTTGTTCTAATTTCTCTTTTTCAAACTGTTTTCGGGGTTACAATTTAGAATTTTTTGTTATTACCTTTTGAAAATGACTTTCTAGAAATCATACTTGTTTTAAAATAAAATTTTAGTATGGTTAATAGTTTATTTAATGATGAATAATTGATTTAATGTCGATTGATTGATTTAAAAAATATCTTCACCAAGATCTGCTGCTTCGTTCACAACTTTAGAAACGCCAAATCGTTTAAATCTTGAAGGTATTGTGTTAGCTGAGGTCATATAATCACCGTCACTATCTGTACCAATCCAAGCAACAAATACTTTTAAATCTCTTGCGTTTGATTTGCAATCGTCGTAATCCTCTAAAGACAAGGAACAAAAGTCGTCGATTGCGTTTTCATCGGGGCAATCGCTTTTGTCAATTGAGTCATCCCAAAAGATTTTGTCGATTTTGCCTTCATCGAGCTTGACGATAACGGTATAATAGCCAACAAACCTATTGTCTTTTGAATAATGTACAAATGTTGATCGCTCTTCTTCATTCACTCCTACACTAATTGTAATGTTTTCGTTTTCACCATAAGTACACCCGACTTTAAAGGAATTTGGTTTGTTGGATTGAAATTTCAAATTTTTTTTTTTTATATTTTAATTTTTATTTTTTTTTTGTTGGAAAACCAGATATTTTTAGAAAAAGATTTGTCGTGTTTTGTTGATTTTTGGATCGGTTTTCTTTTTTGTTTTTTGTTTTGTTTTGTTTTTTGTATTGTGCTGTTTCTTTTTTTTTTTTGTTTTTTGTTCTATTTCATTTTTTTTTTTTTTGTTTTTGATACTGCCCCTTCTTTTTCTGGTTTTTGTTTCTTTTTAATTTTCAGCTAAATAAAAAACAAAAAAAATTGGATTACTTACACTCATTAATTCGAAGAACTGTAAAATCATCAACTGTTGGATAAAAGGTTCCTCTTTGGCTTGTGCCATCAGGATCGTTTATATAAACGAAGATTACCGAATCATCATCTCTTTTAAATGTAGTTTTTTTATAAAGACTGTTGTGACAAACCTCATCACTGCAATAACTAAAACACAAAATTGGAAGAACAACAAATAAAATAAAAGTAATTTGAAGAATTTTCATTTCTTGGTTTTTGAAATAATTGATAAAAAAACTGGAAAAAATGATTTTTTCTTCAATCAAAAACTACAAGAATACCACAAAAATTGTAGTCACTTTTTTTCCTTAGCAACACTTTGTTTTTTTGAAATTGTTCCAAATTTTTAAAGGAATTAGAAGATCACAATGAGACAACTTTCAATTTGAAAGTTTTTACAAGTCAAACTTTTACAAACATGTAATTTAAACAACTTTCCAATTTTTGGTTTCCATAAAAAGAGTTTCAGGTTATTGAAAGTTTACAAATATTTTTATTTTAGATAACTTTCAGAAATTTCAATTAAATTCAAAATGTTATCTTTGGTTTTTTCTTTTTTTTTACCCTTTTTTTGACTTTTAAAAGTTGGTATCAAGTATTTGAAATTTGAAAAAATATGAGAGATTCCCAGAGACCGAAATTTTATAGACTATCAAAAAGAAAGTTTTTAAAATCTCTAGTACCCTCTCAATTTTTTTACTATTCTTTTCGAGTTTATAACTTTGAATTCAAGACTTTTTTTGTATTAAAGAACTCAACTGTAGAATATAATAATAAAAAGATCGAAATTATCATTCAGCTTTTCAAAAAAAAAATCACACGCCAAGAATTAAAATAAATCAACAAAGTTCCCAATTCTAAAAAGGAGAATAACAATTTAAGTTTATTTTAAGGAATTAAAAAATTGATAAGTGAGCTGAGTAATAACTCTTTTTTTGGAAAGATGAATGAAAATTTTTTTCAATTTATTTTGAAATTAAGGTTATTTAAATTTTACTATTTAAACCAACAAAATATTATTTATAACAAATAATAATTTCTAAAGGTGGGTTTTGTTAACCCTAAAAAAAAAAAAAAAAAAAGTTGTTAATTATTGTTATTAGAAATCCAAATGGGAAAAATTTTCAGCTGATGATTTATTTTTCAATTCTTTAAAACTTGCCCTTTCATTAAGTATTATGAGTCAACCCTTTTTACTAATATACACTTTTAAAACAATAAAAAAAGATCAAAAAACTAAATAGTGATCACACCTTACAATCTATTTTTTTGAAAAATAATTCTTAATAAAAGAAAAAGGTTATGAAAATATTTCCACATTTATAACTTTGATATGGTAAGAAAAAAGAAAATTCTAATTTTTAAATCATTGAGTAAGTTTTGTTTGATAAGCTAGAACCATTTTCTTAGTGAAAACATCTAAGAACACAAGAAAATTTAAACTTTCAACTAAAAATGTTAAAAAACAATTTAACAATAATTCTAGGTTAACCCATTAATCAGATTTTTGAGATCTTCAAAATAAACAAAAATTGAATTTGACTTCTAATTGTTTTTTTGTTATAATTTGTTTATAGAATTATTTTATGAAATAGTTTTACATAATGGGATATTAGGTGAAAGTAGTTCCTAATTTTTGAAAAATGTTATCACTATTGAGAGAAAAATGTTTGACAGAGAAAAATAGGTGGACAGCAATTATAATTGGGAACCTTACTGAAAATCATTTTTAATTTCTATCGTTTGTGAAATAACTAAAGAAAATAACAATAATCTACTTCTTAGAATAACAATTAATGGAATTCTACTTTTTCAAAACCTTATCTTTTATAATCTAAAGCAAGTTTAAAAATTACCATTTTTAGAATTAATAATAAACATTACTAAAACTTGGATTATTGTTAAAATAGCATGATCTACTTTAGTTATCAACCATTCAAATGAGTATTCTACACACACCGGAGATTAATGAACTTTTAACACATTTAAACCCGGATTTATATAGTTTTCACTTAGTTATCAATGGGATTTGATTTTCATTTTTACTAATGTTCCCGATTAAAAATTGTTTCCACACATTTTTCTATCAACAGTCAAAAAAGATCTTAATTTGTGAATATGGGAGGCTCATTAGATTTCGTTGGCTGTTTTTACAATATTTGAAAAACTTTTTGTTACAATTTTTGTGTAATAGAACTACCAATTAATTAAACATCAACTTTTTCTTTGTGATGAGAATTGAGATTGTTTGATTCATTTTTTTAATCTTTTGAAGTTTATAATTTTTTTAATGATCTTAAAAAAATTTAAACGATCTCATCAAGTCTCAACAAAATCAGAGTTAACAAAACATTTTGAAAAGTGTACTGACAAAACACATGCTTATCCTGATCATGATCATTTTGCATATTTAAAACGACAAACATTTCTTTTAGAATTGAACCAAATTATTTGTGAATTATTGATCACTAATCTTTGTAAAAAGAATTCCTTGATAGTCAACAAAACACTACTTGTGTTTCATCGGCTTTTAGTTGAAGGTCACAAACAATTTTTTGTCTATTGTTTTAATTATCCCTTTAAAACTTTGTTTGCTTCGGTACTCAAATACACAAACCCAAAAACCAATAAAGTGGTTTATACAAACCAATTTATCAGGGACTATTCAAAGGTTCTTTCAAAGATGTTTCTTGTCTATAACGTTAGCCGAATATCTCCAAGCCACGATCTTGATTCTAATATTGTTAACTCTTCTTACAGAAACTGCCATTCATCAAAAATTTGCAAAGAGGTGCCTTCTTATCAAGACTTATTGGATTCAATTTTCAATTTAAAAGTCAATCACTTTTTTTTCTTTTTTTTTCGTTTTGTTTTTCGTTAATGTTTGTTGTGTTTTGCCTTCTTTTTTTTCTATTTCTTTTTTCGTTGAATAAAATAGATAGAAAAAATGAAAGGAGATCCAATATACGAAGAAATCAATAGGTTGCTATATCGCGACACAATTAGAATTTATAAAATAATCAATGACGCTTCCTTCAATATTTTAGGTATTCACTTTCTTTTTATTTTTCTTCTTGTGATTTTTTCTTTTCACAAAATCTAAAAAAAACAATTCTTTTCTTCCAAGCAGTAAGATTTCACCATTACAGCAACAACCAACTCTTTTTTTTTTTTAAAATTGTCTGATAATGGCCATCGACGATAAATTCAAAAAAAATTTCACAAAATTTTTATTTTGGTTTCCATTTTTAGAAATCAAATAAATCGACTTTCAAAACAGTTCTTTACGGAGAATATTTGAAGAACAACTAATTTTACAAAGTTTCTGAATATTTGAACACCCACAAAAAGCTTTATTTAAAGCTGAGTAACAAAATGTAAGAAAACAGAAATTGAAATCAAAATTTTTCAAAACATTTATTTGAATTTATCAGTCTTGCTAAAAATGATAATTTCAGAAATTTTCCACAAATCCAGCTAATAATATATTTCTAAATCGGGTGATGTTAAAGAAATAACCCTTGTCGAGGTACTTTACCAAAACACAAATCTAATAATTTGTTCAAAAGGTTATCTTTTTTTTAACAAATGGCCAATTTCACTACTTCACAATTATTTAAATTATCAGTGATAACATGGACGTAGAGTGGATTCAAATACTAGAGTATAAATACTGTTAATTGCATAATAAAAAGATCAAAACTTTCATTCGTCTTTCCAAAAAAACACACCCTTCAAGAATTAAAAACAACAGCAAAGTTCCAATTGTACAATAAAAATATCAAAATTTTCATTCAACTTTCCAAAAAAATCACTTGCCAAGGATTCAAAAAAAACATCAAAGTTCCCAATTCTAAAATGGAAATTAATAAAAGAAGCTTTTTTTTTTTACAAATTATTTAAACAGGTATTCTTATGTTATGAATAAAAATAAATCAAAATATTGTGAATTATGTAAAAAAATAAACAATTTAGAAATCATTGAAGATTTAGATAATTTTCTTTGGAATTGCCCAACCTATGAAAATAATCGTAAAATCTGGATATCTGAATTAAAAAAAATTAATATATCTAATATATTAAAAAATAATAATATTTTCAATATTATTACAAAAAAAGATTCATCAAGTTTATTAGCCTTAGTGGATAATAAACTTATCTTTGAGTCTTTAATAAGATTCCTAAATAAAAATTTAGGAATTCGGGTACACAAGAGGGGCTAATAACTCCTCTTAAATAATAAAAAAAAAAATAAAAGAAGCTTTTTTTTAAGAATGAAAAATTTGAAATTTTACATGATTAATAAAATCTTTTTTTGGAAAGCTGAATGAAAATTTTGTTACATTTATTTTGCAACAAATAGTATTTCCATCAACGTATTTGGGCTTGTTTAAAAAGCCCTTCTATTTTAAGATCTCAAATGATTGATCTTGATAATTATGGAGAATTTTGAAACATAAAATCAATTATAAATCCTTAAGGACTATCAGAATTTTATTGTTCTGTGAGAACTGAAATCCAATGTTGTAAATAGAAAAAATGGTTTCAAAGAATTCCTTTTTAAAGAAATTCAAAAAATTGCAATTTTATGTTTTTTTTTTGAGTATTTTGAATTAAAAAAAAACACATTTGTTAATCCAAAAACTTTTTGATATTCTCAAACAAAACAAGCTACATTTAAATAAGCAATTTTTTCACCTCTTACCTCTCTTACTTTCTATGTTATCTGGAAATATAATGCTAATTGTTGCCAACTCAAGACCATTTTAATATGAAGTGGAAAATAGGTGCAGCAAGATAATTTTGGATTTTGGAACTTTTTCATGGTAAATTTTGAATTTGGATTGTGAAAATGTTTTTTTATCGAAATAAAAAAATTTTGCAAAAAAAACCTAAAATTTTTAACAAGAATAAGAATTCTTGACTCAATATTCTTTCAAGTTAATAAATGTATTTTTAGTCATAAAAGGAATATTCGCCAACCCTAAAATTCAAATATCCCATCGGAAAGTCTATACATTTTCTCATTTTCAAGATTTTAATTAAAAGAACATATTTTTTTTTTTTTTTTTTAGTACCACAAGATATTGAAATTATGAAATCAAAATATCATTCACTAGTTTATTTGTGAAAAAGAATGAAACCCAAGTAAATCAGAGTTGAATCTTTTAAAATTTTCGATTTTTTGAACATTTTTTTTAATTAAATTTTTTTTTTTTATTAAATCTTGTTTTGGAACGAGATGTGTTTTTGGCTGAAATTAATTAAAGAGTAAATATAAAAAAAAAAAAAAAAAACAGGCAAGTGAAAGTGTTTATTCTTAAACAAATCTTTTCTTTTTTCACACTAAACAAGAAAGATCAGCTTTCCAAATATTTTTGTTGAAATCACAAATGAAAAAAAAAAATCAACTAAAGTATATTTTGGAAGATTTGTTTTCTTTATCTTCTTAAATTGGAGGAAGCCAAACAGTTTATTACCTTAGGTTTTTTGATCATTAGTATTTATTATTATTTTACAAAACATTTTTTTACATATTTGTTTTCAAAATTCCTTTTTCAAATATTTTTATCAAAATAAACTAAAACAAAGAATATTAGTTCAATGATTTAAAGTAAAAAGGAATTGAATTACCGAAATCAAAACACAACTACAAAAATTTCAATTGAAAGGAAAAGAAAATATGATTAAAAAATAAGAAAAAACAACATCCAATTTTTTTTTTTTTGAATTTTTTCAATTTAAGTGAAAATAGATTGTTTTTAAATCAACCCTAATCCACCCAATATATCTTCATTTCTGAAGAAAAATTTTAAAATAAATCCTATTTTCTTGAACAAATAAAGAATTGGATGAATTAAATGAAAATAGGATTTTGAAAATTCATTTTGAAAATTCTTTAGAAATCGCAAGTAATTTGTTTCTCAAAAATTTGATGAATAAAACAATTTTCCGAAGAAGTAACAATATAACCAAGAAAAGAATAAGTTTTGTATATACAATAACCCTTATTTTCCGTTCTCTTTATATTTTCTATAATTTATTTTTTTAAAAATAAATAATATATTTGTTTTTTTTTTAAAAGTATTGCAATCATTACCATTTTATATTTTATCAAAAAACACAAAATTTTAATTGAACAAATGTACTTGATGAACCCTTATTCTGAAAAAAGAACTTTTTAAAAATTCTGAACAAAGAAAAATAAAAAAATTGGTACAATTTCCTTTTTATCAATCCGAGAAATCTTTTTTTTTTAAAAATTTTCCTTTTGATAAGATAAAAAATCCAAAAAAATGTAAAATTCAAACATTTAAATGTAATTATAGGTTTAATTTTAAAACTAAATACAAAACCACAATTATTTCAAACACCAACATCGTTAAATCTGAAAAACAATAATTATTTCACCAACTTTTCCAAAAAAACATTTAATTGGTTGAAAAATAATTAAATCCAAAAGCACGGGTTATTGCACTTTACTACCTGGAAATCATCGTTTCTCTAAAAAATAATGGGTTTTAAAAGTTAAATCCAAATTTACAGTTAAAATTAATTATGTGCTACTTTTGTTATTTTTAGAATATATGCTAATCAATTCCGAAAAATGTAAACTATTTTTCCTAAATTTTGGCTTGCTTTATAATGTTAATGGAAGTGATTTTGTATGGTTTTATTCCATATTATTATTAATAAATAAATTTTTCAATTTTTTGGATCTGAATCAATTTTTTCTAATTTTGCAAATTTTTGCAATTTCTTCTTTTATTTAATAAATCTTTATTTTGATTCTTTAAACTTTTTTCTTTTTCTTTTTTTTTCTTTTAAATATTTTAAGTAAATCAGGTTGAATATATTTTTATATCTATACATATATATCTTCAGAAATACCAATAAACATTTTCGAAAATTGAGACTATAAAATGTCTTTTAAAATGAATAATAATTATTTCCAAAAAATCTTCTTATTCGCCTTTTTTTCAGCTAAAAGTTCAGTAATAAAAAATCTGTAATGCTCATTTCAAAAATTGTGAATCACTTTTTTTTTTAGTTTTTAGTTTTATTTTTTTTTTTTAAATTTTTCAATATCGAGTTTTTAAATATTTAGAATGACTTAAAAGTGGATTAAAAATCAGATTTAGTTATTAATTGTTCTTGAATACTAAATGATAATTTTTTTTTTTTCGTTTTATTATTTCAGGTCAGTCGCAATTTTTGAAATGGGGTTTATTTAAGAGATTTTATCTTCGAATCTGTTGAATTTAGACCAGAAAATATACCACTATCTATTACCCCCAACTTCAAAATGTAATTCTATTGATAATTTTTTTCAATTTCTACAACTTGTAAAATTTTGAATCTTCTTCTCACTTTTAATAAAATCATAATAATTTCTTATTTTATTATTTTATTACTAATTTTTTTTTTAATTTTAAGACTCATACTATTTAGAAAATTATGAAATTGCTAAGGCATCTTATCGGATATTTCAAAGATTTATAATTGAAACCAATAAAATTAGAGAATGGTTTGGAATTATATTAAATGGGGAGAATGGAAACAAAAAAGAATCAACCGAAACCCCCATCACTTTAAATGAATCATTAACAATCACTCTTGATATTATGAGAACAAATATCAATGAAATGAAAAAAAAAAAAAAAAAAAATACCAACATCAAATGAAATACTCCCCTTAAATCTCAATTTTACCAATTACAATAAGGATAAGAAATCCAATTTAAAGAATAACCAGAAGAAAAAAAACCTCGATGAACTTTTTTCCTCAGGGAATAACCACTCCCACTCAACTAATTTGTCGACAGTATTTCCTCTAAATGGCAATAATAATAATTTAACAACCAATCAACCACAAGAAATGAAAATGAAAAATATAAATCAAAAGAAAAATGAAATTAAGAAAGTATTCAACAATATTAATATAAATGAAAATAATAAAAAAAATATAAATATAAATAAAAAAGGACAAGGTAATGTAAATGGATTCGAAGAAAGGGGAAAGAGCAAGGACAATGTGGAAAAAACAGAAAATGGGGAGAGGGGGGAAGTTAGAATAAAAACACCCAACGACCCATTAAATTTATCTCAATTTTTTCCATCAAAAAACTCCAAACCAAACAAAACTCCAACCACAATTAAGAAAAATCAATCCTGGAATTGGCAAGATATTGATTTCGATTTTTCAAATCCAATGGAACTTAATTCGGAACAATTACCAATGAATTCCACAAATGAAACAAACGAAACAAACGAAACAAATCAACAAAGCTCTTTACCGGAAACTAATAATCCTGAAACCCAAGAAATAAATAAGAATAACACTTCTTTTGCGTCAAACACTTCACAATTTCAACAATTTGTGGATTTCTCCCAATTTGTTAAAAAATAGTTCCTCTTCACCTTATTCTTCAACGTTTCTTTTTATTTAATAAATCCCGCTTTGAATTGTATATTATTATTATTACATATTAAATAATAAAGTTTTAATTGTAAAATTCCTTTTTTAATGTGCTTTTTGAATTAATTTATTAGGGTACTAAAAGAAAAGAAATGGCCCAAAGATTAAAAAAATGAAAAAGTTTTGTTAATTTTATTTGAAAATGAATTGGAAAAATTTTTCAATTTAAATGGGTTGAAAAATTATTTGTAAAATAGTCAGAAAGATAAGAAAATAGAGGTAAATCAAAAATATTAGATTTTGAAATTAGTAAAATAAAAAACAAAAAAATTGGGTTAATCTTCTAATTTAACCAATTTTTCAAGTTTTGATAGTTTTAATTGACCCTTGATTTTTTTTTTTGTTGTTGCTCTTCTTTTTTTTCTTTTACGCTGTCTTTCTTTTCTTCTTTTTCCTCTTTAATTGTGTCTTCTTTAATTTCTTCTTCTTTTTTTTCTTTCCCCTCTTCGGCTATGTCTTCTTTGTTTTCCTTTTCAGCCTCTTTTCCCTCTCCCTTCTTGATGGTATCTTCTTCTTCTTCATTTTCCGCTTTTTCTTCTTTAATTGTGTCTTCTTTGTTTTCTTCTTCTTTTTCCTCTTTCCCCTCTTCTGCTATTTCTTCTTTGTTTTCCTTTTCAGCCTCTTTTTTCTCTTCTTCTTTAGATTCCTCCTCTTCTTCTTTATCCGTTTTTTCTTCTTTAATTGTGTCTTCTTCTTTTTCTTCTTTCTCATCTTTTTTGTCTTCAACATTTATAATTTCCATATCTTCTTTTTCTTCTTCTTTTTCTTCTTCTTTTTCTTCTTCTTTTTCATCATCTTCTTCTTCTTCAGATTCATAGTCGTCGTCGCTTTGCTCAGAGTTAAAAACGAACTCATGATCTGAGCTTTCAGAACCACTTGAAGATTTTTTTTTCTTCTTAGTCTTCTTCTTCTCCGATTTTTCGTTATCTTCGTCATTTTCGGATTCTTGTGTTGACTCAGAACCACTTGAAAATTTATCAATATTTAAAATTGTCAGATTTATACTTTTTCGATTCCTCAGTCTGGTTTTGACAGGCTTTGTTTGATCACGAGAGCCTATTTTTTTTTCAGTAAGTCTTTCGATCACTGCTTGCGCTGCCTTTTTTGTCAATTTCTTATGATCAATCTTTTCTTTCTTCAGCATCTTATTGAGTTTTTTAATTGCCTTTTTGGTTTTTAAGTCCCTTATCTCGCGGATTTGATCTTTCCACCCGATCATTCGAAAAAATTTTTTTAATTTCCCAAGTCGTTTTTCATATTTTTCATTCACAGGTGGTTCAGGTTCTTTACGTTTGCGTGGAGAATCTTTTTCTTCTTCTTCTTCCTCTTTTTCTTCCTTTTTATCTTCTTCTGAATCTTTTTCTTCTTTTTTTTTTTTATCTTTGTCTACTTCTTTCTCTTCGTCTTGTTTTTCTTCTTTTTCCTCCTCTTTTTCCTCCTCTTTTTTGTCTTCTTCTTTGTCCTCTTCTTTTTCTTCATTCGTTTTGTCTTCTTCTTTCTCTTCGTCTTTTTTGTTCTGTTTTTCCTCTTCTTTTTCTTCTTCTTCCTCCTCTTTGGTTTTGACTTCTTCTTTCTCGTCGTCTTTTGTTACTTTTTTGTCTTCTTTCTCTTCTTCCTTTTTGGTTTTGACTTCTTCTTTCTCTTCGTCTTTTGTTACTTTTTTGTCTTCTTTCTTTTTTTTAAATTGTTCTTTATAGATCTTTTTGATTAGCTTTTTTGTCTTTTTTGCCTTTGCAGTTCTTTTGTTTACCTTTTCTTCAATCAATTTTTTTTGCACCTTCTTTGCTTTGAAATGCTTGAAATCTTCTTCACTGAAAGTACCTAATATTTTGATGATGAGTTCTTCAGTTGAATCTTTTTTGCTCATGTTAAATTAAAAAAAAAAAAAAAAATTTTAAAAAAAATTAAAAAGGAATTAGAAAATTAGATAAAAATAAAATAATGTTTATTTGAAAATGATTATTTGTATTTATATGATTTTCAGAACAGTTTACAAAAATTTCAACAATAATTTCAAAAAGGGATTTTTTTTGAGTTGGTAGTGCTGTGTACTCTTTTGAGACATTATTAAATTTATATTTTTTGAAAAAAATTAATAATTCTGTTGAAAAGATCTTAGTTTTTTGTTTCGAAACGAATAAGAGGAAACGGAGGAGGAGAAACGTGTTTATATTTTTTCCATTTTTATTCTCTTTTCTCAAAAGATTTTTTGTTGCTTTAAAAGGAAATCAGTCCAGACAAAATCCAAGAAATACTTCTTCTTCAACTTAAAATTTTTTTTAAACGTAAAAATTTGAAGTAAAAATTTTTCTGTATTCCTCTTTTTATTTCGATTAAAATACTCAGTCAACGAATTTGGGTTGTGTTTTGTTGAAAATTATTTTAACAGATTATAAATCTTGAAAAAAAGACTTCTTGCTTATGAACCTAAAAAACAAAAAGGAATTTCCTCAATCCTGTTCATTTTTGGGAATTTGTAACTTTATTGGACTAACCTAAAAAACAACTATCTAAACTTTTCAAAAATGTTTTTGAAACCAAAGATTACCTGTAAGAATTTTTGTGCAACTTTTAAAGAAAACCTCTTTTTGGTGTTCAATTTCCGATTTTGATTTCTTTGAAAACGATACTCTTTTGAGAGTTTTGTTGTTGTCTTCAAAAACGAAACAAATTTAAAAATGTCTGAGTTAAAAGATTAATCTTTTAGAAATTTAAGGGATTAGTGTCACCATAGATTTCTCTATAATCAAAGTATGTTGTAATTGGTTGTAAATGATATCAGTTCACCATGGCTCAAATAGTTTTAAAAAATCTATTTTAAATATTATTCCACAATAAATTTTTACATTTTTTACTAAGGATCACTATTAAAAAAGTTCTTTTTGAAAATTTTTTTTTTAGATTCCTTTACCAAATCTAAAAATAGAAACCCAAAACACAGTATTCCTGGTATTTAATAATTTAGATTTAGAATTTCCAAAAGTAAATTTTTTTATTTTTGAATTTCAAAGATTAACTCAATAATCATCAACATAAAAGCATAAAGACTGATTGTTTTGTTTACTTTTGATAATGCTACTTGTATCACCAATATATTTCCATGATTTGAGAAATAATTTGTCATAAAAATTTATTTGTTAATTATTAAATTTTTGAAAAAAAAACGAATTTTTTAGCAACTATAACTAATCTACATTTTGCCACAAATTTAAGAAAGATATTTTGTGACTTTGTAGTCTGTATATTGATAATTCAACCTTTAAATTTATTTCAAAATGCAGATTTTATTCTGAAATTGTTGGGTTTTTTACTAATACCTAGATCATTTCTAATAGATGAGATCAACAAATATTACTAATTGACAAATCGATTATTATTACTTTTTAGATACATTTAAACAATGTTTCACTAATGTGGTTAAACCCAATAATTACATACTTTGATCCTAGTCTTCTCCTTGATAGGGGCTAATTCCTTAAAGACTATCAAAAATAAAGTCACTATGATGGAATCTATACACCAAAACTATAAATGAATTCGAGTCTTTGTCTCTTGATATAAGAAGAAGAATATAATTTCGAATTTTTAAGAATTGGAAATTTATCTAGATCAAATTTCAACTTGAATGATGGTTGTTTTTCCCTCAATTAATTCATTCTTTTTGTAAGTCAAGTATTGTCAGGTCTCCAATAAAAATCTTGGAAAAATCAATTCTTATCATTACTAGTTGGGTTTGTGGTTTTTCCAAACAATTTATAATTACAAATTTTATCTGAAAAAAATTCAAATTCATATAATTTCAAAATTATATTCTTCTTCTTATATCAAGAGACAAGGACCAGATTTTATTCATAGTTTTGGGGTATATATTCCACACCTAGTGATTTATTTTTGAGATGCCTTTATTAAATCTCTTAGAATAATTATTGTCATTTTTTTCTATAAATACTTTTTTTAAATAAAAGCGATGAGAAGATATAGCCAAATTCATAAATTCATAAATTCAAAATTGTCAAAATCAATTAGAAATGCTTTCAATTTCTTGGGCAGTTTAAATATTTGTTTTGTGTTTTAAACCATTTGGGGATATATTCATGAACAAATTCTGTTTGGATAATAAAAAATGAGTTTACAAATTAATTTATACTTGATTTTAAACCCATATTTCAAATATAATCCTTGTTAATTTTTTCTAAAAAACCAGTTCATTCTATAATCTAATAAATGGGGAATAAACGATACGAAAATCTATTATTGGCCTCTATGTATACTACCATTAAAAAATAAATTCAAAATTGAAGGATCATATATATAAAATTAGAATCGAAAAAAAGGGTTAATTTTATTTTTATATTATTTAAAAACAAAAAAAAATTAAGAATTTACGAAATATTTTGAGGAAAATTTAAACAAATTCTTGAAATAATTTCATTATTATTCAAAATATCAAGTAGTTTAATTTCCTAATATGTTTTAGTGTGGATATATAATTTGGGCACTTAATAGAAATTCAATCAAAATATGAAGAAAAGATCACAGGGGCAATATTTTGAAAAATGGATTATATCGTTGATTACGCCTTATTTTTATCGATGTGTATTGAAAAAATTTGTTGAAATTCTGTTATGAATATATAGGATCAGTCAAAGAATCGATGCCCTTAAATAATTTTATTTGAGTTCTCCTATTTTGAAGAACTCAAGTTTAACACAATATCAGTTGTTTAAACAATTTTTGAACCGATGAAGTTACATAATTCAAAAAAGAAAATTACAACAAAAAAAAACTAAAAGATGATAAAATGATTTTTCATTTTTTTCAAAAATCAAAATTCTTTCCAATTTGAATGAAATTGAATTATTCTAATTGCTTGACCATTTTTAACTGTGTGGAAAATTTTGAATTTTAGTTTAGAATTAATCGATTTTTTATTATTACACTCAGTTCCACTTTTAAGACACAAACTTACAACAAAATTTAAGGCACAGAAAAACTTTAAATAAAATCACATTTTTTGGTATTTTTTTTTGACAAATTATTTAACTAGAATTTGAATTTAATATCTTAATTTGAGATTTTTTTTGTGGAATGGTTTCTTGAAATTTTGAGTCTTAAAAATGGAACGGAATGTAGTAATAATTCATTATGTATACTCTGAATAATTGAAAAAGATGAGTAAAAAATTGATAATATATTCTAATTATTCAAAAATAAAAAATATAAATGACCAACCAACCACCAATCGTTTGAATTTTTGTATTATTTAGATGTTCTAAATCTATCAATTTTAATCTTTTGTAAATGTAGAAATCTAAACAATTAAAAATCTTTAAAATTTTTTGAAAAAAAGATTATAAACTAAAATCTTTTATTGAAATTAAATTTTAAAACAAGAATCATTTTTGTCAATTTAAATTATTTATTTGAAATATCAATTTGAGAAAGGTGATCGGTAACAGTGTTAGGTTATTTTGAATTGATAGCAAATTAAAGAAAACTAAATTAAATTTCATATTAAAGGTCCCAATTTTATTTTTTATTTTTTTTAAAAGTTATTTTTAGATGAAATATAAATATTATATGTTTCAAAATAAAACAAACAAAATTTTCATTTGTCTTTCCAAAAAAAAAACTGAATTATAAATCAAGTTAGCATTTCAAATTGTTAATAATCTTTATAGAAGCTTAAATTATTGAATTCACATTTCAGAATTAGGAACTTTGATGATTTTATTTTAATTCTTTGGTTGGTGATTTTTTTTGGAAAGTGAAATAAAATATGATCTTTTAGTTTTACAATTAACAGAAAAAAGCCTTTATTGGAAAGCTGAATTAAAATATTGATCTTACAATTTTGGAATTACCAGTATTTCTTGCGTATAGAACTAAATATTAAATTCATAATTTTTTTATTATATGATTAAAATTAAGTTAAAATCATGATAATTTTAACTCAAAGTCCAATTAGGAATCTTTTATAGAATTACTCAAAATATCATATCTTATTGGGTTTATGAAGATGTTTCGGTTTTTACAATAAATAATTTGAAAAATATTTGAGAAACTTGAAATAAAAATTTTCAGTCATTAATTAGTAAATAACAGTAATAGATAACTTCAATTTATAAAAATACTTTTCTTCAAAATTTGATTTTTAAATGGCCAATGATTTTGAAATGGAGATTATTTTGAAAATAAATATTTTCAAAGTTTCCCAATTGAAATATAAAATTTTGAAAGCAATTATTAAAATGAAAGATCAAAAAAAAATAAAACTCTAATTTTATAAATGTTAAAAAAAATGAAGTCATCACAAGAACTATTTTTGAATCAATTTATCATTTATCTAGGAATAATCATAATAAAGTAAATTTTTTATTTCTTTCCATTTCTAAGTTATTTTTGTAGATTTGTGATTTTTTTATTTTCTACTTTTCAAAAGGATAAAAATTGATAGATTGAGAACATAATTAATTAATATCCCAATTAAAACAGTTGATGGTTAATCTCTAATTTATCATTTATCTGGAAAATTGGAATATATTTTTGAATTTTAAATTACTGTTTCCAATTGATCAAAAAATGGAATTTCGGGTGTATTTTTGAAATTTTTAGGGTTTTTGTTTGATAGTAAACATAAATAATTATTAGATTTAATTCCCCATTTTGAAAATTGCTTCAAAAAATTACTTTCTGAACAACTGAGCAACCATAATAATTTCTCATTGTTAATATCATTGAAACAAAGAAAAAAAATAAAAGCATTTTTCTGAGATACCTTTTTTTTTTTTTTTTGATCTCCTTTCTTTTAATTTGAGAACTTTGTGTCGAATAAGGAAAATTAGATAAATAAGAACTTGAATAATAACAGATAAATTTCCCTGTTTTTAATGAAAAAAGAGTAGATTTTCTTTAATTGCTTTCACATTATTAAAAGAAATTTTGTTGTTTCACAAATTTGAACATGTTAAACAAAAAAGTGATCATTTTTTAAGATAAAAAATTATAATTATCAAGCAAAAAATAATTTCCAAACGCTATTGGAACAAGAAGGTATTCAAAATTTTGGTTGTTGGACTTTAGTTGGGAACAACGTTTTAAAGCATATGATTTTTTCAAACAGACCTTACCTTATGAAACAAAAAAAACAAAATTTTATTCCAAAAGGATGGTTTATTTTTCTTTTGTATTTAAATAACAAGACTTAACCTTTTAATCAAAACCTTGGAGGAATTAACAAAGAAAAAAGATAAACTTATAAAACAAAAATTTAAATTGTCAATCAAAAGAACTAAATCATTTTCAATTTTTCAACTCGAAAGTTCACACTGGAATAATTCAATAGAACCCTCAGTTTTATGTTTTGGTTTTGATGAAAATATTCGATCTCAATTCATTTTTTCTATTTTATTTTCAAAAAAACAAAAACTAAAGACCACAAACACATTTTTTGTACAAAACAATAACCCACACCAAGATCGAAATAATAAATAAACCCCAAGCACGGAACTGATGAAAATCCATGTTCTAGGTGATCAAGGAGTAGGGACACGGTGTTTAATCTTGACGTATTTGAATGGGGAGTTACCATTTTTTTATATCCCCACAATCGTCAATAACAGAATAATCAAAAAGCATTACAAAAACAACAAATTCGATTTGTATGTTTGGAATTCTTCTGGGCTGGAGGACTATGATAGCTTAAGAACATTAAGCTATCGTGGAACAGATATATTTTATCTGTGCTATGATCCAAGGAGCCGCGAGTCCTTTGAAAGCATTCAGTATCGGTGGCTGCCCGAGATTGAGACGATCTGCCCAAAGTCTGCATTTTTAATTGTCTCTTTGAAAAACGACAACCGATCTGATTACGAGGGTTTGCAAATTGTGATTAGCCAAAAAGAAGGAAGGGAATTGGCAAAGGCTTTAGGCTCAATTGGCTTTTTTGAATGCTCGTCATTCCGAAAAGAGAATATTTCACAAATATTCGAGTTTGGGATCAGCTATTATTTCACAAAAATGGTTCCGAAAAAGAAAATCAGGAAGAAATTATTTTCAAAATTCCAAATCAAAAACGTGATGGCGAAATCAAAACCAAACGAATTTTACGAGTATTTACCACAACCACAGATCAAAAAACCTCAAAAGAAAATCTTTGAAAAATTGAATAAATTGATTATTCTTGATCCAATAATGGATCTTGAACATATTAATGATCTGAAAAAAGACAAACAAGAAGAACAAAAAGAAATGGTAAACAAAAATGAAAAAACAGAAAAAGAAAAAGGAAAAGAAAAAAAAGAAGAAAACGAAATTGAAATTGAAATTGAAAATGAAAATGAAATTGAAAAAGAAAAAGGAAAAGGAAAAGGAAAAGGAAAAGGAAAAGGAAAAGGAAAAGAAGAGCAGTGTTTCAAAAAAAACAAAAAACAACAAAAGCATATCGACAATTATTTAAATTACTATTGCATATTCTTTTGGGAACAAACAGTGAACAAGAATCCCATTCTTGCACACTCCATTGCTATCCACCCGTTTATTTTAGAAAGTAAAAGTAAAATTTTCCAAATGCTTTTGAATAAAGAAAACACCACAAAGCTGGAATCCAAAATAAAATTAAAAAAAATCCATGACAGAACTTATTTAGTAAAATCTTATTTGTTTGAAAATTTCCTCCAAATATTAAAATTTTTCATTTCTGGAGAAATCAAGAACATTCAGAATTTAAAAAAGAATGATCACTTACGGTTATATGAATTGGCAAAGAATTTTCAAATTGAAGGCCTGTGTAATTTGTTAAACCATCTTTTAGAAAAACCAAAAAGAAATGAAAATTTGTATATAGACAAATTAATAAGAGACACAACAAAAAGAGAAAAAAAGGAAATAATTAAAAGTCTCAAAAGTGAATTTATTCAACAAAAATTTTCTAATTTTAATTTATTTTGTTGGAAAAAAAATTTAAATAATTTTTTATGGGATAATAAATATTACAAAAAAAAAAAAAATGACAACATTAACAAAAATAATAATGATAATACGAATAATAAGCAAAATACGAAAAATACGAAAAATACTATTAATAAAAATAATAAAAATAATAAAAATAATAAGAATAATAGCAAGAATAAGAATAATAATAATAATAAAAACAATAAGAATTGGCACGAGGTTAAAAATGTAAAAAGAGTCAAAAGAATTAAAACTATCAAAACGAAAAAAAAAAGTAAAAATGGTACACAGGCGTTGAAAAGAAATAACACTGTGAATGTTATAAATAATAGACAGGATAATATTTTTCAAAAAATAATTTCAAATAAAGAAATTTTAATTATTCGATCACCATATTTTAAAAAAATGTTAAGAAACCCATTTGAAGAGGCATCAAAAAATCTTATGATAATAATGGGATTCAATCCAAATTTACTCAAAGATTACTTGCAATTTTTATATACAAACAAGGTGCACATAAAAAATGTTCAATATAATTCCGATTTGCTTTTGATAGCTGATTATTTTGGACAAAAGGATTTGGTCAAATATTGTGTTTATTATTTTTCCAAATTTCTAATCCACCAAATGTCAATCGGGCAAACCATCTATTTATATACCATCTCAAACCTTTTGAATTTAGTTGACTTAAAAATTCTCTGTCTTTGGAAAATGGGCAATAACTTTAAAATTTTTAACAAATCTAAAAAATTTAAAAAGGCATTTTCGAAAGAAGAAAAAATTTCTATTAAAAATTACCGATATTTAAAAACATTAAAAACAAAATCCAAAAATGATACTGACTCATTTACTAACGTTCAAAAAATCGATAATATAAATCAGTCATTTTTATAAAATAATTTAATTTATTCGCTATGAATTTATATATCCCAACTCTTAGGTAATGAACAATTTTGCTATGATGATTATGATTATTATTAATAATTGATTTAATATTATTATTATTATTATTAGTAATAATATTGTTATTGTTGTTCTTTTTCTTGTTGCCGTTGCTGTTGTTATTATTAATTATTATTAATAATTATTGTTATTGTTATTGTTGTTGTCGTTGTTATTACCCTTTCTTATTACCAAACGAGCTTCAATCAAACAGCGCTTCTTTTAAGAAAGATTAAAACCCAAATAAATAACTTAATATTCGTTACTCATACAATAAAAGGAATTATAGATGAGATCAACTTTAATTGAAATATTGGATATAGAATCATTAGCAGATTTAAAGTAAAGAAAAGATATCATTTGTGAAGTAAAGTTCGTCAGGTGTAAAAATACAATAGTTAATAGTTTTATAAGAAAGATAATTATTTTTTTATTGTTTGTTTTAGCATGTATAGATAGATGACAAAAGTTGAATTATAGTTGATAAATGTGTTAAAAAAAAGACGATCAAATAAAAATTGCAATTTTTACGACCAAATAAAAAAAAAAAAGAAAAATGATATATTATTTAAGAGTAGGGGTGTATGTGTATATAATACTTCATCAAATAAAATTAATAATACTGATAAATACAAATATATTTTGAAAGTTTTTTGTTTCATTTTCCATTTTCTAAATTATTTTACTCTGTTTTAAATTAAGAATTTTATTGGTTTAAATGCAAAAGAAAGTTTGTAAAATTAGTTGATCTTCAATATATTCTTTGTAAAGAAATGTTTTAAAAGTATGGTTAATGATTTAAAAAATAAAAATTTTGTCAAGTTTAAAAAATTAATCAGTAATTATTTTTTGAAATAAATATTTTTTTTCATAATAAAGTTGTTTTCAAAAAGTTTTACGAAAAAAATTATTTAATTTTGTAAGAAAAATGAGTTGATTGAAATCTTTCATCTGTTTTAGTGACTTTTTCAATAATTTTTAATACTTTTTGTGAATGATTATTGTTTGAGAAATTGTGTTAATTTTATATTGGAGACTCAAGTCGCTTATATGGATTTAATTGCATACTCAAATCTTTTAAATTTTGGAAAACTTAAAGGATTTTTTTTTTTTTTTTACTTTTTGTTTTGTATTATCGATTGAATTTCTAATCATAAAATAAAAAAATAATGATAAAAATCGAAAAGTAAATAACAGGAAATTGACAACTCCTGGGTTAAATAATATTTACAAATTTAAAAAAAAATTCTTTTTAAAGAGAGAAAACCTAGGAAACTTAAAAAAAAGTCAATAGAATAATAAATATTAATATTTTTAATATTATTAGAAAAAAAATCCGTATTATTATTCTCTCCCTAAATACTAAACAAATTTTTGAGTCTTTAAAACAATTCCAAATCCAAAAAAAAACTATAATTTATTTAAATAGGCGAAATTATTAAAATCATCCCCCCCTAAAAAGATTAAAATAAAAATTAAAATATATAAATCACATAGATATTAAATTAAAATATTTTTCTGAGAAATAGTATTAAAAAAATTTCAAAATAGTTGTTGAATTGCAATTAAAAAAGTTTTGCATAATTTTTTGAAATTGACAATTTATATTTTTTGTGATTGATAATTTTTTGATTTTGTCAAAATCTTTTACCAATTAATTAAAAGAAAAATCTTTTTCATTAATTAATTATAATAAAAACATATGAAGAAATTTAATAATGCTTACTTATTGTACTTTGAAATAATATTGTTATTTGTTTTATTTAAATTTCTAGTAGTTTAATATTTGAAAAAAAAAATTTAAATATTGTAAATTTACCCCAATTTAATTCCCCGATTGATAAACTTTTGTTTTTGTATTAAATTTTGAAAAAGCTATCAATTTTATAACTATTCAATTTTTAATAGTTAGTATTTTTCTTTTTATATTTATTACCCCTTTTTGGTTCTATTTTAATTCTAATTACTGTAGTTAAAATAAAGCATTCAAAAAAAAATTTAACACGTGTTTTAAAATAAAAAGCGTGTTTATTTGTTATAGAAGACCTATACATCAACCAAACTAAGAAACTGATAATAAACAATAAAAAAAATATGGTATTTGTTTCTACAAGTATTATTATTTAAAATGAAAATCTAAAAATGAAGGATCAAATTGAAAAATTTAAATCAAAAATTAGAGTAAAATTTTAAAGAAATTTTTATCATCAAAAAAATCAATAAATATCAAAAAAAAATTGAGAATATTATGGGATATTTTTGACAAATTTTCATGAATAATTTAAATTTTACTGAAAATTTCCGGGTGTTTACTTTCAAAATTGATTTGATCTTAGGTATACTATTTGATCACGAATTGGGTATTGCTTTGGAACAAAGAAGAAAAAAAAGCACGGATTATATTTTGAAACAAGGAATATAGTCTCTGTGCACGTATTATTTTGATCACTGTAATCAATCAATACTATTTACAGAATTGGAAATACTGAGATTTATAACAATTTCCCTTTAAGATGAACCCTAATTCAAAAATTATGAACTTTTAAAATTTTAAAAAATGGATGAAAATTGTTGATCAATAAACTAAAACCCAATTATAAATTTTTAACACACCCAAAATCAATTTTTTAATTTAAAAATGTTTTTAAATAAATTCTAGATCAAATACTAAATTATATCCACTTACCAATCAAAAGTTGAAAAATTATTTTTAATTTACAATACTCATAAAATAAACAATAAATAATTACCAAATTAAAAAAAAGGTAACAGACTTCAAATTTTTTGAGAGAACATAAAACAAAAAATTCTCATGGTAAATTTTTACAATTTCTATTACAATTATTGAGATCAAAAAGCTAGATACTATCAACTAATTTTTTTAAAAGTTCTTCTATTTTGAACAACTCAACTTTTACCTAATATCAATCATTATAAAAAATCTATTTAGATCGAAACCAAAGATTTTAGGTAATTCAAAAAATGAAATGAAAAACAAAAAAAAGAAAAAGAACAAAAAACTCTTTTGATATTTTGCAATAATCCAAAATTATTTCTAATTTGAATGAAATTATATTATTATTTAGGTTCTTTTAACTGTTTTAACTGTATTAAAAATTTGGAATTTTCGTTTTGAAAAGAGAGAATTATTTAATTTGATAACTTTATTGTTAGTTGGATCGAGAATCTGTATGTTATATGTATCAGAATGATAAAAGGGAAAAAATTTAACTTTTCATTTTCTTGTTTTTTTTTTACTATTAAATTCCAAGTTAAAGATTGAAATTTGTGATCTATATTTATTTACTTAGACCTTTTTTATCATGTACACATTGTATATATTTTGGGTGAATGAAGAATCCTTAATGAAAAGGAGATTGAATAAATTGAAAAAAGATTAATTAGCTTATGTTTTATTTCATTTAAATTTCAAATTATAGGATAATTTGAAAATTCTAAATTTGAAAAATATATCTTCAAAATTAGAAAAATGGTTTAATTTTGATCCTATTTAATATTCAAACAAACATAAGCCAAAATTTTTAAGGTTTTTACAAACACAATCAGAAAAATATTCTTTGACACAACATTAATTGATTTAATTGAAGGCCGAAAAAAAATGGAAAAAAAATAAATTATTTTTAATTGTAAAAAAAATTTAATAATCAAACAAAAAATGAACAGAAGATAATAAAGAAAAAAAAGATTGTTTTCATCACTGGTAGTTCTTAGTTTTCTTCTTCTTCTTCTTCGTCTTCGTCGTCATCGTCATCGTCATCATCTTCATCCTTTTCTTTTTCTTTTTGTTCTTCTTTTAAAGGCTCAATTTCTGCAACATGTTCTGGGACCAATAGGCTTTCTTGTTTAATTAACTTGTAGTATTTCCCTAAGGTCTTAAAACGAGTGAACAAATAATACTGATTTTCAAATTTCTGAAAATAGTCAGGGTAGTGGTAATAACTGAAGGCAAAGATCCGAGCGAGCCTTCTGTAAATTTCTACAAATTTGGCTTGCCCCTCTTCAGGAATAAAGGCCCTTGAAGGAAATAGAGTACTATTATTTAATGTGTCTTGTGTTTGTTCGATCGTTTGTGTAATATAGTCAATTGCTGGCACCTTCTTCGGTGGACGAAACGCACTCGACAAAAAGACCGTATCTTCACCATTGATCGTGATGTGCATCTCGGGGTGATTTTCAACAGTCCAAACGTCATTATGAAAGGCGCAATAGTGGTGTAACTCTACAATAAATTGACAAACATGCTCATAAATCCAGACGTATTTGTCTTGGCCGTCAGGCAGCAAAACCAATTTCCAAATATCAGATGGATCTTTTTTTATTAATGTTTGTAAATGTTGTTGGGTGCTTAGAGCACCATCCATTTCGTCTAATGGTAATTTAGGCCAATTGTAAAGTTCTTTTCTTTTGGTACCAGGTCTGTTACGTCTTAATTTGGTTGTCATTTATTGTAAACAAAAAACAAATAATATTGTTCACAAAGATAAAAACAGAAAAAATGAATTTTTAGTAAATTATTAAATAAAAGATAGATCTATAATAGAACTTATACTGTTCATTGTATAATAAAGAGGATTAAATTTTTTCATTCAGTTTTCTACAATAATCACATTCAAGAACTTTAACAAACGATCAGAGTTTCCAATACTTTACGAGAAAATTAATTATTTTAGCTGGTTTTAAGAATTAAAAATTGAAAAGGTTAAATGATTTTAAGGATTATTCGAATTTTATGCTCTGAGAGGGTTGGAATACCATACAGTAAATGGTTTAAATGTTTAAAAAGTTATAGGTTTTGCTGAAAGTCAAAATATTGCAATTTTTGGGATTTTAAACTGTTTTCATTTAAAATTAAAAAAACATTTTGAGATCCAAAATTTAACTGAATTCCCGAAAAAAAACATTGCAAATTTGAATTATAAATTTTTTTATTATTGCTGCTGTGACTTTCCACTTTATATTAAAGTATATTGATACCACCCCACTAAACTCTTGAAATATAAATATACGAAGTGGAAAGTCACAGCAGCAATAGGTAAAAAATTAGTAATTCAAATTTGCAATGTTTTTTTTCGGGAATTCAGTTAAATTTTGGATCTCAAAATATTTTTTTAATTTACAAACAAATCGTTAATAATTCCAAAAATTGTAATATTTTGACTTTCAGAAAAACCTACAACTTTTTAACGAGTTTTACCATTTACTGTATGGTATTTCAACCCTCTCAGAGCATTAAATTCGAATAGTCCTTAAATGTTTTTGGGAAAGCTGATTAGAAAATTTGTTTCAATTTAATTTGCAACAAATAGTAAATATCAAAAGTCTAGTTTTTGGTTTTTATTTGTGTTTTCGTTAAATCACTTTTGTTGTTTTTAATTATTTTTCTATATTTTTCAAAGAAAAAAGATTCTAATTTTCTTATTTTTGTAAGATTTAAGGATGACTATTAGAACTCAAGAATGTTTGGTTATTGTGGTATATTACTTTTAATTCTCAAAAAGAATTTTCATTCGAAAGAATTAGATATAATATTACATGTTTCAAAGTTATAATCAACCAAAGAGAAAAAAAAAATTATAAACATCTTTTTGACTAAAAATTTTTAAAATAAATTGCTAAAGGATTTTTCAAGTAGGTTTTGAAATTTTAAAAGATTTCAAACTTTTAAAAGTAATTGTATAAAATATTTGGAACTGCTTAATGAACTTTTTTGTGTTTATAGATTTGAAAATGAAATTATTATATTGTTACTTTCAGTTCCACTTTTAAGGAACAAACTTCAAAGAAATTTAAGGCACAATAAAAATCTCAAATTAAGGCACAAAATTCAGATTCTAGTAAAACAAATTGTAAAAAAAAAAATCGAATTTTTATGCCTTAATTTGATGTTTTTTTGTGCCATAAATTTCTTTGTTAGTTTGCGCCTTAAAAGTGGAACTGACTGTATAAAATTTTTGCATTACTATTAGAAAGTTAAAATAATAAAAACTTCATATATTTTTCAAAACAAATTATCAGTTTGTACATTTGATTGAGGTCTAACAAATTTTTCAAAAACCTTTGTAACCAAATTACCCATTTTCTAGTTAAAATAAATTTGTTCAAAAAGTATTTCTACCAATTTCAAAATAAAACGAAAAAAATCATAATTCAGTTTTCGAAAAAAAAATCATCTCTTATGAAAGGATATAAATCATCAAGAACAAAATCCGAAACAGAAAAAGAAAAATAAATTCCCAAACCCAAGTGTTCCAAAAAGTGTAATTATTATATACCTTCTTTTCCAAATGAAATTATTTTGATTTTCCTAACAACTGTTTAAAGTTTTTTTCAAAAGTCAAATAAAAGACGATTTTGTTTCTTTTTCAACAAATATTATATTTTTTTTGGTGACTATAACTTTATATAATCATTTATACTAAATTAAGATAATTAATTTTTTACCAAATGTACTTTTTCTTCTCTTTTCATGTTTATGATATTTTCATTTGGTTTATTTTTAGAAATTAAGGAATCTTCTAAATATATAATTTAATAATTGGGGTTTTTTCTTCTTATTTTGAAGTGTCATTATAATTTTTAGAATTTATTAGAGATATATAAAATATGTTACGAAATTATAATCTTATATCAGTTAAAAATATGCACAACTGAAATATTTTTTTTATTTTTTATGAAATTAGATCCCGAATTATTAACTTTTCTATTGGAAATATTTATTGAATATTATTGAAGATAAATATTCCTATTTTAAATAAGTTGAATACAAATGATTTTTGTAAAGTTAGAAACCCAGAATTAAATTGAATACTGGAAAAAAAATTCATAATCAAAAAATAGTTCCAAACGTGTTTTAATTGTAAAATGGTTTTAATTTCAGTATTTTTTATTTAATTCCTTTCTTACTTTTATATGTTTTATCGATATCTGGAATCCACAAATAATCTAGATTGATTAATATTTTTTTAAAAAATGTTAAATACAATTTCACTTAAATAAGAAAATTATAACAAAAATACTGTCAAACTCAATTTTATTAAGGTTAGCAATAATAATCTTAATTTTGGTAAAATTAGCAGACTTAAATTGTGGTTTTAATTGGTTTTTTGATTTCTATTTTAATTCCTAAAATTAATTCAAATTTTATGATGTGGACTTTGGTTTTTGTATGAATCAAAAGTAGTAAAAAAATATTGGGTGATAATAATTTTTAGAACTCTTTTGAAATTAAAATTAGGCTGACATTTTTTTCCAGAATTTTATTTGAGGATTTGATAATATGTTTTTAAAGTCATGATAAATTTTCAAAATTTGCAATTATTTTTATCAAATTGTGATATTGTAGAAAATCACAATAATCAATTTAATCGGGATAATATCACAAATAGAAATTTTCTATAAAATAATGATTATTATATAAAAATCGTTATATATTTCGGAATATCTTGATTGGAAATTAAATTGCGTTATAGAAGTTGATATTTTTGTAGGTGAATTCAAGAATATTTTTAAAATATTAAGATTCTTTGATCAAAAAAAACAGATCCTATAAAAGAAAAATTATTCTTTTTAAAAACAACAAAAAAGATACCATTTTCATCAATAATACAATAAAAATATGAATTAAATATTTTTGAAAGGGTTGATACATCATCACCAAGAAGAGTAATAAAATGGGGGAAATTGTGTATTTTCTCAGTTAATCGAGTGGTGTAAGTTGTGTAGCGTAAAAATGCTTCAAGTGAATGAAATTAAATATTCTTTATGAGAATGTGTTCGTGGGTTAAAAAATTTTCATTTGTCTATTAAAACTGAAAGTACAATGATAACTTTTTATAAGCTTTCACAATAAGATATCTCGATGAACACCAATAATTAATATTTTCTAGAAAACTTGTTTTCTTCTTTTTGTTCTTTTTTTTTTTTTTAATATCTGTGGAATGTGCAGTCAGTTCCACTTAAAAGTCACAAACTTTCAAAAAATTTTAATGGACACATAAATCTTATATTATGGGACAGAATTCATATATTAGTAAAATAATTTTCGTTAAAAAAATTTCAAAAAATATACATTAATTTGTGATTATTTTATGCCTTAAATTTCGTTGAAAGTTTGTATACAAAAAGCGGAACTGACTGTATTATTTTTTTTTTATAATTATCACAATTAAAAATAATCATTTTGAAAATTTTTTTTTAAATTAATTTTCTAAATCCGAAAAAAATAGGAACCTCAAATGCAATAATAATATTAGAGGAAATTTAATAATTATTATCTTCAGAATATAATTATAAAAATTTTTTCGATTATATTAATTTCGAAATTAACCCAATAACCATCAAAATAAAATACCAACAACCACCTAGAGTTTTGTTTACTATTTCTGAAACTGGTTGAAACTTCTATATATTTTCAATTTTTTTCAGAAAATAATTTGTCAAAATAATCTATTGTGTTGATTATTTAATTTATTTATAAAATATAATTTTTTATCAAATAATCTACATAAAGAGACAAATTTAAGAAAGATATTTTCGAGCTTTGAGGTCTTTAAAATTGATTATTCAACCTTTATATTTGTCTATAAATACATATTTTTTCTGAAATTTTTTGAATTTTTTACAAATACATGAATCATTTTTAATTCAGGAGATCAACAAATAGTAGTACTACTTGACTAATAGATTTTTTTAGAGACATTTAAATATTACCCACTAATGTGATTTACATTCTATAACAGCAGACTTTAATCAGAGATTTTACATTTGTAACTACTTGCCACTTAAATTTAGATTTTTTTTTCAAGAAATTCAAACAAGAGTTATTTGTATAAAAAAGATTGAACGAAAATCTAACAACAACCAAAGATTTTACTTTTTGAAAAGCAATCAAATTGAAAGAGACTGATCATTTTTTATTGTTTTTTCAAAATTAATAATAATGGTAATCATAAGAAACGCCCGATTCGAAGACATTGTTGCAGTTCAAAACGCAAATCTTCAAAGTCTTCCTGAAAATTATCAAATGAGATATTATTTGTATCACTTTTTAACTTGGCCAGAACTTACACACGTTGCAGAAAATTTTGAAGGAAAAATTGTTGGTTATGTTCTTGGAAAACTGTAAGATCCTTTTTTCTTTTTTTTTTTTCTTTTTTTTTTTTCTTTTTATTGCTTAATTAAGCACCGAAACTTCTAAAATACTTTTGGAAAGTCTAAAATTGTTCACACCTTTTTTTCCTTCTCATTGAGAATAAAATATTTTTATTTTTGAAGAGAAAATGAAAGATAACAAAGAGGCTTAAGAATAATTCCAAGATAATTTTTTTTAAGCAAACAAATTCAAATGCTGAGTGAATTTGCGGAAAGTTTATCATTTGGTACTTTCAAAAAATGAGATCAATATAAATTCAAAGAAAAACAAAAAACAAAAAAAGCAAATTGCTGCACAAATAAATGAAAAAAAAAAAAAAAAATTCTTTTTTCTCTTTATCTTCAACAATAATCATTTTCATACAAAGAACAAAAGCACTATTTTCTTAATTTTAATTGTTTCTAATTAAAAAAAAAAGATTTTTAACAAAACCATAAAAATTGTTAATACTTTCTCTTTTCTTTTTTATGTTTTGAAAAAAAATTCACAAAAAAAATAACAAATCTTGATGCAATTTTTTAATGAAAGTGATGATTCCAACAAAAACGCACCTTACAGATATGGAATGATTACATCTGTTGCAATAAACAGGCATTATCGAAAACTTGGTCTTGCAACAAGATTAATGAAAAGAACACGTAAATGAAACTTTTTCATTTTTTTTCTTTTTCTTTCTTTTTTATCTTTTAAAATTTTTTTTAATGTTTCTATTTTTTTAATTCTATATTTCACCATTAGTTGCTGCAATGAAAGAAGTGTATGACGTCAAATATGTAACACTTCATGTAAGAGCTGGAAATGATGCAGCTAAACATCTTTATCAAAATGTTTTAAAATTTGAGTAAGTTCTTTTAATTTTTTCCAAATTGTTCTTTTTCAATTAAGAAATGAAAAATTTATTTCAGGAACTTGGAATATTTTTTTGACTAATTAAGAGTTGAAAAAACCCAAAGATCTTTTACAAAATCAATACAAAATGATATTTTTAGAGATTTAATTAAGCTTCCCGATTGAACCTTGAGATAAAGTTTTAATTATAACAATATGATTATGACAGTATTTTTTTTAAAAACTCACTTGAATTAATTATCCGAATTTTGGACAATGTGGATATTGAAATACAATGCACTAACCAATTATAATCATTTAAAGGATTCACAATTAAAGGATATGAAAAAATAAGCAAATTTTTCGATTTAATGAGATTTTAAATGAAAAATTGAAAAACATTTTATTGATCCATAAACTTTTTGAAATTCTGAACAAAACAAGGCAAAATTAAAAATCAATTTTGATAACACTGAAAAAGTAACTATCCACCTTATATTCAAGTATATTTAAACCATCGCACTAAACTCTATTATATTTTAAAATGAAGTGGATAGCTAGATAAGTAACAAGAGTAATTTGATTTTTGAACCCTTTCAAGTTAAATTACGAATTTGGATCAAGAAAAAATGGTTTTTCCAAACGAAGAATTTCTTAAAAAAAATCTAGCCATTGTGGAAAAAAACTTCAACACAATTTTTAATTGGAAACAAAAATAGAACCTTACTGGATACTGAAAACGAAAAGTAAAATCAATTTACAAGAAGAAACAAATTAACTTTAAAGAATAATTCATTATAAACTCCATTTCACTCAAAGGCGCCCAGCCAAAAATGAAAAATTCCCTTTTTTTTTTTGCAAGAATCAACCAAACTTACGATTGTTTAGAAATAAGAGAAATAATAAACTTCGGATTAGGGTTGAGATTCATAAAAGAAATGCCTAAACAAACATAAATTTCCGAAAAAAATAAAAAAGCTAAAAAAATTTTTGGGTAAATTTCATTGGAATGTCTTGTGCAAAATTTTTCAATTTCTTTAGAAAACTGAAATTGTTGACAATAAGATTATTTAATTGTAAATGTATTCGTTTTGAAAGAAAATACAAAGCCTCACTTTTCTTAATGTTAATTTGGAGTTTCAACATTTTTTTTTTTTTCAAATTGACTTTTTAAAAAAGAAATGAAGAAAAAAAAGAAGAAAGAAAAAAAACATGCAAAATACAAAAAATTTACAAAATGAGAAAAAATGATTTGGATCTAAAAATTGAATTTTTTTGATAAAAATGAGAGAAAACCAAAAAACAAAAAACAATTTGAAAAATTAGAAAAATGAATTTGATATAACAATTCAAAATTATTTTTGATTAGAATATGGGATAAGGCCCTCAAAACCACTTTCAATAATATTATAACCTGAGTCAACATTTATGAAAAATAGTTCATTTTATATGACTTTAAAAAATCTATTATAAATATTATTAAACAATAAATTATTAGAATTTTTAAGAAAGATCAATTAATAAAAATTGTAATTTTGGATTTTTTTTAATTTACTTTTACCAATCTAAAAAAAAAGAAACCTAAACAATAGTTTTCCAGTGTTTAAAAACTAATGTTTAGAACCCCCAAATGTAAATGTTTTTTTAATTTTTTTATTGCAAGATTTTACTCAATAATTATCAGAATAAAAAACAGAAAGACTGATTAATTTAGTTTCCTTTTTATAAAGTTAGTTTTAACATCAATCTATTTTCAATATGTGTCAGAAATAATTGGTCAAAAAAAATTCTATGAATTAATTATTAAATTTTTTATAAAAATTAAATGTTTTAGCTAGCCAATCTACATTTTGAGACAAATTTGAGAAAGATACTTTTCAGGTTTGAAGTCTTTAGATTGATAATTAAGCCTTGGAATTTGTGGTGAAATGTAGAATTTTTTTCTGAAATTCTTTGGGTTTTTTTTACAAATACAAGGATCATTTTTAATTCATGAGATCAACAAATGGTACTGTTTGACTAATAGATTTTTTAGAGACATTTGAATCATGATAAACTAATATGATTTACCTTTCAGTTACAACATACTTTAATTTTAAACTTCTTTGTGTTATACGTTAATCCCTTAAGACGAATTTTGAAAAATATTGTTAATATAACATATTTTTTAATTCTCAATTCATATTTTTGGAAATATCGCAAATACCAAAGAAATCAAAAAAAAATTTACAAAACCAGAGCAATTGTTTTTTTTTTTATTCTTAAATAAGCAATATTACTTTTACAATTATCTATATTTTAGAAATTAAAAAGGATTTAATATTAAGTTTTTGTCAATATAAAGAAAAGACTTTTTGCAATTTTTTTTTTTTATTATCAGAAAACTGAAGATTTTATTATTATTGAAGAGGTGTAAATTACACTCTAAATGTCCTTTTACTTAACTTTCCTCAAAGGTAATTTCAGAGTAAAATCATAGATTTCACGATTGTTCAAGGGAAAGGTATATCCAAAATTTTTCAATGTTTAAAAAGCCAAAATCAAAAAAATTAAAAAGAAAAAAATGAAAAATGTCAAAAAAAAAAAGGCATTTAAAAAGGTTTTATAAGAAGCAATTGGTAAAAAATCAAAAAAACCAATGCTATCGTTAATGAAGAACACCCAAAATCATAGTCAAGATACTTTTGGTTAATTTAACTTAATTTGATAATTGGATCATGAATGCTCATTTGGGGATCGTTGTTTAAGTTGTTGTAATTTCTTTTTTATTTTTTTGGTCTTATTTGCTTTCAACCTTTGTACAATTTTTAGCCTTTGCTTTTTTAGATTTTATTTTCAAGTTACCCATAATTTTGTGTTTCAGTATCTCAGTATTAGCAACCAACCACTTGAACATTTTCCTTTGTAACTCTTCTTCCCAATATAAAGAAGATTGAGCGAGGGAAAAAATGGAAAAAAATGAAAACAGAAGATTTTTTGTTGATCCTTAACTTCCAAATTATTGAAATCGTCTTAATATCAAAAAGATCATGAAAAAAATAATAAATAATTTCTTTAATTTCAATAAAACATATTTTAACTTTATTATTATAAAATATTATTATATTTGAAATATTATAGAAAAGAATATGTCGAAGAAGGATATTATGCAGATGGTGAAGATGCAATTTCAATGAACAAATATTATGATGATAAAATCCGAAAAAAAGTAAGAGAAGAAAGAAAGAAAAAAGAAAAAAAAAAAAAAATTAAAAAAATAACAGAAAAATTAAAAGAAACAAATTTAAATGAAACCAAGAAAGAAGAAGATGAAAATGAAAATGAAAATGAAAAAAAAGAAGGATCAAATAAAAAAAAAAATAATAAAAAGAAGGGTAGTGGTAGAGGAAGGGGAAGAGGAAGAGGAAAGGGGAAAGGGAAAGGAAAGGGTAAGGGAAGAGGAAGAGGAAAGAAAAAGGGTAAAGGAAGAGGAAAGAAAAAAAAGGGTAAAGGAAAACGCAAATAATAATTTTATAAGCCTAAGTGAAAAAAAAACGAAATCAAAGTAAAAAAAAAGAAAAGGAAAAAGAAAAAAATTCTTTAAATTGATTTTGTTAAACATATAAAGATCTTAGATTTCCATTTCGATTTTTTATAATTTTCTTTTTTATATTTTTATTTTTTCACATTCTTCCTCTCGAAAAAAATAAAATTATAAAATTTTCGATCAATTAATTTTGCATTGTATTCTATTTTATAATGTTTTAACATTAACAATTTTATTTTTTTCATTACAATTTATTTTGCATTTTTTGTTTAATTTTCAAGAATAATTTTTGAATTGTGTTTGAATTTTTTTCTAAAATTTTAATAAATATGTTAGTTTGAATAATTTTATTTTTGATTTAAATAATAAAATGATAATTTTCATTTCTTGGTTGTTTCGAAAAACTCTATAAAAAATAATATAAACTAGATTCCAAAAATTTGGACACAGTTTTAAACAGTGGAAAGAACATCATTACTGTACTTTAAATTCAAATTGGAAAGAATTTTGATTTTACAAACAATTTCATTTTTTGTCTTTTTTGTTTTGTTTTCATTTCCTTTTTTGCAGTTACGTAATCTGTTTCGTTAGATCTCGAAATTTTTTTTCGATGGTTGATAGAAGGTTATTGTTGAGTTTGTTAAATTGGAAAATCAAATACAATTGGTAGATGGTATCTTATCATTTGATCAATCAACAATTGTTAGTGAAATTTCAACAAATTTAGTAATACATTTTTTGTTCCGCTCGTTTCATTATTTTGGACACACCTGTTTTTATTTTTGAGTTTTATATTTTTTTCTTTTATTTGGCTGAAAATGATTACTTATAAAAAAAATTAATACTGGGTAACTTAAATTTGGTTTTATATTAGGTTTGGAAAAATATAATAAATTGGGTTTTTTTTTTGCCTATTTTTGATTTTGGGTGTGCCCAATTTTTTGGAACAGGGTTTAGATAATTAAATTTTGTCTATTTTATTCAAAGTTAAAATTTTAATTTTAATAAACTCTCTTTCAGTCAAAGGTGCCCAACGTTTTTTTCAAATATCAATTATTTTATATAATTGACCTTTGAAGAACAAATAAGAAATTAACAGAATAATAAATATCAAAGAATTGTAGATATACGTATGAAAGAAAACTAATTAATCAATAGATTTTCTTAAAAATTAGAAAAACAAAAATTCAATTGCCCGATTGAGAAAAACAACAATGTTCGTTTTGATCTCCTACTGGTATTTGAATAATAAATATGAAACATTTTTCACTTCATTTTTCCATCCTTTTCTTTTAGAAAGTATGTCCCCAAACGAAGTGTGTTGGTATTTGTGTTCTCTATTTGAAAAAGGAATAGAAAATGAAGTGGAAATTTTTCAAATTTATTAAACAAATATCATGATCAAAGATCGAATATAATTGCAATAGAAATCAATATGATTTCTCAGCAATCTTTACATGGTTTCAATAACCTTAGAATAGCACATTTTTACCAAGTGACTATTGATCTTGTAATAGAAAATTTTTTTGCAACTGAATTAGGTTGTAAAGAAAAAATCGAAAAAAAAACAAAAATAAGCTAAAATGTGAAATAATGATTTTAATTTTGAAATTAATTCAAAAAATAAAATTTTTCTTCGAATATCTATACAAACTCTTGAAACACATGTATTTAACTATAACAACTGAGCCTGTTTGACTGAAAAATAGTTTAGTTGGTAATTTCTGCAATCTAAATAATTAAATATTTCTAATTTTTTTTTTTAATATAAAGATTGGTCTTTAATTTTTTTGGATTTGCATTATTTAAAATTTTTTTAAGTTTGGAATAATAATTTTTTTCTTGTATTTTACAAAATAATTAATTTCAAGAGTTTTTTTTTTTTTTTCTATTAAAGTATCTGCTTTTTTTGAATGTTTTGAATATTTGTAGTTCAGAAATATATATATATATATTGGTGTGTGTGTGTGTGTGTGTGTGTGTGTGTGTGTGTGTGTGTGTGTGTGTGTGTGTGTGTGTGTGTGTGTGTGTGTGTGTTTATGTTTGTGTGTTTATGTGTGTGTATTCTGAAAGATTTTCTTTTTAATTTATTTTATTTCGAGATGTATTATTGTTTTTTTTTTGAACAATGCAGGAATTTTAAATCAAAATTTAGTTACTTGATTAAAAAAAAAATATGATATATTCTTTTCACATAAAAGAAATAGAAATTTTATGTTGTATATATATATATATATATATATTATCAAGAGTGATAAACTTATATTTTATCCCAATTAAAACATCACTCGATCAAAATTTTAATTCCAATTCCAGTTCAAAAATTATTCTATATTCTAGATAATTTCACAGTTTCTTATTTTGGAAACCCTTTTAAAATTGATTTCTGATTAAGAAAACATCACATTGGCTAAATTAAATTGATGAAATCAAAACCAACATAATAGCTGAAATTTAACATTCGGGTTTCTTTGATTTCTGTGATTTCCTTTTTCAAGATTATTGGAGTATTAATAATTTTTTTCGTTTTTAAAAATGGAATCTTCAAACACTGGTTTTTCATATATTTTTTAACTTTTAGTTTACCAATATAAGCAAAATTGTTCAAAGAATGATAAAATCAATTATTGTTTTTTCAAAAATATTTTTTCTTTTTTCTTTTGATTTTTGAAAACTATTTTAAAAAGGGATTAGTACCCAACAGTAACAAAACAATATATTAAAATATTTTATTGGTACAGTCTTTAATTACAAATTTTATTGATACACAGTGTCAAAAAATAATGATTGATAAAGAAACACAAAAAAGGAAATTTTTTCAGTAAGAATATTTTTTTTATTCTATTTCTCTATGAAAAAGAAAACCCATTGTATACATTTTACTTTTTTAATAATACAAGGTTTTTTACCTGCTTATTACTAAATTTCTCATTATTTATCAACAGCAAAAAATATTGTCAGTAATATTAATGTTAAGAGTTTATTTTCTTTTTGATATATTTTTTTATAGTTAACCTAAAAACAATTGATTTATACAATATATTGAAAAATATTTGAATTTTTAAGAAGAATAGTTATAAATATTATATTTTTAAATTTATTTACAAATTTTCGAAAAATAATTCAAATAAAAAAAAATTCCAAAAAAAAATTGCTTTAATTTGAGATTTTTTGATCTTTAAATATTCGTGGAAGTAACTATAATTAAAATATTATAAAAATAATAATAATAATATAATTTATAAAATCAAAGAAAAAATTATACACTTTCGTTAATTTTTCAAGGATTTGAAATAACTAGGTCGAATCAAAGAATTTTATTGATTTGTTCAAATTAAAAAATAAAAAACTCCTTTGGTTTTACTAAAATATTATAGAAGGATGAAATACCAAAGATTTTAGACTCTATTTTTTTATTTTTCAACAATATCCATTAAGTTTGCTTTTATTTTCTCTATATTTGTAAAATCAATTGATTTTACAAATAAAACGGAAACCCCCAAGAAAACAACCATTAGGTTTTTATTTAATTCGAGAAATAAAAAGAAAATATCAAAAAAATTTCTTATCATTTCACAAAATAAAAAAAAGTAGACTTTAACTTTTTGAGATTTTATAAGAATTGATTAAAATCTTTAATTTTTCTCCATTCTTTTGAATTCTGGTAAAGATAGACACTCTACAGCAATTTACAACACTCTACACCATTTTAATACATTGGTCCTGAATTTAAAGAAGAGATAAAAAAACCTATAGAAAGATTATATAAACTCTTTTTCAAACAAAAGGGTGGACCTTAGAAATCATCAATACCATCGAATTTAATTGTTAATATAATAATTACTTATTGGTGAATTTCATTTTACTTATTCTTTTTTTTTCATTTTTTCATTTTTTATTTATTTATGGATGATGGACAGTTAGAAAATGAAAAAACAAGATAAGAAGAAACCAATTTGGAAATAATCTATCAGTATATAAATGAAAACAGTTTAAGTTTGATTTCGAATATGCTAGATATCCAAATTAAGAAAGAATGGTATTGGATTGATGCATGGAACAAAGAAAAGAGAAAATTAAAAAAAAAAAACCAATAAAATAACAGACGAATTGCAGCTTTATCTTTAAAATGAGAATTTAACTAAAAAAATTTGATATGTAAAGAATTATCAATAAAATGTTAAAGAACTTTTTCCCAATTCAACGTTTTCAAAGGTTGTTATTGATTTGATAATTTTTTTCTTTACATTTTACAAAAAAAGATTTCTCATTTTTAATAAAAGGGCACATCAATTTTTAACATATTGGATTTTAATTTTTATTGTTTTGTTTTTTCTCAGTTTTAAAGATACAGTTTGGTGTTTTTGTATGTTTTAAAGCGTTTCATAGATTTTAGAATGATACAAGAATTAATTTGATTCAATTATGAATAATTCTTGAAATTTTTTGTGTGCTTTTATTTGAAAAAGAGTTTATAAGAAATAAAAATTTCACGAACTGTGATTAAATATTTGTATTGGGCAACTCAAAGAGTCAAAAGAACTATTCTTTTAACTGATAATTAATAATAAAAAAAGAATTCTTTTTTTAAATGATAACGAAATTCTCTAAAATTGATCAAAGAAGTTTGTGTATCAAGTTTAATTGTAACATCGGGAAAATAATCACTCTATGAGCTTTGAGAAAAAAAATAAATAAGTACACTATTCCCAAAAAAAATAAGGTATCTCATTTTCATTTTTAATGATTTTTTCATGTTAATGAAATTCATAATATAAAAAAATTATTTGTTGTTAATTATTATTATAAAAAAGCAAATTTTAAATATGAATAAATAAAGAGGGTATTTATGTATCTAAATGATTAGAAAAAAAATAAAATAAAAATACATTCATTAAAAAATTTTTAAAGGTTTGAATAGCCAAAATAAACAAAGGAACCAATATGAGTATTTCAAAGCAAATAAGACTACTTTTTTATTTTCTTTCAAAATAATTGATTACAATTTTTAATTTTTTTGATCGAAAATTTCCACGTAATTTTTTTTTTTTTTTTTTTCTAGATTTTTTGATTCTTTTAGCTGGTTACCTCTATTGCTTTGATGGTAAACGTATTAAAACATTGTTCATGAATGTATCTTTATCCTTTTAAAATAATATATATATAATATAAAGATTTAATTTTTTTTTTTTAAATTCTCTTGTTTTTGAATTTGAGAAAGATTCCATAAATTTGATTTATTATTCGATTGGTTATTTGTAGTAAAGAAATTCGACCAAAGAGAATCGTTTTCTAAAGGTTCATTTTCGAGATTATTTTTTGCTTGGGATTTGGTATTTTCTTTTTTATTTAAATCATCATAGTCTTCGTCATCATCGTCATCATAAAATTGGTTTGAATTTGCGTCATCCTTTTCTTCTACAAAATCAAAAACACCTAAATTCATATCGTATACCTGTGTGGTTTGACTAGAAACGGTTTCCAATTGTGTATTTTTCTTTTTCTTTTTTTTCTTTTCATTTTTCTCAGACGTTTGATTTTTCTTGCTTTCGTTTGATTTGGCATTCCTATTCGTGAATTGGTTGATATTTTGATTGAGATATTTCGCTTCATTGCGTTGACTTTGTTGCGTGGCTTTATCTGGCGTCGGCTTGGAAAGATTATTATTTTGTGTTTTTTCTAATTCTTTTAAAAAATCGTTCAGCTTATGTAAGGTTTGATCAGTTAATGAATCAATTTCAATCATTCTTGTTTGATTAATTTTTTTTTTCCTCCCGCGCTTCCTGTTCCCATTTTCTTGTTCTTCCTCAAGGTCGCGTTCAATTATACGGTATGTCATCAATTTGGATTTATTTTCTAATTGGTTGATTTTGGAAACAATTTTTCTTTTTTCTTCAAATTGGAAATTTTCATTTTGTTTTTGCTTTTTTCGATTTCGAGAATCAATTTTAAATTCTGATTCTAAAAATTCCAAAACAGAATTAAATTTCTTTTCTTTATCAAGATTAGTATTCATTTGCCTTTTTTGGTTTCTTTTTGATAAATTAAATAATTTTTGATTTTTGAGTGTTTTTTTTGAATTAATAAATATTTGTGGTGTTTTCTTTTCTCCATGTGATCCAAGATTATTAAAATTTTCAATTTCTTTGATTCGTAAATTTCTTTTGTATTCGAGATCAAGCTCTCTTTTTTTATTGGTCGTTAGGTGCTTATTTATTAAAAGCTGCTCACCATAGCAAGTTGGGAAAATTGAAAAGGGGAATTTCTTGATGGAATTTAATTCGATTGGAGTTGCTTTGTCATCCAATTTTTCATTATGACTGTTATGTCCCTGGTTAGCACTTTTTTGTTGAACATCTAATTTTGGGAAAAAAATCTTTCTTTTCGATTGAATTTTTTTTATTACATTCGAAAGATTATTACTGATACTGATTACTTCTTCAGTTAGCTGCTGTTGATTTAGATGGATTTTAAAGTTTGTTTCCTTTTCGTTATCGTTTTCCTTTTCAATCTTTTCTTGTTTTGTGTTTTCTTGTTTTGTGCTTTCTTGTTTTGCGTTTTCTTGTTTTGCGTTTTCTTGTTTTATGTTTTCTTGTATCAGAAGGTTTTCTTGATTTATATTTTTGGAATTCACAGAAACTAAATTTCCATTTAATAAGATTTTAGGTTCCCAGACCTTGAATTGGAAAACTTTTTTTAAATAAGGATCTAATTTTTTTTTGTTATTTATTTTTTCATGATGAAGGGATCCTCCATCAGTGTGCCGTTGTTTTTTTATTTTTGGCTTGCTGCTATTGGTGGTGCTTGGTGGTGTTGCCAATGTTGTGGTTTTTGTTGTTAATTTTTTTTTTTCATTCAAATCTCTGAGTTTCATCCTCATTTTAATCTTCCTCGTTTGCTTGTTAACCCTTTGTTCAATTTTTTTGTTGGTTGAGTTGAGCTGCCTTTGGAATTTCTTTTGTAATTTCAACCCTTTCTGAGAGATTTCATGTTCAGCCCCATTAAATGTAATTGAGTTTTGGATCATTAAATTAAAATCAGCCTCCAATTGCTTAGATGTTGTATAATATCCTTTGTCTAATTGGGTTTGCATGAGCTCTAAATCTATCGGCTTTTTAATAACATCATAATAATTTGTAATCCCATACTCGTCAACATCAACAGGCCAGAGGAATGGTTCAGAATTGGGATCAAAAATTAACGTGTGGAGCAATGAGCGTGCTTGCCTTTGAAACAAAGAGATCCTATATTCTTCCAAAAGTGTTGAAACAGATTTTTCTGAATTTTGTGTTGTACTGCTATTCTTTGTTTGGTGCGACATTGATTCAAAATAAATAAAAAAAAAATTTAAATAAAAAGGATTTTTTACAAAAAATGAAAAAATTATAAGAAAGGTAAAAATCGTTAACTATTGAATTAAATTCTTTTTCAGAGATAAAACTTAATAGTTAATTTGAAAGAATATTCAAAACAAGACACTTTTTGTTTTAAGTTTCTTAGGTGCTGATAAGATTGTAAGATAATTTTTATGGTTGGATAAAAGGTTTAAGGTTGCCAGTATCTGATGAGTGAAAAAAGATTAACTTTTGAAGTGTGTAAAAGTCTTTGGTCTTTACGTTCTTCCTTAATCGATCTACAACTTTAGATAATTTTTAAGTGTTGGGTAGGTTTTTTAAAAAATGTATTCTTTTTAAAATTAGTTTCCAAAATCTGAATTTGGAGATGAAATTACAATATGTTCATACACACTGATAGTATCTGTTTCAAAATAAATAGAACAAAATTTTTATTAATCGGTTTGAAAAAAGGATTTTAGAAATCATCTAACATTTCAATCTTTTATTTCTGTTTATAAGTTAAAATTATTAATTTCTCTTTTGAGAATTAGAAATTTTAATGATTTATTTTAAATCATGTGATGTGATTATTTTTTTGGACAGCTGAAAGACAATATTGATCTTTTTATTATGCAATCAACAGTACAATAAATGGGGATTTTATGTTTTGATATTTAAATTCAGTTTTTATTTTGTATTGCGTTTTAAAAATTTACCAAAAATGGGTTTTTTAAATCAAGTATACGGAACACAACCTTCTAGTAATCTTATTTTTAATCGGGGTTTGGAAAATAAGACTATAACAGTTAAGGTACTTCAAAAATGAATTTTTGTACTAAAAAAAGTATTATTTCAGGAGATAGTATCTATGAAAGTTGATTAAAGTGTTAAAAAAAAGACAATATGTGTTTTTTTAATTTCTTAATAATTATACTCTTAATTTTCATTTTTTTGAAAAAGAACTTGGCTTTTGGAAAAATATATTTAAAATTAATTTTTTAAAATTGTACTAAAACATGATTTAATAGCAAATTAATAGTTAAAACAGACTTTCCCTTTGTATTTGAATAAGAATTACCAAAAGCGTATAATTAAAATTATTACTCAATGTACACAAATAAATAAAAAAAAAATATATTCAAAAATAAAAAAGATAAGAATTACAGAGTTAATATCCAGTTTTCAACCTTCAAGAGAAATATTAAATGATCATAGTAGCAATATATATCTCAAATTGATAAGTTTTAAAAATCAAACAAAAAATGTTTCAAATTCAAAACCTTCAAGAAAAATAATTATTTGAAATAAGATCAACAAAAGTTCCAAACTCTAAATATCAAAAAAATCTTAAAAAAAAGGTAGAACTAGGTTCCATATCATAGAGCACAGAAAAATATATATTATAATTATTACGATTACAAATTATTATTCTTACAAAACTTCAAGCTTTAAACCAAATTTGGATGGTTTGAAATTATTAAATTGTTTTTTAATAAGTCAAAAAGAATAAAAAATAAGTCCTCTTCACATTTTTATTTTAAGTTTAAGTTTTTTTTTTTCGATTTGAATTCTAAAAAAAAATATTATTCAATAAATATAATTTTTCAAATCTCTCAAATTAGCCAAAAATAACCCAAAATCGAAAATACTTGAAAATATTTTAACCACTTATAAACTCCATTTGAAAAACGTTTTCAGATATTTTTTTATAATGTTTCAGTATCAGAGTTAATTAGGAATTTTATTGGAAACCATTTGTTTTTCTGTTGAAAACATCAGATTGAAAAAATTTAAGATTATATGTAAAGTATTCAACCCATTTTGTTTGAAAATAATTGGTACCAGAGAAGTATGTAATATTTTTGGCCATTTTCCAAAGATATTCACAAACGAGAGAAAAGGTTTTAATAAATACAAAGCTAAATTATGAATTAGTACCAAAAAAAAAAATTGAATTGATTATCTTGTCATTCTAAATGACATCCAAAAATTACAGAGTAATATCTAATAGTACACTCACCTATTTCGCCCTGCACAATTCAATTTAAATAAAATCTTACTCAACTTCTCATTCCATCACATGAATTGGTTTAATCCAACTTTACCTATCCCCTGGGCCCTGCCAAGTAATAACATCCCCAAAAGACACCCAAAAATTATTTGAAATTCTTCAGAGAATTTAACATATAAAAATTTGAAATAAAAAATATTTTTTGTCTAAAAGTAAAATCCAAATTTTACCATAATCATTAGCATGTAAACATTTAATTGATTTAAAAGTAATTAAAAAAATATTTTAAAGCTGTTGTAAAAAATTTCGACAATTTCCATTTTTCTGGTATTTTCGGAAATATTACTGCATCCTATTTTTTCAATTTAAAATTTAAAATTTTTTATTTCAACATCCCAAAATAATCTTTCATAACACTTTTAGTAATAAAATAACAAAAAAATACAAGTCAACTCAACAATTACTATTACAATCGTAATAGCCACCCTTTTGATCTTTTAAGAGAAATGTAAATTTCTTGATCTTATATTTTAGTTGTACAATATTGGTAATACAAGTGTTCAGGTACAAAACATGGAATTCCAATTAAATTATTTATTATTTTTTTATGATAAATGTTATCCAATTTCAATAAAATACTCTGAAAAAATCCGGTCATATAAAAAATCGAGTTTTTTTTTTTTCGAAAATATCAAACTTCCAATTAAGGATTATTCCTATTTCGTTGTCAAAATATAATATTTTTATTTTTTAAAATAGATTTTTTCACTTAAAATACAGCGAGTCAAGTGATTTTGTTACTATTTAAAATTTATAATTTTTTTACAGAATTTTGAGTTGGAAATTTCCATTTTGGGTCAAATTTATTAACTTTTCATTTTTTAACTGTTAATTCATTTATTTATGCTTCAAAATAAAAAAAAAATGAAATCTTTCAATTTCTAATATTTCAAACTTCGATTTTTAATTACAGAATTTTATTTTCTGAATCAATTCTATAGTTATGGATCTTTCAAAGAAAATGCCTTTTTTGTAAGTTTGAAATCAATATGAGAATGTTTAGTAGAAATATTACTTTATTTGTTTTGAAGAAAAATACTCAAAGAAAAAATCCTTTAATAATGGTAGAAACCAATTAACATTTTATTTTTTGTTTTTTTTTTTCCTATTTTCAAGGAAGATCTAAAATTAAGCGACAACATGAGTATTACTAATCAAAACATTGGCTAATTATACTCTTTATCTCTTGAGATCCAGAAGAACAATAAAATTTAAATTTGGGTATTGGTAATGTTGCCTGACCAGATTCTTAATTATAAAATTGGTACTAAAAACCAAAGTCCTTTCATTTTTGAGAACTCAAGTATTATCTCATACCAATAAAACCCTCTAAGAAATTGTGTTTTATCATAAATTGTTTGGAGGGAGTTTTTTACTAACAATGTACAATTTTGATCTGATCTAACCAAATTTTAACTTCAGAAAATTTTTGAAATTTAATAGTTATTCTGGATCACAAAAGATAAAGGAAATAATTCAACAATTTTTTGATTGGTATGATACACTTGGTGGTCAATTTCTAGATAAATCTTAATTAATATTGAAGTACAGTCTATTTTGGGTTGTTTTGGGGCTTTTTTTGTTATGGTTATCCTTGCAAATTTGTAAACAGCAATACCAATAATTCAAAATTACGAGACGAATTTGGTTACAATTTAATACTGGTTTGAGTATCTTCTCTTCAGGTTTTATCAAATCCTTTTTTCGGGTGAACTGTTACTTATTTTTTGCGTATTCAAAGTCCAATAATTCCTGGTTCCACTTCAAGTAGCAAATAATATAAGGTATTTCCAAAAAACTGAGAGATTTTTTTTTTACATATCATAAAATAATCATCTTTAATAGTGGAATCATTAAATAATATACATTATCAAATTAAGTTTAATATTAATACTGATTGAATCAATGACACATATTATTTATTTCAAAATATGTATGTTGAAATATTTCGCTAAAAATGAAAAAAAAAATAACACATTTTTTGTTGAAAACAATGCCTTACAAATTTCAATAAAAAAACTGAAAATATGGATGAGGCTACAAAATTTTTTTTTAACAATAAAATACATTTATATATTTAGAATTCTATTTGAAAATTTTTTGAGATTAAAAAAGTTATGAAAACGATTTTTTGGATCAAAAATAAAATAATAAACATATATTTTACTCCTAAAAATGACTGATTAAATGTAGATCAGAAAAGTTCATAAATTTTTTTTATTTAATACAATACTAATAAAAAAATTGAATTATTCAAAAGAATCAATAAATGGTATTTAATGGTTTGGTATATTTTAATACTTTTTTGAAGATTGAGTTTAATAAATATATTTTAAAATTAATTTGTCCTGCTCTTTCGGTTATAGATTATTTCAGTGGAGCTGTCTAGATTATTAATAGAAAAGTTTTTGGTTTTCAAAATAAACGGATTTAAGGAATTTGATAATGAAATTTAATAATTGGTTTCTTTTGATTTTCGAACCCATTGAAATTAGAATGTAAACATTTTCTCAACTTTGCCGGGGTAGGTTTGAAAAATTCATCAAGTTTTTCTAAATTTAAAAAAATTAATTATCATAGTCAATATAAAAAAAATTTTCCTTAGAACAAAAATAAGAACAAAAAATAAAAATTTTTGTATAATTTTAACTAACAAAATTAATTTTTTTCAGGAAAATAACATCTAAAAGGTTTTGTCCTTTCAAAATCCTAAATTTAAATATTTCTAAGATACAAATAAGAAATTTTCATGTAGATGTGTCTATTCAATTTATTTTCAATCACTGAATATTTCACATCAATTATATTATTAAAGTTTAAAATTATTTTGAGATTTCTGTGGATAATATCAAAATTAATCGATTTTAGATTCCCTTTAGCTTGTTGTTGGAGAATTACAATAAAGTATTTGAAAAAAAACCATTTCGTAATTATCAATAACAAATTCAAAAATGTACAATCATTTTACTTTCCTTGAATTGAGAATCTTTTAAATCACTGTTATTGATTCGCTATTGTATTTAAACAGTTGGATAACATAAAAATATAAATAGTCCTTAATTTTAAGTTTGTAATATTTTCGAAAAAAAAAAAACTCGATTTTTGAAAAGACTGGATTTTTTCAGAGGTTTTTATAGAAATTAGACATTAACTGACTGATCAAAAATGATAGGGCTTTGGTTTTTAGTATCTATCTTACAATTCAGAATCTGATCAGGCAAAATTACCAATACCTATAAAAATTTTAAAAGTTTTTGTTTTAATTAAAATTTTTTACGATATTTTTTATTTCTCAAATTATTGCAATGTTTTATTATTTGATCATTACAGCATAAATAAAAAATATAAGAATAAAAATTGCAGGTCAGCTTCTGACAATAATACAAAAAAGTAAAAAACCCATAAATAAAATAAAACAGTAAATCTCCCAATTCAATTTTAAAGAAAAATCATTCAGGTTTTTTTAAAGAATTCAAAGAATTTAAATGATCCCTTTACACAAAAAAAACTTGATTAGGAAAGGTGAAGAGAGTTTTTAATCACATTATTTTTCACAAACAGAAAAATTCAATCTATTGGAAAACTGTTTCTTGGTAAATAAATCTACTAAATTTTCATTATGCTTTAATAAAGAAAATTCCAGAAAGCAAAATTAAAAGAAACACCAAAGTTCCAATTCTAAAAGTAAAGTTATAATCTTACATATTTGTGTCAGAAATTAGTTGATTTTTGTAGGTGAGTTTTTGAAAGAATTTTTAATGAAAGTTGAAGAAAAATCAAAAATGTTTAATTTTCCAACAAAACCAAAATCCGAAACTCGAAAAAGATTGGGGAAAACAAAAAGCACCAAAATCGTTTTAACAACTAAAATGCTAATAATTAATTGTTTGCCAGAACCAAACATAAAAAGTTAAAGTGAAAAAAAATTTGTTTTCATTTTTTTGCTTTCTCATTACTTGACTAAATGTCAAAACAAAATCAAAATCAAAAACAACGAGCTGTTCGAAATACAAAAAGAGGCTTAAGGAAATCGTATTCTTTCCCCAAAAAAGGATTTGAAACTGAAAATAAAGCAATCCAATCCGATATTTTCACCGAGCTTTTCCTCAAAGAATTAACAGGCACCTCAAAAACAAACTCTGAACAGCCGTGCCAATTGCAAACGAAAAAAAAAATTGCAACAGAAACAAGAGAGAGATCATCAAAATTAAACTCAACACAACAAGGGAGCCCAAACAACAAACAAAAAAATCACCGAAAAGATCAACAAGTGAAAAGAGTTGAAAGAGGCCTTGTGCAGTCTTCAAGTTTTAGTATGGCGCAACTGAATTTGAACAAATTTTTAATGAACCGACCACAAATCAATTCAAAAAGGCTTGGCAGTGAGGAAAATTTGTTCGGATCAAGCCAGGATGACAATAAGAAAAAAGGAATACGATCCAAAATTAGCAAAAAAAAAAATCAAGAGCAACGCCTTAGTCTTGATCAACAACAGTTAATCCAGGTGATAACAGACGATGAGTTGGAATTGTTCGAGACAATTTCTCAAAAAATCAAAAAATTCGGCAAAAATGATACAGTGATCGAAGCCATTTGGACCATTTTTGAAACGAAAAAAATCTCTTTTGAAATTTTGAAATTTTCCATAATGAACGAAATAAACGAAACGGGTAATTTCTTTCTTTCTTTCTTTGTTTCTTTCTTTTTTCTTTTTTTTTTGATCCCTTGATTTTATCTTTTTCCATTTTGTATTTTGTTCATTGAGCTAATTATTTTTTTTAATTTTTTAAATGGAAAAAACTTGTATTTAATGATCTTTCTTGTATTAATTGGTTTTTTTTCAACACCACAAGTGTCTCTTTTTCTTAAACAAGAATTTTTTCAAAAGATTTGTCTTTTTATTTTTTGTGTAAAAAAATTTCTTTGTGGATTTCAATTGTTGATTTTTTGGTTTGTTGTTTCAACAACAAAAATAGCTCAAGATCTATTACAGAAATTTTTCTTGAAACAACACTTATTTAACCAAATTTCTTTTTGAATTTTAAGGACTACTTTTGCAATTGAAATTCATAGTATCATGTGCTTTTATCAATATTTAGAGGTAGATAAATCTCCCAAATTTTTTGTCAGCAAGATCGGTGAAGTTAAAAATTACTTATTTTTACCAAAATTTTCTCTCTTGATATTAAAAAATGAAAAAGAAGGTTGGCAAAAATCGGCTTTTTGAGAAAATTTCTATTGAAGTCAATTTTTAGAACCCTATCGCCTTGTAGAAGATTTTCTAAGTTTCCATGTTTTATTTTTTTTTACGTTTGGGGGTTAAGCTGAGGGGTTTTAAACAATGACATAGAAGGCCAAAATGGAAAGGATTGAAAATTTTTGAAGAATAATCCTTTGTTATTTTCCAAACAAAGATAGATTTTGATAAAGACACGGTAACGGTATTTTTGACATTGTATTAGAATCCACTAAAATTCCCATTTTCCAAAAAAGAAAGATTATTTTTCCTCGACTTAAGGGTCGAGTCATTATGGTTAAAAATAATTTTCAGAAATGGAAAAAAAAATTTTAGTAATTTTAATGAATTCCTACTGACAATCAAAAACTATCTAACATAAGTCAAGCGCAACCGATCTCCAAAAATCAACAAGCAAAAAAGAGGAAATTTTTAGAGAAAAAATCACCAAATAGTTGACACTCAATTTTGAATTTGAATTGTTGTAAATTATCATTTTGAAAACAACTATGCCAGTTTTGAAGTGTCGCTCTTTGGAACTTTTTGAGATCTCAAAGATTTTTTTTTTACATTTTTTTTCTATTCTCAAATGAAACAAGTTTTTTTCTCAAGAATGTTACAAAATCCTTACTTGGTTAAATACAGAGCGTTACAAAATAACCACAAATTAGATCAAACCGAATTAAATTGATTCTGTACTTAAAGACTAGGATTTGTTTTAAATTTTAGAAATTTAGCCATTTGGAAATTTAAAAAAAGAAACCATAAATTTTGTTTTTTTTTTTTATAAATTCGATTTTTTGAAATTGATAATGCATTTAAACTTTTATTTTTTTGATTGAATTTTTTGTCAAAGGGATCCAATGGAATTTTTTTTTTTGTTATTTGAATTTTTACAATCAAAAGAAGGGCTATTTTACAACACCCTTTTTTGGTTTCAAGTCACCCATTGAATATGGAAAAAATCCACAGTAAATGACTAAACCCTTAACTGAAACAATTTTTTTTTTTTAATCAAAAAAACTGACTAATTTTTGTATAATTTAATTCACATAAGATCTTTTCATTTAAAATTCTTCAAAGCTTTTCCTACACAAAAACCCCTTCAGAATTTTTAATGAAACTAACAACTGTGTTTTGAGAGAAAAGATTCAAATAAAAACAATTTTTTAAAAAAAGCGCGAAAAAAATATGAAGTGTGCTTTTGATATTTGGTAATTAGTACTCTGTCCCAAAAGCAAATAGAGTAAACACCCCCCTCTTAATTATGGGCGGAAATTCAATTCAAGAAAAAACAAAGACAAAATCACAACTTCTCTGTCGTCATTATTCAGATTTTTGTATACAATGTAACAATTCAACATAGCCTAATGGTCAAAGCTCAGAGACAATCTTATCTTTTAAAGTTAGGGTTATTTATTGAGAGTGTTTGGAATGACAGTGTTTTTAAGGTTAGAAAATCGTGATTATTTTTCAATTTCATTTTCAAGTTTCTTAATAAGGGTGATCGAGTTTACCTATCCCAAAATTTTCTTGTTGATTTTTCATTTTGAAAATACAACAGAAAATGATTTTTTGATCCAAATTGAAGAACATTTTAAAGATCATTCATTTACATTTTATATGAGATGGAAACAAATTAATCAGAGACAATTTGGCAAATTGCAAACGCAGTCGTTAAGTTTATTGGTGTACAAATAATAAAGGTGAAAAAATTATTACTTTAACTTCCATTTTGTACAATTTATTTTTCAATCAAAAGTATTTCACAATTCAGGAAAAAAATTAACAAAAGGGAAAAAAAAATTCAAATCGATTTTAATTGTAAAATAGATAGTGAAAACAAAAATTTCAAATAATATTCAATTATTTTTCACTGATCAATAAAGATATTTGAAATTGAAATTACTCAAACCGAAATAAAACATATTGCTGAAACTCTTAAAGACAATTTTACAGCAAATACGAAAATAATCAGAACATCAAACAATCCAAAAAAGTCAATTTTATTAAAGTTTACATTTTAAATTAAAATTCAAAAATTGAACATGCTTAAATTTTGGTATAATTTGATGTTTTGTATTCTATTTTAATTCTAAGAAAAAAATCCCATTTTAACTCATGTGGTCATTATTTTTAAAATGAAGGGAAAAATAACACTCTAAAAAATATTTTATAATGAGAACTTTTACTACTACTATTTAACAATTAAAAATCAATTGGGGAATTTTTTCCCATTTGACATTTTTTTTTCTGGAATGGTAATATTTGAATCATAAACTTTATTACCTTAATCAAAGTATTTTAATATAAACAAAACAAATTGGATTTACCCTAGGATTAAATAAATGATAAATATCAATTTTAAATATTTCAATATTTATATTAGAATTGACTAAAAGATATTTTTTACAATAAATTTGAAACACTTTTTTTAAATAAATAATATATATCCATTGAGCGCCCCATATTGGACTAAATTCCATCAAGTATAAAATAAAAAAAATTAAAATGATATTGATATGTTAATATATTTATTTTGTTTTTTGTCTTTAGTCCAGATTTTCATTAAAAAATAAAAATTTAAAATAGTGCAGAGATAAATAAATTTATTCATTTGTTTTTGATCTTTGTAAAAAAAAATAATTATATTTTTTTACATTTTTTTCAAAAGATTTTGATATTTTTTTTTAAATTTTTAAAATAAGAAATTTTGTTATATAAATTTCAAAACATTGATTGATAATTAAAAGCCATTTAATAAATTTGTTAATTTTATCATTAGCAGAAACAAGTAAAAACAGACAGTAATTGGAAATTTCAATTTTTTTTTCAGACAAAATTTCAATAAATATTGAATTAAGAGAAAAATGATTTTTATTTATATCTGTTAAAATTAAAAGTTTAATATGAACAATTTTCTATAGCATCAATTCAAACAATAGAAAATAATTGAAAAACCCAAATAAAAATAAAAATAATAATTACTTTTCTAAAATTTTCAAATAAAAAACACATTAATATTTAGTTTTTTGACAAAAAGAATCCCTTTCACAGGCAGAGAAAAATTTCAAACCGGTGACCTTAAAATAAAATGGGGTTTATATGTCTTACAACCACCTCGTAGACTTTAGAGTTTTCAAAAAAATCACGTTTAATTTTCAGATTTCTCTATTTATCTTACTACAACTCAAAAAGCTTTAATTATTCTCACCGAAAATTAAAAAAAAAATAAAATAAACTTTAAAATATAAAATAATGGAAATAATCATTTTTTTTATTTGGTTTGGTTTGGAACTAAAAAAGAAATAATTAAAAATTTTCAATTAAAAATTTGTTAGTTGAAAAACTGGAAAAATTTTTAAGCGAACAGGTACATTTTACCATTTATGAAAATTTTTAATTTTGATTTCCTTGCTGAAAAAAATAGTTTGAGGGAAACTATATATTGAAACTTTGAAATCAAAATATCATCAATTACTTTATTTTTAAAAAGAATAAAGGCGAACCAGAAGTTTTATCTTTTATTTTTTATTATTTTTTTTTCACCTTTTTTAATTAAATATCCTATACTTTTCTTTTGTTTTTGTTACTTTCTCCCCCCTTTTTTTAATACAAATATCTCCTTTATTCTTAAAGAACTTGCTGAGACACTTTTTAGAAGAAACTCTATGGCAACAAAATTATTAAATGTGATAGGTAATTTTTTTGGAACAGAATATTTAATCAACATTCTAAAAGAGCCTATCAAAAAGATACTGGAAGACTGCGAAGATCTAGAAGTTGATCAAAAAAAAATCAAAGATCCAAATCATGATATTTCCTTTAATAGAGAAAAGTTAAAAAAAAAAACAAAGAATTTTTTTGATCTTATTTTTAATTCTTTAGAACAAGTACCTCTTGTTATCCGGGAAGTTTGTAGATTCATTCGAAAGGAAACAAAAGAAAAATTCCCAGAAATGGAATTAACTTCGGTTGGTGCCTTTTTTTTCTTAAGATTCATTTGTCCTGTTATTGCCTCTCCTGAAAAATATCAAATATTTGATGAAAAAATTACACCAACAATGAGAAGAGCATTGATTCAAACAAGTAAAATTATACAAACTATTTCCAATAAAGTTAGATTTCCTGAACAAAGCTATATGTATGGATTTAATACCTTTATCGAAGAAAATGAAAAACCAATGTTTACATTCTTTGAGAAAATTTCGAATAGAATGTTTGTCGATGAAATTTCTATTGAAAATTCACTTGTTAATGAAGAGCAAGTTGCAGAAGCTGTGAATGTCATGAAAAATTTTCTCCAACAAAATTTTGAAGAAATACAAGACGATCTATTCAAAGTGACAAATAGATTATTTGATTAAATTTTATGTTTTCAAAAATTATTCTAAAAATCTCAACTTTTACAATTAAATGTATAAATAATACTCTTTAAAACAGTTGAAATCCCTCTTAATAATTAAATGTTAATTTTTTTTTTTTTTTAATTTGTTTTTTTAATTATTTTTTTTTCTAAAAACCTGAAAGATTTATAATAAAAAAAATAAATAAATGTATGAAATTAAAGTACCAAGATTTTTAGAGATTGTTTTCGAATCGATATGTGAACCCCATTCCAAAAATTTCCAAAACTAAATTGACTTTTAAATATTTCTTATAACTGTATCTATTCCAGACTCTCTTTTCATTGAAAGTAACAAATTTAGTCACTTCAAAATTCTCTCATTTGCAAATTAAATGATTCTTTCATTTAACCCCATTCTAATACTTTGGGCGTACATAAAATCAAAAATATGCAAAAAAAAAATTGTCAATTTATTGGATTTTTTAAAACTTGAAATTAAATCATGTTTACATTACTAGTGTATTTATGTTTTTATTTGTTACCATTTTTCTCCAAACAAAAGAGAAAAGATCATAAAAAAAAAAAAAAAATTATCGAGTGATTCAAAAATGAAACGAGCCGAACAAAAAATTGAATTACAAAATTTGTTCAAATTTCAACAAGAATTGTTGATCAATCAAATGATAAGATAATATCAACTAATTGTATTCGAATTTTCATTTAACTAAACTTGATGCATTATCTAAGTATTTCAAAAAAAAATTCATTATCTAACCAATCAGGTTGATAACTTGGAAAAAAAAAACTTGGAAAAAAAAAATATTTAAAAAATTAAATAAACCCCAATTCATTATTTTTTAACACACCAAAATTCAATTCGTGAAGAAAAAACCTTATTTAATGAATTCTCCAACAAATACCAAATTTAAATCATTCATGAATTTAAATGTTAACACCTTTTTATAAAATAAAATACTCACAAAACAATAAATAAATAATTATCAATACGAATAAATCATGGGTGTGTTAAAAATTTTGGAGAGAGCAAAACAAAAAAATACATTAGTAAATTTATTTAAATTCTATTAGGAATATTGATCGATCAAATGGTTAGATACCACCAACTAATTTTATTTGAGTTCTTCTATTTTGAACAACTTGACTTTAACCTAATATAAACCTTGTTGATAAAAAATTTTGATCCAACGAAACAAATTACGTAATTCAAAGAATGAAATGAAAACAAAAACTAAAAGATGAAAAAATGATTTTCATATTTTACAAAAATCAAAACTATCTCAAATTTCAATTAAATTGTATTATTGTGATTCTTTGGAACCTTTTAGCTGGGTGGAAAATTTTGAATTTTAGTTTAGTTAAAAAATCAAATTTTCTGCCAAATTGAATAACAATATAGTATTATTGTTTTTATAATTATTTTAGATCTATCCAAAATATAAAATATAACCGATATTTCCATAAGGTGAAATGGAAATGATTTTTACTTTGTCTAATTTTATAAAATTCAGAGTGAATATTTTCCAAATTTTTGGCTAACAAAAGATTTTACAAGTAATATTCAATGAAATATATTTTTTTTTATTTTTAATCTATCAAAGCAATTTCTTTTAACCATTTTATTAAAATCAAATGAATAAGTTTTTTTACAACAAATATAATATATTTTTTTTTCTTTTTTTTTTAGGAAGGATGAGTGCTGAGATTAATTGTGTTTATGATTAACTTTTACATTTTTTTAATCATATCAGGTACAATCTAATATTTTACCTTATTTTTTCGAATTTAGGAAGACTGACTAAAAATAAAACTTCCTTACTTTCTAAATTTTTATTTAGAAATTTAAATGCAGAATCATAATTTTCTTTATCATTACCCAATAAAAAAATAAATAATGAGTATTTCTTCTGGATCGTATCAAGTTATTTGGTTATAATAACAATTTCTAAAATGTAAAAAAATAACTTTATCTCAAATTTGAGTTATTATTTTAACTTTCAGGGCCAGAAAAATATCAAATGTATTATTTAAATTATGGGAATAGAAATATACATATATAATTGTTGTTATCAAATAGGAATTTGAATTTAACAATTTCAAATTTGAAGATCAATTCAACGAATGAAAAAAATAATTTTTATGTACTTGTTTTTCAAAAGGTGTGATCAAAAAAATTTTCAAAATTATCTCTAAAAAACATTGTATCTATTACTCGAGTGATTTTTGGGCTTTTTTAAAACCAATTTTCCATTTTCTGTTTATTATGATATTGTTATTTTCCAATTATTAAATGAAATTTTTTCGTTCAAACTCCAAAATATTTGATATATTATTATTTAAAAAAAAAATCTAAACTTTTTACAAAAAAAATAAAAAATGAAATGTATACATACAATATTTTTTTGGTTAACAACGTTCCCAAAAATTTATTTTTTTTTAATTTAAATTACTTCCAAAAGTCAAAATATTGTCATTTTCCAATTTATCAAAAAACCCACTTTAGTTAAAGACATAGTTCCAGTATAAAAGCAGAAAATGGCCTTTTTTTTTTTTAAATTAACTTTTTTGGAATATCTTAAAGTTTTAGTTTTGAACCAAATAATTACTAGGTTTGAATAGTAATTATTTTTACATTTCAGGTAACTTTTTGTTCATGTATTTTTTCAAAAAGTTAATTGAAAAAAAAATGACAAAAAAAATAGACATTTTTTTGCTTTTATACTATTACTCGGTCTTTTAGTTCTCAAATAATTCCTTATTTTGTAATGTTATAAACACTCAAGGGCTTTAAAATGTAAATTGGAAATGATATAAGGAGAGATTTAAAATGGCTTCCTTATTGAACTTTTGAGTTAAAACTTACAGTTGATATTCAATAATTGTAACGTACTATCATTTACAATTATTTAAAATCTTTTCAGGTGAAAATAGCGATCATGTTGAGAAAACATTCTTGAAAGAGTTCCATAATACCAGTTAAATTTAAGCACACGTTATTTCTTTGATAAAAAAATGAAAAATTTTAACAATTCCAACAATTTTCAGAATATTTTACCCTTCTTAGATCCGATCCAAAACTTGATTTTATAATTTTTAATTTTCATTTCAAATCTATAAACACAAAACAATTCATCAAACTGTTCTAAATATTTTTTACAATGACTTTTAAAAGTTTTAAATGTTTTTAAATTTGAAATTGTACTTTAAAACCCCAAAAAGTCATTTTTTTTTGTCAAAATTTTCATTAAAAAAACTATTTGAAAAGTTTTTTTTAACAGTTTGTATTTTATTTGTTTTTCAATTAGTAATTCTTAATCCAATTTTTTCAGAATGAAAATTCTTTTCAAGAAGTGAATTTAAAATAACACAATAAAAAACACCCTTCTATTTGGAAATGTGTTTCCTTAAGAAATGAATACTTTTATTTCAAGTTCCTAAATATTTTTCTAATTAACAATTGAAATAAATTAACAAAATCTTTACTAAAAAATAAATTTAAAATGATATTTTTAGAGATCAAATTAAACTTCTGAGTTAACTTTAAGATAAAATTTTTAATCTAATAATTTGATTATAACAGTTATAATTCACAAAACATTTTAGAAATCGAAATAATAATTTTCCTTTATTAATCAAAAAAAACAGTCGAGGAAAACAAGAGAAATAAGACACGTCACATATTTTATATTTATTGAACCTTTAAAAAATATTGTTAGTTATCTAAATTAAAATGAAATCTTCACACTGAATCTGACAACATTGAAACAATTGTTTCATTAATTCAAAATATAATTATTCATTTTTTTTAATTTATCAGCATCTCTCAAGTATTTGATCCAAATTAATGAGTAATCAACAAGAAAATGATGAACAAACACAAACAAACAACACAACTACCGAAACAACTGAAATAACTGAAACAACCGAAACAACTGAAACCACTGAAATAACAGAAACATTAATCGAAAACAATCCAGAAATTCAATTTGTTCTGCCAATAAAGCCACCAAACCGCCCAAGGATCAGGTAGGCCTAATCCCAAACGATCAATGTCTTTCGATCTTTTCACTTCTTTACTTCTTCTTTTAAACGATTTAACCATATTTTCTTCCTTTAATAAAATTAGTAACATGGTTGCAACCTTCGATGTCAAAACACGTTTAAATCTGAAAGAAATTTCCTTACGGCTAAGGAATGCAGAATATAATCCCAAACGGGCAAACCCTTTGATCATGCGAATTAGAGAGCCAAAGGCAACTGCGCTTGTTCATGGTTGCGGGAAAATTGTAGTTTCCGGTCAGCGTGATACTGATCGAGCACGACTTGCTTCAAGAAAGTTTGCAAAGATTCTTAAAAAATTAGACGTGAAAGTACGCTTCACAGAATTTAAAATCGTGAATTTGTTTGCTCATTGTTCAGTACATTTTCCAATTAATTTAGAAACACTTGCAAATAGCCATCGTTCCTTTAGTGCAGTAAGTTTTTTCTTCAGAAACTGTCCTGTTTTAAAAAATTGAATAAATGTTGAGAATTGTTTTGTTCTTTCTTCTTTCTTTCTTTCTTTCTTTCTTTCTTCCTTGATATAGTATGAACCAGATCTCTTTGCTGGTTTAATTTATAGACTTTTAAATCCAAGCATGGTGTTTATCATTTTTGTAACGGGAAAATTATTGATGAGTGGGGCAAAAACAAGAGAAGAGATCGATAAAGGATTTCAAAAATTATATCCTGTTTTATTAGCCTTTCGGAAAATTTAACGGGCTTGGCCACAGAATTGTATTCACGCTTTTGAAATTCTGAATATTTTGAATATTTGATTTTTTGTTTTCTTTCATTTCGTAAATATCTTTTTTTTAAAGAATTTTTTAAACCAAAAATTTTTTTTCATCAATAATAAAAAAAAAATAAAGATTTTAAATTTAATTTACCTTCTTTTTGGCAATAAAATCTTAAATTGGCAAATTATAAAACAACAACAACAACAATCAGCATTCAACACAACACGACTGGAAAAGAAAAAATTGAAAATTTCAAGTCGAACATTCTCTTTGTAACCTGAGGATCCTACATCAAAAAATAATAATTATTTAAAATTTAATGAAAAATAATAACACCGAGTTCTCATACACACTGAACCCAGGGCCGTATAGTGTGCCAATAATTTCAAAAAGCGCAACTTTTGAAAATAATTCCTATTTTTGGCTATGTTTTGTTTCAAAAAACGTTAAACTCAAATATTTTGAATAAGTAGTTTTTTCGAATAAAAAGTAAAAATAATATTATATTATTATTTAAGAGAGAAGCAAAACCCATTAAATCTAAAACAATGAAAACAATATTCTAATAAAAAAACTCAATTATCAATAGATTCTCTCCTTTTGTAAAGTGTCGTAGAGTGTAGTAGTGTGATGCCTTAGAGAGTTTTCAAGTGCCTCCCTTTTCAGGAATTGGAAAAAAATTGAGTCAAATCTTTGACATTATTCAATTTTTTCAAATTAAAAAAAAATTTCAATAATTTTCTTATTATTTCAAAAATTAAAAAAAATGCCGTTAGCATTTCGAAAATTCAAAAGAATTGAAAAAAATCTTTGATATTTTTATTTATTGATGGAAGAAGTGTAAATTACACTATAGATGTCACTTTACTTAAATTTCCTCAATGGTAATTTCAGAGTAAAATCATAGATTTCACAATTGTTCAAGGGAAAGTACACACATAAATTTTCTTTATTGTTAAAAAGCAAAAACAGAAAAGAAAAGGAAAAAGGAAAAAAGAAAAACAAAAAAAAATTGAAATTTAAAAGGGGTTGATAAGAAGCAATTGGTATAAAATCATCAAAAAAAAACCAATATTATCTTTAATTAAGGACCCCCAAAATCACATCCACGATACTTTTGATTAATTTAATTTAATTTGATAATTGATCAGGAATGTTCATTTGGGGATCGTTGTTTAAGTTGTTGTAATTTCTTTTTTTTTTTTTTGATCTTATTTGCTTTAAAATTTTGGTCATTTTTAGCCTTTGCTTTTTAGTTTTTATTATCAAGTTACTCATACTCTTGTCATTCAGTATCTTAATATTAGGAAGTAGGGACTTGATCTTTTTACTTTGTAACTCTTCTTTCCAAATAAAGAAGTTTCAGCCAGTGAAAAAATGGAAAAAAAAAAAAAAAATCAAAGATTTTATTCTATTCTTTCAAATCCTGGAAAAGTTAATGATAGTTTTCTTGAATTTGAATTTATTGAATTAGCACAAAGATTGGATTAAGCAAATTAGAATTTTGGAAAACCGAATTATTATTTTCTTTTTTATTCCCAATTACCGTTGATTTTTTCAACAAAAATTCAAACACCACAAATACTTCACACGCACAACCCTTATACCTCTATTTTTCAAAAAAAAATTTTTTAAACATTTTGTAAAGCTATTTATAAAAGTAAGTACTTTTTTTTTTTAGAGAGAGATTGGAAGAATTAAAAAATATCAAAAAAATTAGCTGTTAAAAAAATATATACTCTTTGTTTTTTTCTTTTTTTGTATGTTTAATTTCAATTTTTTTTTTTACTTTTTCATTTTTTGCTTTTGTTTTTAAAGATAATATAATTTGGGTATGTATTCCCCATAAATAACAGTGAAATATATGATTCAAAACTTAAAAGATAAGTAAAAGAGCATTTGAAGAGTAATTTACACTTCTTTGATAATAATAAGTGAGAAATTTGTTAAGAATAATTATTTTTTTGATTTTCTTTTTATAATAAAAAAAATATAAACCTTTGGAAGGTGTTTGGAGAAAAGATATTTGACAGTTTTCGAATACTCGCTTTGTTAATTTTTTTTTTTTTTTTGAAATTATGAATATTATTTATTATAAGTTCTTTTAAAACTTTCTGGTTTTCTTGGTAAAGAATATTATATACACTTTCTCCAAACAATAAGATTTCTTTCTTCTTAAAAGAAAATAATTTTTTTTTTGTCATAATTTAGAAAATATGCGGGATTTTTAACATTTTCAAATAAGAGAAAAATGGATCAAATTTTTAAAAACAATAAATTGGCTTCTGAAAATCACATTATAGTTAGTTGGATCTTATCATAATAAGATTTTTCCTTTCTTACTTTTCAATTTCAATTCCTTTCAATTTTTTTTTTTAATTTGTTTTTAAACTTGCTGGTATTTTTTTTTTTTTTTGGTTAGTAGTCACTTAAAAATCTTTTTTTTCTTTAACAAATTGATCTTTCCATACATTGTGATTAAAATTAAAAATACCCTTTAAATATTTTTTCGATTCAATTGTTTGTGTATAATTATATTATTTGGGGTAGTTTATAACTTTATTATCTTAAATGCCTTAAATTAAGAAAACATTCTGATATTTGGGATTTTAAATTGATTTTTCTATACCCTTATTTATTTTATAAAATTATTTTATGAAATAATTTATTTATTTTTCTTTAAATTATAAAAAAAAATGAATTTCATTGAAAATTTTTATCATTTTTTTACGAATTATGGTGGCTATCAAAATAATTATAAAAATTTTGTTATCTTTATTTTTGATTTAAAAAAAAATAATTTGATAATAAACTAAATTCCAAAAATTTGGACACAATTCAAAAAGTTGAAAGAATAGAAATGCTCAACTTTAAATTCAATTTGGAAATAAGTTTTGATTTTACAAACTATTTCATTTTTTTTTGTCTTTTTTGAAATATTTTCATTTCCTTTTTTCGAGTTACGTAATCTGTTTCCTTAGATCTGGAATTTTTTTAATTGGTTGATTGAAGGTTAGTGTTGAGTTTGTTTAAATTGAAAAATAACATACATTTGGTCGATGATATCTTATCATTTGATCGATCAACAATTCTTGGTGTAATTACAACAAATTAACGAATATATTTTTTATTCCACCCGTTTTATTATTTTGGACACACCAATTTATTTTTTTTTCGTCTTGATTTTTTTTTTATTTGGATTAAAATGATTACTTATAATAACATTAATACTGGGTAACTTAAATCTGATTTTATATTTGGTTTGGAAAAATATAATAAATAAAGTTTTATTTAGCCTATTTTTGATTTTAGGTTTGTCCAAATTTTTGGAATCGGGTTATTTATTAATAAATAATAATAGCTTAAAATTCTTAGTAATAAAGAAGATTCAGTATCTTGGTAATCTCTAATTGACAAGAAAAAATTCTTGAATCTTTAAAAGCATTAAGAAATAAAATTTTTGGAATTAACATATACAGTCAGTTTCACTTTTAAGGCACAAACTTTCAACGAAATTTAAGGCACAAAAAAAATCTCAAATTAAGGCACAAAATTTGGAATATTTTTTTTTACAATTTATTTTTACTAGAATTTGAATTTTGTGCCTTAATTTGAGATTTTTTTTGTACCTTAAATTTCGTAGTAAGTTTGTGCCTTAAAAGTAAAACTGACTGTATATGTGGGGTTAAAAATTCCTTCCTTAACAGTTTATTAAAAAAAAATAGGTAATTTGCAAAAAAAAGAGCAAATTTATTTTAAAATATAATTATTCAGCCTAATTTTAATAGCACTGTTTAAACAGGGTAAAATATTAAAGATTCGAGAAAGATTCTGAATAATATGCAATTTTTTTTTTTTTTTTACCCTGGTATTATTTAAATAAGAAAAAGATATTAAAATATCAGATGTTGATTTCCATTGAATATTTTTTGAGTTTGAAAATTATTGATTATTTTCTTTTTTATTATTGAAGAAAAAGTGAAATTTACACTCTAGATGCCCTTATATTTAAATTCCATTTCAGAAATTTAAGAGGAAAATCATTTATTTTACAATTATTGATTAATGAAAATAGTCTCAAACTGTCTTGATTTAAAATTATTTCATTAAGATTTAATTCTCTTAATTTGTTATAAAATATTAATCTATCTTTTAAATCGTAAGAGCATCGAACCATAAAAAATGATCAATATCTTCTATTATTTTTTTCTGTTTATACTTTAGACACAAATGACAAAATTCATTTGAATTTTTATTGATTTAAATAGTAATTTCTATTTAAGCAGTTGGTAAAGGTTCTGAATTCTATAATTGTTGAACTTGGTGGATAACTTAAATATCTTTGATTAAAAAATAAATTTTTTTGGTTTTTAATTATTTTGAAATATTTCTGAACCTTCCAACTGGTAGAATTCAACAACTCATTATAATTATAATTATAAATTTCTTTTTGAAGAATCTTTAAGGTTTTTTTGAATTCCAAAATTAATTTTATTGTTGGTTTGTTGATTGTGTTTTATTAATTATTCCAGATAAGGCAGACTTTATTCTTTTAATTTGTTTTTGAATTTAAATTTCTTTTTATTGACTGAATTTACCAAATTTTCGAATTTAAATTCTGTTTAGTATATAAGAACTGGCTTCTTTCTGTTTATTTTGCATATTTCAGTAATACATGAATTAACCGGAGAATTTAAATAGTTTAGGGTTGTTATTTTATAATTATATAAACTCTGTTTCAGTCAAAGGGGCCCAATGTTTGTTTCAAATATCAATTATTTTATATAATTGACCTTTGAAGAACAAATAAGAAATAAAGAGAATAATACACCTCAAAGAAATGTTGATACATGTCTGAAAGAAAACTAATTAATCAATAGATTTTCTTTAAAAATTGAAAAACTCAAATTCTTAGGACCCATTGAGAAAAACAACGATGTTCGTTTTGAACTTCTACTGGTATTTGAATAATAAATATGAAACATTTTTCACTTCATTTTCCATACTTTTCTTTTAGAAATTAAGCCCCCAAACAAAGTTTGTTGGTATTTGTGGTCTTTATTTGAAAAAGGAAATGAAAATGAAGTGAAAAATTTTCACATTTATTAAACAAATATCAAGATCAAAGAACGAATTGAATTGAAATAGAAATCAATATGATTTCTCAAAAATCTTTACATGGTTTCAATGACATTAGAATAACACGTTTTTACCAAGTGACTATTGATCTTGCAATAAAAAATTTTTTGCAAATGAATGACATTTTTAAAAAAAAAATTGAAAAACAAAAACAAAAATGTGTAGAAATGTGAAAAAATGATTTCAATTTTGAAAATTTCCAAAATAAAATTTTTCTTCTAATATTTATGCAAACCCTTTAAACAGATGTATTATACCATTACTACTGGGCCCCTTTGACTGAAAAATAGTTTATACTAATTTATATGTTAATTAGCTTAATATAAAAGATTAAAGTACTCTAATTTTCAAATTATTTGTTAGTAGATTGTTATTGAAAAATTGTTTATAATTATTATAAACTCAATTCCAATAATTGGGGCACACCTTCAAAATCAATTTAATTCCATGAAAGGTGATATTTGACTCTTAAATAGAAACATTAGAGATTAACAATCAATGTAAATAATTTTAAAGTTAATTATTTATCATTTTTTTTTCATTATTTTTTGATTTTTGATTTTCAATAATTTTTTTGATTTTTTTTGGATTCTTTTTTTTTTTCAAAACCTTTCGAAAATCTCAAAATCACTTTAAAATGAAATTTAAAAGTTTTCATTCTGATCACAAAAAAAAATTTTTTTTCTCTCAAAAAAGAAAAAAGATTCTTTTTTTTCGAGAAAAAAATTTTTTTAAAAAAAATCATGATATGGGGTGCTAGAGCATATTGCCTACAAACAGACCTTATTATCATTAATGGAAGTGTGAATACTGAATGTATTATTAATGATATTATCAAAAAAATCAAATGTAATTCAACTGGCTAATTCAGAATATGGTGAGTTGAAATGGATTTTCCAAAAGGATTGAGCTTGTCCACACACTTCAAAAAAAACTCAAACTTACTTAAATCGGGGATGTAATGTTCTGGACCCTTGACCCCCAATTCCACAAATTTAAATCCAATTGGGAATTTATGGATACTAAACTGAACAATTGTAACCAAAAAACGAAGAAGAATTTTAAAAATTTTCACTAATGTATGGAATACTTTGAGTTGGGAAACCTAAGAAAATTAATAAACTCTATATTTGAAACGATAGATTTAGTTATCAAAAGACAAGCTGAATCTATTAATAGTTTTTATTAATTTTTCTTTCAATAAAAAAGGTTTTTTTGGTAACCATGTTCCAAAAAAAGTGTTACACTTTTTTTTATTTTTTCTTTTTTATTTTTCGAATTGAATTTTAAATTTACTATAAAATATATAAATAGTATTAATTTAATATTTTCGGGTCTTTTATTATTTTAATGTTTAAGTATTATGTATTTTGGAGTATATTTTTATTAATGTAATTTTTTTTTATGTACCATTTTTTGGAATTGAGTTTATGTTTCTTTAGATTTTTTCAGATTATATACTAAATTTAAAATTTTATCCAAGTAAATACCTAAATATTTAATCTTTGATAAATCTTGAGTAATTTCTGTTTTGTCTTTATTGTGTTTGAATCAAAATAAAATTGTTGATTTTTTTTTTTTTTTTGGTTAAAAAAATCATTTTCAGTAGAATAATAATCTCAATCAAATGCCCAATGAAAATAAAATTGATAAATATATTTTATTATTGTTTAGAAAATCATTTGTAACATTGCCTGTTTATTCATTGAAATTGAATGTAAATTGTTCTAACTAAAAAAAAATGCAAACTTTTTTTTCAGTTTTCATTAATCTTTTGATTAGTATATTTTGAAAGAAAATCTCATTAGAAATCGGTTCAATTGGTACGAATATTCTTTCAATTTGATATTGACGATTTACGAATAGATCCACCTACGAAGAGGATTTTTAATCAAATATATATTAAAATAAATTTGATATTTTATAAAAAAAACTTGATGTTTTAATTTTTAAAATATAACATACTGTATTATTACCACCTCTTCAAAATTTAAAAAAAATTATTAAAAGAGTCAAAAAAACCATAAATAAAAAATGAATTTAAATTGGTTGTATCTTGGGTTCTTACTATTATTCTAGTTACTCTTAATTGAAAAATTAATTGAATAAAATTTTCATTTAAATATCCTACAAATTTTCAATTTGTCAAAGTTGAAATTAAGCTCTTCAAAATCTTCAAACTTCTTTCTATTATGGGTTTTCCTTTTAGAGTTAGATTCTTTAAATGTTAATAAAAATCTTAATTTTTTAATATTTTTTTTTCGGCTCAATAAAAGAAAATTTTGTTAAATTTTTTTATCATTCAACAGTAGAGGTTTTTTTCAGACGACTCTTGAAAAAAAATATCAAATGAAAAACAATTCTCAAATTGATTAGAATTCTAAATAGGTATCAAAAGTTCCAATAAACTAATATTTTTTTTCTTGTTTTTTTCTTCATTTTAAAATAAATAAAATAATTCTTAAAAACAATTTGATTATTAAAATTAAAATAGAATTCAAAATATCAAATGAAATCAAAATTTATATTTTCTTTTTTTGTATTTTAAATTTGAGATTTAATTGTAAACATTACCAAATTTGAGCTTTTTTGGATTTTTTCTAATGATTTTTCTATTCAGGTGATTTTGGTTCTAAGAGTCTATCAATCAATATTATTTCCAGTTGGAAGAGTTTCAGTTTCAGAGATCTAAGCTGATCGTCAAAAAAAGAAGAAAAAATATTTAAAAATTTCTCTTTTTTTAATATTTTTACAATTTACATATATTTGACATTTTCTTTTTATTTGAAAATTATCAGTATGATTTATTGAAATTCACTTTTTGTTACTTATCAAGAATTTTGATTTTATTGAAAAAAAATAAAAAAAATGATAAACAAACTTGGTATATAATTCTAAGTAACAAAAACACCATATATATTATTAAATGATTTCAAACAATTGAAATTTTTTTCTCATAACCCTTTATGAAAAAAAAAAATTCCAAATTAAAAAGTTATTTTTTCTTGTTTACTTTTCAATTTTCCTTTTTTATCATTTCACATAACCTTTTTGTTTAATTTCTTTGAGGAAAAACAATTTTCACCTATTTCTGGTTTGAACAAAACCAAACAAAAAAAATAACAAATTAACCTAAAAATTATAAACCCTTTATGTTGAAAATGGATGAACACCAAGAAATTTCGATCAAGATCGAATACTCCAAAGAACACAGAAGGTTTTCAATCAAGAAAGATATCAAATACTTGGAATTTTGTAAAATAATTGATCAACTTTTCAAAAGCGACACTGCCAAAGAAAACAAAGACTATTTATTTAATTATAAGGACGATGAAGATGAGTTAATTGTTTTTTCTTCTGATCTTGAATTTAAAGAAACAATCCGCTATTCATTAGAAAACCAAAAAGGTTTATTAAAAATTTATTTAACAAAAGGTTTGTTTTTTATTTTTTTTTTCCTCTTTTTTATATTTTTGATTTTTCAAAACAAACTCAAACTAAGATGGTTTCTTTGAAAAACAATTCAAACAGATCAGTTTTCAAAGAAAATGTTTGAAATCTTCCAATATATTTGAAAAGTTAATTCAAAAAAACAAAAACCTTCTTTTCAATCTATTGTAATCAAGAAAATAAGACACACCCTTTTCATTTCTCATAAATAAAATTAATGATACCTGAATCAAAATAGGTGATTATTTTTGCTTACCAATCTGTATTCTGTTTTTTTAAAAAAAAAAAATATTAAAAAAAAATAGTATGCAATATCCATCCAATCAAAATCTTTGATCAAAAAGATTTAAAAGAAATAGTCGTCTTACAAAATAAGATCCAACTCACGAACCAATTTAATAAACAGACTTTAAACATGCACTCTCAAACCTCATGTTTTGAACAAAAATTAGTTCAAGAGCTACATAATTCCATTCTTGCATTAAAAAAGGATGTCAATGAATTAATGCACAAAAATTGTGTAGTTTCATGGTTTATAGGAATTTCCAAAAAAGTTGTTAAAGTTCTAATTCAATTAGCAGAAAAAGGAGAATCTGAAATTGATACATTTTTAAAAACAATTCAAGATTTCCTTCATCATACAAAGATGCCCAAGGATTTCCAAGATCGAATTATGAAAATAGCAACCTTTGTTTCGGCCAAGATTATTTATATTCACTCAACAAACAGTGGTTTGCCCTTGGTACCGTTTTTAAAAATTACGCTCACTGCGAGAATTTTTGACTTATTTAGAACAGAAAACTTGCACAAAATATGCCCTTTAAAAAAACGGCAATCAGAAATCGAAAAATATAATTTATTATGTCAACAATCACTTCAATCTTTACAATTCAAACAACAACTACCACAATTAACAAAAAAACACCTTCAAACACAAACACAATCACAATTGCAATTACAACCACGATCACAAAAATTAATTAGCACAAAACAGGAATACGAAAATTCTCAAAGAAATGTCACAAGTCATAACCCAAACTTTACCTGCTCCTCAAAACTTGAAAATAGCTTGAAATTTTCTTCTTGTAATTTGACACTTTACATAAATCCAAATTATCAATCAAATCATTATCTAACTAATTATTCAAACGAAAAAATTTCCTGTTATAATCAAACGACAAATACAATTTCGAATACAGAGGATAATGTATCATTCAAAGAACACAATTCAATCGAACAAATGGGTTTACATATTGGACTGGGTAAATATCCATTTAATACAATTCCAATGTATGGCATGATTCCTTATTTGACATCATCATCAACTCATTTATCTTTTGCATCTTCTCCACAAAATCAATCATCGTCTTGTACACTTACAAATCAAATGTCAAAATATAATACAAATTCAACAAATTGTCAACCACCCCATCAATGTACAAATGAAATAAAAAAAAACAATAATAAAATTAATTATGAAAAAGATTTTCGAAAAATTGAGACTGTTAAATATTCTCCAAAGAAAACAAATTTTGAAAATACAGATTCGAAAAATTATAACATTAAAAAAACAGAGAAAAATACACAGAACAGGAAAGAAAACACTTATAGTGTAAATGAAAAAAGAAGGAGGCACAGGAGAAGAAAAAAAAATGGACGAGAATACAGAAAACATTATAGAGACAAGTCGAGAGATAAATCTAATACAAGAAATAATTCACAATTTAATTCTAAAAAAAAAAATTATAAATGTAAACAAAATAATAACCATAACCAGAACCACCATAATAATAACCAGACTCGCAATCACAACCACGGCAACTTCCATCATACTTTTAACATTAATAGTAACAATAACAATAATTATGAATTAAATTCTTTCAAAAACAACAATTATTATTATGATAATAATCAGCAATATGAAAATTTATACGATAATAATATTAATTTAACTTGTCAACCAATTGATCAAGTTCAAAACAAAAACTGGAAAGAAGAAAAAACATGCCCATTTATGGAAAAATGGATGGAATTTAAAAATTGGAAAAAAAACCGTCATACACTATTTAAAAACAGATTAAAAGAAAATAATTTTCAAAATTTTTCATCAATAAAAGAAAATCATTTTCAAAATTTTCAATATGATTAATCAGAAAGTCAAATTTTTTTTTGAATAATCATTGTTATGGAAATTCTGATTGTTTAAATTACAAAAAAAAATTTAGAAAGGTTTTTTATATTTCTTAATTATCTTATGTGAATTATATATTTTAAAGTAAGCTTACTTTAGAGAGAGGTTTGCTTTATTAATGAATAAAAAAAATTTTTAATTTAACTTTTTTCATTTTTTTTGTTTTTGTTTTTTTTTTCATTCTAGAAAAACTTTTAGAAAAGTAACTGATTTTTTTTTCAAACTTAGAGTAGGTTAAAAAACTTTTTTATAAAATTTGATCACTCAATGAACACAATAATTTTACAATTAATTATAGATAATAAAACTATTTTCTTGGAAAAAATGAAAAAATATATTAAAATATAAAAAATCGATTATATGGTTCAAAAATTTTTAGTCCATTTGATTTTTTACTATTAATAAATGAAATAAATTTTGTTTATTTTTGAGTTTTCGGGATTAGAAATTAATCGCAGTAATATATTGACCATTTCAGAGAAGCAACCAAACTATTCGATTTTTTTTTTTTAACATTCTAAAACAGAAATCAAAGAAGAAGAAGAAGAAGAAGATAAAGTGTTTTTATTGCATTTTAATCTACTAAATAAAATAATGATGAAATATTAGTATGTGTTTAAAGAAGTTTTTTGTGTTTCAAATAAGAAGGGTAAAGATTTTAGTAAGCTATATCCAAGAAAGTGGGGTAAATTTATTTTAATATATATTTATGTAAACCATTCTTCAAAAAAGGATTTAAATATCACAAATCATTAACCACCATTTATAGATTCTTGATAATAATTCAATTTGTTTATTAGTATTATATTGCATAAATAAAAGATATTAAAATTTCTGATCTCGATTTTATCTGATATTTTTTAGAGTGTGAAAATTGTTGTTTATTATTTTCTTTTTGATCGAAAAAATCATTTTCATAAATTGTATAATCTCAACAGAATTTACAATATAATTAAAAACTTATAACTGCGTTTTCGTGTTTAAAAAATCATTTGTTACCATTCCATGTTTCCAGTTTTTTATTGAAATTGGTAGTACATTTCTTTAACCAAAAAAAGTACTTTATTTTTTTTTCATTTTTTGGGAATATTTCAACTAACATGTTTTAAATTAAATAGATAAGTGGTTGGCCCAATCAGTATAAATATTAAACTTAATTTGGTATAGTTGATTAATGATTAAAATCACTAAATAAGATGATTTTTTATGAAATGTAAAAAAAAAAATGCCCCCACTTTTTTGGAAATACCTTATCTGCTTTTTGTTGATTTTTTTTTCTTAGTGAAGAAATCTGTTTTAATTTATCTAGTGTTTTTAATATAATTAGTTAGAAGTATTTATTATTTTATTTATTTTGATAACTTCTCTTCGATTTGTAATCTAGTTTGTTTACTCGGATATTCACCATATCAATAATTTTAACATATTTTTTTTTAGATTTTTTATTAGATTTGTATCTTTTACACGAGTTTGCAATATAAATGGATTTTTTTTTGTGAATAAAAAATTTTCTACTAATCCCTACCCTCATTTTATTTTTCTTCTATCTTTCCCTCAATAAATCTCTCTTATTTTTTTTTTTTTTTTTGTGAAAACAACAAAATAGCTTATGGATTATATTGTTTTGTCAAAAAAAAAAAAATGATAATTTTGATAATTATAACAGAGATTGAAAAAAATATTTCTAAAAAATGTTTAAAAAATTACAGATTTTATTATTTATCCTTTTTTTGGGATTCCTATTTTTTCTCAAAAAAATATTTTTATTTATATGTAATTTTTTTTTTTTTAAGTTGAGAAGAAGTAAAATAATCAACTGTGTAAGTAAAAATTAATAGTTAATTAATGAACAAGATAAATGGCGGTGGTAATTGTTTTTATTATTATTGAAGTATTTAATTAGTATGGTGATCATCTCCAAGTGATTACTGTGAAATGCCTTGTATTAGGAATTAACTTCTGTTGACTGTTACACTTCCCAAACAGAGATATAATAATTTGGCTTTTGATACTTTCGGCATCAATTAAAAAAAATGGAAATAACCAATTATTCAATTAACCATGGTTATATAAAAAAACCTTTCTTACAAGTTTAAATATATTTAATATTTTTTATACTCTTCTTTTAATTTAGAAAAATAAATTGAGTTTAAAATACTTCAAATAGCTGTAATTAAAAAGTTCTTTTGACAACTCTTTGAATTAGAAGACACAAATTTAGTCCCTTCAAATCTCTTTCTCTCTCTTTAACAGATTAAGAGATCTTGGTCACTTAATCCTTATCAATAAAGCCCTTTCTTTTCTTTCTCTTTTCTTTCGCTTTTTTTAGTAATAAAAAAATTTTTATTTCATTTTTTACAGTAAAGTTATCATAGGAGTTATTTGTTTTTTCGATAATAATTGATAGGATATCAAAATCCAAATGATTTTTTTTCAAGTATTATTATCTAAAAGGATATTTAGGTTGAAAATAAATAAATTGGTTTGTCAATTGCCCTTGAAATACTGATAAATTGTAAAAAATTTTTAGTTCAATTTCCTTTTTTATAAATCTTAGAACTGTATCTTATCAAACATTTTCTGAAAAAGAATATTTTAAAGAGCAACTAATTTTATAGAGTTTCTTAACACTTGACTTCATAAAATGCTTGATTCAAAAGTTGAGTATAAAAATTTCAAAAAGGAAAATCAAGTAAAAATTTCCAAACATAAATTGCATTTTATCAGTAAAAAAGAACTTTTGAAAAATTCAAGAATATACCCCAATTTCATTTTCAAGGATAATTATTTGAAGGTAAAAATATTTTTTAATTTTATGGAATCCTAACCAATATATTCTCATTATTGAATACCTAAAAAAAAAAAAGGGATTCTAATAACTCTTGTGGCAATTACTGGATTTCAAAAACCAACTTTTTGAGACTTTTTAAAAAATTGAACCTCAGCCAAAACCTAAAGAAAAATCAAAACCGAAAATAATTAATTCCGTATTGTTGATAAAAACACTATAAATCGATGAAATTTTCCTTCTTGAATTTTTAAACTGGAAACGAGTTTTCAAAAAAATAATTCCTTTTTGGTCAACCTCAAACTGACAATGAAAGTTTCAGATCTCACAATTGGTACACAATATAACAAATTTTATCTATCTACTCGTACTGGTATTTGAATAATAAAGGGGAAAAAAATATTCACTTCCTTTTTACAGTTTTTTCTTTTATATATAGAGTCTTTCAAAGAAAATGTTAGTAATTTGAGGTCTCTATTTGAAAAAGAAACAAGGGTAATGTAATTTTCAAAGAAGTAGGGTTATAATTTGTAGCTCTAATCTATTTGAAAAAAGGAATTTGAAAATTTTTTCCCTTAAAATACAAATCGTAGTAAATTAACATTTTTGTTTCACATTTGCAAAAAGTTGGACCTTGAAACAGCTTTAACCAATCCTCAAATTTCAAATAATCAATTTTAGTATTGCTAGTTCACTCTTCCTTACTCTTCTTGTCTATTATCTAATATTAAGCAATTAAAAATACCTTTCATTTTTTTTTTCTTTTAAAATTTTCCTAGCTTTGTTTTTCAACAAAAATTAAAATGAGCTTAATTACAAAGGTATTTAAAGGAGACTTTTTTCATACTTTGGGACTTAAAAAATTCCAACATTTAAGCAACCATGTTTTGGGTGTTAATCTCTATGGGAAAATTGAATTTTTGAAGCCAATTAGCGAACTGGATGAATTAAGAAACCGATACAAATTCCAAGAATCGATTATTAATGACTTAGGCAATGGCTTTATGGTACCAGGATTTGTTGACGCACATGCGCACGCACCACAATCTGTCAATGTTGGCTTAGGAACAGACTTGCCATTACTTGATTGGTTAATCAAATATACGTTCCCAACCGAATCAAAATTCCAAGAAGCAGATTATGCCAATTTAGTTTATTCAAGGTTTGTCAAAAGGAATTTACAGCAAGGTACCACGACGACGTGTTATTTTGGAACCATCCATCTTGACTCATGCAAAATTTTAGTCGATTTGTGTGCAAAGTATGGGCAAAGAGCGATCATTGGGAAGGTGAACATGAACCGAAATAGCCCCGACAACTATATTGAGACGACAAGCGATTCCATTCGAGACACAGAAGCCTTTGTTGAGTATGTCAAAAACAAACCAACAGACCTCGTTGAGCCCATCATCACCCCAAGGTTTGTACCAACATGCGATCCCGATTTGATGTATCAGCTGGGCGAAATTGCAAAAAAAAACGATTTGAGAATCCAATCGCATGTCTCTGAAAATAAGGACGAGGTAGCTTGGGTTAAAGATCTTCACCCCGAATGTAAAAGTTACTCGGACGTGTATTACAAGCACGGGCTTTTAAATGACAAAACGATCATGGCGCATGGCGTCTACTTAACAGACGAAGAAAGGAAATTGTATCAAAAAGTCGGCGCGTCGATCGCCCATTGTGCCAATTCAAATTTTACACTTTCCTCAGGTTGCCTAAATCTTAGGCAGCTGTTGGACATGGAAATCAAGGTCGGGCTAGGAACAGACGTCTCAGGTGGGTATGCATCTTCAATGCTACAATGCATCAGGGATACAATCATTTGCTCGAAGGCCAAATCTTTTGAAACACAAGACAAGCATAACGAAATCGATTTCCGTGAAGGATTCCATTTAGCTACTTTGGGTAGTGCGAAAAGTATTGGGTTGGATCACAAAATTGGTAATTTTGAATTATACAAACACTTTGACGCCTTATGGGTGAAAACCGATGTAGAGAATGGCCCTTTTGATTCCTTTAATACAGATTCTATTGAAGACCGTTTCCAAAAATGGATATATTTGGGTGATGACCGTAATATTCACAAAACTTTTGTAAATGGTAAACAAGTCAAAAAATAAAAAATTTCAAAGAAATCATTTCTTTTGTTCTTTCTTTCTTGATTTCTTTCTTGATTTCTTGTGCACTTTCAAATTATTCTTTTTATATTAAGCAAGTTTAATCTTTTGATTATTTTTATTTTCAATTCAAGTCTATAATCGCCAATTTTTCATTTTATTTTGATCATTATTTATTATATAATTTTAAAATACAATTAATATCCTTTTCTAGGAAAAATATTTTAAAGAAAAATAAAACTTGAGAATTTTAAATTTTTTTTTTTCGTTAGTAGTTTTAATAATGTGTGGACTTTTTTGAAATTTTTATTGAAGTTTTTTATTTTAAAAAAGTTAAAACTTTCTCAGAATTGGCACTTTTTGAAAGTTTTCTGTTTAAATATCCTGGGTATCTTTCTTTAAAAATGAAGTAGAGGTCGTAGTTTGTTGGAAAGTACACTTTTTTAATCAAAATTTTCACTTTAAACAAACATAAAACTTTAAAACAAATTTAATTCTGAAAATCTCAGAAAAAACAGATTACTTTTTTTTTTTTTTTTTGTTAAAGTCTTTTTGATCATGTTCGATTTCTTATTTTATGATTTTTTTTTTTTTACTTTCAATTTTGGCCTTATTTTAATATCCAGAACAAAAAAACAGTTAATAGATAAAATTTAGATTTGTAATTAAACTCTACTTCACTCAAAATTGCCCAGCCAAAAATGAAAAAGTCACTTTATTAATAAGAATCAACCAAACTTAGTTTATTTAGAAAGACGAAAATTAATAAAATTAGTATTAGAGTCAATAATCATTAAAGAAAAGTCTGAACAAACCATAAATATCAAAAAAAAAAAAAATATTAAAAAAATTTTGTTCCCTTTTCATTTGAATGTCTTGTGAAAAATTTCTCAAGTTCTTTAGGAAACTGAAATTATTAGCAATAATATTTTTTACTTGTTAGTGTATGAATTTTAAAAGAGCATACAAAGCCTAATTTTTCTTAATATTAATTTGGAGTTTCAATCATTTTTTTTTTCAAATTTACTTTTGAATAAAAAAAAAAAAAAATAGGAAGAAAAAAAAAAAAGGGAATAAGCAAAATATATAAAAATAATAATTTAAAAAAAGAGTAAAAATGATTTTAATCTCAAAATTGAAATTTTCTCTCAAGAAGAATAATGAATCAAATACATAGAATGTGATATATGTCTTCAATATAACTGAGCCACTTTGACTGAAAAAGATATTAACTTTCAGTTTCCTATTTCTTTCATATTTTTTCAAATTCTAAATAATTATACGGGGGGAATTATTTTTTAATAATCTAATGAAAACTTGTTAAGATCTTGAAAAATTTTTTTTATTGAATAATATAAATAAAAAATTACTGCTTCATTTTTATTTATTATTTCTGGGGAATGTGTATCAATTTTTTGTCTCAAAGTAAAATTAGTTTATTTTTTATTTTTTCAAATAATTTTATTTCAAATAACAAATTAGTATAGCCAGTTTGACTTTTAAGATGCAAAATTTCAATGAAATTTAAGGAACAAAAAAATCTCAAATTAAGGTACAAAATTTGGATTTTTTTTTTTTTACAAATTCTTTTACTAGAATCCAAATTTTATGCCTTAATTTGAGAATTTTATTGTGCTTTAATTTTCATTGAAGTTTATACCTTAAAAGTGGAACTGATTGTATATAAGTGTATGTACTTATTTTCTTATTAGAAAAAAATATAATTACTTTTTACCCCTGTAAAAAAATTAATAAACTATATCTTGGTAACAAAATATATTAGAAATGATCATCAAAATGGTGTTATTATAGATCAATTAATAAAATTTATAAATAAATTAACATTACAATTTTTTATGGATCTTCAAGGATTCAATATTTGATTAATTTTTCTGATATTTTCTAAAACAAGATTAAATTTGAAAATGTGGTTTGTCTATACAAACTAGATATGAAATTACTAAAATTTGACTTCCAAATAATAAAAATGTCTTGTAAATTTTATTTTTTTCGTTAAATCAAAAAATTCAAAAAACACAACCAAGATCTTTCTACTTGAAATGAATTGAGAAAAAATATTTGTTTTTAAAAATAATAACTCATTTCTCTAAAGTTGATAAAGGGCCTTTGTTTATCAATGTTAAATTGTCTCCTTGTGTCATATTTGTACTATTACCTTCTGTAAAAAATAAATGGGGGTTATAAGTCTATTAATCTGGATAATTCCAGCAGAAGGAAAAAATGATTATCTTGTGTTAGCAAAAAGTTCAAGTTCTTTCCATTATTAACTAATTGATCTTTAGCTTGATATGAATTTTAATAGCTGTTACGAAATGAATTTTTTTTTTTTAGTTTTTAAACGAAAATCCAAATTTATGATTATAAAACTACTAGATTTGTGTGTTGTTAATTTAATGGCTGTTTTTTTGGGTTATCTTGTAAAATTTTGATTTATTTTTGGTTTTATTTGGTTATTTTCAAAAAAAAAGATTTTTTTTTCGTTAATTTAGTAAACGACAAATACAAATTCAATTTACAACAAAAAAATCGTATTTCTTTATTAAAAAACGTTCCAGTTTATTATCCTATGACTCTTCAATTCTTTACTTTAAAAAAAAAAAAATCCTAAATTTCACTTTTTGAACGAACTATTAAAATCCATACCAAGCTAATGATCAATTTGCTATTAATGGAAAGAACTTGAACTTTTTGCTAACATAAGATAATTATTTTTCACCCCATAGTAATTTTAAACCTTAAAGTGAAAAAAAGGAATCTAAAATAATTGACTTTAAAAAACTAATACAATATGTCATTGTTTGAAATTTTTTAAAGTTATCCCAATTAAAAATATTAGTTTACAGTGATCAAAATAATGCGTGCACAAGCTATAATACGTCACGATCATGAAAAAATTTTTTCAAAAAAAAATTAAATATTTGCTAATTTTACCCTTTTTACTAACTTCAATTAGAATATAAACTATTGGTTAATAAAGGATCTTTGATCAAAAAATGTTTTTAAAGATATTTAACAATTTAAATTGGAAAATCCAATTTTCCAGTAATATTTTTTTTCAATTTAATTGTAAAAAATTTGAAAACTTTTTTATTCACAGATAAGAGGTCATTTTATTATACTTTAAAAGTATTTTAAATCTAATGAATATATTTCAAATAGGAAACTAATCATTTGGACTATTAAAGAATAATTTAATGTTTTAAATTGGAAAAAATATTTTTTCTTTGATTTTCCAATATTTATCATCAGTTATTTTTTTTCTGTATTTGAGTTTTTTTTAAATGAGTAGAGTGTTTCCGAAACTATTAGTTATTATCTCTTCAAAAAAATATCCTAAAGTTGAGTTTAAAGAAAATTCATTGTCACATTCATTGAAAATTTTTTACACCAAAATAAACCTTTTTTTCTAGACTAGAGACTTTTCAAAATCGTGGTACATTTGACAACAATAAATACAATAGCCTCAAGAAGTTTAAGAACTGGAATGTTGGTTATATTGTGAATAAGCTCAATTAACAAGTAGGAGTATGAAATGATAATTGCAATTTTAGTTTTGTCTAACTTTTTTTTTGCAATTTTATTTTTTAATACTAGTGGTGTTTCAAGATATTATCCGAGCTTTTTTTTATTCTTGTACCAAGGCAACATCCAATCTACTACTAAATAGTATACCTAAGTTCAAATCAATTTTGAAAGTAAAGGTCTGGTTATTTTCAGTAAATTTTAAATTATTCATGCAAATAGTTGAAAATATTTCAGAATATTTTCAATTTTTTGGAATTTTTTGGTTTTTTGATTAAAATTTTCTGCAAAAATTAACTCTATTTTTTGAGATATATTTTTAGCACTTTGATCCTTCATTTTTAGAATTTCTTTTTCAATAATAGAACTTTAAGAAACCAATATCATATTTTTTTATGCTTTATTATCAGTTTCTTGGATTGGTTAATGTATAGGTCTTCTATAACAAAAAAACACACTTTTTATTTTGAAACGTACATTAAATTTTTTTGCACAGGTTATTTTGACTACAGTACTTTCTATAACTTGAAACTATTTTTTAAAAAAGTACAAAATCCAAAAAGTGAAAATTGTAAATTTTTAAGAGAATTAGTGATAAAAACTTTGAAATTGAAAGTTATTTTAATTTTGATCTTTGTGTTTCCTTTTCAAATTTGAAATAATTCTTAAAAACAGAGTGTGGTGAATTAACAAATTTTTTACCACTTTTTTATTCTATTCTTGACATGAAAAATCGAAATTACTTGTTCATTTTTTACTTTTTTGTTGAAATTCTTTTTTCAAATCAACATACCAATGAGCTATAAGAGAAACAAAAACCTGCGAAGAAAACAAAAAAAAAACAGACAAAAACAACGTAAACAAATAAAACAGAAATCTAAAACAAAAAAGGCAGAAGAATTAAAAGTAAAAGCAGAGAAGGCTTTAAGTCAATTTAATTTTCAGCAGGCTGTTGATGTAAATATTTTGATTTCTTTTTTTGACGCACTTTTTCTTGTAAAGAATAATTTTCATTCAATAAAAGACTTTTAAAACCTTTGTTTGAATCCAAATTACACTTACACTTGATGAATTTTTTTTTTTAATTTTCTCGATCAACCATCACGTAATCAAATTAAAATTGTTTCTTTTTTTTTTATTTCTTGTGATTCGATAAATCGTTAATAAAACTCTTTTTTGAAATCAATATTTTAGTTATATTCAAAAGCACTTTTACTTGTTCCTAATGACACAACGACAATGGACACACTTGGAATGATTTTTCTTGAAACTGGAAACCAAGAAGAGGCAATTGAGGTAAATAATCTTTTTAATTCCCATTACGAAAGTAGAACAAATAAGAAACAAAACAATTTTTCAAAAATTACAGTTGAATACTTCAAAATTAACTACTCAGAGAAAAAGGCAAGATATTCTAATCTTTTGTCCAAAAGATCTTGAATTTCAATCAAATTGATAAAAAAAACAAAACAATCAAATAGTTACATTCAAAACCACCAAAATTAAAGATCTCACCAATCAGTTTTTTGTTTTATTACCATAATTTTTTCAAGTTTGAGTTCTATGTTACTTTTTAAAGAAAATTTAGTCACAAGTGATTCAATAGAATGGCAAAATGCACAGCCATCCCAACCCTACCGTAAAAATTTTCTAAGACATTGAGATTGGTTTTCATTAATAAAATTGTGTTTTATGTAATAGAAAATTCAATTTTTCAAGTAAGAGAAAAATTTCAATTTCTCTTGCTTCCTTTTTAGAGAAATTTTTTTTTTAAAAAACAATGACAAAAAGCGAATCTCAAAAGAAAAGAAAAAACAAAAACTTGAAAGTGTTTTTCGATTATTGCTTTTAAAAAATGTAAACCTGTGAGATTTTAACAATTTTGAAAATTGAAGATCCACATTAATGACAAGTTTTTTTTATCAATTTGTTTGTCAATTTCCAAAACCAAAGTAACCAAAAAATTGGATTACCTAAATTTTTTAATCTTCTATTACAAATTTTATGGTTTTATGTTAAACTTTCAGAACCCTTTTTACGGTTTATCAGACAAAATAAAAGCTTATAAATGGGAAATCAATTTCTATGTCTGAAATTTTTTACGGTAGGGTTGGAGCGGTTGTAAGTTATTTAAGCTATTTCCGAAAAAGCGGGGCAAATTTATTTTAAAATATATTTATGAAACCCAATATTCAAAAAAGTATTCAAATATTCAAAATCGTTAACTGCCATTTATTGATTCTTGATAATAATTCAATTTGTTTGTTAGTATTGTATTGCAGAAATAAAAGATATTAAATTTTCTGATCTCGATTTTATCTGATATTTTTTAGGGGCGAAAATTGGTTGTTTATTATTTTCTTTTTGATCGAAAAAATCGTTTACAAAACTTGTTTAATCTCGACAAATTTTCAAATAGAATTGATAACATATAACTGCATTTGATTGTTTAAAAAATTGCTTGTATCCTTACCATATTGCACGTTTTCTATTGAAAATGGCCGTTCCTCATTTTCTCCAAAAAAGTGTTTAGTTTTTTTTCATTTTTTGCAAATATAATGAAGATCACATTTTAAAATGAAAACTATAGTCATTGATTCAATTGGTATTAATATTAAACGTAATTTGGTATTGTCAATTAACAAATAGCTCCACTAACAAAGATGATTTTTTATGAAATGTAAAAAAAAAAATGTCCCACTTTTTTGGAAATACCTTATATACAGCCATTTTCAAAAAGTCAGAAACAAAAGTTTTATCAAGACTCACTCAAACTTTTTTTAAAAAACCAATCAAAGTGTCTAAGCAATATTTTTTCAAACTTTTGGTTCTCTATTTTTTTTAAACATAAGGTCTTTCCAAAAAAGTTGTCCATTTTTTTTTACATTTCATAAAAAATCATTTTAATTTAAAGTGTTTCTATTCGTAAATTGATAAAATAAAATTAGGAGTAATATTACTACTGATTTATTTATTTACCACCTAGTTTTCATTTTAAAATGTGCTCTTCATTATATTTGCAAAAAATGAAAAAAAACTAAATACTTTTTTTGGAGAAAACGAGGAACTGCCATTTCCAATAAAAAATGTGCAATATGGTAAGGATACAAACAATTTTTTAAACAATAAAATATTGGTATAAGTTTTCCCTTCTGTATGAGAAATTATTTTAATAGGAAAAAAATTTTTATAAATGATTTTTTTGATCAAAAAGAAAAAAAAAACACTTTCAAAATTGACTTTAAAACAGTCAAAAAACTCAAATAGAGCTATTTTTAGTAATATATTAAAAACTTTTTTTATCATACTTTTTTAAAAATAACTTTCTCCCCTCTTTGATGAAAATCCCTAATAATAATACTAAAGTTTGAAAATTATCTTTTACTAAGAACTAGAGAAACTAACAGAATATTATAACGTTGAAAACTAAACAAATTAGTATGATCTCTTTAATTCAATATAATTGTTGTTTTTTTTATTATTATTGTTTTGTTTAATTTATCAATTTAATCAAATTTACTTTTGTCGGGTTTTGATAATCAATTCTTTTTAACAACTAAATAAATATATTCTTATTATTTGATTATTATTATTATTATTATTATTATTTAAATTCTAAAACATATAAAAATACATTATAGATGTTTAATCAGAGTATTAAATTCCAGTCATTAAAATCCGAAGTGCCTTATATGTATTTAGGACAACTATACAAGGGTGAAGAATCAGTTGAATGCTTTGAAAAGGGTATTGAAATTTTAATTAACGAATTCGAATCGATTAAAAAAAAAACAAACCAAACTGAAGAAATGAAAACAAAATTAGAAAATCTTATAAAAGAAATAATTTCTGGATTATGCTCTCTTGTTGAGATTTACATGACTGATCTGTGTTTTGATGAGGATGCAGAAGAAAGATGCGAAAATTATTTAAAAAAGGCATTTGAATTATCTGAAGATAATTTTGAGTCATATTTAACTCTTTGCAATTTAAGAATCTCACAAGAACGGAATGAAGATGCAAAATCTTCCTTATTCACAAGCATTTCTCTTTGGAACAATCTAGATATTGAAAATTTTCTCTCAAATGAATCGGAATTTCTTCAAGTTGTCGAAGAGATACGCGAGGATATTTTAACTTTAAATAATCCCAACATCAATAAAAATGAACAAGAAAAAATATTTAAAGAAAATATCGAATTTTTGGAACAAAAAGAAGAAGAATTAAATGAAAATGAAAACGAAAAAATAATCAAAGAATTGGAAAGTGAAGAAACACGCAATGATCAAATAAAATCAAATCTCCCGCCTTTAGAACTTCGAATTCAAACCTGTAATTTTTTAATAGAATTGGGGCAAATCGAAGTTGCCATATATTTATTAAAAGAAATATTGCTAGAACAAAATAAAGAACCGGAAATCTGGTTTTTATTAGCTACGGCCTTTGATTATATACATTTATCCGATATTACAATACCTCTATTATATAAAACTTTTGAATTGCATAAAATAAATAAACAACCCGAAGATTGTCAAAAGGTTCAATTAATTATAGACAAATTAGAAAATGAATTAAAAAACAATAAATAAAAAAAAAAACAATAAAATATATATATATATATATACATATAAAATTTTGAAAAAAAAAATAAAATTTTAATCATTAGATCATTATTAAATATAAATGATAAACTTTTTATTATTTTTATATGGTTAAATTTCTGGTTTTTTTTATGTAATTATTCGCGAATAAATTAAATTCAACTGAAAATTATTCGAAAATTTTTTATTCATGCTTTCCATTTATTTTAAATTTAAATTTGGGCGAAAGGATGAAGTGGTAAGTATTAATAGTTTTTTTATAGTTTTTTTCTAGCTGAGAAAATTTTTTTCTTTAATATTTCTGATTTTTTATCTTTTATTCAAAACAATAAAATTTATCTATTGTTGGTATTGGTTGTTAAGTTATACTAACTAATATTTATTTTTTTTTCAAAGGTAATAGAATAATTAATTATACAAAGATACAATTAAACTTGATAAACAAATTTCATTATCAACTGTAAAGATTAAGTTATTATTTTTAAAAGTTTGATTTTACGTTTTAAATTTTTAGTCAAAAGATCTGATTTTGTTTTCAATTTTCAATTTGAAAAATATAAAAAGAAAAATTTTTCAAACATTTTTCTTTTTAGGAAATGTCACTTTACTTAATTTCTGATAGTTTGTACCTACATTAAACATTTCAAATTTATTCCTATTTCAAAAATATAATAACAATAAATAAAATATTGAATCCTTGAAGATCTAAATAAATCGATCCTTTATTTTATTCTCAAATATTTATTAAATTACATCTAAATTAAAAGATAAGGTATTTTTTTTTTTTTTTTGGTTATTCAGATTGCAAATAACAAACTTTTATTATAATATCAAGTTTTATGATAATATCTTTTTTGTTTTTTTAGTAGAATTTTTAATTTGAATATTTTTTATTTGTTCGAAAAATTAGAAAAAAATGATAAATAATAATGATGTATATGTACACTTTTATTCTTTATTTATTTTTAATTCACTGTAATAATTAAGATTAGATTATTATTTATTGGTTAAAAACCATCAAATTTAAAAATATTTCTTGGGGTTATTTCAAGAATTCCCAAAATGTATTAATTTGTTACTGCTTGTATAATCAAAATTTCTCAAAATCCTATTCATTGTTACTATCTTCTTCTATAAAATATTTTATTTATTTATTTCATTTGGATATATATGTTTTTTGCTAAATATTATGTGATTCAGAACAAAAATCAAACAAGTAACAAATTTTTTTTGTGTGTTCGGAGTTATTTAAAAAAAATAGTTTGTTTTTATTTTTCTTTTTAATCTACAAATACCCTCACTGAAAGACAGTTGAAATAAGTGGTTAATCTGTAATTATATTTCAATTAAAATTATATGTTTAAGGAGTTCTGTTTATGAATATGAAGTAATGAAATTAAGAGGGTTATAATTATTAATTAGATCAGTAGTTTTGATATATATTATAAAATGAATAGTTGAAAAGTTAACAAAAAAATATAAAATAATAAACTCTTTTTTTGAAGAAAATGAGTTAGAACAAAATTTAATAAAAAATGAACAATACAAGAAAGATATAAAAGATTTTTAAAACAATAAAATACAATTATTAGTTTTTGTTCAATTTGAAATTTTGTCGATATAAACCTCTTTGGAAAACAATATTTAGGAACAAAATAAAAAAAAAAAAAAAAACTTTTCATATTACTGTTATGAAAAAATTGGTACATGTTAAAAAAGTGGGAAAACCTATTTTGTCAAAAATTAAAAATTTGTTTGCGAACAGCAGTAAAATTGATCAAAATCACTTGATCTTTTTTGAATTTAATAAGAATACAAATGGTCATTAAAACCATTTTAAAAAGTTTGGAGTATAACTTTGATTTTTTTAATTTCAGCTTCAACAAAACTCTTCAAATTAAATATCTTCAAAAAAAACTTTTTTTTTAGACAATAAAGTCTGATAGAAATGAGTAAAAAGTACATTTTTTTCAAAAATTCATATCTATTAACTTACGAGTATCAGAGATAACTCAGAATATTTGATCTGAATTATTTTGTCAATACTTGAGAAAAATTCGATTCGGGTTAAGATTAAGCAATTTTGAAAATGACCAATTTCTGATTTTTCAATTTTTCATGGTAAATCTCATTGAAAAACATTACGTTTAAAAATAGATTTGAATATCAAGATTATTGATTAAAGACCCAAACAAATCTATATAAAATCCAAATTTTTTAACACAAAAAATCCTTCGTTTAAAAAAGCATCTAAAATAGTAAAGATAAAAAATTGAGATAATTCTTCATTTCTCTTAAGTTTTTAGTATTATAAAAAAGTATTTAGTGAGATAAAAATTGTCTTAAACTATTGAGATTTAATTAAAATGAAGAAAATCAATGTTATACTCCACACTTTTTAAAATGGTTTTAATACCCATTTGTTTTCTTATTATCTTCAAAAAATTCAAGTGATTTTGATCAATTTTACTGCTGTTCGCAAACAAATTTTTAATTTTTGACAAAAAAAATTTCCCACTTTTTTAACATGTACCAATTTTTTCATAACAGTAATATGAAAAGTTATTTTTTTTCACTGCAGCTAAAAAATATCAACTAAAAATAAGATCAGTGAAATTTTCTTAACTTGTATTCAAGTAATTGTCACAAAAACAAGCAAATAGATTTATTATTAAGAATCAATAGTTGATCAATAACAACTTTTGATATTTAAATGTTGAAATTAGAATTGTATTTAATAATTAAATTTTAAAATAAATATTTCCCCTCTTCTTTGGAAATAGCTTATATTAAATTTTAGATTAATTTTGCACTATTTGAATTTAAAACTAACCTTTTATCTTTATAGTGCTCATTGCAAGTAATTTAACATCATTAAAAACGTTTTAGATTTAATAAAAAAATATAATAAAATAAAAAATATATTAGTTTTGCATAAATGACTTCACACACACACACACTCATATATATATATATATATATATATATATATATATATATATGTATGTAAATCTATATATTAAAATTTATTTAATCTATTAAAATCTTTTGATAAAAGAACCTGAATATGTTTGGTATTTGACATATAACGTTCTTTTATTTGAATCTTGTTTGCTATTGAATTTCAAATTTTGAATTTGCAATCCACTTGAAGAATAATTTGGTAAAGAAAATTTCATTAAAGCAGGACCAATTTGTGATTTTAATCGTTTTTGGTTATTTGAATTGCTTAATAATATTAAATTTAATGATAGTATTAGTTGTTCGTCACCAATAAATTTTTTTATTCGCCAATTGATTTTATTTTTATTTTTTTTAAATTTTATAATTTCGTTCTTTGGATTTAATTTTTCAAATTGCGCACTGCAAACCTCTTTTGGCACGGGGAATGAAATCTTTACATCTTTTGCTAATTTATTCATTGGATAATTTGATTGTACTTTAATAGTCAATGAGATGTTTTTTGATGTTATTGATCCAATATTTGTAAAAATTCTAAATGGTGACATAATATATTGTCCAGACATTCTATAATTTAATATATTTAATATTCCACTTTCGGGTGTAAATGTGATAATACTATCTTGATCAAATCTTGATATATTGCATTTTTGATAGAAATTTATATCTTCAAGATATATCGGATTTTCTGAGACTATGTAAAAGAATAATTATTATTATTATTGTTTTTGTTTGGAAATTTAGTATTGGATCTATAATAATTGAAAAAAAATAAAAAATTAATTACTTACTTATTTTTTTTTTATGATTTCCAATAACCAGTTCATTAAATACAACTGTTAATTCTGAAGAAATGCCAGTAAAACTTTTTATATCTATTTTTCCACTCAATTCACTTCTTTCGGTACTGCCCTATTAAATAATATTATTTTAATTGGTTTGTATTTTTATTAAAAGAGAACAAAATTATTGCAAATACACATGTGGAATAAGCTACAATTATTGATTTAATTCGCAAAAAAATGGAATTATAGAAAGCTATCTGTTAATTTTTTTAAAAAAATTACAAAAGCAGGAGAGTTAAACAAGGATTCAGCTTTATTATTTTTCATTAAAAGAAGAATAAATAAAAAAACACTGTATCTAGGTTTTCGTAAGTATAATAGTGTGTCTATTTTTTTTCGTTTTTTTTTTTAATTTTAGAAATCAAAAAAACATAACTGATGTTTTCCAGAATTCAAAAGAATTGAATAAAATCAAAGATTTTTCTCTATTCTTTCAAATTAAAAAAAAGTAGAGAAGGTTTTTTTTACTTCTTGTTTTTGTTTTGTGAAGTGTTCTAGGTTTTTTTTACTTTAGAAATAAACAGAGAATTTATTAAAATTTTCGGTTTATTTCTAAAGTAAAAAAAACCTAACGAAAATTATATACTTTCTAATCAAAATAAAATTAAAACACAACGACAAGTTTTAGTTTACATTGTAAAATCGAATGTTTTTCCAACAAAAATAAAAATTGAAACTCTAGAACATTGTAATTAGTTTTTTTTTTCATTATTATTTTGATCAGAAAATCAAACAAATATTCTTTTAATTTTTTAAACCATAAAAAACAATAGTTAGGTTTTTTTTTCTTTATTATTTTGATAAAAAATAATTAGATATTCTGAACAAAAAAAATAATTTAAAAAAAAAAAATAATTTAAAAAAAAAAAAATCTTTAATACTCTATGGCATTCTACGGAACTTGAAGGACACTTCCCAAATTCGTAAATTTTTGTTTGGATATTTTCATTAAAAGACATAATTTTCTTTATCATTCACTAATGATAAAATGTAGAGAATGAATCTTTGTTTTGAATCATATCTTTGATATTATTCCAGAGTTTTTTATTTTTTTTTTTTATCTAAATTAATTATTTAAATCCAAATTTTTCGATTTTCTAAACTATTTTTCAATCAAAGGGGCCCAGTTGTAATGGGTATAATACATCTGTTTAAAGGGTTTGCATAGATATTAGAAGAAAAATTTTATTTTGGAAATTTTCAAAATTGAAATCATTTTTTCACATTTCTACACATTTTTGTTTTTTTTTTTTCAATTTTTTTTTTAAAACCTCATTCATTTGCAAAAAATTTTTTTATTGCAAGATCAATAGTCACTTGGTAAAAACGTGTTATTCTAATGTCATTGAAACCATGTAAAGATTTTTGAGAAATCATATTGATTTTTATTGCAATTCAATTCGTTCTTTGATCTTGATATTTGTTTAATAAATTTGAAAAATTTTCACTTCATTTTCATTTCCTTTTTCAAATAAAGACCACAAATACCAACAAACTTTGTTTGGGGGCTTAATTTCTAAAATAAAAGTATGGAAAATGAAGTGAAAAATGTTTCATATTTATTATTCAAATACCAGTAGAAGTTCAAAACGAACATCCTTGTTTTTCTCAATAGGGCCCTAAGAATTTGAGTTTTTCAATTTTTAAAGAAAATCTATTGATTAATTAGTTTTCTTTCAGACATGTATCAACATTTCTTTGAGGTGTATTATTCTCTTTATTTCTTATTTGTTCTTCAAAGGTCAATTATATAAAATAATTGATATTTGAAAAAAACGTTGGGCCCCTTTGACTGAAACAGAGTTTATATCGAATCGACAGTTCCATATAAAAATATCGATATCTTCATCTCTATCTAAATTAAAAAATTTTTTTATATAAATTTCAAGATTTTGTTGTTCGTTTATTCTTATCATAAACATAAGAATATCTGTTTAGATAATTTGTAAAATTTCTTAATTTTAAAATGGAAGTTGTACCTTCCCATTTTAAATATTTTTTGTTGTTTGTTGGTATTATTATTATGCCTAATAATTTTTAAATATTCTTGGACCTTTCCAGTCGTATATTTAATATTAAATTTTGTTCCTATAGTGATTTAGATTTGCATCTAATAACTTTAAGTGTTCTATTTCGCAATTAATATTTTCATTATCTTTTTTTTTGGAAACTTTTAATTTTTTTGAAATGTGTTCAAACCCTTGTATTTCTAATTTCTTTTTGAGTTTATACTTTCTTCTTTGATAAATTGGGATTCTGGCTTGATCAATTTTTGCTTCTGTCATATAGATTATCTTAGGAGAATGTAGTTTAATTTTTAAAAATTTTGTTACTTTTTTATTTATCCAAACATCAATTAGGTTATAATCTTTTTAATTTAAATTGAATAAAAATAACGAATACATGAAATAATCAGGTAATACATATTAATTTAAACATTTGTAATTTTGTTCAATTAGATATATTTTTTTGGTTAAAAATCATATTTTTAATTTTTTCAAAGAATTTTTTACTTTCTTGAAATTTTTTTGTAAAATGTTTCTCTTTTTCAAGTCAAATTCCTAAATATCCTATTTCAGATAACTGATTTGATTTTAATGTTTTTTCCATATCGGGATTAATTCCAAATTCTTGAATAATTTTATAAATTATTTCTTACTTTTTGTCAATTTCTGATATTGGTCCTTCCATTATTAAAATCAAATCGTTTGCAAACATTTGAACATGAACAACTAAATCTTTTATGATTTTTTTGAATTAGGAAATGATTAATAAATTCCAAACATCAAAGAGAAAACCCGGGTCTCGTCGATAAACACTATTCCTTTCTTTTATATAATATCCTTTTAACCAAATTTTGATTTTTTCATTTTTAATATACTTTTGTGAGGGCATATATGATCTAAAATAAGACTAATTGTATCAAAAATTTTTTTAATATCGATTGTGATGATAAGACATTATTTATTTTGATATTTATCAATTTTTTTAGTTCAAATAACAAATTAAGCACATCAATTCTGATATCTATTTTTTTTTTAAAAAAAAATCAATTTGAGAATCTGATACTATATCCAAAGGTTCTTCTATTCCTTTATAAATAAGTTTTCGGAAAAAATCTCGCGAAGGTATTATTTATTGGGGTTGGTAATTTAAAGGGGTTCCTTCGTCTCCGGCTTTATTATCAAATAGAACATTTCTTTTTTTGATAAATTTAATTATTTCTTTAATATGGTTGTCAATACAATGTAAAAATATTATTTTAACATTTTTTTCAAAAAATAAAATATTCTTCTTCAATTTTTAAAGTTTTTGTAAGATCCAGTAAATAAAATTAGTCAAATCAGAAAATTATTTTTTTTTTATTTTTGGAATAATTTCTATTCAAATAAACCGTAATTATTTGACAATTAAATTTAAAGTTTTATAACTCTGAATCAATATTTGTTATTTTCATAAATAAAGTCGTTTTAAACAGTCAAAAAACTTCTGTTGACCTATTTAGGGTATCCATTTAAAATATTTTATATAACACTTTTTTAAAGTCCACTTTTAAATACTTTTTTGTAACACTTTTTTATAATGAATTTAATTTTTTTGCTTTATAAAAAAATAAAAAAAGAAAACAATAAAAAATATATTTGTAAAAAAAGAAGAAAGTTGGAATTTTGAACTCTCCTTTTAACTGCTAGTTGAAAAATAAATTGAACAAAATTTTCATTCGACTTTCCAAAAAGATTGTTTTTCAAAAGATCTAAGGAAGACTTCAACTCTTTAATATTTTAAATCGGTGATTATTCTGGTTTTTCTTTTTAGGGTTGTGACTTTTTTGTTTTTTTCTCAAATTCTGAATTCTCATGATTTTTTTTTTTAAAGACAAAGGAAACTTTTGCTCGGTTTATTTTCCAATTAACAGTAAGGTACCCTTAAAATAAAAAAAAATACAAAAAATTTTTTGTTTTAATTTTCTTTTTTTTTTTTTAATTCAAAAAATCAATTTTCAAAACTGTTGGTTACAAAGAATTTTTGAAGATTAACTAATTCTTCAAATTTTCTTTACATCTGAACCAAATAAAATCTTTATTCAAAAATAAAGGTAAAAAAATTTCAAAAATGGAAAATAAAGTAAAAATTTGAAAACAATTATTTTAATTTATCAGTAACCTCAAAGTACCCACAGCATGACTAATTTTGATGCACGTTAATCAAAAATATTACAAATTCTTCACAAAAGTATGATCACTTTTTTTTTTATACTATTATTTTCCAATAAAAAAATGAAAATTTTTACCGTTGTGGAAAAAAGTGAAACAGGAAAAAAAGTGAAACACGGTTTTTAATTGGGAACATTACTGAAAATGAAAAGTAAAATCAATTAAAAGAAGAAACCAATTAACTTCAAATAATAACCCATTATATTATTGTCAATCAACCCAACAAATACAATTTAAGTCTACTTGATTTATCGAAATTGTTGGTGTTGTTTTGAAGATCTCAAAAATAGTCAATTTTTTGAACAAATTTTTAATAATTGATCAATCAAAGAAAAACCCATACCAAAAGAGAGTATTAAAAAAATTGTTATTGTGAAGAATACTTCATTTTGTCTTTATTTATTTATTTATTCTTTTTTTAATTGATTTTACTTTGAATTTTGCAGTTCTCTGTGATTCTATTAATTTTTCTCAATTAAAAATCGTGTTTCACTTTTTTTCCTGTTTCACTTTTTTTCCACAACGGTTAGTTCACTTTCCAAAATATTTTTCTGGTTTTAAAGTTGAAGAAAATCCAAAGATCTTTACAACTAATCTTTTAGAAATGATATTTTTTGAAAATAAATTAAACTACCTGAGTTAACTCTAAGACAAAATTTTTACTCTTTTAATTTGATTGTAGCAGCAATAATTAATATTCAGTTTGGAAATTGAAATAAAAATTTTCCTTTATTAATTGGAAAATAACAGTATTTTAAATCTCAAAGTAAGTTAGGTAGAGCCATTCTAAATAAGTGAAACCAAAAAGTTTCCAAAATGTATATTTAAACAGTCAACAAATTTCAGTTGACCTATTTTCATTCCACACATTGAAAACTTTCTAAGCCACACTTTTTGGAAATTAGTTAGTCAAAAAAAAATATTTCTACAGCCCTCTTAAAAAGTGTATTACTGAAAAAATCAGTTTCATCAACAAATCTAATAAAGGTGTATTTTTTATTGAATTTCCTTTGTTTTTTCAGAACTTTAACAATACTTGTTCGGGAATATTTCGACTACAAAGGATTTTTTATTTTATTTTATTTTTTGGGCTTTGCAAAGATCTCAAGAGCAATAAAATGAAAAAGAAAATAAAGAATTCAGAAAAGTTACCTGGCTGTCAAATTGAAAAACAATTTCTTCTGTTATGTCTATAAAAATTGGGCTTTTTGATGCTTTTTTTATTTGACGGAAAGATGTGATTGGTAAATCGTGTGCTTCTTTTGAAACAAGTTTTTTTTGTTTTAATAAACCTTTTTTGACAATCGTTGGTGTTTTATTTCTACTGATGTTTTGTGGAACAAACTTTAATAAATTCTTTGTTTGGGTTTCTTGTGGTACACCATAATCCTTTCAACGAAAAATGTGTTGGTAATTAATAAAAGAATAAAATTAAAAAAAAAAAAAGAAAGAAAAAGTTTTAGGATTGTTTTTGTTTGATATTTGAAAAAGAAGATTGGGAATTAATTTGTACAATTATTTCTTCAAGGAGTTCATAATATATAGTTTGGTTTTTTTGGATTATTTCTTCATTTATTTTTCCACAAAAATCTTTAAAAATTCGGATAATTGTCTCTAATATCCCAATAATGAAAATTGGTGATGGATTAGAGATAGTTGTACAACAAAAAACTAATTCGTTGTGTCTAATAAAACAATAATTGATACCATCTTCACACTAATTCAGAAAGAAGTAAATCGATTAGATGCACAAAAAAAGAAGAAGAAAAAAAATTATTCAAGACAAAGAAATATTTCAAGGCAAATAGGTTGGATTTAAAGATTACAAAAATTGGTGGGCATTCCTTTGATTGCGAGAATTTAATTTTGTGAAACAAGATCTCTGGTGTTTCATTAGGTTTCTTAAGATCATTTTTATCTGTTTTCATAGAAATAAAAAAGCATAAAGAAAAAAAAAGTTTGATAAAAAAGAAAATTTCGGTTTTTTAAAAGAAAAGAAAAAAAACAATACAGTTCTTAATTAATAAACAGTTCCCTCTCGGGTTAAGTACAAAAAATTGAGAAATCATCAATCTTTGAACAAATTTAAAATTGATGAAATAAAAACGTTTGGGGAATAATAACAATTAAAAAATGAAAATATGAAAAAATTTCAATTTTCATTTAAGGTTTACAATCCTTGAAATTTGAAAAATGTTTATCTGATGTGAGGGTGTAGTTATATGTTAATTTGGCACTTTTCTGATCGATCTTGAACTTGGTATGGGTTTTAAGAGTGATTCAAAAATGGCAATTTTTGGCAATTTATTTTTTTTTTTCCCCAAAATCTGAATTTAAGAGTGGAAAACTAATATATGGAACTTAAGTTATAAAAAAATATTTTTTTCATTAAGTTAATTGACAAAACAATATAATGAAAGTTTTTCTCTAAAACCCAAAAATCTCAATTTATTCTAATACACAATACCAATTTTTTTAAACTTACATTCTTCAATTTGAATTTGAGGAAAAAAAATTAATATATAGTCAAAAATTACAATTTTGAACCACTATTAAAACCCATATCAAGCTCAAAATCGATCAGAAAAGTGCCAAATTAATAAGTAACTACACCCTACTTTGTTTAATATTTTTTCAAATTTCACAGGTTGTAAAACTTAAGTATAAACAACTATTATTTATTTTTTTATCAAAGGTATGAGCGTAATTATTCACAAAGGGATACAATTAAATTTGATTCACAAACTCGTTATCATCTTTCAAGAAAGAAGTTAACATTTTTAATTGGGTAACTTTTTTCCCTTATATATTTTTGGACAGAAGATCTTGACCCTTTTTATTTGGATTTTCAGGGCAAAAAAGAAAAAAGAACAATTTTTCAATATTTTTTTTATTTTCTGGAAATTACTCTCTAAGTAATATTCCGGCTGTTTGTCGGGACAAATAACTTGGAAATTTATCATTATTGTTAAAAATAAAAGAAAAATAAACAAATCTTGAATTATCAAAGATTCAAAAAAAAATGAGATATTAATAATATTTTCAATATTGTATGAAATTTCTTAAAGTAAAAAGATAAAAGTGATAAAAAGTTTCAAGTTTGAAGAGGTTTAAACAACAAAAGAATCTTATTAAATGGGTTATTTAACAATATATATTTGTTTTTTATTATTAGATTTGATTATTGAATTTATTTTTTATATGTTTGATATTATTTTCAAATAGATTAGGAAATAGTATAATAAAGAATGTTGATATTTTTAATCCCTGGTTATGAATAACCACATGAAATAATTAAGATTGGATTATGACTCGTTGATTAAAAATAAGCAAATTAAAAGGAATTTCTTTTGGGTATCACTTAATTTTTCATAGTTTTAGAAAGGTTCTATAGTTAGAATTGTTATCTTTATTGTTTGGTTGTTTTTCTGTTTTTTTTTTTTGTTCAATAATAAAAAAAAAAAAAATTTCTGAACTGTTCTTTGAATAAAAAAATGTTATTATTTTTAAGATTAAAATAATTATTTTAATTTTTTAAGAAATTAAGTCGATTTTTATTTTTGAGAATTTTTTAAAAAGATTGGTATTTTTCTTTTTAATGATGTATTTTGTTACACTTGCTTCATAGAAGAAGTTTTTTTTCTTCAATGAAAATATTCTTTTTTGAATTAATTTGGAAATATATTGAATTTTGAACTGTTCCAAAATGAAAAAAATGGATCAAACTTTTAAAAATAATAATTTATTTCTGAAAATAGAATTTTAAATGAGTTTTATATTAAAGTATATAGGATTTTTATGTATGTTTACAATTCCAAGATGTGGCAAATTTTTATGAATTCGTAATAAATTGCATTATATTTTTTTATTTTACAAGCTACTTAAGATCATCAATGAAATTGCATGGGAATGTGGGTACTGCTTGATAATAAATAAAAATTGATTATCGGTGTCTTAATTGCAAAAATTACTGAAAATAAAAGAGATAATCTCCAATAAAAGAAAAAATAAATGAAATGACCTTGATTAAAAATTGGTGGTTTATTTTTCCTCTATTTGGAATTATTTTTTTATTTTTTATAAAGAAAGGAATGGTTGTGTAACTTTCTTCTCTTTAAAGTTCTGATCATTAAATTATGGATAGTTTTTTTTAACCTCAAAATGTTGTACTATAATTTTCAATTAATAGTCTGTCATCATTAGGTAATAATTCCTCTTATCTTGGAACTATTTCAAAACTAAAGCAATATTTAAAGAGGTTTATTGTTATAATTGTTGTTGGGTATGAGTTTTGGAGATGGTTTATATTGTCTCTCTTTGGAAATTTCGTTTCTTTTGGTTTTTTTATTTGTCAAAAATTATTTTTGATTTTTAGAAAATTTTTTAATTTTAACAAATAAATATAAAAATCAAATTTTAGTAAATTAAAATACCCAAAATGAATTCTACCTTGAGACGAAATTGAATTAATAGACACAAAAGAATTATTTCAGATATAAAAGAATACAAATTATAGGATATTTTTTGGGATTATAGAATGGGATTATATTTTACATTAAACCCTTTTATTTAATATTTTGAAGAACTGACAGACCTGACTTTTTTCTTCTTATAATTCTTGTAGTATTTGGGATAATAAAATCAAATATAAAAATTTATAAAAATTGGTTCATTATTAAAGATTTTTCCAAAAAAATCGAGGTCGAACCAAGAAATAAAGACAAAATGAAGTATTCAGTACAACAACAGTTTTTTTAATACTATCTTTTGGTAATGTTTTTCTTTGAATGATTTATTAATAAAATATTTGTTCAAAAATTCGACTTTTTTTAAGATCTCCAAAACAACTTCAACAATTTCGACAATGAAAGAAGACTTAATGTTTGTGTTTGTTGGTTTGATTGAAAATAATATAATGGATTATTATTTGAAGTTGATTGGTTTTTTCTTTTAATCGATTTTACTTTTCGTTTTCAGGTTCTATTAATGTTCCCAATGAAAAACGGTGTTTCTTGTTTTTTTCCTGTTTCCTTTTTTTTCCACAAGTGTTAATTTGGTTTTCCAAATAAATGAGTTTTTAAACTTTTTTGCAACAATCTTTCAAATTTTTTACTTTTTTCCAATACACCTGAAAAAAGTGACAATACTTCACTTTAATTCTTTTGAATGATTAACCCTTTTTAAATTCTTGAGATCTTTTTATTTGTGGACAAATTTATTGTATTCCAACTTGTTTTTTAAGTTTATTCATTTCAAAATTTAAAATTTGGATTCAGTCGAATGAACCACAGACTTAAAGGATTCTTTTGAAAAATTTTGGAAGGTTTATTCTGTTAACAAAAAAAAGAGTTTACTTTTGAATACAAAATATTCAAGTTCTTGTATTTTTGTGTTCCATTGATAGTTTAATTATTTGACTTTTTGCCAAGTGTGGAGTTTTTTCAAAATCATTTTTTTCTTTTGTCTTCCAATTGTAAGTTTTTGTATCTTATTCTTGCTTTTCTTTTTTTTCTTATTTTTTTTTTTTTTTTTTTTTTTTATCGTTCTTTTTGACACTTTTTCGGAATTACTATTTCATTCAATTAATATATTTTCAGCCAAATCTTTTTTTTTGATGTCAATTATTAAATTAATGTGATAACCTTTTTAAACAAAAAGCTGTTGTTTATTGTTTTTTTCTCACTTTGTTTATTAAACAAAAAACAAAAGATAAAAAAACAAAATTACAAAACTAATTTGTTTCTTCAGTGCACAATGATAACTCTTCAAAGAACAAACTACTTTTTATCAAAAATTTTCTGGATGATTCTAGTTTTATCACTTTATTTGATCTTTTGATTTATTAATTGTTTTTTGTTATTTTTCACAGAACGCCTTTTTTGGAAAATATTTTTTTTCTCCTTTTTCAAGAAACCCAATCAGTTGAACTTTCTTTATTCATTTCCTTTATATCTTATGTAAATAATTTTCTCAATTTGCCGACAAAAATTAAAAAAAACAAAATAAAAAATATAGAATCATAACAAATGGACCAAACAATCTACGACGTATTCAAAGGACTCTTAAATAACAAAGACATGCACGATGTTGTCTTAAAAGTTGACGGATCAACAATTTACGCACATTCTCTTGTCTTAGCCTCAAGTGGAGAATTCTGGAAGCAATGCTTTTATGAAGGCAAAAACAAGGACTTTTATAGCTTTGATAGCAAAAATAACAAATGGACATTTGAAATTTCCGATCTTAGCAAGGCCCATTTGATGGATCTTTTAGAATTCTGCTATACACGTGTTCCAAAATTACGTGACGACAATGTTGTTCGAACATTCAAATTCTGTGAAAAGTTCCCAATGGAAGTCATGAAGAATCATTGCGGAGAATTTTTAGCTAAAAACATTACCGAAAACAATGTCATGGAAATCCTCCAGGAATTTAAGGTCAAATCCTTAGAGGAACAAGCCTTCAAATACCTTGCTGAAGATGTTGCACCATGGAAAAAGAAGGATCTCTTTGTCGGATGTCAAGATCCTGAATTAATCACCAAGATCATCAAAATTGAACAAATCGGTGCTCCAGAGCTTTTCGTTTTCAGAAGACTTGTTGAATACGGAAAAGACTTGTGTAAAAAAGAAGGAATGGAAGAAAACCCAGAGAATTTAAAATCTGTCCTTGGAGATTATCTCCCACTCATCAGACTTGATCTCATGACCAGAAAGGAATTCTCAGAAATCTCCAAAACCATGTTATACACCATTGAACAATTATGTGACGCCTCATTCAAAACCCTTTCCAACTTTGATTGCAAAAAGCACCCAATCTCAAGAGGACCACCAATTATCCAAAAGGAAAGAATGAAGATTCTTCACATGAGCGCAAACGGACAAGACTGGTGTGAAAATACCAAAAAATCGATCATGTCGACAGGTATTTCCCAAATTACAATGATCAATGCAGAAACACAAACACCAACACTCGAAGAAATGCTCAAGCATCACGTTGTCTGGGTCAACTCATGTAGATCTTTCCACAACCCACAAGAAGTTGGTGACAGACTTGCATCCTTTGTTGAGGCAGGTGGCAGTGTTGTCATCTGTGCAGCTCATACCTTAAGAAACGATAACGCAAAATGGGTCATGCAAGGTAGATTAACCACTGGCGGATTCTTGCCAATGAGCAAGGGCACCCTCAAGCAAGGTAAAAGATCCAAATTGGGTGCCATCATCCAAAAGGAACATTTGATCGTCGAAAACGTCAAGAAATTCGAAGGTGGAAGATTCTCTTCAAGAATCCTTGGTCAACCAACCGAAGGTGCCGAACTTATCGCTAAATGGTCAGACGGTACACCTCTCATCTTAGAAAAGAAAAAAGGTGAAAGATACGGTGTCGTTGTCGTTCTTAATATTAGACCACCTAACTCAGACCTCGATAGAAAATACTGGAACAAGAAAACTGACGGTGCACTCATGATCGCTAATGCTGTTGAATATGCAGCTGGTGAATCTAAATTAAAATTTGATTAAATTTTTTTATTATTTATTTAATAAATTATTTCTTTTTTCATTTTTGCTTTTTTCTTCTTCTTTTGAAAATCTTGAATAATTCCAAAAAAAAAAAAATATTACATTTATTTTTATAAAGTAATATGTTGAATTTAATTTAAAATGATGACTGGAAAACATTTTTTTTTCTTTATTTTTTCATTTTCATAATAAAAACGAAAAACTGGATCTTTCACATAAATTTTAATATTTTATTTTATTTTTAATATTATTTTTTTTTTATTATTATGTAAGACAGAAGTTAATTAGGGCAAATAAGAAGTACACCTCGCCACCACTTCCATTATACAACAAAAAAAAAGAATAACAAAAACTTACTCATAATAAAATACAATCGTTTGAAGAATTTAATTTGGTAATTTTTAGAATAGTCTTTAATTAAAATTGTTCCCACTTTTGTAAATCATATTAATTATCAAAGTCATAACCGAAATAAGAATAAAAAATTATTTAACATTTCATATTATACAGACCAAAAAATTCCATATTTATCAATAAATAAAAATGATATTGGATTTTTTCGTTCAGCCATAAAAAAGAAATTCTCAAAATAAAACATCATTTTTAAATTCCAAGAACAATATTTGAGATCAAAAAAAAAAAAAATTCTAAATAACATTGTGAAAATTATGGAAAATTGGAAATAAATTCAAATTCATAATTTAAATAATATTTTCAAAATATTAATGAATTTTCATTTAACTGTGATTTAATCTCAAGCTTTTCAAATTACAATTTAGTTATTGGTTTCTTTGGTAAAGAAGAAAAAAAAAAAGATAAGGTTTTAATTTGAAACAGAGGTCTTATCTTTTGACTAATGTGTTTTTTTTTCTTTTAGGAGCACTCTCATCTTGTTGGTATAATTTACCGATTAAAACTCTGTGTTTTCCTTATTTAGGATGTTATCTTCTTACAAATGCCCAAGTAGACTTTTTGTAATATAAATACTCTTTCATTAAAATTAAAAAAAAACATAATTAATAATTTGAAACTTCGTTTTAATATTTATTAAACCCCAATTGAAATTTATCCGGAACATTGATATCTGAAATATGAATAGACAACTACAATTTTTTTTTTGAAAAATCTTTAATAATGAAGTAATTTAGATAAAATTTTATATTTGATTTTATTATCCCAAATACTATTAGAATAATAAGAACAAAAATTTCAAATCTTCAGTTCTTCAAAATATTAATTAAAGGGGTATATTGTAAAAATAAACCCATTGAACAAACTCAAAAAATATCCAATAATTTTTATTTTTAGAGATCTGAAATAATTTTTTTTTATATACTAAGTTAATTTCATGATGGTAGAAATCATTTTGAGTATTTTATTTAACAAAAATTTTATTTTTATATTTATTTGTCAAAATTAAAAGCTTTTTAAAAATCCAAATAATTATTTTTATATAAAAATAATCCAAAAGAAACAAAATTATCAAAGAGAGACAATATAAACCATCTCCAAAACTCATACCCAACAACATTTATAGCAATAAACCTCTTTAAATATCGATTTAGTTTTGAAATAATAAAAAGATAAGAGGAATTATTAACGAATGAATAAACACTGAAAATTTAACAATGAGATTTTAACTATGTTTGGAATTGAAAAAAAAAGTTCCTACTTAACTGATCAACTCATTAAACAGAAGAAACCCACCCAACCATTCATTTCTAAACAAAAAATTACAAATTGTTTTCCAAATAGTGTTAAACTGAATTGAAATTTTGGATCGAGATGATTCAATAAAACTGATAAATTGTAATTTAAGTTTGGATATTTTTACTTGATTTTCCTTTTTGAAATTATTATGTTCAAGCTTTGAATAAAGCATTTTATGAAGTCAAGTGTTATGAAACTCTGTAAAATTAGTTGTTCTTCAAAATATTCTTTGTACTGGACAATTTGATAAGAAACAGATCCAACATATATAAAAATAGAAATTGAACTAACTATTTTTTGAGATTTTTTAGAATTTGTCAGTAATCATTTTTTCTCAATTCGTTTTTAACTAGGATTCACAAAACCTTAAAATGAGTCAAAATTCAAATTTTGATGGAAATGAACTTGCCAATATACTAGCAAATCAGTATGATGTTTTAAAAAAGGAACTGGAAAAAATCCAAGATCAACAACGAAAAACCGATCAAGATCTTCAAAAAATTAAAGAGTCTGTCCGAAAATTAGATCTCGAACAAACAAAAAAAATTAAACAATTAAAAACTCAAATAACAAAAAAGAAAAAACTTTTGTTAACACAAACCGAAATTTATGAAAATGTACAAAAGGAAAACACAAATTTAGGGTTACAAAAAGAAGAATTACTTTTTCAGCTTAACCAATTTAATCAAGAAAACGAAAACGGTCTCAAAGAAATAATGAATGAAGCGAAAAATGATCAAAATCAAAAAACCAATTCTCTTGAATTCAATTCGTTGAAATCTGTTGATCAACAATTCCAATTATTAAAAGACGGGTCACAAGAAGAATTAAGGTTATTTCAAAAGCTATTACAAAACGAATCGCAACTTGAACAATTATCCAAACAACTTGAATTACAGGAGAATGTAATATCTGATCTTAGTGTTGAATTGAAGCTTCTTGAACAAGACTTAAGAATCCAGAATCTCAAAAATTACCAGCAACTGCTTAAATCTCATTCAGAAACCCAACAAAAGCAGAAGGATCAAGATTTAGAACAAGAAGATGAAAAAGAAAAACAAAAAAACTTTTCAAATTATTACAAAGGCGTTACCGAATCAAATAGACTCAAGGGAGAAAGAGTTGCTTATTCTCTCCATTTATCAAAAAAAAACAATTCCTTGACAAAAACAAAAAAACAATATAAACTTAAACATGCAAAGGTTGTCCATTCCGTAAATGAATGGAGAAGATCTCATCAAAAAATACTTAACTCTAAAAAATAATAACCAATTATTTTCAAATGAAAACTCTTATCATGTTTCTTGGTGTTTGTTTTGTTGGGCTTGGCTTAGTTTTTGGATTATAATCATCTTGAAAATTTTCTTTTTTGTTTTTTAATATAGATCATACCAGAGAATGAGTCTCCAAATAAAATCTACCCCTTGCCAAGTTCATCATTAATCCAAGCTTACTTTAATTATCTGTGATAAATTCTTCCTCTTCAGGGAAAAGCTTCTACCACGGAGAAGTCTAAGATTAAAGTATGTTTTTATTAAAGTGTAAATCACATTAGTGCGCCATAGTTCAAATGTATCTAAAAATTGGATTAGTTAAATGGTGATATTTGTTGATCAAATCAATTAAAAATGATCTATGTATTAGTAAAAAACCCAAAGAATTTTCGAACAAAAATCTGTTTTACGCCACAAATTTAAAGGTTGAACCATTAATTTTCAGAATCCAAAGTTGCAAAATATCTTTCTTAAATTTGTCTTAAAATGTAGATTAGTAATAGCAAAAAAAAATTATTTTTTTTGAAAAAATTAAATAATTTGCTTTAGAGATAATTTTGTCAAATTATTTCCACACATATTGAAAATATATTGATGTAATAACTAGCTTTATCTATTAAAAGGAAACAAAAAAATCAATATTTGGGTTTTTATGTTGGCGATTATTGAGTTAATCTTTGAAATTAAAAAATTGAAAAAATTATTTACTTTTGGGGTTTTTGAAAATATGCATTATTGAATGCGGTGAATATTATTAATTTATAGTTAATATTTACAGATCCTGGGAAAGGAATTAAAAAAAAAACATTCAAAAATGAAAATTTTTAATCGTGTGATCATCAGTAAACAATCACATTATTTATCGTGCAATAAAATTTCTAATAGATTTTTTCTGGTAACAGAAACCACAGAAATAACAGAAACCATGAGAGCACTTAGCACTAATACCATTTAAATCTCAATTATAACATATTTTAATTCTAAATAAATCTAGAGTGATGCTAACCTTTTAATTACATGATTTGGTAATGTGATAATTTCTTAAATCTCCAATTGGAATATGATCGATAATTTAATTATTGAATAGGAAAAATTTTAATACAAATTTCTAGTATTTAAAGAGTTACGTTCGAAATGATTTCATCAATATACACATACAAATTTCATTCTTTATTATTAATTGAGTGTTTTACGACCTTTTAATCAATAGATGAAAATACTTTATTTATTGTAAAAAATGTTATTTTTTTGTTTTCTAAACCCCAATTCAAAATTTTTAACACACCAAAATTCGATTTGTGAAAAAAAAACTTATTTAATCACTTCTCGAAGATTTACCAAATTAGAACCATTCACTAATTGAAATGTTAACACCTTTTTATAAATTACAATACCCACAAAACAAAAAATAAATAATTATCAATACAAATAAATCATGGGTGTGTTAAAAATTTTGGAGAGAGCAAAACAAAAAAAATACATTAGTAAATCTGTTTAAATTCTATTAGGAATATAGATCGATCAAAAGGTTAGATACTACCAACTAATTTTATTTGAGTTCTTCTATTTGGAACAACTTTCAACTTTAACATAATATAAACCTTGTTGATAAAAATTTTGATCCAACGAAGCCAATTACGTAATTCAAAGAATGAAATGAAAACAAAAACTAAAAGATGAAAAAATGATTTTCATATTTTTCAAGAATCAAAATTATCTCCAATTTCAATGAAATTGTATTGTTTTGATTGTTTGGAACGTTTTAGCTGGGTGGAAAATTTTGAATTTTAGTTTATTTTATGAACTATTGTAAATACAAAATACAGTAACTTTGTTTCTGTTAATTGCAACTAAAAAATTTCCAGAGTCAATTCTTTTTTATAATTAAACTTGTAAAAATAGATAAGAAAAAAATTGAATAATAATCTTCGGAGAATAGTTGATAGACTGCGGAGTAAAACTAATCACTCACAATATTTTCAAAAAATCGTAAAAAATTAAAATTCTTAGTATCCATTGAGAAAAAAAACTGTACATTTTGATCCCCTATTGAAGATTTAAAAAAATTCAAATAGAAATCAAAATTATTTTTCAACAAGGATTTTCACACTTTTAATAACAGCATTGTAACACAATTTTACAAGTTAGATAGATCTTCAAATATTTTGTTTTTTGCAAAAAAATTATCACAAAATAATCTTCGGAAAAAAATGTGAAAGAAAGTTAAAAAATGATTTTAATTTTGAAATTTTCAAAAAATAAAATTTTTCTTCTAATATCTATTTAAACCCTTTAAACACACGTTATTCATCTATTATAACTTTACTAGTTTGACTAAAAAATATTTTTTATCCTGAAGTTCCAATTCCTTAATGTTTTGAAAAAAAAAAAAAGAAAACAAAATAAAAGAAGTGAATTTGCAATTCTTTAATGGTTTCTAATAAATTATTCATTTATTTTTGAACGTTACTAAAGATAAAAAAAAACTCAAAATTTTATTACTTAAAAAATCAAAAAATCAATTCCAATTCGATTAAAAAAAATAACTAAGAATGTTTTTTTTAACGAAATTATTTTGATTTATAATTAATTAAACTAAATTTCATAATAAATAGATCAATTTTTTTATTTATTTATTTATTACTTTTTTTTTAGATGAAAAAGAAATATTGCTAGTGTATAGAACTGAACATTAAAATCATTTTTTTTTATAATAGCTAACATCAATTTTTAAAAATATTTATTTCCAAATTTTGATTTTTAATGGGCTAATGATTAAAAAATGGAGTTAATATTTTATATTTATCCAAAATTTAGATTAAATATTTTTAAGTTACCTGTAACAGATTATTTTGATTGATAATTTGACCAAATAATGTTAATGATTGTAATTTCCATTTTAAAAAAATATAAAAATTATACAGTTAACCAAAGGTATCTTCTAATATTTCAAGAATAAATTTTAAACATAAAAAAAAAAAAAAAAAAATACTTTTTAATAATTTGAAAAATAATTTCAAAATCTTTTTAATATAAGATCAGTAGATTCTACAACTATTTTTTTTGAAAACCAATTTATTTTTCAAATCCTTGATTAATTAACAAATAAGATAAATCGATATTTTCTAAAATTGTACCCTTTCAAAATTTATTGATTTTTTAAAAACTAAATTTTTTTAATTATGATAACAATTTTTTCCTAATTTTAACAAAAAGATACTTTAAAATTTGATTTAATTTATTTCAAAGATAGATAATTTTGACTTTGTTTATACCCAAATTCATCTAAAAATAAAATTCTAAATAATAATTAATATATTAACTATCAATTATATACATATCACATACCCTTAAGAACCCCCAATTACATGTTTACCTTTGAAATAAAAAAATTTCACTTGAATCTGTCACAAAAAGATTCTAAGATAAAAAAATTATAAAAATTTATCTTTTAAAAAGGTTTTTATAATTAAAAATTAAATAGGAATATATAATAAAAAATGAATTTGTAGAAATTTTTCATCATTTAAAAATTTTTTTTTGGTTATGTGATTTCTTTTCATGGAAATATAAGTAAAAAGATATATTTTTTTTTTAGATAAAAGTTTATTTAAAGATCAAAAAATTTCCATTTTACATGATTAAAACATATCATTCATTCCTAGAATAATTTTGATGTACTTTACACCTCAAATATCCACAAAATACTCAAATAAATAATTTGTTCATAATAAAAGATATTTTGACCATCTTCTAGAAAATTTATTTTATCTATTGATTACTCTTCAATAAAAATATATATATTTCATTCAAAATAATTATATATATATATATATATATATATATATATATAAAACTTAAAAAAAAAATTAATATTTTTTTTCATTGTAAAATTTTTTTGTTTTTTCAACAAATAATTTTTTTAAATTTCAAATTATTTGGTTATAGTTCGACCCATTTCAATTATTGATTTTTTTTTTCAATTTATTTTTTACTGATTTTTTCATTTTTGACTTTGTAAAATCTACACATGGAATAAACAATATCTTGAATAAGAGTCCATATATCAGAACTTATTTTACAAGATATGGATTAAATTTGATTGAAAAATTCAATTTTCACAATTTTTTTTTTTCAAATTTTTACAAACAACAAAAGTTTAAAAAAAAATTTAACTGGTTTTGAAATATTATTTTTTATACACACATAGGTTATTTAAAGAATAATTTGTCTTTTTACTAAGTTGAGAGGTTTAAATTTATCCTGTAAAAAACTTTTTATTAATCTAATTCAACTGTATGAAATGACATTATATTATTGTTTTTTGTTTTATCAATTCTTCTGTATTACTTAAATTGAAGTATTAAGAATTTTATTCATATTAAACTTTTAATCTTGGGCTAAAAAAAGGAATAAAAAATTTCTCTTAATTCAATATTTATTGAAATTTTTGTCTAAAAAAATGAATGAAATTTCTATATATTATATTTAGACCTTTATTTTCTTTATCATAAAATATAAGACACCATTTGTAAGTTATGATTAAAAAATCAGTGTTTTATGTTTTGTATTACAAAACTAATAATAAAATTTCTAATTTAAACAATTAAAAAAAAAAAAAAAATATTTATAAAAAATTGTAAAAAATGAATAATTAAATTTTTTTTTTCAAATACTAAAAAAAAAAATACCTATCATAACTACTTTATCTTTCAACTATTTTGTCTTTTTATTATTATTCAAATCTGTATTAAAGATAAATAAAAAAATAAATATATAAACACATAAATATCATTTTAAATCTTTTATTTTAGACTTTGAAAAATTTTGGTTAATCCGGGGTACTAAGGATAATATATTTTGGGGATTTCTGTACATTGTATTATTTATTATTTTTTTAATAAATAAAATTAAATTATTGAAAGAAAATAAAAAAATAAAAATAAAAACAAAGCAAAAAGAAACGATTTAAATATTTTAAAATTAAAACAATAATTCTATATTGAATATAATTTTATTGATTTGTCATAATAATAATAATAATATTAATAATAATAATAATAATCATAATCATAATGAGAATAATTTATATTATTTGTATTTTAATTGTATTTTATTATAATTTTGCATATATTTTGGAGAAAGGTTTTCAGGGATATCATTTTGGAAATACTCAAAAAGATTTACATACTGAGTAAAATTATTACGCCCCCAAGAAATATCTAATAGAGGTATTATAAATTTCTTATTTAATTTATTTAGTGGTATTATTTGTAAAATCAAATCTAATTTATTTTTTTCAAACAATGCATTAATTAATTTTTCATGAGAACCCATTTGATATAAAATTTTACAAGATAAAAGAAGCAACGGCTCATAAGCTGTATCAATTTCGATTAAATATAAGGCAATTCTTTTAGAATCGCCGATTACTTGTGATTGTATGAATTGCGTCAATTTTTCAAATTTCTTTTCTATTAATAATATTTGCACGATGAATTTTAAAATGGGATAACTGATTTTTAATTGATAAAATTTTAATGATCGAATATATTCGATGATTATTGAAAAAAAATAATTTATAGAGACATTTTGTTGATGTAATGGAAGAAATACATATTTATAAAAATCGGATTGATTTATTATTGCAAAGGGAATATTATTTAATATAATTTTATTTTTATTATTATAGTTCAATATATTATTATAATTATTTTTCTTATCTTTTGTGTTTTTTTTCACCTTCCTGCCCTTTTTTTTCCTTTGGTTTTTAGTTGTAGAACTTACTAATAGTGAAGTTGTAGAAAGTGGGGATTGTTTAACTTCATCTCTATTGATTATATCGAACCCTGAAAGTGTGAGTTGTTTTTTCTTTCTTTTTTTATTACCCTTGCCCCCTTTCTGTATGCTCTTGTAAGTATCACTGTTATGGAAACTTCTTTGCTTGCTTAAAAATAAAATGTTATCTGTTGATGAGTATTTTTGATGCTTATTCATATTTTGAAAAGTCGAAATCGTTTTTCTTCTCCGTAATGATTGTTCCCTTGGTGTATTGGCTTCATTTGATGACTTTTTACCATTTGGCTTATCACTTAAAAAATCTGAACTTGAAGGAAATTGATCTTCTAAATGATAAATTTTTTGATGTGATATAGAATAATATCTGTTAATAAAATGAAAATATTTTGAAATTGTCAATAGATTTGTTTCATTTTTTAATTCATTAAATAATTGGCTTAGAATTATTTTTTTACAATTGTTTCTTCGAAAGAAAAATTTAAACATTGAATTTTTATTTTTGAAATAATTTGCAAAACTTTTGAAGTTGATTTTTATTTTCCCTAAAAACCCAATTTTTGGTAAAAAGATCAAATTAGGTAATATACAATTCCAAGAGACACTATAATCTGGTAATTGTTGCTGTTCCCGCCCCTGTTTTTGTTCTTGTTTTTGTTCAAGTTCCTTTTCGCTCCCTCGATTATTTTTAGATAAAGAGGATACCCATTTATAATCTTTTTTTTTTGTGTTTTTAAGATTTTTTGAATGCTCAAAAGTTAAACTTTTAGTAATAATTCCCCTTTTTTTACCCAAATAAGCAAAATCATAAACTATTGATTGACAATAATCAATATTATGAATTAATAATAAATTGTCAATGACACTAATTGAAAAATTATTATTTAAATTTGGAAGTATTAAACAATTAGATTTGGTTTCATTGTTACCAATTTCGGTTATAAAAATTTTTTGTCTTTTAATTTCACTTACTAAATGCAACAAATAAACCTTTTGATAAATTTGAACTAATTTTAATTGTTTAGCGATAATATTTCGTAATTTTAAAAAATTTTTAATTCTTTTTTGATTTGTATTTGAAATTATGTGTTTTTGTAACTCAATTTTTGTTAATTTGTTTCCTTGATGATTTTTAAAAGATATTGGAATAATAATATTTTTTTTACATAAACATAATAATTTTAATTTATTCTTGAAGATGATATAAATAATTGAATGAATATAATAATAAATAAATAGAAAAAGAGAGAAGATGGTAAAGAATATTAATATAATAATTTACAAATTAAAAAAAAAACAATAAAAAAATTTAATGTAAAATAAAAATTTTACTAGATAGACAAATCCGCTGATCATAGAAATTTTCCAACTTTTAATTTGTTTAAAATTAAAATTTTCATTCATCTATACAATTATATAGATACAGATACAGATAAAGATATAGATATAGATATAAAAAATTAATTAATTATTGTTTGAAAGGAAATATTTTGTTTTTTTTAGTATTTTCTTATATGCGTTTTTCTTGTTATCGCCTGAAATTATTATAAATATATTGAATATTACAATTATTTCTCTTGGGTAAATAGTAAACAGCTTTATTAAGCTTATTTTAAAATAAAAATATTATTTTAATAAGAGCGCTTTTAATAAATATATTAGTAAATCTCAACTAAAACTCAAAAATTTTCGATCAGTTTAAACTATTTAAAATAATTATAACCTAAATTTCTTCAATTTGATGTAAAATTGTTTTATTTCGGTCCAAAATATTTTTAATTTAATTGAGTTAAATTTGTGGTTGTTCTGTAACTCCATATCGTTACCAAGTAATATAAGATTTTATCAATATCTTTTCCAATCCACAATAAAGTTTAAAAAATCGCAATTGGTTTTATAAAATTGCGAAATTACAGAAAATTGCAATAATCAATAATATCGTGATAATTTCACAAAATTACGATATTCGGTAAATTCACAATAATTATTTAACAACCGTGATAAATGCCAAAATATCCCAATGAAAAAGTCATCGCGATATAATAGTTGATGTGTTTCTGGACTAATTCAATGATATTGTTAAAATGAAAAATTTTGTTTTATCAAAAAACTGATTATGTGAAAAAAAGTTTATTCTTTTAAAAAATACATAAAAAAGATACTTGATTCTATCAAAGATCAGGTCATAGAGTTTTATTGTATTTTCTTTTGATTTGGTTAAAAGATCGATCCGATCCTTGATCAACAACAGCAATAACTAACAGTAAATAAATAATTTATCAATCTACCGTGGTATTATAAATTGCTATTGAATAAAAAGGATTCTAAAACAACCAACCCTTCACTCGTTCTTTAAAGTATATGTTCTTGGGTTAAAACATTTTGATATATCCTATGAAAGCTGAAAGGGGTTGGATAACTTTTTAAAAGCTTTCACAACAACCTATCCACATTACCACCAATTATTAAGATCGTTTGGAAAACTTGTTTTCTTTTTTTTTATTCTTCTTCTCTTATCTTTGTATTGGACAGAAAAACCAAGTAAAGTTTAGATTTTTTTTTAATCGATCACCAATAAGAAGGAAAATTTCTCTTTCCTCTTTTTGGTTATTTAACTTTTGAAAGCAATAACCGCATTTTAAAAAAACACATCTATTTTATAGGTTTAAGTGCATTTTCTGAATGCGATTATTATTTCTTTGATCGCAATATTTGTGTGTAATTTTAATTTTTGGTGAAAAAAATGAATTGGCCTCGATTAAAATTTTTGATTCAGTTTTCTTCTGTTCGGAAACAATTTGTTATTTTTGTTAAGAAATGAATGCTTGAGTGAGTTTCTTCTCTTTAATGAACTGATTAGTAAAGTAGGAACTTTTTTGTAAGACAAACCAAGTTATTCTCTAATTTTAAAATTTTTGTGTTTCTTCATTTGGTAATAATTCCTCTTATCTTTGAATTATTTCAAAACTAAATCGATATTTAAAGAGGTGTGCTGTTATAATTGTCGTTAATTAAGAGTTTTGGAGATTATATTCATTATTGTCTCTCTTTGATAATTTAGTTTCTTTTGGTTTTTATATTATATCAAAAATTATTTGGATTTTTAGAAAATTTTTAATTTTGACAAATATAAAAATCAAATTTTAGTTCAATAAAAAAACTCAAAATGAATTATGATGATTGACTAAACGTATAAAAAAGAATTATTTCAGATATCTAAGAATAAAAATTATTGGATATTTTTTGAGATTGATGACTTGGTATTATTATTAAAATAAAAGCCCTTTATTTAATATTTTGAAAAACTGATAGATCTGGCATTTTTATTCTTATAATTCTAATAGTATTTTATCTAATAAAACCAAAAATAAAATTTTATCAAAATTGGATCGATATTATAAAATTTCCAAAAAAATCGAATTCGGTCCAATAAAAGAATGAAAAGAAAAAAAATTGAAAAAATTGATACAAAAAATCTTTTTTAAATAAAAGATTTTTTTTCTCTAGAAAAAATCTAGGATTTAATAAAATATTAGAAAAATAAATCAGTTAAAGATTTTGACAAAATAAAAATCTACGAATTGGATCCAAAAAAGAAAAATAAAAAAGAGTATTTTAAATTTTTGAAAAGAATTCAACAAACTTTTTTATTATTGTATCAATAATCAAAAGGAAGAAATAATAAATTTTATCAAAAAAAGGAATAATTTTTTTATTCACAAAGTTGGAGATGAAGGAATACAATTAAATTGTCTACCCATATTAATTACTAATACTTTAGCAAGGTTTTTTCAAAAACTTGTTTCTAAAGGAATCGAAGACTCTTGGGATTTAATATCAGATTCTCAATTCGGATTGAAAAAAAAATTAGAGACGAGAATTGCTGTTTTAAATTTAATTTTTGAATAAAAAAAACTCAAAAATAAATATAAAAATAAAGAATTATTTGTGGTTACAATTGATATCAAAAAATGTTTGGATACTATTAGTCATATATAAAATACACTATACTCTTGATATATATATATATATATATATATATATATATATTAGAAATAAAAAAAATCAAAATACGGATAAAAAATTATTTTAGAAAAGTTGGATTAGGGGTTTATCAGGGAGATACTCTTTTTCCTTTATTATTTGGATTTATCAGCCATTTCCTAATTGAAAAAATTAAACACCTTGTAAAACATGTTTAGATGTTTGAAAATGATTTGATTTTGATAATGGAAGTACCAATTTCAGAAATCGACAAAAATTAATAATAATTTATAAAATTATTCAAGAATTTGGAATGAACCCAAAGATTGATAAAACACTAAAATCAAAAAACTTTATCTGAGATTAAATATTTAGGAATCTGGTTAGATAAAGAGAAACATCTACAAGAAAATTTCAAGAAAATAAAAAAGTTTTAAAAAAATAAAAAATATGATTTTTAACCAAAAAAAACTAGCAAAAGATGTAAAATTCCAAATGTTCAAAACAATATGTATAAGCCAATTATTCTATGAACTAGTAATTGTTAATCTGAATCAAAAAGATTTTGACTCAATTGATGTTTGGATAAATAAAAAAGTAACAAAACTTTTACAAATCAATCCACATTCTCCTAGAATAATTTACAAAGCTGAAGATAAAATTGACCAAGCCAGAATTTCAATATATAAAAGAAGATATAAACTCAAAAAGAAATTAGAACTTCAGGGGTTTGAACACATTTCAGACCATTTAAAATTTTCCAAAAAAAAAGACAACGAAAATATTAATTGAGAAAGTAGAAAATTTAAAATTATTAAATGTAAATCTTAGCCTATTTCAAGAAAAATTGATAATAAATAGTTTCGGGTGGAAAGGCCAAGAATATTTAAAAAATATTAGATATAATAATAATATCAACAAAGCCGTGAAATGCTGTGGAGAGAGCTGTCAAGTGTCTAGCTTTTCCAGAATTTAAAAGAATAGAGAAAAATCTTTTATTTCACTCAATTCTTTTAAATTAAAAAAAACCTAATGGCATTTTTTTTTCCAGAATTCGAAAGAATAGAGAAAAATCAAAGATTTTACTCAATTCTTTTGAACACTGGGCAACCTAACGGCTGTAAGAGATAATTAATTTCCTCCCTTCAAAATAAAAAAAAAAAAAAGAAAACAATTTTTTTACAACAAGAATAGCAAAAATTTTGTCACTTTTTTTACTGAACAACATTTTTGTTTTTTTTTTCAAATTTTTTCAAATTTTGAAAGTAATTAATAATCAATCCAATAACCCCCAATTTAAAAATTTTTGCCAAGTAAAACTTTTTAAAAACTTACAATTCAAAACATCTTTTGGCTTTTGTACTTTTCATATAAAATAGTTTCAGGTTTTTGAACGTAAACAAATATTTTTAAACTTTGGATCACTTTAAAAAATTTTAAACAATTTCAATCTGTGTTATCTTTTTGTCAACATCATTTTTTACTTTTTTTTGGGCTTTCAAAACTTTCGGCAAGTTTTTGAAATTTGAAAGAATATTGGAAATCAGAGACTGAAATCTTGCAGAATGTTAGTATGAAAGGTCAAAAAAGTCTTAAAAGTATTTATATGGGTTGTGATATTCTTGTCGTGTTTAATTTAAGAAATAATTTCATTTTTTTTGCGATTGTGTGGATTATCGTGATTTTATGATTTTTCGTGATAGAGTTCGATCAATCACAATTTTTTAATATTATCGCGAATTTATTCCTAATATTGAGGCAATACATTTCATCATCAAAACCTCTTATGGTTTTGTTAGATTCATTTTTCAAGGGATTAGAGTCACCATAGATTCATCGAATGATTAAAGTATGTTGTAATTGGGTGTAAATGATATGAGTGCTACATGGTTAAAATGACTCCTAAAAAAATAAACTAGATTCCAAAAATTTGGACACAGCTTTTACAGTGGAAAGAACATCATTACTACACTTTAAATTCAATTTGGAAAGAATTTTGATTTTACAAACTATTATTTCATTTTTTGTCTTTTTTGTTTTGTTTTCATTTCCTTTTTTGCAAGTTACGTAATCTGTTTCCTTAGATCTGAAAAAAATTTTCAATGGTTGATAGAAGGTTAGTGTTGAGTTTGCTAAATTGGAAAATAACATACAATTGGCTGATGGTATCTTAACATTTGATCGATCAACAATTGTTGGTGAAATTTCAACAAATTTACCAATACATTTTTTGTTCCGCTCGTTTCATTATTTTGGACACACCTGTTTTTATTTTTGAGTTTTATATTTTTTTCTTTTATTTGGATTAAAATAATTACTTATAAAAACCTTAATACTGGGTTACTTAAATGTAGTTTTATATTAGGTTTGGAAAAATACAATAAATTGGGTTTTTTTTTGCCTATTTTTGATTTTGGGTGTGTCCAAATTTTTGGAATGGGATTTATATTATAAATATTATTACACAATAAATTATTACATTTTTTACTAAGGATCTCAATTAAAAAAGATTCATTTTGGAAAAATTTTTTTAATTCCTTTTCCAAATCTAAAAATAGAAACACAAAATACAGTATTACAGTATTTAATAATTTAGATTTAGAACTTCCAAAAGTAACTGTTTTTATAATTTTTGAATTTCAAAGATTAACTCAATAATTATAAGATTAAAACCCCAAAGATTGATTAGTTTTTGTTTCTTTTTTATAAAAGGTAGTTGTATTTTCAATATATTTTCATGTGTGGAAATAATTTGCCAAAATAATCTTCTATGGGTTAATCACTGAATTTTTTATCAACTAATCTTACATTTTTTAACTACTAATCTACATTTTGAGACAAATTTAAGAAAGATACTTTTCAGCATTTCGAAGTCTTTAGATTGATAATTCAACCTTTAAATTTGTGGCTAAATGTAGATTTTTTTTCTAAAATTCTTTTGGGTTTTTTTCTAATACAAGGGATCATTTTTAATTGATTGGATCAGCTTTTAGTATGAATTTACTAATCAAAATTTTTAGAGACATTTGAACAATGTAGCACAAATACCATTTACACTCAATAACAATATACTTTAATCTTAGACTTCTACATTGTAGACGCTAACACTTATGTTAGATTCTTTTTAAAAATCCAAAAAAATGAAAAAAAATCTATTAGATTCCAAAAAGTCCCAATTTAGAAACTTCAAAACTGACACACCAATTTCCAAAATTTGAAGTAATACCGATTTAAACTTGAAATTGACTGCCACTCTTTGGCTCGTTTTTCAAAAAATGTGATTAGTTTTCATTGTTGGTTTGCTGAGATCTATTTTACAATACTTGTTGCTTTGCTTTTAATATGAAATAGGTACCCACCAGCAAAAAAGATGAAAAAAAAGAACAAGTTTGATTTCAAAAAGAACATTTTCATCATCAGAAATAGACTCTTAAAAGATAAAAAAAAAAAAAAAACAACAAGGACGGGATATTGCAGCTTTGGGTTTCTTGATGTTTGAAATAGTTATAGGAAATTGAAAAGTAAAGCTCAGATTACCTTAATAACTTTTCACAAAATATCCTTGCAGATAAAAAAAAGTAAAAGTAAGATGAACCAAAATCGGTATTTAATATTAATAAAAAGAATTATAAGTGATGTGAATGTTAACACTATTATACTACAATTCTAATAAAGCACATCCAAAAATTAAGGTTAAAATTAAAAGATCATTTTGTTCGATCTTTCAAAGGCTTGTTTGGTTGAGCAAAGCAAAAATGAAGGCTCAAAAGTCTAAAAATAAGAAAAAATATTACATACCCTAAAACGAATAACTTCTTGAGTACTAATCAAAATCCCTTCATTATCATTCAACCACCTAATTCCCAAATAATGGAAATTGGGATTTTTGGCTTTTCTTGGTGAATAAGAAAACGTTTTGAAGAGTTTTGATTGCAAATGATAAAGCTTCAAGATCGAAAAATTGTTATTTTCAATGATAATACCGAACATTTGAAGATATTTTGAACAACGTACATCAATAATTTTTGAGTTAGGAGGAAGATCGTTGATTCTTTAAATTGTTGAACCAGTTAAATGAAAACCAAGAAAATAATAATAACAATAAAAAAAAAAAAAGAAATTTTAGTTTTGTTTTTTTGAAAGGGGTTATTCTTTATTTCAAAGAGAGAAATCAAATTGGATGCAATAGAAACCTTACTCACTAATTTTTATTTTGTCGTTCATCCAATTTATCAGATAGAGGATATTATTTTCGATATAAAGTAGTTGCTTTATGCCTTCGTCATAATCAGAGTATATTTTGTAGCTTGATTTAAAGTGAATGTGCTTTGAAAAATAAAGGTTTGTGTTGGGAGAGTGCTTTACTTTTTCCATTTGTTTGCAAAATAATAAAAAGAAAAAAATGACATTTCGAAATTAGAATTACTTCATCTTTGAGAATGCATATATTCACAATTTAAAGTTAATTCAATATAAACTTGATATTTTTTACACATTGTTTCAATAAAGTTCTTCATAAATTTGTTCAATTGTATCAATTTAATATGATTTTTTGACTCATTCTCTCTGAAATTTATAGAACTCAATCAAAATATGAGAAAGGAAAATTCAATCAGATTTTTTTTCTTTGGATTGAAATTTTATCAGAAAATTCAACTTTGAGATTCCTTTTTCCCATATTTTTATCCAAATTATGATTACAAGAAATTTAAGGACGAAGTTTATGTACTTGAAGTTGTTGATTTTTTGCATTTTTTTACTTTCACTTCTCAAATAGAATTTTCTTTCTGAAGTAATTGGATCCAAAAAATTACTTGTCTCGAAAGAGAAAATCAACACAAACAAAAAAAAATTTTCAAATAGATTTTTGGATGAAAATTGTTAAAATAAATGACTTTTAAGGAGTTTTCAAGTACAAGTCTGAATTTCAAAACCTTTCAAACTTTTAAAAGTAAATCTAGGGTGATGTAAATAACCTGTGACAACAACCTTTAACCCATTACTAAAATTTAACTCGTGTTTTTTTTTCAGACTGGCTATTTGATATAAGAACCACATATATTCTTGATTCAGATTCAAATTGACTTTAGAGGTTAGATCTTTGATTAATCGATATGGGTCAATAATATTAAATGCTTTTGTTTCAAATATTTCATCATATTTACAAAATTTCTGAGATTAAATGATTGTTTTATAAAAATTCAAAAAATGAAATTTCACTACTCTTTTTGTTTGTATTCTAAAAATTAACTTTTTAATCTTTCAATATCTTCATAATTCTTTTTTAAAATTTATTTTAAGAACCCTATTACTTGTTTATATACTGTTTTCATCCCTTTGAAATCTTTCTGTTATTTCTACACCCAACCAATATTTTTTGCAGGATTTAAATTTTAGTAATGGGTTAAAATAAAAAATCACTGATTATTTGCACCAATGTAAATAATATTTAGAACTGCTTGAGGAATTTTTTAAGTTTATAGATTTGAAATGGATATTATGAAATTGTAAAATCAAATTTTGAAAGGATCTCAGAAAGGTAAAATTGTGTAAATCGAAGGAATTGTTGAAAATTTTATATTTTTTTAAAAATAAATTCGAGGTGATAAAATTAACTAAAATTATAGAATATCTTACAAGAGTGTTTTAACGATAATTTCATTGTTTTAACGGGAAAACCCAATCCTTAAATATACAAAAAATAAAATTTTTTGAAAAAAATCAAAATTATTATCAATAAAAATTATCTTTTAGATTTTTAACAATGTGAAAGAAAGTATTGCTCATAATTTATAAGTAGACCCATTATAACAATTTTTTTTAAAATAACTTGTTAAAATACTCTTTTATAACAAAAAATCATCCAAGAATCAATCCCCCCTCAAAAAAAAAAAAAAAAAATAAATTTAATAAATTTCTTATTTTCTTCAATCAAAGTTAAATGAGGTGTGTTAGTTTAACACTGTGCTTATAAATAAAATTCAAATATTGTTGTTATTGTAATTGAGCTATTTCCAAAAAAGTAAGGCAAATTTATTTTTAAAATATCTTTTCTAAACTCAACAATAATAAAACTATTTAAATATAGAAAATTAATATTTATAATCTATTGATCCTTCATAAAAATCAATTTTTTTTTTTGTTTTTAAGATATTAAATTTTTTGTAATAAAAAGATAAAAAATATCTGTCAACACTTTTGTATGATATTTTTTAAGGATGAAAATTGGTATATTTTTTTTTCTTTTTGTTAGAAAAAAGTATTTTTCATTGGGGAATTAATCCCAACAAAATATTTAACTGAAGTAATCTCTTAAAAATGTATTTTATTGTTTAAAAAATCATACATTTTCTTCTTATATTGCCAATTTTTTTTATTGAAATTGGTTATATATTGTTTTTCCAAAAAAGTTCAATTTTTTTTTTTTTTCATTTTTTTAGAAATATTTTAGAGAAAATATTTTGATATAAAAATAATAGTTTTCGATTCAATTAGTATCAATATTAAACTTAATTTCCTATTACTATTTAAAGAATAGAACCAATAAAAAGGTGGAATTTTGATGAAATGTAAACAAATATGTATAACTTTTAATGGAAATACGGTAATTATTAAAGAATAATTTTTTCAACTAGAACCGTTTTCGTTTGAAAATTTTTAACTAAAATATAATACTTAAAAAGAAAATTCCCTTTGAATTATAAATTAACTCAAAAAATTAATAACTAAACTAAATTCCAAAATAGTTGCCGATTTTTCATCCGAAATAAATTTATTTAATTGTTTTTTTTTTTTTTAATAACAATTTATTTTAATAAAGTTATTTAGATCTAATAACCAATATAGACTCAAAAAATAAAAATATAGGGTAATCATTTTATTTTTTGAAAGACAAATGAAAAAAGAAAATAATAATAATAATAAAGTTTTGCCACCAATTTGGAAATTCGGTTTATACATATTTATAAGGATATTATTTAAACAACTGTAATAAAATTATTTATTTGATATAGCTATAATTCTTTTTTTAGAATTTAATAGAAAAATTGGTAATATTTTGATAAAATTACTCTTTAAATGTCCTAAATAACCACATGTAAATCAACTTTAAAGGGAAATTGCAGACATTCTATTTACCAAATAATTTTTTTTTATTTTATCTTTAATTTATCCAAAAATAAACCAAAAAAAATTAAGAAAAAGTTAATTTTTTTTTTCCTTTATCAATTATTATATTGTTTAATCTTTTAAAACAATCAATAGTCACCTAATTGAATTTTGGTTTGATTATAAAAAAAAAGTAATCATATTTTACTAATATTTGGTAATCATCGACCAAAAACTCACTGATGAAAAATTGAATTATCATTAAAGCAAATATTTTTTTAACAATTATCTGAAACACAACTCTATGTGATCATATAACACCTTATTTCAGAAAATGTTGTTTCAATTAAAATTATTTAAAAAAAAAAAATTAGTAAATATATTGTCTTTTGGAATATTTATTCTTATTTGGTTTATGGACCTTCGGCAAACAAGGAACTTTGAGTTTTCTTGATTCAAATAAGAGAAAAAAAAATATACTTAACAAACAACAAATACTTCTTATCAATGACCTTATAATTGGATCTTCTCTGTTTGATTGATGGGTATTGTTTAAGTGAACCCATTCTTTTTGAAAAAACTTTTAAAGCATATTCTTATCATATAATCCAAATTGTGATCAATGAAATAAAAAAGTTTTTCTTTTTTAAATTCGGAAATTATTTTTCCTTTTTCTTGCAAAGAATTTTGTTTCTAATATTTTTCTGCTTCAGAAAAACACTAATAATCTTCCGATCTGAAATTTAATGTAATTCTTGGTGAAAGGTGTCTGGTTTTTGAGTTCACCCTTCTTGTGAAATTACCAACCTAACCTTGTGTCATTTCTCTAATTCAGATAAACTATTCAAAATAATAAAAACCAAAGAAGAAATCTAAAAACCAGAAAACACACATTATGAGAGCCAGCCAAAAATAAAGAACAGAAAAGATTCCAACATCTCTCAAATTTATCATTGCAAAATTCTCAAGATCTTGATAAGTTTCAAGTCTTTTTTCAAACATTGCAAACACTCGAAGACAATTTTCAAACTCTCAAATACTTTCCAACACTACTAAAATGGAAAACCATTTTAGAAGGGAAAAGGGTTGTTCAAGTCAAGAGAGTTTTTGAAGTGCTTTAGTAATATTTCTTTTCATTTTTTGTATTTTGTGTTTACTTTTTAAATTCTTTTTATTCAATTCAATGACCGAATTAAAAGCAACCAAGGAAATGTGCTATTATTGCTTTGATAGCATTGTGTCGCATTTTGAAAAAAGATCACCTTTTAAAATTCTTCTCCAAGGTGTGAAGGCGCCACTCTTTGTCACTTGGAAGATAAAAAAGAACAATGATTATACTCTTCGTGGCTGCATTGGTACCTTTTCTAAGCAACCACTTGAAACCGGTTTGAAAGAGTTTGCAAAGATTTCTGCCTTCAGGGATTCAAGGTTTATGCCCGTGGAAAGATCTGAAATACCAAATATGAGATGTTTTGTCTCACTTCTAACAAACTTTGAAAACGCAGAAAATTACTTAGATTGGGAGCCTGGTTTACATGGGATCACAATCCAATTCCGTGGCTATCGTGGAACCTTTCTTCCAGAGGTTGCGTCAGATCATTTTAACAACGACAAAGAATTGACAATCAAAAACCTCGTAAGGAAAGCAGGATTTACTGGGAGCATAAACAAAAACCTCAAAAACGAGATTAAAGTTGAAAGATACCAATCTTCAAAAATTGATTGCACCTATCAAGAATATTTAGATTATATCAAAAAGAATTAACTCATCTTTCTTTACCGACTATTGATCCATTTATTGATTTTTTTCAAAAAGTAAAGAGTTTACAATTATCAAATTTGTTATGTTTATGGAATAGAAATTGATTTTTTTTTTTTATTTTTCTTTTTTTTCTCTCCTAAACCTATTTCAGAAAGAGAAAGAGAAAACATAACTTAAATAAAGCCATACAATCTTCTATTGAATCATTTTTTACTTTTTTATCTTTAATTTTCTTGTTTAATTAAAGAAAGCCATTTAACAATTGTCCATTTCCACAAAAAGGAAATAGAAAAGAAAACACAACAACTATTGAGAAATGATTGGAACAAGAATGCGAGATGTTTTTAGTCAAAAAAAAATCTTGGTAAAAGTAAAAAAAATAAATTTCCCTGAATTTTAATCCATATGAATTTGTTTTGTTCGTTTTATTTTTTTTAAGACTATCAAAGTTGCGAAAAAAAAGTATACATTTTTTTTTTTTTGAAAAATTATAATTTTAATTAGCAAAATTCCTAAAACTGATCAAAATCATTGAATTTTTTCAGCATAATATGAATCCAAATGGAGACTAAAACAATTTTAGAAAGTGTGGAGTTTAACTTTGATTATTTTAATTTCAATTACATCCAGATACTTCAAGTAGAATGTATTCAAAATCAAAGATTGTATTTTTGATTGTAAAGAGTGGAAAAAATGAGTAAAAAGTTACTTTTTAAGGAAAATTTAAATCTCTTAAATTACTTTTCAGAGATTACTCTAAATATTTAATCTTAATAATTTTGCCAGTCCTTGAGAAAAACTTGATTCTAATTATGTCAAAGTAATTACGAAAATGACCAATTTTTGAATTTTCGATTTTTCATCCTACTTCTTGGGGAAAAACCTTCTTTTTTACAATATCACCGAATACCAAGAATATGGATTAAAGGCTCAAACAAATCAATATAAAATTCAAATGTAAAAATAATAAATCAGAAATGCTTAAAATGCGAATTCATTTTTGAAATTTCAAAATATTTTTTTTCTTTAAATTTTCATTCCAACCCTTCAAACAGATGTAATTCAAATAACAAATTGAATTTTTTATTAAAAAAAAACAAAAACTAATATATAAATTTCATCATTAATTCACTGATTAATGATTCTGAACATCTTAAAGTAGGATATTATTTCAAATTAGATAATAAAATAAAATCAAATTTAAAAAAAAAAGAATAACAATTTTCGTAAAGAGTTTACAGATTGTCTTTTCCTCACCTTCCACAGAAAAATAGCAACAATTATAATTTTTAAAGTACGAAAATAACCTTTAAAAGACATACCATCATGGTATTTTTACTTATCTTTATCTTTTTAATCAAAGATTGTTTTTTCAACTTTGACTACTTAAAAAGGGAAAACAAAAAAAAAAAAATTTAAAAAAGGATCCAAAAAAACCTTCTATTAAGAAAACAAAAAGAAAAGTCTCAATATCAATAAATTCAATTAACAAATATTAGTACACAAAATATTTTAAAATAAAAAATTCAATGAAAAAAAAAAAAATAATTTTTTTTTATTATTGAAGGAAGGGATAATAACCCGCCATATTTGCTCTTAGGTTTTTTTTTAATTTTAGAAATAAACCGAAAATATCTTAAATTTTCTTCTTATTTGTTAGAAACTGATCACAAATATGATTTTTACACTTGATATATTTTCAAAAATTTTAATTCTGTAAATTCCAAGTTGAATTTCTAGTTGTTTTAAATTTTGTGATTTCGAATTAATATTTTCAAATTCCTTTTTTATAAAAGAAAAATATCTGATCAATTCATTGAAATCAAATATTTTTCATTTTTCTACTAATTTAAATCTTCTTATATGTTTTTATTCTAACAGAATCAAGTTTTGCATCAGTTTGATAAATAGACTCGGAGTGTGTGAGTTTATTAACAAATATTTAATGATTTTTTTTTTATTGATCCAAGTATCAAATATCTTTAAAATATATTTTTTCAGATCAAATATTTCTAATCCTTATAATATTTGACTATATTATACATCTTTAAAAAACTCAATTTTTAATCCATTAGAAAAATATTCTGTTTGAAAATATTGATTATTTTTTTCTTATTTGTTTTAACTTTATCAAAGTTAATTTATAAATGACTTTTTTTTTCTTTAGTCAAATACCATGATATAAAATTACTTTTCTAATTTATTTTTTTTTTAGTTTTATCATTATTGGGATTAATTCCAAAATCTATAATATACATATATATATATCTTTTTTGTAATTGAAAGTTTATTTCTATCAATGATCCTTTCATAATTTAATTTTAGTCATCTATTAACATTTTTTAGATATCTTGTAAAGACTATATTTTTTTTAAATAAAGAAAAAGAGTAATAAATCATAATAATAAAATTGATAATTTATTAATATTGTTATTATTTTGCAATGTTTTAAATGTATAAAAAATTTATGAATTTTAGTTTGTTTATATTTTTATTCAGAAAAAACAATTTTTTTTTCACAAATAAAATTCAATATAAAAAGGAAAAATTTTAATTATTTAATTTTTATTTTTATTTGAAATGAATAGTATAAATAATTTTTTTTTAGATAAAAAGAATATCAACAAAGAGAAAAAAATTGAATTATCTTTATCGTAATGTGATGGGATCATAATTCAATGATATATAAAAAAATTGATTCTATTTTTTTCAAGATTATTCCCAAATAAAATTATTTTGTCAATGATCTTCTGTTTATCCACGAATAACATATATTTAGAAAGGTAAGTTATTTACAATTGTGTATATTAATTTTGTGAATAAATGAAAAGTTATGATATAATAATAATAATAATAGTAATAGTAATAATAATAATAATATCGTTTGATCAAAATCTCTAAAGTGTTACATGTATAAAAGTAAAAATTATCTTTTTATTTTATTTGAAGAAATTACTTTTATTACCTTAATAAGGAATTATATTAAGATTATTTCAAATTAATTTTTTTTCTTTTTCTTTGGTATGGCTGTGCTTATGTTTTCGTTTGTGTGGGTGCTTATGCTTATGTTTATGCCTGTGTTTATGCCTGTGTTTGGTTTTCGTTTTGGATTCTGATATTATTTCTTTTACTTGCGGAACATTTACTGATTCCATTCCAAAAACAAAATTTGTACCAGAGCTCCAAACTTTTGCGGACTTTTTTAAAACAAATTTATCATTTGTTTTTTTTTTTTTTTGCAATTGCTGTTGCGGTTTTTTTTGTTGTTGCATGAAAGGGTTTAAATTATGCACACCAAGTGAAATGAGCTTGCCACCATTTTTTGATTCAATTACTTGGCTTTGCTGAAACATTCTTTTTCTATTATTTTGGTAAATTTGTTTTGAAACTGATTGACTAAAATCAACTTTTATTCTTCGATCATCAATGAGCACATTATTTAATTTTACATAGGCTCTCTCTGCCTGTTCCTTTTTTTCATATTCAATAAAAGCATATCCCAGGCTACTGTTCGTTTCTCTCTCACGGACAATTTCACAAGATAATACTTTCCCATATCTTGAAAATATTATTTCCAAATCTTCATCTTCAGTAATAGGATTCAATTTGCAAACAAACAGTACATTCTCGGGTGGCGTGATGTTGCTGTCAGGCAAATCTCCAAGAATTGTTAAAAGATCAGAATTACTTTTGATACTTTCTTTTTCTTTTTCTTCAACAGTTACCTTCTTTTCAGTCAATTGTATAATTTCTTCCTTTTCAAGCCTTCCAGATTCCTTTTTAATCTCCGTTTCCTCCTGCACTTTTGGGATAACTAGCCCATCTGGATCATCAAAGGGATCTTCAAGTATTTCAGTATTGAGTATTCTTTATTAAGATTTTGATAATATTAAGAGATAAGTATGTATAATGTTAATTATTTAGTTTTTCACAAATTTTTTTTTTTATTTTTGTATTATTAGAGATGGAATTATTATGTTAGAGCGCAAACTTATGAAAAATTAATAATAATAATAATATATATATATATATATATATATCAATATAAATATTATTATTATTATTATTTAAGGGGGGTTGTTAACATCCTCACGTTTGTCCGAATTCCTAAATAAAAATTTATATTGTTTTTATTAAAGAATCAACAATAAGTTTATTCCCCACTATGGAAAATAAATAAACTCAATTCCAAAAAATGGTACATAAAAAAAAATTACATTAATAAAAATATACTCCAAAATAAATAATACTTAAAAATTAAAATAATAAAAGACCCGAAAATATTTAATTAATACTATTTATATATTTTATAGTAAATTTAAAATTCAATTCGAAAAATAAAAAAGAAAAAATAAAAAAAAGTGTGCCCCTTTTTTTGGAACACGGTTACCAAAAAAACCATTTTTATTGAAAGAAAAATTAATAAAAACTATTAATAGATTCAGCTTGTTTTTTGATAACTAAATCTATTGTTTTAAATATAGAGTTTATTAATTTTCTTAGGTTTCCCAACTCAAAGTATTCCATACATTAGTGAAAATTTTAAAAATTCTTCTTCGTTTTTTGGTTACAATTGTTCAGTTTAGTATCCATAAATTCCCAATTGGATTTAAATTTGTGGAATTGGGGGTCAAGGGTCCAGAACATTACATCCCCGATTTAAGTAAGTTTGAGTTTTTTTTGAAGTGTGTGGACAAGCTCAATCCTTTTGGAAAATCCATTTCAACTCACCATATTCTGAATTAGCCAGTTGAATTACATTTGATTTTTTTGATAATATCATTAATAATACATTCAGTATTCACACTTCCATTAATGATAATAAGGTCTGTTTGTAGGCAATATGCTCTAGCACCCCATATCATGATTTTTTTTTAAAAAAATTTTTTCTCGATAAAAAAAGAATCTTTTTTCTTTTTGAGAGAAAAAAAAAATTTTTTTTTTGTGATCAGAATGAAAACTTTTAAATTTCATTTTAAAGTGATTTTGAGATTTTCGAAAAGTTTTGAAAAAAAAAAGAATCCAAAAAAAATCAAAAATCAAAAAAAAATGAAAAAAAAATGATAAATAATTAACTTTAAAATTATTTACATTGATTGTTAATATCTAATGTTTCTATTTAAGAGTCAAATATCACTTCTCTTGGAATTAAATTGATTTTGAAGGTGTGCCCCAATTTTTGGAATTGAGTTTATAATGAATAGTTTTTTGTAATAATATCGGTATTATTCTTATTATTTTTTAATATATTATATATATTATTTTTTTTCAATTCAGATACAGCCATTTTAAAAAAGTAACGACTTTTTTTTATGAAAGGTATTTTTCCGAATTAAAACTTTTCAAAAGTTTTTCATTTTAATAAAGTGAGGACTCAAGTTTTAAATGTGAGAGTAAAGGTTGGAGTCTGAAGAAAAGCACTTTTAAGGGACTAGTCTCTCTTAAATTTTTTTAGGGAAATTTAATAGGGATTGAGAATTTTTTTTGCCAATTACTTCGATTTGAAATCAAAGTAAAAAACTTTATTGTATAGTAATGAAATCTCGATAAATGACATTCATTAAATTTAGTTATTGTTTTTATGGAAATAAAAAATTTTTCCATTTTTTCACTTTTTTGAAAGTTGCTTTTTTTCAACTTTTCCGCAAAAATACAAAAAATAAAAAAAAATATGAGCAAGAAAGCAAAACATTGTTGTGTTTGTGGAAGACCTACAAAAAATAGTTTGAAAAATAAACCTGAAAAGGTTTTTTTTGGATTTGCATGAAAAAAGAGTTTGATTCGAAAAAAATATGCAATATATGCTTTACTCAAAATAATAGATTTTCTTTCTTTTCTTGTATCATTCTTTTTTTTCATGAATCTACTTTTTGAGTTTACACTCTTTTGTTTTTGTTGAATTTGAAGTTTTTTTAAGTATTCCCAAATTATCATTCAAAAAGTTTTTGTCAGAGTCAAAAAAAAATCAAAGAAAAGAATAAGAACTATTTTTATTAAAAAGTAATTATTGATAAAACAAATTGAGTTCTTTATCGAGTCAAGTTGGATGAACAGAAGTGAAAGAGAAAATATTCACTAGTTTTAAATTATTTTTTCGTTTTTAAAATGAGAATAAATATTAATTTTGAAACAATAATTAAATCCAAAATTAATCAAAAAATTCTCATCCGTTAAAGATCTTTTTTCAAAAAAAATTTTTAAAAGTCACTTTTTTTGGCAGAATTGTAGAATTTTAAAAAAACAAGAACTAAAAGTTCGAACATTGAAAAAACCTGTCTATTTTCAATTTTATGCATATTTCAAGATAAGGATTCCTTATTTAGTTATTGGTCAAAAAAAAAATTAATAGAGACTAGTTCCTTAAGGGTCGAGTCATTACGGTGAAATTTTTTATTCTGAAATGGAAAAAAACTTTTTAGTAATTTTATTGAGGGCCTAACACCAATCAAAAACCAACCAACCTATGATGTACGATCGATCTCCAAAAATCAACAACCAAAAATGAGGACATTTTTAGAAAAAAGTGCCAAAGATCGACACTCAATTTCCAATTCGAATGGTTGTGAATTACAATTCTGAAAACAACTATGTCAGTTTTGAAGTGTCACTCTTTGGCGCTTTTTGAGATCTTGGTGACTTTTTTTTTCTTTTTTTTCTTTTTTCAAATGAGTTATTTTTATATTGAAAGACTATTACCTAATCCTTACTTGGTCAAATTTAGAGGGTTTTAAAATAACCACAAATCAGACTAAATCGAATAAAATTGATTGCGAAATACAAGAAAGCAATTTGTTTTAAATTAAAGAAATTTAACCTCTTTTGAAAAAGAAAATGAGAAAAGATGAAATTTTTTTTTTAAATTTTGATTTTTTGAAATTTAGAACTCTTTTTCTTCTTTTTCTTCGTTTAAATTTTTTGTCAAAGAAATCCTATGGAATTTTTTTTTTTGTTATTTGAATTTTGTCAACCAAAAGAAGGACTATTTCACAATACCCTTTTTGGTCTCAGGTCACCCCTTGAGTATGGTGCCTTTTCACGGTAAATGACTAGACCCTTAAGAAAAAAAATCCTAAATTTATTCAAATAGAAAACTTTAGTAAAGCATTCATCCTGGCTATCTCATCAAAAAAAAAAGTATACACTTTTTGAAAATAGCTGTAGTGATTTTTTAATTTTCCATTATGAGATTTGGGAGAATACTTTCTTTTGTTAATTGAAATAACGTGTTGAAAAATTAATGTCGTTTTTAAAAAAAATTAAGAATAATCGAAAGCTGTGTCAGGGCAAAGTTAATCAGTGAAAAAAAAAATTATTGTAAAAGGTGTTGTGTACTTTGCTGTATTTTGAATAGTTGAATTTATTCTCTTGGGTTTTTTTTTCTTTCCAGATTGAAAGAAAAGAAAAGAACAAAACAAATTAAAAGAAACAAAAAATTAATACATACCGAATATTTTCGTAAGGCCTTCCCTTTTCGTCCGTAACTGCTTCACTAATATTCTCAACGATGTCAATCCCTTCTTCCACGATTCCAATTATCATATTTTTATTATCTAGATGCTCTAAATCTGTTCCACGAACGGTAATTGCAAATTGTGAACCGTTTTGGTTTGGTCCCTTATTCACCATTGTCACAATCCCGCGTTTATTATGTTTAAGCTTTGGTGAAAAATGATCTTCAAAATAACGCTTTTTTTCTCCTTCAATTACACCCCAGACCGAACTGCCCCCTTTCCCTGTATTTGTCGGATCACCTGTTTGGATAATAAATCCGTTGTGTACAAAATGGAAAATGCATTGATTGTAATATTTGATTTTACACAATTTGAGAAAGTTTAAACACCCTTTTGGTGACTCTTCAGAAAACAAATCAATTACCAAGTCCCCTTCTGTTGTTTCGAGGAAAACAGACATTCTCTTGTTAAAAATTAATTGTCAAAAAATGATTTTTTTCCAAGGTTCAAAGTATAGAGGACAATGAAGAACTCATCAAGGTCTAAGAAAAATAACCTCTATAACAATATTGAGTTTTGAATTAAGGGATTTTGGAAGATCCTGTTGGTTATTCTCAGAATATTTTGAGAAAAACTCTCTTTTAGGTTTATTAAGGAGGTTACTTTTATAAAGTTTAAAGTTATAATTTTAATATATTAGTAAGTTTGTGAATCTCTTTTTAAGTTTCAAAATACTTCTATTTGCATAAGAAAAGGATCAAAATTTTCATTCAACTTTTTGAACAAGAATTAACAAAATTGGAAGATTTTGGCTAATCACAAAAGTTTCCTTTTTAAAAAGGTAATTCAAACAATAAACAATGTTTGGGAAAACCAGAGTGTTTAATATTTTTGTTGATCTTGGGAATATTTCTATTGGAAGCTGATCAAAAATTTTGATCTAAATTTTTTTTTATTAAAAGTGTTACCAGTATGGTTTGTTTGGAATGGTGTTGAATGGAAATTAATAAATTCTATCTTATTAAAAAAAAGTTAATTTTTTTATAATTTGCTTCAGTTGTACCCATCATAGGTAATAAGTTAAATAACAAAAATCATATTAACTATTTTTGATTTCAACAAGGTGAATCAAAGATATATTTATTTTGATTTATATGAGCTTTCTTTATTGACTTATTCTTTTTTTTGTTTTTAGTAACCATCTTAATAAAAACTTAGTTAAATTAAAAGGAATAATGTTTGAAGTTTTTATCTAGGTCTTGAAAATAATTATTAAGAGATTATGGTCACCATATTATTCTTTATAATCAAAGTATGTCCTAATTGGGTGCCAATAATATTAGTGCTCATATCGCTGAAATAGCTCTGAAATAGCTCTGAAATAGCTCTAAAAAATCTATTATAAATATTATTGCAGAATAAATTATGTCATTTTTTGCTCAGAATCACAATTCAAAATAATCATTTTGAAAAAATTTTTTTTAATTCCTTTTCCAAATTTAAAGATAAAAACCCAAAACAATCTTTTCCTAGTATTACAAAAATGCATATTTAGAACTTTCAAAATTAACTATTGTTGTATTTTTTTAATTTCAAAGATTAACTCAATTATCATCCAACATAAAAACCCAAATACGGATTGAATTTAACTCCTGATTTTTAAAAAAATTCTAAAATCAATTTCTTTCCAATGTTTTAGAAATAATTCCTTTAAAAAATATTGGTTAATTAATTAATTTTTTAAAAATATTTAAATTTTTTATTACTAATCTACATTCCATTCAAATTTGACATTGATATTTCACAACTTTGGATTATTTATTTTGATAATTCAACTTAAAATTTTAGATAAAATGCAGATTTTTTTCAGAAATATTTTGAGATTTTCATTAATACAAGTATCATTTTCAATCGATGAGGATCGATGAGGATCGACAAATAAGTACTTTTTGATGTATCTTTTTTTGAGAGAAATGTGAATCATGAAGTACTAATTTGATTTACACCAAATAACAGCATACTTTACTATTCGATTTCTCCTTCGTAGAAACCAATCCTCTAAGTTTATAGAAATCTTATTTACCATCCCCAATGATAATAGAGTAATTATTTAAAAAAAAAAAAAATACAATTAAACCTGACAAGTTGACTCATTTATCAACTTGTGAAAACGGAGTTATCATTTTTAAAAGATTCCATTGTTTTCCAATTAAATCTTGAGTCAATAGATCTGATATTTTTTTTATATTTTGAATTTCTTGTATTTGAAAAATCCATAGAAAAAAAGAAAATTATTTTGATTTTTATAAAATCCCACTTTGAGTAATTTCTGAGAGTTTTTATGAACAAATAAAATTGAATATTTAATCTTATTTTAAAAAATACCAGAAAAAAAAATCAAATATTAAATCCTTGAGGATCTAGAAAAAATGATCTTACTTTCTTTTATATTTATTGATATAATAAATTTCTCGAAAGATAAAATATTAGGTAATATTCTTTTTCAAATATAAGAGTATAAACAATGTAATATGATATTATTAAAATCATTTTTTTTAGAATATTTTTTTTTTTTTTTTTGATTATTAGAATTATTAAATTGAAAATTTTTTTTTGTTTAAAAATATTCCAAAAGTTGTGAAATTAATATAATACAACATATTGAGACTTTTAATTATTGGATTATTAATGAATTACCGAAATAATTAAGATTGGCGTATTCATTATTGATTATTTATGATGAAATTAAAAAAGTATTTCTTTAGGTTTTAAGTTGAATTTCCCAGGTTTGAAAAAAGTATTTTGTGCGTATTTTTAATAATATGATGTTTTTCTCAAAATTTTTTTGTTCAATAAAAAAAGAAAAAATAGTTTGGAAATGTTCTTTGAATCAACAAATTAATTTTTTTTTCGAGTTTTAAAAAATTATTGTTATTCTTTTGATATTAAGCCGATTTTTTATGCTGGGTTCTTTTCTGCCTGGGTAGTTTTATTTTTAAAGTATATTTTTGTACAATTTCTTCATAGAAAATCCGGCTTCTTTTTTATTCAATGAAAAGAACTTTTTTTTGAAATAATTTGGAATTAGGTTGGATTTTTGAATTTTTGAAAATTTCTAAAAATGTATCAATTTTTTTTTTAATTATTTTGAAGGGAGGAAATCAAATTCCTCTAACCGTTATAATTCCTAAATTTTTGTTTAGAAATTTTTACAGAGAATCATAATTTTCTTTATCATTAACCAATGATAAGATGAATAATAAAATGTATCATTTTTTTAAAATAATAATTCTGTTTGGAATAGAACATAAAAAGTAAGTTTGGTATTGTAGTAATCGGATAGTTCTGTTTTTTTTTTTTTCAATACTAGGATTGGGTACTTTTTTTTTTGAATTTATACTTGATTTTAATTGAACATTTTTTTATTTTATAGTACAAGTATGATTATGTATATTTTATACTTTCTGAGTATTGCAACACAACATTACAATTTTAAAAACCATTTAATTAATTGTTTTTTGAAGCACAATTAAAATATAGCATATTTTTGTTAATAAAAATTCATTTTTTTTTTTTTTTCATAGTTCCAAGGGATGAATTAATTTCCTTCTAAGATTATTAGGTTTTTAAGAATCTAAAATAATAATGATTAATCATAGATTTTGCTAAGTTCTTTTAAATTGTAGAAAACCTCTAATATATTCACTTGAGTTTCCTATTTATTTAAAAATTAATAGATTTTCGATAGGTTTTTTTGAGTTTTGTAATAAACCGAAAATTTATTAAAATTTTCTGTTTATTTCAAAAAGTAAAAAAAAAAACTTAGAACACTTCATAAATAAAATAGAAAACTTCAAGAAAACCTAGGCACTTGAAGGCAGAAATATTTATTAGAATTGTTATTGTATTTTATAATTTTGAAAATTTATTGACCTTTTCAAATAGATTTATTGTTAATTATTGTTTCCCTAAACCGATTTAGATTTATATTTAATTATTTTAAATTTTCTACTTCCCAATTGATATTTTAAAATTCTTTTTTTGAAAATTTGATTTTTTTTGATTTGTTTTCAAAGTTCAGAATTTGTAATTTATTTATGAGTTTAAATCTCCTTTTATGGAATTTAAATTTTTACTTAGTCTATTTTACTTTAGTTTTATAAATTATTCTTGGAGAATATGAATACCTTTTTCGAAATTTGGTGATTTTTATAAGCCTACAAATACCTATTGTGTTGAAATCTTAAAATTCAACTTTTTTTCGAAAATTAGTAAACATTCATCAAAATTTTTTTTCGACGAAAAATTCCTGTATCATTACCTTCGCTTCAAGTTAAAAATAATATAGTTTTTGTTTATTCTTTTCAAAATTTTCCTTCAGTCGATTTTGAAAGTTTGTACCTTAAAAGTGAAACTGGCTGTATATTTTTTAATTTTTTTACTACAAATCAGAAAAACTTTCAGACATAAGAGGATTTTTTGATTTTCAAACCTTTTTCAAGGTAATTTTTTAATTTTTGTTTTGAAGACAGTTTTACTTAAATGTAAAACTACTGAAAAAAAAACCTAAATTATAAATTTTTACAAGATTCCTTGTATCTGTTTTCATATAAGTCAGTAATTGTAGTATTTACCATAAAAGGAATATTCAAAGAGGATAAAGACAGGTAGAACTTGAATTTTTTTTTCAAAATTTTTGAACTTAAAAATTAAAAAATCTTAGTCAAATAACAATTTTTGAGATACTTCTTTTATTCAGATACTAAATAGGGGAAAATTTCTTCTATATTATTATTATTTTTTTAAAAACAGAGTTTACAAATGAGTGGGTTGTTATTGTGATCTTTATTTATTTGAAAAAGGAAATTAAGACTTAAATAAAAATTTTTCCCCATTTATCCTGAACATTATAGGATTATAAAATAGGAAAATAAACGATTCTGAATTCATAATTTTCTTGGAAATATGGACAAGTCTACATTTATCAAAAAAAAGTATAACAAACATGACAATCAAGGTTTAAAAATAAAATAATTCCTATTTTCTTCTTGTGCCAAAGGAAAATCCAATTCACTACCCAATATTATAGACTAAAAATTCAATCAATTTTGATGGTAAACTGCTTGATATTTAAAGTTAATGATAAATTAGGAATGAATTTTGTTCTAATTTTTCATAATTATTCCATATTTTTTTGAAATCTTTAGATTTTTTTTGATTAAAATTTTCTTTTATCATAAATTAACTCTATTTTTTGAGATAAAAATTTCATTTAGATCCTTTCATTTTTATTATTAGTTTTTAAATAATAGAACTTGAAGAAATCAGATGATATTTACTTAAAGATTTTAGTGTTCAATTTCTTTGATCTTTTTATGTTTAGGTCTTCGACAACAAAGAAACACACTTTTTATCTTTGAACATTAATTTAACTTTTCAGTACAGATCATTTGAACAACAATTTTTTATGTAACAAGAATAGCACGTTAGCGATAATTTGAAAAAAACTTTTTATTTTTTGGAAATATTTAACTTTTTGTTGTAAAAACAAAAAGAAATTTATAAACCCCTCAGAATTAAGAACGGTTTTCCTAAGGTGAATTTAATCATAACACTTTACAGAATAAATAAACCATATAAAAAGTGAAACAATTTAAATATTTTTTTTCAAAAGACCTTTTGAATTAAAAAAATTCTTCTGACTTGGTAGAAAAAAAAATGAAACGATCGATTTTCAAGTAAAGAAATGGGTTCGTTTTTATGGAAATTAATTCTTGTTAATTGGAAAGAGACTAAAAAAAAAATATTTGTTTTTCTCGTTCTTCAAGAGAAACTTTGTATTGAAAGAGAAGAGTTACATAAAAAATATTATTAAACTGAAGAAAAAATAAAAATACAAAAATTATTTTCACAATAAATAGTTTTTTCAACATAACAAAAACAAAAACCTTAGTGAATGAACATTTTGTTCAGAAAAACCAATTTTTTGAATAAAAAGTATAAATAGAGAAATTTTAAATACAAATTTATTTTTTTTAATTTGTTTCCAAAAAAATATTTCTTTTTTTCATTTTTTTTCAACATCCTTTTTTTTTTGATTTCCCTTGCTCAAACAAAAACATTTTTCAAAATGACATTAACCCCAAACGCACTTGAAAAGATGAAGAATAATGAAGCTGAAAATCCGATCATTCAAATTATTCAGATCAAAAGATCAAATACAGAACCACCAAAATTTGCTGCAATGATCTCTGATGGAACACAGTCTGCTTTGAGCTATTTTAATAGCGATTTTACAAAACTGTTTGTTGAGAATAAACTTAAGCAATTTACGATCATTCGCGCTTTAAATTTTTTTACACGACAAGTACCAAAACGGTAAATTTTTTTCTTTTTATTTTAATTTTAATTTTTTTTTTTTTGTTGTTGTTTTTAAACTTGTTGTTTTAAAAACGTTTGAAAAAAAAAAAGTTTTAAAAAGGATCCTTAAAACAGATGAAAAACTTCAGTCGACATCTTTCCGTGGATCTGTTAAACACTTTTTTGATAAAACACTTTTTTCAAAACAAATTAATTTTATTCACTGTTTTTAATTTTTTCCTTATCACCAATTCGTAAAATAGTGGCATCGTTTATATGATTTCAAAAATGGAGATCGTTGGGCAAGAGAATGGTAAAATTGGCGAACCAAAATTAATACCTAAAACGGAACAACAAAACCAAACCCAAAATGTAATGCAACAGCAACAGCAACAGCAACAGCAACAGCAACAGCAACAGCAACAGCAACAGCAACAACAACAAACAAATCCCCAAAACCAAGAAAAACAACAAATTCAACCACAACAAAACCAATTTAAAACCCAACAAAACCAAACCCAAAATCGAATGCAACTTCAACAACAACAACAACAGCAACAACAGCAACAACAACGTCAACAACAACAACGTGTTCCTGAGAGGATGACGTATGGAGGAGAAATGAACATTACCCCAATTTCTGCGCTTGAGTCGTGGACGAACGAAGCCTTTATAATCAAAGTGCGTGTCACATACAAATCTGAAATTCGAGAGTTTCGAAACAAAAACGGGAAGCTATTCAGTGCCGATCTGATTGACGAAGAAAAAGTAGAAATCAAGATCACCTTCTTCACTGATCAGGTTGACAATTTTTATGATTTATTAGAAAAAGGGAAAGTGTACTTCATATCTGGCGCGAACATTAAACCGTCAAACCCAAGGTACTCAACTTTAAGCAACGACATTGAGCTGGTTGCAAATGGCAGTACGACTATCCAGATGTGCAATGAAAGCGTGAACAAGTTCCCCAGCCATAACATAAATTTTGTACCAATTGACCAAATCACAAACCTAAATGCAGGTATGAACGTTAACGCAATCGGCATTGCAATACAAGTCGGTACCCTTGACGCGATCGATTCAAAGACCCGCGGGAAAATTTACAAAAGGAACCTTGTCATTGGGGACCAAACGGGCGCAACCGTTGAAGTGACATTTTGGGGCGACAAGGCAATGAATTTGAACATCCCCACCGATACAGAAGGCGGGTATGTGATTGCATTCAGGGGGACGAAGTTAAATGCCTTTAACCAATGGAAAAGCCTGAGTGTTATTGGCAGCACACAGATAATACATAACCCTGATTACCCAAGCGCACAGGAGCTCAGAAAATGGTGGCAGTCTGGTGGCAATGTTCAAAAAAGGAGCTCGATTACAAGAAGTGGCCGATCGCTCCCACAGGATTGGTATAAGACAGAGGAAAACAAATCGTTGATGGTCATTGAAGAGGAAAACCTGGGCGCAAACAACCCCAAAGGCGATCGGATTTTTGTCACGGGCATTTTAACAAACATGTCGAGAAATAGCAGACTCTATTACCCCTCTTGCCCTGACTGTAAAAAAAAAGTCCAAGAGGAAGGATCCGATTGGTATTGCCAAAATTGCCAAAAGCACATGAACGCCCCAAAGTACCGTTATACAATGTCGATCAATATCGCTGACCACACAAGAAACTTCCAAGTAAGCGTCTTTTCCCCCCTTGCAGAAAAGTTAATTGGTGTTGAATGTGATCAAATCCATAAACTGAAAGAACAAAGAGACGATTCACAATATCAAGAAATCATTAACAGACTTTCTTTTAAACGAGGGCACTGGGCTCTGCAGATCAAAGAAACTGAGTATAACGAACAAAAACAAAAAAAGGCCACACTTATTGATTTCCATTTATTTGATAACTACGTAACAGAATCTAAATTGCTATTAAATGAAATTAATCAATATTTAAAATAATCTTGATCCCTTCTTTCTTTTTGCTTTTATATTTTTTTTACTTTTTTGTTTTATTTTGTCTTCAAAAATTTGAATTTTACTTTTTTTTTTTTTCCTTTCAAAAATTGGAATTTAATTTTCAAGAAAAATAAAAAAAAATTTTACTCTTTTCCAAAATTTTTTTTATGATAGTTGTTTTGAGATGTCTTAATATCTGGAGACAATGTATTTTTTTAAAAGAATTTTTTTTAATAAATATAAACTCCTAAATTGGATTATAATACAGTTTGGCTCTACTCTTCATTCAATATCTCAGTGTTAAATAAACGACTACTATCTCCATCTGAAAATGTAATATAAATAAAAATTTTTTCCAAGTTTTAAAATTTTTGAGTCAAATAAATACAAAATATTTGAAAAGATTTGCCAAATGGTCCGATTTTAGGGTGTTTTTTTCTTGATAATTAATACAAACTTTAATAATAATTATTATTATTAAAATAATCTATATCTCAACTAAAATTCCAATATTTTCCACAAGGCTAAAATTGTCCAAACAAATCACAATAATACAATTTTATTTAAATTGAAATAATTTTCATTTTTGTAATAGATTTTTTCTTTATTTTAGTTTTTGGTTTCCCTTTTATTTTTTGAACTACAGAATTTGTTTCGTTGGATCAAAATTTTTTTCAACAATTGATATTAGGTTAAATTTGTTGTTGTTCAAGATAGAAAGGCTAAAATATAATTAGTTGATGATGTCTAATCTTTTAATCGATGAATATTCCTTAACGAATTTCAACAAATTTATTAATGTATTTTTTTATTTTGCTCTCTCCAAAATTTTTTACACAGTTTTGATTTATTAATATTGAAAATTTTTTATTGTTTGTCTTGTGAGTTTAGTAATTTCTATAAAATTGTTAACATTTCTATTAGCGAATGGCTCTAATTTATTATTTTTTTCTAGAATTTAGTAAAGATTTTTTTATCCAAAATCAAATTTTGGTATGTTAAAAATTTTGAATCCGAGTTAATAAATTGATATATAATATAAGATTTGAAGATTTCATTTTTAATTCACAATAAAGTTATACAATCCAAATTATTTTATCAAAAAACAACAATTTGATAATAATTATTTAAAGTCTAAAAAGTTGTTTTTTTTTTTTTTAAATGGATTTCAAGAAATACAACTTTAAGACTGAAAAATTTTGTTTCATTTATTCTTCAATAACTTTTAGAATTAAAACTAGCAAGGATTTGACAATATCTATGTCAAGGCACGATATAAACCCCATTCCAAAAATTTGGAAACACATAAAATCAAAAATAGACAAAATAAAATTCAATTTATTATATTTTTCCAAACCTAAGACAAAATCACATTTAAGTTACCCAATAATAATATTGTTATAAGTAATTATTTTTATCCAAATAAAAGAAAAAAAATATAAAATGAAGAAAAAAAAATATGTATGTCCAAAATAATGAAACGAGCGGAACAAAAAATTTATTGTTCAATTTGTTTTCACCAACAATTGTTGATCGATCAAATGATAAGATTCCATCTACCAATTGTATGTGATTTTCCAATTTCACAAACTCAACACTAGCCTTCTATCAACCATCAAAAAAATTTTCTAGATCTTAGGAAACAGATTACCTAACTTGGAAAAAAGGAAATGAAAACAAAACAAAAAATAAAAAATGAAAATTTGAAAACAAAATAAATAATTGAAAATATAAAGTATGAATTCATTAAAAAAAAATAAATATTTATATATTTTCATATGGATAAACAATATTTTCTATTTCCAAAACTAACAATAATACAATTATTGATCAGTTAAAATTTTCCGATTCGGAATTATTATTGTTAATATTAGAATTTATTAATTTTTTTTTTTTCATTTCTAAATCTGCATTATAATCTATTGAGTCTATCTGGTTTAATAATATATTTGAATTTTCATTATTTTCAAAAATGGTATTGATATTGTTCTGGGTTTGCGTTTCATTCATAAAATTTTTTTTGATTAAAAATGGGCTTATATATTTTTTTTCAAATGTAAACCATCTAGATTTATTATTATTTTCGATTCCACTTCTACTCGCACTTCCACTTTCGCTTCCACTGATAATTTCACGCCCATCATCGCTATCACTATTACTATTACTCCTCAACTTGCTTTCATCATTCCTCTTCTCATTAAAATCAACAGTAAGATTATCGGCATTATTATTAATAATATTGCTGTCCTTTACGCTTGTGGAAGCTTTGAGCTTTGTGCCTTGTAGTTTTAATTTTATTAAAATTGGTTTTGTTAATCCACCGACAACAAAAACTGTAAAAAAAATAATCGATAAAGTTGTAGTCATCATAACATTACCATTTTTTGTTTGTAAAAACAAAGACAGACAAAATGCCATTGCACCCCTAAGCCCCGAAAAAAAAATTACAAATTGAGATTTGTAATTTAATTTCTTTGAGTTGACCGAAAAGAAATTTTTCAAGAAAGATAAAGGATAAATTGCGAATGATCGAACGAAGACGCATGCCAAATTGGACCAGATTATCATTGGGAAATTAACAGAATGATTAAACGAAAAGGTTGAAAGACCAAGAGAAAGGAAAACAAAGGTTTCGGAAACAAAGGAAATAAAACTAATTGCTTTCCGTGAATATCTTTTTGATTCACTTGATAAATTTTGGTACGAATAATGCGAGTTGAATAATCCACAATACAGGGTAGCAACAATCCCAGAAAGCCCCATTTTCTCAGACACGATGAAGGACAGCCAAGAAATCATCAATAGCAATGAGCACTCCACCATTGGCAATTTTTGGAAATTGAAATATTTCAATAATAATGAAACCACGGCGCCAAAGGCGATCCCCAGGGCAAAAGATCCAAGAAAGGTGCCACAAAATTGGAGAACAATTTTGAGCACAAAGACAAATGTGATTGGATCAGATCCAAACTTCAAAAAGGTTTTCACAAGCACCATTGCAACGGCGTCATTCAAAATGGATTCTCCGAAGACGTTCGCAAAAAGATCGTCGTTGACATTTAAGGACTTGAAGATTGCAAGTGTTGAGACAGGATCTGTTGCACTGATCAACGCACCAAAGATTAGACAATCTTTTACTGACAGGTTCAGGCCTGAAAGCAAATCTAACTTCACAAGAAGAATCATCAAAAAGGAGACACCAAAACAAGAAATCAATGTTCCAAAAAAAGCAAATAGCATGATGGTTGCTGTATTTTTAAAAAACGGTTTGAGATCAACGTTGTACCCACTCTCAAAGATGATTGCCGGTAAAAAGAAATTCAGAAAAGCGTCGGTTTTGAATTGAAGAAAAGTGTGCGGGAATTTATCACGGTTGCCATCCGAAAAAAGATCAATTAGAAAGCTAAATAAGATCCCTAACAGAATCGAACTTCCTATTTTATTTTTTCAAGGTTGTTGTTGTTATTGTTATTGTTGTTGTTGTTTTTGAAAAATAGAACAATTTTAGTATTTGAATTAATAAAAAAAATTGGTTGATCATTTGATGGAGTGTTGTACCAGTTTCATGCAAATAATTGAGTTTTTTTGATTGTGAAATATGAACAAAGATTAAAGCGATTATTAAAAACGAAAATAATATAATTAGCCCATCTTTTAATTCGGTCATTAAGAAATAAAGATACTATCTATTTTACAAAAAAAATGATTTTTATTTAAAGTTTTTCACTTCGACACCACAAATAATCCCAGGACATGGATACAAATTTATTTCTTTTCAACTTTTAAACAATTCACAACCCTTTGTAAAAGCTTTCCTGGACTTTGAAAGGTGAAAAACTTTAGAAAAGTTATAGATTTTACTTTGTGTTTTTGAAAACTTCTAAATATGAAAAGTTAGAGATTTACTCTTAGGTTTGTTGTTCATATTTTAAATTGTATATTTATACATATTTGGTTTTAGTAGCTCTCTTTTAATGAACAATTATTGGTGTTGGAAGTATAAATAGGAAAACACTTTCATATACTTTTCTGTCTTTTTCTTTGATAAAAGAGTTTGTCAGATGAAAATTACCTTCAAAATTTATTTTAATGTAGGCATACTATTGGATACTTAATTAAATGTTGTATCAGAACAAGAATAAGAAAAAAAGTCGCTTTTATTTGAGACACAATTCATTTTGAAAAATCAAAATTGAAAAAAAAACAGTTCTACAAAACATTAACTCCGATAAATATTTCAACTTGATAATAATGTTTATTCACAATATAACTAACATTTCTGTTCTTGAAAATATTAAATGTGTTGTGTTTATTGTTGTTAGTAGTAAGACGATTTTTAAAAGTCTCTAGTCTAGAAAAAAAGATAAATTTTGAGGTTATAAATTTTAAATGGACTTGAATATTTAATAACTAATAGTTTTGGAAACACAAAATTCATTTAAATAAGTTAAATATGGGAAAAAAATCTGATTATAAATATAATATGTCTTAAGTGTTCGATTATTCAAAGGAATTATTAAAATCTTCGATTTTAATCGATTCTTTGATATTTTAAAAAAACCTATTAAAATTTTTATTAAAGTGTGGTTAAATGTCGTTGAGTGTCTGAGAGTTTTCTATTTTATTTGTAAAATCTATTGCTTTTCGTTAGGTTTTTTTGAGTTTTCTATTTATTTGTTTAGTGTTCTAGGTTTTTTTTTTACTTTTTAAAATAAACAGAAAAATTTAATAAATTTTTGGTTTATTTCGAAAAGCAAAAAAAAACCTAAAGAAAATATATTGATTTGGAAAATCATTAGAAAAACCTAGAACACTTCACAAATAAATAGAATACTAAAAAAAACCTCACAAAAATCTATTGATTTTATAAATAAACACACAAATTAAAAAAAACCTAACAGAAAATCAAAGAAAAAATATTACTTTCAATTTAAAATCTATAAATAATTCTCAAAAGTACAAATAATTTATTTCCCATTAAAAGGTATTTGTCTAATTTAAAAAACTTTTTAAAAAAATTACAAAACGATTTCTTGATCTGAAAAGTAAAAACAATTTCTAATTTTTTGATATTAAATAAATGATTTTTCATAAATTTTGACTGACTTTATACTTTTATAGGGAGTTGTTTTGAAGGTTTATTCCAGTATTCTTTACAAAAAATATTTTCAAATTTTTGGATCAGAATCATTTTTTCTAATTTTTAAAATTTTCTTTTTACTTTTTCAAATTTTTGTTTTTCTTTTGTTTTTCTTTTTCTTTTTCTTTTTCTTTTTTTTTGAAAAATTTTTCTATTTCTTTTTTTTTTAAAGAAAAATCATGTTCAAAAAAAAAAAGATAGATCTTCAAAAAGACAAATAATATCTATGAAAATTGAGACTATGTAATGTCTTTGAAAATGGATTTAATAATTCATAAAAAATCTTGTTCAACTTTTTTTCAGTGAAAGTTCAGTAATAAAAAATCCGTAATGCTCATTTCAAAAAGTGTGACTCACTTTTTTTTAGTTTTAGGTTTGATTTTTTTTTAATTTTTAAAATATCAGATTTTTATCTATTCTAAAAGATTAAAAAGCGAATTACAAATCATATTTACTTATTAATTGTTCTTGAATACTGAAGGATAATTTTTTATAATTTATTATTTCTGGTGAGTCACAATTTTTGAAAAAGAGTTTATAAAAAATATTAAACCAGGTTGTAAAAATTAAGTTGGTAAATCCAATTTTAAAATATCTTTAAAAATAATTTTTTGATCAAAGATCTTTGTTTAACCAATGATGTTTATTAGAAGCGAAGTTTTCAATTAGTGGAAAAATAGCAATTATTTAATTGTTTTTGAAAATGTTTTTTTTATGATGTGTTATGCGATTAGAGTTAACCAAGGAGAGGCAAAAAAGTAAAGTTTTTTGTTATTGAATTTGAAATACTTTCTTTATACCTGATTTAATTGTCTCTCTTTAATCAGATTAGTAAAACATTTCTATTAGTTTGATCTAGCCAATTAGAAATAATACTTGTTTTGGGATAAAAAACCATGCAATTTGATAGTAAAATATGAATTTCGAGACAAATTTAAAGATTGAACCATCAATATTAAGACTTCAAATCGAAAAATATAATTTTTAAATTTGTATTCGGATGTAGATTATTAAATACAAAATTCATTTTTTTTTGTAAAAAGGTTAATACTGTAATAAAAGATTATTTTGGCTAATTATTGGAAAAATGTAAATTTTATCCATTAAATAACAAGTTTTTTTAAAAGGGTGCAAAAATTAATCAATCTTTGGGATTTTTATCAAAATAATTATTGAGTTAATATTTGATTTTAAAAAATGAATAAATAGTTACTTTTCAACATTGTACATCTGATTTTCCAATAACTTGAATTTTAATTAATTTTGGTTTAATATTTAGATTTGGGAAAGGAATTAAAAAAAATCTTCAAAAATGAGAATTTTTTAATAGAGATCATTTATAATCAAATATGATAATTTATTATTAAATAATATATATATATATATATATATATATATATATATCTTTTCGATCTTTTTAAATGATAAAGAACGAATCAATTTTACTTCAAAATACAATATTGTTAAATAACCGAACAATTTAGGGTAATATTATTCATGAAAGTAGAGTTTATATAAATTCTTTACCTTGTTTTTATGATTTTATTTTAAATAATCAATAACCAACATCAAAAACAGAAAAAATGATTGATAACCGCCTCAATTAATTTATATTTTAATTTTTTATATTATTTATAGAATTTAAATTACATTTGAAAACTGGAATTTTTTGATAAGATATAAAAATCGAAGAATTTTTTTTTCAAAGTCAAAAAAAAACAGTATAAAAAAAAATTTAAATGGCTAGTTTTTCTTCTTATTTTTTATTAATTTTATTGTCATATGTAATAGAGTACTTATTTCACCGGGTATAATTTAAGTTGATAAACCAAATTACTTTATCAACTTTAAAGAGGTGAGTTATCCTTTTAAAAAAAAATTCGTATTCCCCAAATTAAATTTTCAGTAAAAAGATCTAGATCCTTTTTGTTTGGAATTTTTGTTTGAATAAATAGAAAGAAAATTTTTTAAATAATTTCATTTTTTATGAAATCTAATGTTTAGTAATTTTTTCTAGTTTATCTGAAAAAAATAACATTGAAACTTAAATATTATTTTCAAAATATATTAAAAATTAATTAAATAATTTACCAATGAAAGAAGAAAAAATTAAACCTTTCTTCTTTTTAAATCCCATAATTTATTACATTACTTGAAATTTGAAAGATTTAATAATATTTTATAACAAAAAAAAAATCAAGGGTATAAACAAAGAACCGTAATTATTAAAATTGGTTACTTCAGAATATTAATTCATTTTTTTTTATTGTAATTCTTATTTAAATTAATTTTATTTGATTGTAATATCTTTAAATATTTAATTAAAAAATAATAGTAAAGTCTATATCAATACTTTAAGTTTCCATTGTTACTAACACATTGAAATCATATAGATTGTGATTATAAATTATTATTTCGACTCAATTAAATTGAAAAGTATTTATTTGTATTTCAAATTTAATTTTCCAAGTTTTTAAAAAAGTATTTTGGTAAAATTAATAATTTAATATTTAGGTTGTTTTTCTCTTGTTTTATTTTGATATACAAAAAGAAAAAATTGTTTCTATTTGTTCTTTGAATCAAAAAATTATATTATTTTTTTTGTATAAAATAATTATTGCACTTTTTTTGAAATTAGGTTGATTTTTTATATTTTGAGTTATTCCAAAACGGTATCCGTTTTATTTTTAAAGTGTGTTTTTGTACTTTTCCTTCTGCTAATAATAAGATTTCTTACTTCTTTCAAAAAAAATATTCTTTTTTTACATTGATGTAAGAAGTGTAAATTACACCCAAGGTGTCCTTTTACTTAGATTTCCTCAATGGTGATTTAAGTGTAAAATCATATATTTCACGATTGTTCAAGGGAAAGATAAATACAATTTTTTTTATGTTTAAAAAAGCCAAAAGCAAAAAATTGAAAAGAAAAGGAAAAAGGAAAAACAAAAAAAAAAAAAAATTAAAAAAGGGTTTCTAAGAAGTATTTGGTAAAAAATCAAAAAAAACAAAGCTATCTTTAATTAAGGACTCCCAAAATCACATCAACAATGCTTTTGGTTGAATTAATTTAATTTGATAATTGATCATGAATGATCACTTGGGGATCGTTGTTTAAGTTGCTATAATTTCTTTTTTTTTTTTTTGATCTGATTTGCTTTAAACCTTTTAGTCATTTATAGCCTTTGCTTTTTTCTTTTGATTTTCAGTTTACTCATATTTTCGTATTTCAGTTTCACAGTATTAGCAAGTGACCAGAACTTTTTCCTATGTAACTCTTCTTCCAAATATAAAGAAGATTCAGCCAGGGGAAAAATAGAAAAAAATCAAAATATTTTTTTTTTAAATAATTCAGAAATATGTTGAATTTTGAACTTTTCCAAAAATGAGAAAAAAGAATCAAACTTTTAGAAACATTAATTCATTTTGAAAATTGCTTTAAAGTAAGTTTGGTTCTTGTACTAATCAGATTTTTACTTTGTTTTTCAATTTCAAGATACAACACTTTTTTTGAATTGGCTATTGGATTTTCTTGAAGAATTTTTTTAATTTACTAGTCCCTTAAATAAAAAATTTTTTTTTCGTTTACAAGTTACTTAAGAAAAATAGAATGTTAAAAATACTTGTCTTAAAATAAAATTAAAATCAAAATCAATCAATTTATCTATAAAAATGAAAATTGAAATTTCAAGATTTTATTTGAAATTTTTCAGAAAAATAATTTTATTTGAGCAGAAATAAAGAATAATAAATAATAAAGAAATTTAAAATTTATAAATTTGTTGTATTTTTATCTTGGATCTTTAAAAAATTGTTTAGAAAAAAAAAAAAAAAAAAAAAAATGATAAAAGACATTTAAGTTAAACTGATAATAGCGTTGACTTTATCGCCTCCAGCTTCTTTAAGTGCTTTAATTGCAACTGTACGAGTACATTTTGCTTGATCCATAACAATTTGAATATCCTCAACGTTGATACCTGTCAAGTCTTCTTCTTCCTTCTTTTCTTCAGTTTTTTCAGTTTCTTTTTTTTCTTGCTTTTCTGTTTCTTTTTCTTCTTCTTTTTTGGTTTCTTTTTCATCTTCTTTTTCCTCTGTTTCTACCTCTTTTTCTTCTTCTTTCTTTAGTTTATTTATTTAGTGTGGAATATAAAAAGTATTAATTAATAAAAAAATCCACATGCAAATTAGTAAATTAATATAATAGCAATTAAGAAATGAATCGGATAATTTTTTGCAATTGTATTAAAGATCAATAAAACTTTATTACAATTTTTTTTTAAAAAAAAAAAACAATAATAAACAAAATCTAGTGTCATTTTAAAAAAGTGAGTGACAAAAGTTTTACTCAAACTGCTAAAAAGAGTGAACCAAATAGATTACAGGAAAACTTTGTAATATTTTTAGTACTCACTTTTTTAAAATGACTTTATCGAGATTTGCAATCAAATTTATATGCAAAAAAAATGATTAAAAAAATTTTTTATTTTTAAATTTTGTCTTTTTTGAAAGAAACATAAGCACACATAATTTTCAAGTTTTTTAATGAAAACATAGCAAATTAATAATTTGCTGATTACCATAATAAAAACAATTCTCTGTCACAGTGGAATAGACATTGGAAATAGCCCGAGCAAACAACAAAAGTGTGCTAACTCGGATAAAAAATGATGCCACCACAGTGTGATATCTCTGGGATATGACACTTGGTACATTTTTTTTTTTTTATTTTATTATCAATCTATATCACCTTTAATAAATTTTTATCACATTGTGAAGAAGTGTGATATAGATATGATAGCTTTGCACTTGTGATATAATTTTACTACACGAAATTTTTTATTTGTTTACAAATATATTTCACCTTTTTTTTTTTCTTTAGTATTTTTTGAAGTGTAAAATTTTGAATGTGTTAAGAACTCTGTTATTTCTTTGAATTTCAAAATTTTTAGTAAGCAACTCTTAATAAAGCTTTTGAAACTTTTCCAAAATATTCCATTTTTAAATTTCTATGGGTTAGTAAGTGAGAAAATTGTCAATTCTTTGAAATTTTCAAAAAAAAAAGCAAAATCTCTGATCAATAATAAGAATTAGAGTGTTAAACTCGTTTATCTAATTTATTATAATTTCTTTTTTTTATTATATAAAATTGATTTATTTATATGGCTATTTTAAAAAAGTTGGGTAGTTTTTTTTTTTATATATATTGTAAGAATTAAAACTGATCTAAAGTTTTCTATTTTAATAAAGTGAGGACTTTTTTTTTAATGAAAAACTTTTTGAAAAAATAAAGTTTTCAAAAAGTGAGAAATACTTTTCATAAAAACAATTTTTTTTGACTTTTCAATTTTATTAAGGGGAAATAAATAAACTTTTGAAGTGTGAGGTGGTTGTTTAATGGACGGGAATACAAGCATTATTAAAATTTTTTAGTCCTCACTTTTTTACATATTTATTATTTTTGAAAGTTTTAACAATTTAAAGTATTGATTTTTTAAAAGTTTATTTTTTCGAAAATTTTTTCATTAAAAAAAAGTCCTCACTTTATTAAAATAGAAAACTTTAGATCAGTTTTAATTTTGACAATATAAAAAAAAAAAAAACTACCCAACTTTTTAAAAATAGCTGTATTGATATTTTTGAAAACTTATTTGTCTCACTTTTTTAGAATGAAAATAGATTTACAATTTTTGATTTTTGTTGAAAAGAGAATTTCACAAGTGATTAACAAAAAAAAGTTTTAATAGAGGTAATGAAAAACAGTCCGATTGAGGTTTGTTGACTTTTTTTAGGATACTTTTGAAAACTTTTCTTTCACAATTTTTTAAAAGCGCCCTACATACTGCACAGGTGTAAAAACTATTTCTGATTTTTTCATGTTTTTTGTTGAAATTGTGAAATCATTTTTGCACAGGTGTGGTAAATTCAAAAAAATAATTTAGGTTTCAATTTCGATTTCCATTTTGTTAAATTTTTTAATCTAATTAGAATAAAAATGCATAAAGCATTTTATTTGTTTAAAATGTTTAGAAACATTGTAAAATGCATTGGCCTTCGAAAGTTCTTTGTAAAGAACTGTTTTGAAAGTAGATTTTGTGAATTTCAAAAAAAGGAAATTGAACGAAAAAAGTTTTTTTCTTTGATTTGAATTTATCAATAAATCAAATAAATTTCGTTTTAATTTGAGTAAATTGACCACTAATTATTTACATTCGATTTTTAAGTCAATTTATTATTATACAATTGAATCATGGTGTTTGGATTTTTAATAGGGAAAAATTTTCTTTAAGTTAAGTGAATGTATTCTTCTTCTTAGTTCAGGTTGTGTATTTGTAGTCCTAACATCAAATTAAAGAAAATGCAATTTTAAATTTGGAGAACATAAAAAAGAAAAAAAAAAAAAAAGTGTCAAAAGAAATATATAATCTACACTCTTGAAAGTAATTCAGTTCAAATTGAACAAGCAAATTATTTTTTTTGTTTTTTTTTTTTTTCAAAAAAAAAAAAAAAAAAAGAAAGAAAAAGTTTTTTTACTTTTCCGAGTAAGTCATTAACTTGGTCTCCAGCAGTTTGCTGTAAGAGTTTGTTTGGATCTTGAACAGTTAATACACCAAAGATTACATGATGGTCTTTTTTTCTTGTTACGTAAACGTCTGGATCATAGATGATAAGTTCTGAAGATTCGGATTGCTTTTTGATTACAACCATATTGACACCTTTTAATGGTTTTAATTTCAATTTGGAAACTTGTCTTCTGATTTTCTTTTCAAGTTTGCTTTGTCTTCTTTTTTTTTTAGGCATTTTTTCTTCGTGTTTGTGTTCATGCTTGTGGTCATGATCATGATGGTGGTGTTCGTGTTTATGTTCGTGCTTTTCTTCTTTTTTTTCTTTTTCTTCATCAATTTCCTCAACTTGAGGTTGTTTTTCTTCTTTCTTTTTCATTTCTTCTTCAATTTTTTTGATTTCGTTTTCGTCAGTAGTGATTGACATTTTTTTAGGTGTGTTTAGGGATCTAGAATAAAAAAAAAATAAAGGATCGATTGTTGAATTAATAAAAAAAATTAAAAATTATTTTCATTAAGAAAGCAAACAAAAAAATCAAAAAAAAGAATCAAAAAGAAATTTAAAATTTTGAAAAGGAATTTTTCTTTTTGAAACTTTTTAAAAAAAAATATAAAGGTGTTTCTTTTAAAAAGCAAAACCTTCTGAAACTGAATTTACAAAAAAAAAAAATACTTACAATTATAAAAAAAAATGATCTTGGTTTTTAGATTATCCCATTAGAATAACTTCAAGAAACCTTGGTGATAATTTCCAACACATTAAGGGGCTTATAATTGAAAAACAGTTTCCAACAACTTTAAGAACAAATTTAAAAAACTTTTTAACATTATCATGAAATCGAAAAAACAAGACTTCAAGAACAAAAGGATCACTCTTACTTTTAAATCATGTTTTCAGAAATGAATTATTGTTTTTAAAAGAATGCATTTTAATCCATTTTTATGATATTGGAAAAATACTATTATCACAATAGGTGTGTAGAAAAGATAATTATGTTTCAAAATAAAAAGTATTTTTTGTTTAATATGAGACCTATACATTAACCAATCAAAGAAACTGGAAATAAACACTTTGAAAACATGGTATTGATAACTTAAAGTTCTATTATTTAAAAAGAAATTCTAAATAAGAAGGATCAAATTGCGAAGATTTATATTTTATAAAATAGAATAAATTTTGGATAAAAATGTCACCAATATGAAAAAAAATTTGGTTCATTAAAAAAAATTGGTTCAGTCAAAAATGTGTTTTCGTTTTTTAAATAATAATTATTAGCAAGATGGTTTTTGATCAAATCAAAATTTTATAACAAAACTTACATTTAATAAAAACCAAAGTCATTATCAATAATAATTTTCAAAAGTAATATCATCTTGTTGAATTTTAACCTTTTAGAATTACTGTGGAACTCAAAAAACCAAAAATTTATTTTTAATTGTAAACTTTACTAAAAATGTTAATTTTTTTTTATTAGATTGCATTCCAAGGTCAAGTTAATCATTGTTTGGGAAGACCAAAAATTAATAAATGTTTTAAATTAAGGTTTATCTATGGGGATTTAAAGAATTTAAATAATTTCGGAAATCTTGATATTTCGGTATTTTGATGTTTTGATTGTAAACATTAGTAGAAAACAATCTCTTTTGAAAAAACAGCTTTTTTTGGAAGATTTTATTATTCAATTTGGTTTAAAAGGATATTTAAGATTAACCTTGATAAATTTGCGTTCCTTAAGAATGATATAAATCTTATTGAATTAATAGATTTTAATATTTCCTATTAAATATTTCTCTTATTTGAAGTAAAGTTTACAATTAAAAATAAATTTTTGGTTTTAGAGTTCCACAGTAATTCTAAAAGGTTAAAATTCAACAAGATAATATTACTTTTGAAAATTATTATTGATAATGACTTTGGTTTTTATTAAATGTAAGTTTTGTTATAAAATTTTGATTTGATCAAAAACTATTTTGCTAATATTCATTATTTAAAAAACGAAAACATATTTTTGACTAACACAATTTTTTTTAATGAATCAAATTTTTTTCACAATGGTCATATTCGAAATACAAAAAAAATTAAAGAAAAATAGAAGAAAAAATATGAAAAATTTTGAACAAATTGTATTAATAATTTAAAATTTATATAAAAACTCAAGTAGTTTATCTACAAAATTGATTTGAAATTAGTTATACTGTTGGATAGTAAATTGGATTTTAAATTGGAACAATAAGAAAAAAAAGTAAAGGTTGTATTTGGAAACATCGATTATTTTGCCTTGGTTGAGCATTATTTTGATCACTGTAAGTTTGAATAAATTTCCACTTCTTCAAAACCTTCAAAGTATCTGTGAATTTTGTTTATTTTACTCCACAAAAAAAAAATAAAATAAAATAAAAACATTAAAAAACACATCATTTCAATTATTTTTTTGACTGAAACTTTTCGACTGGAATAAAGTTTATTAAACAATTCAACTCATTTTTATCACTTAAATAAGGTGAAACAATCAAGAAGCCCACTCCAAAAAAGTTAATTTAATTTATTTATTGTTTTTTGAAATATGAGAAAGGATCTTTTAATAAAAAAGAGCTGTTGTATTTATTTGGAAGTGGTGTATTATTCAATAAATATATTCCCATCCCTTAGAATTCAAGTTTTAATCTTGGGTATCTGTCTCTTAAATCTTTAACTCTCTGAGTATTATTACTCTTTTGAAAATTTATTTAATTCTTGATTTAATTATTATTGAATAAGGTTAAATCTTCAACTGAAAATATATCTGAGGAATATTGGAATTTTTTTTTTTTTTTGGGTTTATTTTAAATAAATTAAACCCATATATTCCAATAACTAAGTGGAAAGAATTTTAATCACAATGCCAATTTTCGGTTATCTTCTTTTGAAAGAATTAAATACTTTCAAATAAATAAATTACAATTTGTGATAGCTATTTACATTAATTGGTTATTTTTTTTAATGTAATGTGTTTTGAGTGGGAATAATCCTAAATAAAAATCAGATTTCAAAATTGAAATTTTATTGCACTTCAACTTTAAATAACAAGAGAGCCGAAAACCAAAAAGCACAAAAAGCGATTTCCAAAGAAGTGGGACTAATTGATTTTAAAATATATTTATTAAACTCAATCTTGAAAAAAGTGTTTAAAGATACAAAAGCATTAAATATCATTTATTGGTTCTTGATAATATTTCAATTTTTTTATTAGTATTATATTACAGTAATAAAATATATCAAATTTTCTGATCTCGATTTTATCTGATATTTTTTAGGGGTGAAAATTGGTTTTTATTATTTTCTTTTTGTTTGAAAAAAACCATCGTTTTCATAACTTTTATAATCTCAAAAAATTTTTCAAAATCAAATTTAAAACATATAACTGCCTTAAAATGTTTGAAAATCATTTGTAACCCTTCCATATTTCAAGTTTTTTATTGAAATTGGTCACACGAGTTATTACCAAAAAAAGTACTATATTTTTTTTTTTTGTTTTTTAAAGTTTAAGGGGGGTGTTTTTAATCCCCCCTTTTTACCGTTAGGTTTTTCAGAATTTAAAATAATTGAGTTAAATCAAAGATTTTACTCCATTCCTTTGAATTCTGAAAAACCACTATTCTGTTTTTTTTTACTTTTTGAAATAAAAAGAAATTATATTAAATTTTTTTTTCATTTCAAAAATTAAAAAAAACGCTGTTTAGCTTTCTTGAGTTTTCTGTTTATTTGAAAAATGGATAGATTTTCTGAAGTTTTTTTTTTACTTTATGAAATAAACCAAAATTTTTTAAAATTTTCTATTTATTTCAAAAAAATATAAAAAAAACCTAGAACACTTCACTAATAAAATAGAAAACCTCAAAAAAACATAGAACACTTAACAAATGAAACAGAAAATCTCAAGTAAACCTAGGCACTCCAACGCACACTACAATACTCCCCTAATTTCTAAATTTTGATTTTATATTTTTTTTTAAAGATTGCCATATACTTATTTTATTTGTGAGATTTTCATATACTTAAAAGTAGTATTTTTTTCTTCCTTATTTAGAAATATTTAAATCAACATATTCTGAAATAATTACCTTGATCCAATCAGCATTAATATTTCACTTTATTTGGAATTGCCAATTAACGAACCCCCACTAAAAAAGATGATGTTTTATGAAATTAAAAAAAAAATTCCCCACTTTTTTAGAAATACCCAATTTGTAATTCTTCATACTAATTTTATTCTTTTTTTTCAAAAAATTAAAGATTTTTTAATTGTAATTTATTTGGCTTTTTGGTGTATTTCAGTTCTCCTCGTAATTGCATTTTGAGACTTTTTCAGTAACCAGATGAAATTTAAACGTGTTTTGAATGCAGATACAAACACTTTTGTATTTACTTTTGATCTGACAATAATGGTTATTTCTTTGCGTCTTTAGTCATACTTTTTGCACCATTTTATTTAGTAGGCTTGTGGTGTTAACATGGGCTATGCGGATCTACTGTATACTGTATCTTCCAGTCACAATCCTAAACATTGGGATTTCAAAAGCGGAATCAATGAGTGCAATCTTAATTCTGCTGATCTAGTTTGATGTTCTTTTGTTCCAAGAATACTTTGGAAGATTATTAAAACCAAGATCAAAGTATTATCTTTTTCGCCATTTCAATGAGTAAAATAAGCAAGTAATCTCACAAGATCGCTTTTAGTTGTTTGGTTCAAATAGTTAGAATTTGCAAAATAGGTTAATACAAATACATTAAAAAATCACCCTCAAAAAGCTCAAAAGTGGATGAAATTTGTTTTTAAGACACTTTTGAAAACAGACTGTTAAAATGAAAGACTAATTTTTCACCAATTGGTTATTAATACCAAATCAATCCCAAAAAATTGATTTTAGAATTCAATCTCAGAAAATGGTTAATGAACAAAACCAAATGATATTCACAAAATCGGGGTAAAGACTCAATAGAAGAAATTAATTTTAAAAACAGACTGTTAAAATGAAATACTAATTTTTCAACACTTTAAACAGAAGAACAAGACAAAAAAAAATATAATCTCAATTTTTTCACTTTGACTCGAAATTAACTCTCAAAGAGATTAATTAAATTTTGTCTTCTTTGTTTAATGACTTTTATTGTTAGTTCGTGGCAAAAAAGGTTTGTTCTCAGAATTTTTCTTTTTATGATGGTTAATACACTTTAAGGTTTACAATCCCTGAAACTGGAAAAAAGATTATCTTGTATTGGATGTGGCAACTTGTTATTTTGGTTCTTAGCTGATCGATCCACGACTAAGTTTGGATCGTATAGGTGGTTGAAAAAGGCTATTTTTGTCATTTTATTTTTTTTTTTTCCGAAATCCAAATTGAAGAGTCTAAGATTAATTAATTGTAAGGTATTGAATTGAAAGTGTTAATTTTTGGGTTGTCAATTGAAATTATCATTTTCCTTTTACAGAATTAGGAGTAAATAAAAAAAATTTTTTTTACAAGCATCAAATAATACAAAGTGTAAATAAAAATTACAACAGACAAAACAAAAAACTCAATTACCAATTAAATATCTTCCAATTAATTAATCTTAGACTCATCAATTCGGATTTCGGAAAAAAAAAAAATAAAATGACAAAAATAGCCTTTTTCAACCACCTATACGATCCAAACTTAGTTGTGGATCGATCAGCTAAGAACCAAAATAACAAGTTGCCACATCCAATACAAGATAATCTTTTTTCCAGTTTCAGGGATTGTAAACCTTAATATTTAGCAAAGCTTTTTTGGGGAAAATAAAAAATGAGAAATTATCATTTTTGATCTTTTGTTCCTTTACCAATAGCCTTACATTTTGCTCTTTATTTTCCCAAACAAACTAAAACCAAAAAACAGTAAACAAAGAAATTTCTTCAAATAGCGTCTTTCCTTGCATTCCATCTCAAAAATCCCAAAGACATTTAACTTATTAATATGGTCTCTCATGCTGAACAAACTGTTTCTTTAATTATTGGCTTCATGTACACCATCGCATGGTCGTTATCCTTTTATCCACAGGCAATTGAGAATTGGCAACGGAAAAGGGTGGATGGTCTTTCGTTTGAGTTTCTCGGATTCAATTTAACCGGCTTTACGTGCTACACCGTTTTTAATTGCGTCCTCTTTTGGTCCAAATATGTCAAGAACGAGTACTTTGAGGAACACCCAGGATCACCTAGCCCCGTGAGGGTCAACGACGTTGTCTTTGCGATCCATGCACTGATACTTACACTGATCCAAATTATCCAATGCATAATTTATCCCAAGGGGAAACAGACTTGGCATTGGATTGCCAAAGTAATTACGGGAATAATGTGGGTCTCCATCCCAATTGCAATTATTGTTGCATCTTCGTCAAAGGCCGTCACTTGGTTGGATTTCCTCAACTTTTTAGGGTACATCAAACTGACCCTGACAATCTTTAAATACATCCCTCAGGCTTGGATGAATTATAAAAGAAAAAGCACAATCGGGTGGTCGATCGAAAACATCATTTTAGATTTCACAGGCGGGGCCTTGTCAATCTTGCAAATGATCATGGACTCCTGGGCTAAGCACGACTGGTCCCTGTTTGAGCTTGGTAATCTTCCTAAGGTTGCCTTAGGGATTCTCTCCATATCCTTCGATATTCTCTTTATGATCCAACACTACTGCCTTTACACGAAGCGCTGTGACGATAGAGTGGTTACTTTATGGGGAATAATTACAGGCAAACACAAATTTGAGAAAAAAGAAAAGGGCACAAACGACAAGGAAACAGCTCGTGAAGAAAAGCAATTTTTATTGAACTCTGAAAAAAAAGAACAGAAAAATGCTTCTGTTAAAAGTAGATCTCCCAATGAAAGTGACGGTGATCCGTCTGAAGATTTGGAAAACATTACAAAACAAAACCAAGACTAAAGTCTAAAAACGAAAGACTTTAGCCCAAATAAAGTGGTTATCATTTTTCTTATCCGATAATTATCACTAAAATAAATTATTTGTTTTTCAAATTATTTGTTGCATTTTGATTGGATTTTGATTTTTTCCGAAACAATACAACGACTGTTAAAAACAAATGTGTACTGAATTAAAATTTTGTCTTAAAGTTCTATAAATAAGCTTAATTCATTCTCTAGAAATGTCATTTTTTATTGATTTTGTAAAGATCTTTGGGGTTTTTCAACCAACGAAACAGTGGGATATTGTTGGAACTTGAAAGAAAAATGCTCCGTAATTAATTGGAAAATAACATTATTTAAAAGATCTTCACTTCATGTAGGGTTCTTATTTAACCAAATATATTTCTTTCAAAAAAAGTTTTTAAATATAGTCTCTGAAAATAGGTATATTTAAGTTTGTCATCTGTATTTTCAGATACTTTTACAAAACTTTTTTTATAACACTTTTTTAAACTTGGTATATCAATTACAGATACACACAAACCTATATATATATATATATATATATATATATATATATATATATGCATGTATAAACTCTATTTTACTCAAAGTGCCCAGCCAAAAATGAAAAATTCACTTTTTTTTAGGAATCAAACAAACTCGAATTGTTTAGAAATAAGAGAAATAATAAACTTCAGATTAGATTTCAGATTCATAAATGAAATACTCGAAAAAATGAAACATTTCAAAAAAAAAATGTTGAAAAATTTTTTATTCCTTTTTCATTGAAATTTTGGTGCAAAATTTCTCAATTTCTTTTGGAAACTTAAAATTGTTTGCAATAAGTTTTTTTAATTGTAAATGTATTCATGTGACGAAAATAGAAAACCTTAATTTTCTTGGTGCTAATTTAGAGTTTCTAACATTTTTTTTTTCTAATTAAATTTTTAAAAAAATAATAAAAAAGAAAGAAAAAAAAAGAAGAAAAAAAAAAAAATTACAAGTAAAAAACAGAAAAAAATAATTTCCAAAATGAGAAAAAATGATCAGAGTTAAAAATTGAAATTTTTCGTTTGAGAAGAGAAATGGATAAAACTCATAGAATATGTTTAAGTTCTTCAATTAAACTACCCCCCCTTGAATAAAAAAGTGATTATTTCTATTATCTATACATACATAAATATATTCACACACACACACACACACACACACACACACACACACACACACACACACACACACACACACACACACACACACATATATATATATATATATATATATATATGCATATTTATATGCATACGTAATTAAAAATTCAAGTAATTAAAACATATAAATACTAATAATAAAAAATATAATTTCATCTCAAAGTTCAAAAATAATAAGATCCAAATTTATGTACAGTGATTTTAAAAAAGGCAATACACTTTTTTTATAAGATTTGTAGAATCAAAACTTTTTTAATTTTTTATGTTTGAATATAGTATGAACTTTTTTTTAAAAAAAAACAATGGTTCATTTTTATTTAAATTGGGGAGGGGTATTTACTTTTAAATTATGTGAATTTGTTCAAAATTTTTTTAATTATACTCCGTTTTTATTGAAATTTGTAGTTTTTTTTCAAATTAATCAAAAAATTACTCTTTTATTTTTGATGAAAAAAATTCTTTTTAAAAATTAACTCTATTTTTTGAGATAAATTTCATACATTTGATCCTTCATTTTTTGAATTTCTTTTTTAATAATAGAACTTTAAGAAACCAAATACTATATTTATTTGAGGTTTATTACCAGTTTCTTAAATCTTATAAAGTAATGAGTCTTCGAAAACAAAGAAACACACCTTTTATTTTGAATCATGAATTAAACTTTTCTGTGCAAGTTATTTTGACAATAGTACTTTAAAAAAGAATCTAATATTTCTCAAAAAAATAAATATTTAAGGTTTTTCTTCTTAAAATTGTTGTTTTAAACACCCATTCAGAAATCCTAATATTTTTATGTTTATTCTTGATACGAAAATTATTTTACTTTGAAATGGAATCAAAAGAAATCTTTTTTTTTTTAAATAGGGTTGTGGTACCAAATAAAAAATAATTTTATAAGTTAATGGATTCGATATAAAATAATTTTTTTGATATTTTATTGGTAAATTATTCAAAAAGGAACTTTAACAATTGAAAATGTTGATAAAAACGGGTCCAATTACTATAATTTTACTATTATTTTCTTTTTTTTTTTTTTTATTTTTGTGATTCAAAAAATTCCAAAAATGTAATCATTTTGGTATAAAACGATACTATATTTGATCTTCTGAGTCTCCTCAAGAACATGACAAGAATAGCACATCCATACAAATACTTTCGCGACTTTTTTGAACTTTCAAACAGACAGCCTGCAAAATTTCAGTCTCTGATATTCTTACATATTTTTTCAAATTTCAAAAGTTGACACAAACTTTTATAAGCCAAAAATGAGTAAAAAATAATAATGAACAAAAGATAACATATTGAATTTAATTAAAATTTTTGAAATTTTAGAAAAGAAAAATATTATTGAAATTTCAATAACCTGAAACTCTTTTTATGAAAACCAAAAAGTGGAAATTTATTTTAAATTAATGTTTTGAAAAATATTGGATTGTAAAAAACTTTTTAATTGAAAGTTTTTGGATTTTTATCTTTGAATTCCTTAAAAAATTTTGACATATTTCAAAAAACAAAAGTGTTTTAAAGAAAAAAAAAGTAACTAAAATTTTTGTACTATTTTTATTCTGTATAGTCGATTGGATCAACTTGATTTTTTTGGCAATTCTTTCATAATGAACCAATTTTGATAAAATTCTATATTTTATTTTTCTGTCCCAAATACCACTAGAATTATAAGAAGAAAAATCCCAGATCAATCATTTCTTCAAAATATTAAATAAGGGTTTTATTGTAAAAATAATCCCATTCTATAATCCACCAAAATATATAATAATAAGTATTCTTAGACATCTGAAATAATTATTGTGATACGACCAATTTCGTACAAGCAGAAATTATTTTGAATATTTTTATTTAATTCTATTACAATTTTTAAATTTATTTGTCAAATTAAAAACTTTTTATAAATCAAAAACAATTTTTGACAAATAAAAAAATCAAAAGAAAACGAAGTTTTCAAGGAGAGACAATAAGACAAATGATCTCCAAAACTCACAATCAACAACAATAACTCTAATAACACACCTCTTTAAATATTGCTTTAGTTTTGAAATATTTCCCAGATAAAATGAATTATTGCCGAACGAAGAAAGACTAAAAATTGTATATTGAAGTCGAAAATTTTGAGGTTAAAAAAAACTTTCCATACTTTAATGATCAGAACTTTAAAGAGAAGAAACTTACACAACCATTCCCTTCTTTATTAAAATAAAAAATTAAATCAAAATAGAGGAAAAATAATTTACAAATTTTTAATCTAGTTTGTTTCATTGATATTCATTTTTTCTCATTTTTTTAATTTTCACTGAAGGATATTTTATGACTGAACAATACATTGCATTATTTGATTATGAACCTATTGACGAGAGCGAACTACGGTTAGTTACAAATCAAACCTATACAATTATCAAAAAAGATGAAAGTGGGTGGTGGACTGTAGCAAATCAAGAAGGTAAAGAAGGTTTAGTACCAGGTAATTATTTAGGTACGGATTAGCTGCTCACAGCCAAGGTTTAACAGTTTCCTCACAAATAGACTAATTTCAAAACAAAACAATTACAGAACACCTTGTTCTTTCTTCACAAAAAAACTATTGCCTTTTCATTTTAATTTTACACTTTTTCTAAAAATCCATTGTTACAATTGCAATAATAACTGACCTCAAAACCGATTTTAAATCTTTTGTTTTTAATCGATTTTTATTTGATGAACAAGAATGGGAAAATTCTTGATCCTTTTTTTATTTTTATTGTTAATTCGGAGAGGTGGTTCAACCAAATTATCTCCTATTTGCCGTTAGGTTTTTTTTAATTTGAGAAATAAAACGAAAATTTATTTAATTTTCTGTTTATTTCTTAAATTAAAAAAAACATAGGCACTTAGTGAAACTCTAAACTTATATTTAGTGTTTTTTTATCAGAGATATAATTGAAGTCATGACTCTAACTCCAAAGATAGCTTTTCTTTAAAAAAGAATGAAGAAAAAATTAATATTTTAAACAGAAACAAGAAAAAGAGAAAGAAAATTTTGAAATAAAAGAGAGTAAAAAAAAAGATCAAAATAAGATAAAACACAATTTGAAACTTTTGTTTTGAAAAAAAGAATGTTGGGTGGGTTGTTGGCTGTTTCTTTTTATTTTGATTAGGTCAAAATGATCAGTATCACTACCATTATTTTCACCTAGTTTGCTTAATATGGTTCTCTACAGAAGTTGCTCAAAGTACAAGAAATTGTAACAGTACTCATCTGGAGATAATCATAGTCCAAGGTTCGTAAAATAGAAAAAGTTTGTAAGCCACATTTATTTTTCTCCTTTAATCACAGTTGCTCAAATTAGATCTTCTGTTGATTATTTTTCTTCTTTTCTACTTTCCAATTTGAAAAAAAATAGAACATTTCTTTTTGGGAAAAGCCAAAAATGGAAACCTCGAAAAAGTAATTGGAAAAATAAGTGGAAATGTCTTGATCCTAAATAATTGATTTTTCAATTTTAAGTGGAAAAATATTCACTTTTCCTTTGAGGACAATTTATTTGATTCTTTTAAGAAAAAACTATTTGAAGAAATTGATTGTAAACTAAAAACAGTTTGCTGCTTTCGGTACAAATTCCTGTGTTACATAAGAAAGAACAAATTGTTTATTGTCTTTGTGGGGAACATAATTATTTTTGATAAATTGAAAACCTTTTTTATTCGATATATGGTAAATCTTAATATCTGTAAAGGAAGTGTACCAAAAATACACTTTAAAAATAAAACCACTAAGTTCTAAAATAACGTAGTTGAAAAAATCTACTTATAGCTGTTCTAAGTCTACCGTGAAATTTTTTCAATATCAAATTTTGATGTTGATATAGATTTTTAAATCTAAGAATATAAGAATAAGAAAGCTTATATTGAAAATATTTTTCCATTAATGAGTTGATATGAAAAATATTCTTCTAATGTGATCGAAAAATAAATTCATTTTTTAGAGGATATTTTAGGTGGTTTCTTAATGAATTGTTGATGTTTAGAGTCATTTTGTGTTCTGAAAATTTATTTTTTGAAAATCAGATAAAATTCTTGAATATTGGCTCATTTAGGGATTTTTTTTTCAATATGAGCTTTATTATTCTCATATTGAAGATTTCAAAAATTTATATCAACATCAAAATTTGATATTGATAAAATTTCATGGGACATTAGATTGACTGTAATTTAAAAAAAAATACATTAATTCTTTTAAACTTGAAAAAATATTATTTTTTGATCCAAAGATTAGTTCAAATCAATTTTTTCTTTTTATTCAATAAAAAAATATGAGAAAACAAACTGAAACATCAAATTATAAATTCTCTCTTAAAATACTTTTGTAGAACCTGAAAGATTTAATTAGTAATAATTTGAGAATTACCCTCTAATATAATTGTTTTTAATCATAAATAAATACACCAAATCTTATTTTTTTTCAGTATATTTGGAATAAACCCAAAGGTTAAATTTAAAAATAGAATTAATTTTTATTTCTCCATTTTTTATTATTCTCAATAAAAATAAATCCATTTTAAATTAAAATTATTATAAAAATCATAGATATTATCAAATAATTGGTTTTAATACTAATATTTTGTTGATCATACAAATTATTTTTAAAAAAGAATATTATTTAATCTTATTAAATTTCTTGACATTCAAACAAATAAAATATAAATAAAATATAAATAAAAAGAAATAACCAATTTATTTAGATCTCCGAGTATTCAATATTTGGTTTATTTTTATTTTATGTTTAAAATAAGGTTAAAGTTTCAATATAATATTATTTCAGCAAGATTCTTTGAAATTCCTAAAAGGAAGATTTCTTTGCAATAAAAAATTTTTGGCAAATTTTTCTTTTTTTAATTTGATCCAAAAAATACAAACAAAAAAGGGATCTAGTTCTTTTGACTGAACTTATATTGGGGAAAATGAACTCTTTTAAAAATTTAAACTCATTTCTCCAAAGTTAATAAAAGAGCTTACTTCTCAAGTTTAATCAAATAATTGTGTAAATAATTACTATATTGCATTGCGGGTGGGGGGTGGGGGGGTGGAGGGTTAACAGTTATTGTTACAATAATCCCAATGTCTAATACTTAAAACTGTTTTTTTGCCAAAAAATCAAATTTTGAAACAGAATTTATAATTTTAATAAAAAATAAAAAATAAAAAAAAAAAAAATGATATCAACTGTTAAAAGCTGATTTTTTGATTTTTTTCCATTTTTACCTGGATGAATCTTCTTTATATTGGGAAGAAGATTTATGACCGAAAAAGATCAAGTGATTGCTTGCTAATACTAAGACACTGAAACACAGAAATATGTAGTAACTTGAAAATAAAAATATAAAAGCAAAGGTTAAAAATGACCAAAGTTTTAAAGCAAATCAATCCAAAAAAAAAAAAAAAGAAAATACAACTACTTAAACAAAAATCCCCAAGTGGACATTCATGATCAATTATCAAATTATAAAATCTACCAAAAGTATCCTGGTGGTGTTTTGGGGGTACTTAATTAAAGATGGTATTTTTTTTTTTTAAGATTTTTTACGACACTTTCACAAAAATTGATGTTTTAATATTTTGAGTTTTTTTACTGAATTTGTCATTTTTTAAAAAACTATAAATCTTTTCCTATGCGGCCAAAAGACATATGTTTCTTGTCAAAAAACTTGATGTTTCTCATAGCAAATAATTCAATTTAATAAACAAATAAAAATTTTTGGAATCGAATCAGAAATTTAAAAATCGAAAATAATTTTCAGAAATCAAAAAACAAAAACATCCCCAAACATATTTATTCTATTCATTAATTGCTTTTATTTGGAATTGAATACCTTGTTTTTTTCGACAAGAAACATGTTTCTTGTTGCCGTATAGGAAAAGTTTTAAGTTTTTTAAAAAATGACAAATTTAGTAAAAAAACTCAAAATATTAAGACATTATTTTTTCACATGTGTAATTGCTTCTTATAAACCCTTTATAAATTTCAATTTTTTGCTTTTACTTTTTAAACATAAAAAAAAATTGGGTTTACCTTTCCCTTGAAGAATCGTGAAATCTATGATTTTACCCTTAAATTAACTTTCAGGGAATTTAAGTAAAATGGCATCTAGAGTGTAATTTACACTTCTTCCATCAATAAAAGCTAGTTTTTTTTAAAAAAAAAAAGACAAATAAACTAAAATCAAATAAATTTTATTAATAAAATAAATAACAAAAAAAAAACAAAAATAAATAAATAAAGGAATAATTGAATAAAGAAATGAACAAATGAATAATATCAATTTATGTATATAACCCATATAGAAGATTTATTAAACTGCTTCTAGAAAATTTATTTCAGAAAATAAATTATCTGAAAATTTAGAAATTAATCCTATTTTTCAGAAAAAAAAAAGACAAAATATTTTTCTTAAAATTAAAAATATCAAAAAAAAATCAATTTTGATATTTTTGTTGCAAATATAATAAAATTGGGTTTGACTTTTCATTCTGGAATTTATGATAATGTTCTGCAACAAACAAAAGAACATCCATTTTACTTTTTTTATTTATTAATTCTTCTTCGATATTATATTCTGATATTTTTTGATATTTGAGAGTTTTTTTTAATTTGCTTTTTGGACTCAAAACAATTCTTTTTTTAGTTCTGGTTCTTTTCCGAATAACCCCCTTGTCCTTCTTCAACGTTGTAGAAATACATTCTTCAACTATAAAGGGCTTACACTTTTTATTACTTTCCCCAATGTCGATCAAAGTATCGTCCAAAATTTGATCATTTTTTGTGGTGCTGGAAACAAAGAGCATTTTACCCTTTCTTTGCATAGTTGCGAGAGAATTGTAGCGGTTTTTAATTGCATTTGCTGATCTTCTGGGCAACTTCCTTTGGATTGTTGCCCACTTGTTTCCAAGCGAGGTTCGGCATTGTAAAAGGATCTCGTCTTCCTTTTGAGTCCAGTTGCCATGGATCAATTCAGGATTCAATTGGTTGATCCATCTTTCTCGGCATTGCTTGGGAGTTCGGGAGGGTACAAATGATGCTACTTGGGTCCACGCAAGTGGGCCAATTTCTTGAACTGCTTCATAAAGTAGTTCGTCTTCCTAAAAACGTTAAAGGTAAACAAGTTCAAAGAAGTAAAGATGTATTTAATAAAATATTTGAAATTCGGTTTGGAAAAGAAATAATTTTACCTCTTTTTCCCAAGATCCTTTTCTAATCCCATTTTGTGTCACAAAGTTTGCCCGTGGTTTTCTTGTTTTGTTTTTGTTTTTGTTTCTTTTGATGGCTTTACTTTTTGTGATTTTTTTTGCCTTTGAGAGAGGAAAGTATGTGATAATTTGAAGAAAAATTAAAATAAATTTAGTTTGGTTGAATACTTTGTACATTGACAGAAAATTAAAAACGGAAAGCCTACCTGAAACTCATTTTTGAATAAATTGTTTTTTTTAATTGTGGTTTGAGAGTTTGGTTTATTTTGCATTAATTCGAATGTAAAAAAAGAGAATTTTTTCGAAAATAATTAAAAAAAGGAAAAAGACTGGTAAAATAGAATAAATTAATAAAAAAAAAATAAAAGAATCATTTTGAGGAAATGTTCCAATTGTGGAAATTTGAAGAGGCAGTTAAAAACAAAAATATTAGACGACTGTATTAAAATTTTTGAAAGAAAGAATTCTAAATGCTGTCAAAGTTTTTTCTGAAAAAATTAAAAAATTTTTTTTGAATTTGAGACCATTTAATTTGAGACAAACCAGAGAAATAATAAAAAAAAAATCAAAGGTTTATTCTGAACTGATCAGAAAATTTAACAAAAAAGAAAAAAGTGTTTCAAAAAAGTAAAGATCTTTTTTAAAACGGTTAAAAAAATCAAACTGGTCCATCAACCCCTCTTAAATAAAACTGACCACTTCAAAAACTTCTTTTTGTTTTCTGTTTCGAAATTTATTAAATTAATTTAAACCCCAACAACAATAAAGAACAAAATTAATTACTATTTTTCAAAAAGATTCTTAAAAATTTCACTCTTTTGAAATAATTTTGAATCTTAAAAGAGTGCAATTTGTAGAGAAGGGTGATTCATTTCTCAAAAAGGAGAAATTGTAAATTTATTAAAAAAGTGATCAAAGAATTTTTTTAATTTTATTTAATTAAAAAAACGGATCATTATAATTTAACTTTAAAAAAGAACACTGAATTTAGAAAATCTTAAAACAACATCTTAATTTTTTATTATTTAGGGAAAAAATTTTGATTAGATTACTTTGGAAAAGATGAGAAAAGTTAAACAAAGAATTTTGATGTAATAATTTTTTTTTTAAAATTTATGTAATATTAAAACTGATTTTCTTGAATGAAGAGAATTGAACAAAACTGACCAAATTATCAATGTTGCTCATCTTGTTAATAAAAAAGGAAAAATAATTTAAACTGTTTTTTTACAAAGTTGCAAAACAATGGTTAAAAACACTTTTTTTGAAAAAAAAATAGAAAAATACGAAGAATCACAAATCCAAATTTTCGAGAAACACAGAGTAAGTTTTGTTTTTAGTGTGATCAACTTTACTATCAAAAAAATTTTTGGAAGTTAAAATTTGGAAAATCTTTAGGAACATTTGAAATAAAAAAATTTGTAAATAGAACATATCCTTTGAATTGAGTTTTAAGAATTTATTCAGTGATTCCAATATTTTGATAAAAACTGTTTGAGGTCTTCAATTTGTCCAATAAGCAGTGTCGAATGAAAAAAAAGAATACAACGAAATAATTAGTTTTTTCATTCTTTAGATGTGAACTTTAATATTTTTTATAAGTCTTTTGCTGTTTTTTTTTTGAAAAAACCGTTTTAAAGTGTTGTTCTGAAACTTTTTAGAAAGTTTTGTAGTTTTAGATTTGTTGTAAAAATGAAAAGTTTTCAAGAGTGTGTTTATTTTAAAAAGAAGAATCATTTCTTGTCATTATTTCTTTCGTTCACCTATATATAGTTAAAAATTATTATTTCAAAGATCACGGGAAATATTTTTTCTACTAATTGAATGAAAAATTAAAAGATCTTCAGAAAACCAATGGGAATTCATATTTTTAAAGATTAGTGATGCCAGATGATGAACATTGTATATAATAATATTGTTATTCTAATGATACGGTCATTGTGCATGCTCTTGTAGAATTGTAAAAGTAAAAAATTTCAGCTTTTTATCTATTTTTTTTCAATTCTGGAAAATTGGTTCTCTTAAGATTCTTATCTCACAGAATATGAGGAAAAAAAAGAAAGATAATAAATATATAAAGTTTGTCAATTACATGAGATGATTTGAAGAAGTTTTATTTAAAGGTAAAACAAGAAAATGAAGAGAAATTTTATTATTATTTTATTTTCAAAAAACTTAAAATATTTTCAGAAATCATTTTTACACATTTAGCAAATAGCAAAACAGTTTTTCAGAAAACCTTGGTATCTTTTATCTTTTTTTTGATCGTTTTTTTTCCAATCAATTCAGGATTTGGTGGTTGTGTTTTTTGGTGACAAGTTTGTTTATATTTTCTGGAATAAGATCTGAAGGGGTTAAAAAATTAAAAAAAACAATACTACACATGAGTTCAAATAAACAAGAAATCATTGAATTTTCCAGGACATTTCAATCAATTTTATTAAAAAATCTATGACAAAAAATTTTCTTTAAATTTCCTTTGTGGAATTTCATTACTATTTTGGTTGAATCTTTTTCAAAAAAAAACCTCAATTTTTCAATAAAAATCATGTATTGATTTTTTTCAATGAAATTTCAAAGTAATTATCACTCTAATTCTAGGAAAATAAAAAGATTAAGTAAAACTCTTTTTCAATTAAACTCTATTTCACTCAAAGTTACCAAACAAAAAAATAAAAATTTACCTTTTTACTTGAAGAATCAACAAACATATGATTGTTGAAAAAAGAGAAAAAATAAACTTCGTATTAGAGTTGGTATTCATAAGGAAATATCGGAACAAACCATATTTTTTAGAAAAAAAAAACATTAAAAATATTATTGGGTCACTTTCATTAGAAAGTCTCGAGAAAATTTCTCAAATTCTTTAAATAATAGAAATTGTTGAAAATTGGATTTTTTAATTGTCAGTATATTCATTTGAAACGAAAATTTAAAACCTCGATTTTCTTAAAGTTAATTTAAAGTTTCAACATTTTTTTTTTATTCACATTTAGATTTGAAAAAAAAAAAAAAAAAAAAAAAAATAAAAAAAAAAATTACAAATATAAATAAAAAAAAAATTTACAAAATTAGAAAAAATTATCAAATCTAAAAATTAATAATTTACCATGAGAAGAACATGGAATAAACTCATCGAATTTGTTCTGTTTCTTCAATAAAGCTTCTCAATTTTGACTGGGCAAGAGTTTACAATAATTTTTTATCACCTTTTCAAACAATATAATAACAATCGGAGAGTAAAAATAAATTAAAACCCTGAATGAATCATTTTACCTATTATGTAAAAAATCTAAAACTTTGTTAATTTTAAAGAGTAGTTTTCATTTTGTGATGTGATCAGAATTATTCTAATCGATTTTATTTTTAATATATTATTCTATTTCAAATTTGGTCAAAGTGAATTTTTTAGTATTTTCGAAGATTTTCTTGGGTATTATCCTTGATATGAAACTTTTTAATGGTTTTTAAAGGGTTTTCCGGAGGCAAAAAGCAAAAAGAATATATTTTTTTTCGATTGGTAGTATTTTATTACTTAAATTGTAGAAAATCCAAAAGTTTAAAATAATCAATACAAAATATTTTAAAAAATTTGTTAAATATCAAATTTTAACAGAGTTGAATCGAAAATTTTTTCCCTCTAAAAATAGTTAAAAAAGTCTTATTGGACTCTGGTTTATTGTTTTTTAAAACCCTCAACAAAATTCACAAAAATATTATACACATATACTCTACACTATCCTTATCTAATTCTCTAACTTACTTTAACCTTTCTTAACCTTCACCAAAAAAGGCGATTTAAATACCTAAAGTCGATATATTACTTTAGAATTTACTATTTTGAAAAATAGGAGAATTGGACCAAATTGAAATTTGGCCATATCCGAAAAATAAGTATTTTCCTTTGTTTGTGTTTTTACTCAACCTTTTTTTTAGAATTTCTCTCAAAGTTTGTCAAACAAGATTACATATTTTCATTCTATTTTTTTTACTATTTATTTTTGAAAATTCATTTTTTTTTTTTGGACTTGGAATAAATAAGTGGATTAGAATTTTGGGTATATATATATATATATATATATGATTTTTTTTTTGATTTTTCTTCTAAAAAAAACAAATAAAAACACACTCTGACACTCCAAATAAAATAATAAGTAGAGAAGACTTTTAATGAAATAAATTTGGATTATTTCAAGAAGTTAAATTTTTGCAAATAATTTTGTTGAATAACCTTTTGATGATTCTATATAAACTAAATTTTATTACAGCCAGTTTCAAATTAAATACACAAAAAAATCTCAAATTAAGGCAAAAAATTTCGAATTTTTTTATTCATAAATTATTTTACTAGAATTTGAATTTTCTTTCTTAATTTTAGATTTTTTTGTGTTCGAAATCTATTGAAAGTTTGTTAATTAGAAGTGGTACTGACTGTAAGACCACAACTATTTTTGAAAATTCATGATTAATATATTTCAATAACCTACCAAAATCCAAGAGTATTGAACTTTTTATGAGTTTTAAACAAGTTTCCTTATTGAACTTTCAAATAATCTTTTTTTTTGTTAATTTGATTTTAAGTGCCTATTTAATTTTCAAATTCTAATATGTTTTTGTTGAGAAGTAAAATCTGATTGTGAAAAATAGTAAAACATTAATAAAAAGTTCAAATACTTTTTTAATTTTAAAACATTGATAATACCTGAAAACTGAAAGCAAAACCAATTTAAAAAAGAAACAAACTAACTTCAAAAAATAATTATATTATTTTCAATCAAAACAACAAATAAAATTAAAATCCAATTTCATATTGAAATTGTTCAAGTGGTTTTGAAGAATAAAAAACGAGTCAATTTTTTGACCAACTTTTTAATAATTGATTAACCAAGGAAATATCCTTACCATATCTGGTATGATAAAAAAAATATTGTATTTAATTATCCTTGATATCTTTCAACAATTATTTTTTCTTTTTTGAATTGGCCTTTTTCATTGAACAGTTTAATTACAGTGGTGTAACTAACCCGTGTTTTTTATTTTAACCCATTACTAAAATTTAACACATTCAAAAAATATTGGTTGACTGTAGAAAGAAAAGAAATAAATCAATGGAATGACAACAGTATATAAATAAGAAATTGGGTTCTTTAAATAAATTTTAAAAAAAAATTATGAAGATACTGGAAGATTAAAAAGTAATTTTTTTGACCAAAAAAATGAGCATAATTTCATTTTTTGATTTTTTATAAAAAAATCATTTAATCTCACAAATTTTGTAAATTTGATGAAGTTTTTGAAACAAAAGCATTTAATATTATTTAACTATTTTGGTTAATCAAAGATCAAAGATCTAAAGTCAATTTGGATCTGAACCAAGAATATATAAGTGATTTCTGGTCTTCCAATACCCAAGTCTGAAAAAAAAACTACGAGTTAATTTTTAGTAATTAGTTAAAGGTTGTCAACACGGGTTATTTACACGACTGTAGTTTTCCCAATTAAAAATAATTTTCAACCTTTTTTCGCTAATTGGAAACACAATTTATAAAGTTATTGGAAAATGGGAATAAGATAATTAAGTTTCAATTCTAATACACTTTAATCATCGAAAAACCTAAACTGACACTAACCCCTTAATTAAAAAATGACGAAAAGATCATAATGTTTTATATTATTCTCCCCAAGTAGAAACTCTAACATTTACTGTTTTTTTGATATCTATCACAATTTGAAGAGCATATAATTTTCATTTTTTATTGAAATGTTTTCAAAAAGTCAACAAGAAGAAATTAGCCGCTTGGTCAACAAAATTTATGAAGAAAAGGCAATTGAGTCAATAAAAGAGAATATTCGTATTCCTGTCCTTTCACCAGAGTATGATCCTGATTTTTTGACGAATGGGTTAATTGACAAGACAATAAATATGGGAAAACAATGGTTGGAAAACCTTGGGCTCGAGGGGCTTGAAACAAAAATTGTTAAATGTCCAAAAACCCAAACCCCACTCCTCTATGCTCTGATCAAAAGCAATAAAATTGAAGAACAAAAAAAAGAAGAAAAAGAGGAAAAAAAATTACCAGAAAAAGAAAAAGGAAATGAAAAAGAAAAAACCCACGAAGAAGAAAAGGAAAAAGAAGAAAAAATCAAAAATATTCTATTGTATAGCCACGCTGATCGAATGCCTGTCAATCCAAATTTGTGGACGGTTACCGATCCAAGAGAGCCAATTGTGAAAGACAATAAATTATATGGACGAGGCACCTGTGATGACGTTTATGGGCTTTATGCCAATTCCATTGTTATTTATGTTCTTCAGCAGATGGGCCTTCCACACGACAATATCCATTTAATTTTGGAGTCCGAGGAGGAATCTGGTTCTCAAAATTTGTTTTCCATCTTGGACACGCTGGATTTGCCCGACATTGACTTTGCGGTTATAATGGACGGCGGTGGTCCAAACGACGAGCACTTCTGGGTCACTACAAGTGTCCGAGGATTAATTAATGGGGTGCTCTCTGTAGATGTTTTAAAATCTGGTGTACACAGCGGAGACGGCACGGGAATCATCCCGTCCCCATTTCGGATCTCCAGGCTCCTATTGAATCGCATCGAGGACGAAAAAACTGGCGAGATCAAATTGAAAGAGCTCAATTGCGAAATCGATGAAGAAATGGAAACAATGATGGAAAATAATTTGCCGTTCCTTCAACAAACAATCGAGGAGAAATTTCCTTGGGTCGACAAAGAAAAGCCAATCGTTGTATCACACAATAAACACGAATTGGTCCGGAATAACTTTTTTGGGCCCGGACTTGAAATTACTGGATGCGAGGGCTTGCCAAATTTGAAAAAAGCTAGTAACGTTTGCAGAGCACAATTAAAGCTCAAGCTTTCAATCCGATTGCCACCCGTTGTGGAAATCCAGCCAGTCATCGATTCCTTGAAACAGAATTTGGAAAAAAATCCGCCCTATGGCGCAAACGTTGAATACAAGCCATTAATTGCTTGCCAGGGGTGGCTGTGTAAAACTTTTGATAAAAGGATTGAATCGGCTGCAAATAGGGCATCATTAAAATTCTTTGGCGCACAATATAAAAAGTTATCTTTTGGAACCAGCTTACCATTATTATACAACCTTTCATTGAAATTCCCCAACTCACAAATTTTATTAACGGGCGCAGGTACGCCAGACTCTTCACCCCATGGGCCAAACGAATTCATCGAACTATCATTCTTAAAAAATTGTACTTCTTGTGTAACTCAAATTATTGGCGAATTATCACAATGGAAGTAGAAATTATTTTTTGAATTGTTTTTTTGATTATTGGTTTTTTATTATTCCAAGATCTTTTTGGGTTATTTTTTTCAGGGTTGAAATCCATTTATGAATATTTTTATTTTTATTTTTATTATTATTTTTATTTTTATTTTTAATTTTATTATTATTATTATTGTTGTTGTTGTTGTTGAGAAATAAGTGTAAATTGCACATTAGTTACCCTAAAATTACATTTACTTTCAGAAATTTAAGTCTAAAATGATAGATTTTTCACGATTATTAATTAATGGAAATAATTTCAAACTGTCTTGATTTAAAATTAATTCATTAAAGTCTAAATTCTTATAATTTGTTTTGAAAAATCAATTTATTGTTTATAGAGGAAGGACAGACCCATATAAAATGAACATTATTTTTTGTTATTTCTTTTTTTTTAACTTTTAACATAAAGGACAATTTGAATTTGAATTTTTTTTTTTATTACATAGTAATATCTATTTAAGTAGTTAGTAAATTTTCTGAATTTTAGAATTGTTGAACTTGAAGGATTACTTTAAAATCTTTGTGTTTTAATATAAATAATTTTGTCATTTCAATTATTTTAAAATAATCTTGTCAAGTTCCATAGAGTAATTAAAGTTTCTATTTTATCCAGAATTCAAAAGAATAGAGTAAAATCAATTATTTTTCTCAATTCTTTTAAATTCTGGAAAATCTAACTGTGGTTTTTTTTAATTTTTGAAAATTAGAAGAGAATATCAGAATTTTATTTCTCAAATTAAAAAAAACCTAACGGGAAGTGTCTTCAAGTGCCGTCAAGTGCTTAGGTATTCTGGAGGTTTTCTGTTTTATCTGTCAAGTGTTCTAGTTTTTTTTTCTTATTTCATAAATTAAAAAGGTCTAAAGGCTACTTTTTGAGCTTTTGTGTTATATTTGTGAAGTGTTCTAGGTTTTTTTTTTTACTTTTCGAAATAAACAGAAAATTTATTAAAATTTTCTGTTTATTTTAAAAAGTAAAAAAAACCTAACCAAAAACTATTAATTTTCCAAATAAAAAGAAATCTCAAAAAATCTAAAATACTTTAAAGTATTAAAAAAGTTTTGAATATAATCCCAATTTAACCCTATTTATGATATTATTGGAAAAGATCCAGAAATTTTCTCTTTACTTTCCGAAATTAAAAGAAAATATGAGAAATTTTTCCCCCTATTCCATGCATTTAAAAAAAACTTAACAGCTGTTTTTTGAAGTTACAAGTTTTATTCCAAAAATAATGAAAATTCCATGATAAATAGAAAATTCAATATAACCAAACTACATTTCGTACTTGTAGAATTTAACAACTCGTGATAATTATACTTTAAAAAACAATTAAGACCCTTTAATATTCGTAATTCCAATTAATTTTATTTTGATTCTTTGGTTGAATTTTTCAAATTTTATTAATATTTCAATCTTTTTGAATATTAATTCTCATTTTAAGATATGAGAGAATGTTTTGGAATTACCTTGACTATTTTAAAATTAATTAATATAAAGCCAATTAAACTTTATTTGTATATGGTTATTATTTTCTGTTCTACTATTTGAAGTTTTGAAAGATTTTTAAAATTTTTTTATTAAAATAGATTACCAGTGAATCATTTCTAAGTTGATAGCTTTTCAATTTGTAAAAATTCAATTATATATAAAAAGTAATAATTTGTTCATAAATGGTATTTTTTTAAAAAAAAATGTTTACACAAGCTTAATTTCAAAAAAAGGTGAAGACTTTTCATCAGAAATACATAATTAAATTTTTATTTTTTTTGAATAATAATATATTTTAATAAAGGGTTTAGAGATAATAACCAATATTGATTAATAAATATAAATATAATGTAATTATTTTATTTTATTCACAAATATTTATTAAATTTCTTGAAATTTAAAAGATATAGGCAATATTCTTTTTCAAATATTCAGGGTATAAAAAAGGAATTGTTTGTATTAAAAACGGTAATTTGATAATATCTCTTATTTTTTGATTATTAGATTTTATTATTTATATTTGTTATATTTGTTTGAAAATCTTTAAAAAATAGAGAAATAATTGTAAATTCTTTTGACATATTTGATATTTATGTTGTTAATAACTGACTTTACGAATTAAAATTGGGTTTATAATTATTAATTTTAAATAATCAAATTAAATTATATTTCTTTATATTATAAGTTGAATTTTTAAGGTTTTAAAAAAGTATTGTCGGAGAATGCATAAATTTCTGGTTTTAGGTTTTTTTTCTTGTATTCTTTTTATTCGATAAAAGAAAAAGATTGATTTCGACTGTTCTTTGAATCAAAAAACGATATTTTTTTCAAGTTTAAGATAATTACAGTTAATTTTTTTTGAAATTAAGAGAGCTTTATTTTTAAAGAATATTTTGGTACACCCCCTTCAAAATTAATAAGATTTCTCTCTTCTTTCAAAGAAAATATTTCTTTGAAATAATTTTGAAAAGAGGTTGGATTTTTAACTTTTCAATAATGAGAAAAATGGATCAAACTTTTAAAAATAATAATTAAGGGATTAGCGTCTACCAAGGAGAGGCCTAGGAACAAAGTGTGTTGTTATTGGACCTAACTACATTCGTGCTATATGGTTCAAAGGTTTCTAAAAAATCGATTAGTCAAGTAGTAATATTTACTGATCTCATCAATTAAAAATGATCTGTGTATTAGTAAAAACCCCAGAAATTTCAGAATAAAATCTGCATTTCGCCATAAATTTAAATGCTGAATTATCAATGTTCAAACTACAAATTCACAAAATATCTTTCTTAAATTTGTGGCGAAATGTAGATTAGTTACTAAAAAATTCAATTTTTTTTCAAAGATTAAATAATTATCCAATAAATTTTTTTGACAAATTATTTCTCAAATCATGGAAATATATTGATACTACAAGTAGCTTTATCAAAAGCAAACAAAATTAATCAGTCTTTGTGCTTTTATGTTGATGATTATTGAGTTAATCTTTGAAATTTAAAAATTAAAAATAGTTACTTTTGGAGGTTCTAAATCTAAATTATTAAATACTGGAATACTGTATTTTGGGTTTCTATTTTTAGATTGAAAAAAGGAATTAAAAAAAATTTTTTCAAAATGAAACTTTTTTAATTGTGATCATTAGTAAAAAATGCAATAATTTATTGCGCAATAAGATTTATAATAGATTTTTTAGAGCTATTTGAACCATGTGGCACTAATACCATTTACACCCAATTACAACATACTTTGATTACTATGATTTTCCAATTAAAAAACAAAAATTTTTAGTTCAAATTCCAAAATATTTTACGAGTTTATAAGTTGAAGAAAAACCAAAGATCTTTACAACATCGTTGAGAAATGATATTTTTAGACATTAAATTAAACTTCCTTTGTGAACTCTAAGGAAAAATTTTTTACTCTGTTAATTTGATTGTAACAGTAATAATTAATATATTTTTGGAAATTGAAATAAAAAATTTTCATATATTAATTGGAAAATAAAAGTATATAGAAATCTATGGTGACGCTAATCCCTTAATTTTCAAAAAATAGTATTAAGTGTAAGTTCACTTTTGTAGTAATCAGAATTTTACTCTGTTTTCAAGATTTCAAGTTGTGTTAAAATTTTTTTTGAATTTGCTTATTAAATTTACTAGGGGATTTTTTCCTCTTTACCCGTTCCTTAATAAAAATCCTCAATATTCGCTGAGAAATTTGTCTAACCAACACCTCCCTTAGGCAATAAATAAAACAGAATTGAAATTTTGAGTAGGTTTAATTATCAAAGTTGTGAACTTTTGAGCTTTAGCAAATACAAAAATCCTTAAATCAAGAAACAAAGATTTTATAAAAAGTGTTGTATACAATTTACGGGTGGCTAATGAGTTTTTTTTTGAAGCAAAGTAAGATGTCAACAAAAAGAATCAAAAAATTTCCAACAATTATTTTTTTTATTTTTCTTCTTTTTTTTTTTTTTCAATTTAGCTTTACTTTATTTAATAATTTGGCATGTCGAACAAAAAAAAGAAACAGGAAGAAAAGCAATCAAAAATAAGCAAAATCTTTGAATCGTTTGTTGGGGAAGTAGCCTTAAACACGATCTCTATCCATGCTGATAAGGAAGAAGGTGTTTGGAAATATTACGACTCGTTGGGCGGTTCAAATGACGAAGCGTTACTTTGTCTTCATGGGGTCCCAGGTTCTTGTGATGTCTTTTTCCAGCAATTACTCTCATTGTCGTCACGGGGATACCGGGTAGTTTCAGCACAATACCCACCGTTTTGGTCATATAGAACCTTTTGCCGAAGCTTTAAAGAGTTTCTGTCTTCACTCGAATTGGAGAAAATCCATTTGTTTGGATTAGGATATGGAGGTTTCTTGATAATGAAGTATTTAGAAAAGGAAAAAGATCAACGAATTAAATCTGTCGTTTTGTGTAACACCTTTGTTTCCACACTATTCTTTTCAAGGCTGAACACTTGCGGTGGGATGATCACCTGGGCACCAGAATTCTGGCTCAAGAGAAAGCTCTTGAAAACCTTTCCCCAAAAGGAAGTGCTTGTGCCCATCGCGGAAGGCTTGGACTTCATGGTGGAGGTTGTCGAAAAAATGACATACGAAGACATCTCTTCAAGGCTTACGATGATCTCAACAGAGACCACTATTGGCGAAATTGATTTCGATCCTCAATTCGTCACAATTATTGACCCAACGGATAAAGGCTATGTACCAAGAAAGGTACGCAGAAAGGTGGCGACAAAGTTCCCCGATTGCAAGTTTGCACAAGTCAAAATTGGGGGCGATTTCCCTCAACTTTCAAACCCACAAGAAGTTAACATGCATTTGATTATTCATTTAAGAAACACTGGATGGGATCCAGATCAAGAAACTCGTTTAAACCAAAAAATCCCAAAATCTTTACCAAAAAAATCCAAATCAAAAAAAAAAAAAAAGAAATCAAAAAAACATAAAAAAAAAAAGAAATCAAAAAAAGTAAAAGAAACGGAACAAGAAGAAGAAAAAAAAGAAATCAAAGAAAATGAGAACGAAAAGGAAAAGGAGAAAGAAAAGAAAAAAGAAGAAGAAGAAGAGGAGGAGGAGGAAGAGGAAGAGGAAGAGGAAGAAGAAGAAGAAAGCAAAGAAAAAAATGAAGGTGGAAAAACTTTAAAAGTTAAAAACAAAAATGATCAAGAAGAAAACAATTAATTTTTTTTAGCATTTGTTCAACTATTCAATTATTTTCTTTAATGAAAACCAAAAAAAAAAAAAATCAAAAAATTAAATATAAGAAACATTTAACATATATAAATTTTTATTTTAAGCTTTCTAATATATCTTAATAATATTTTTTTTTTTTTTTAAACAAAAATAAATCTTTTTAAAATATTTTTTCTTATTTTAAAGGTACTGTTACAACAGTAGAATCTATGGGATTTCAAACCTTTCTTATATCCTGTCCTGAGTTTTCAATTTTATCGTATTGGTCCTCGAAAAAAATGGTGCAAAAAAAAACAAAATAGCAAATTTAGTGTTACAAAACACTAGTATGAAAAAATAAAATTGAAAAAAAAAAGTTACACAAAACTATTACATTCCTTCAATTTTCATTTTCTCCTTGTTAATCGGGGTTTTTAAAAACGTAATCAACACCCCAGTTCTTAAAAATCTTGAGGCTCTTGTATTTATTGTTGTTAATATGACTACGATTTTTAAAAGTCTCTTGTCTAAAAAAAAAAGTCTATTTTGGGGTAAAAAATTTTTAATGGATGTGACAATAAATTTTCTTTAAACTCAACTTTAGGATATTTTTTTGAATAGATAATAACTAATAGTTTTGAAAACACTCTTATCATTTTAAAAAACTCAAACACAGAAAAAAAAATAACTTATGATAAATAATGTGAATGTCATAGGTTTTTTTCACTTTTTGAAATAAACCAAAAATTTATTAAAATTTTCTGTTTATTTTAAAAATTAAAAAAAACCTAACGGAAGTGTACGTAGAGTGCCTAGCTTTTTTTTAATTTAAGAAATTACAAGAAAATTTCAAAAATTTTCTTTTTATTTCTTAAATTAAAAAAAAGCTAAAGGCGGTTTTCCCAAATTCAAAAGAATTGAGTAAAATCCGTGATTTTACTCTATTCTTTTAAATTTTGGAAAATATAGCGGAAAAACCAACAAAAAAATATTTTTTCCTATTTAAAAGAACAAATAATTCTTTAATAGTCAAAATAATTGATAGCTTATTTGAAAAATATTCATCAGATTTAAAATACTATTTAACTATAATAGAATGAACTGGCCTCTTCGATATGAAGAAAAAGGTTTTCAAATTTTAACTATTAAATTAGAAAAAAAATATTACTGGAAAATTGGATTATCTAATTTAAATTGTAAAATATCTTTAATAATATTTTTTGATCAAAGATCCTTTATTAACCAATAGTGTTTATTCTAATTGAATTCATTAAAAAGGGAAAAATTAGCAAATAATTAATTTTTTTTTAAGAAAAATTTTTTTCATGATCCAGAATAGAAATACTGAGAAATCAATTCAAAATAATTCACATCTATTAAATTAACCTACTTTTTTTATTCTTAAATAAAATTTGAAATTCTTTTCTTAAGGTTAAACACACTGAAATTTGAAAAAAAGATTATCAGATGTTGGCTTAGGCTATGTTAAAATTTGGTACTTAGCTGATCGAACTTGGACTTGGTATGGGTTTTAATAGAGGTATAATATGGCAATTTTTGACAATTTATTTTAATTTTTTTCAAAAATTGAATTAATGGGTCTAAGGCTAAGAGATTGGTGGCTGTTCAAGAATAAAAAAAAAAAAAAGGTTTATGAGTTTGATCCAAATATTTTGATTAACTTTGACTCAATTAACTGAAAAATAAAAAAAATTTATTTATAAAACCACAAATAAAACCAAACCTAATTAGAAATTTCAATCAACAACCCACAAACCGCATATTTTTTATAATTTATTGATCAATTAGTCTTACAGTCATCAATTTGGATTTCAAAAAAAAGAATAATTTGAAAAAAATGTCATTTTGAACCTCTATTAAAACCCATATTAAGTCCAAGTTCAACCAGCTAAGTACCAAATTTTAACTTAGCCTCAGTAAAAATCAGATAATCTTTTTTTTCAAAATCCAGGGATTTTTAACCATAAGGGTACATTCATTAAATTCAAATCAAAAAAAAATAAATACTTATTATGAGGATTTAATACAATTTAAATACTGCACAACAAGTTAAGTAAGATCGATCTCCAAAAATCAACACACAAAAAAACAAAACATTTTTAGAAAAAATAGCGAATTTGCAACTGGTAATTTCCTATTTAAATATTTACAAATTACTAACTTGAATATAAGTGTTTATCTTTTGAAGTGTATCTTTATTACTCTTTTTGGGATTCTCAAGATTTAACTTTTTTTTATTTTTAACATTTTTCAAATAAATTATTTTAGCTAAAGGATATTATATAATCCTAATTTGATTTTTTGTGTATAGTTGTATTATAACTACAAATTGTAATTATTTAATATTAAACTGATTGTGTACTTAAAGAAAATAATTTGTTTAAAATTGATCAAATTTTGGCATTTTGAAATAGAAAAAAAATCAAATATTTTTTTTTTATGAATTTTAATTATTATTATCAACATTCTTTTAATAAGAATTTTTAAAGAATTTACTGTCATCGAGATCCTAAAAAAATTTTGAATTCAGTTGAATTTTTGAATTTTAGAATTATTAATTATTTAGATTATAGTAATTTAGAATATCCATATTTCTTTTTTTTTAATATTTGGTTTTTTTGTTTAAAAAAAGAGTAATTTCGTAATATCATTTTTTGTGATAAAACAGTCCTTGGATATGTATTAAATTCACATCGAGCTACTAGATAATAAAGAAATATTGTATTTAAGAAAAATTATTTTTCTCTTTTTTAAGAGATATTTATAATCTGTATACAATTTATTTGGTTATTAAAGGAATATTTATTGGTTTATATTGAAAAAAAATTTTTTTTTTCTTTTTATTTTTTTTTATTTGCAATTATTTTGTAACTAAATATTATAATCAAATAGTTCAGAGAAATTTTTAATTATAATGATTATTATTTATTGTTAAATTAATATTTTTATTTATAAATAGAATAGTGAGAATAAAAGATATATATGAACTACAGTAAGTTTCACTTTTAAGGCACAAACTTTCAACTCAATTTAAGGCACAAAAAAATCTCAAATTAAGGTACAAAATTTGGATTTTTTTTTTACAATTTAATTTACTAGAATTTGAATTTTGTGCCTTAATTTGAGATTTTTTTTGTACCTTAAATTTCGTAGTAAGTTTGTGCCTTAAAAGTGAAACTGACTGTATATAATTATAATATTTATTCAATAATCATTGTAAATATTCAACTTATTAAAATCTTGAAATAAAAATCATTATAAACCAAAATTCATGAATGTTAACAAAATAAAAATTCATTTTTAGAACTAAAAAATGTATTTAATAAATAATTGTAAATACCAAATTCAAAATTAACTCCATTTCAAAATTTTTAACACATCAAAATTCATTTTTTTTAAAAAAATAATATAATTAAATCAACTCTTGAAGAAATACTAAATTATACATTTTAAAGAATTAGAATGTTAACAATTGTTTATAAATTACAATAATCACAGAATTAAAAATAAATAATTATTTATACTAATGGATTATCGGCGTGTTGAAAATTTTGGTGAGAGCAAAAGTAAAAAATGTATAATCCTAACTTTATTGAAGTTTTTTTAGAAAGAATTGATATTTCAAAGGTTAATTACAATCAAATGATTTAATTTATACTTTTCTTTTTGGAAAAAATAAAATTTAAAAGAATATCACATATTCGAAAAAATTATTGATAGAAAGAAACAAGTTATGTAATTGAAAACATAAAAGATCATAAAATTCAAAAAAAAAAAAAATTAAAAAAAGAAATGAATATAAAATTGATTTCCAACATAGATGAAATGGAAATTATTTCGAATTTGATTGAAATTGTATAATTAGATTCTTTTTTAACTGGCTTAATTATTACAATTTTGTATTTTTTTTGTAATTGTTAATTTAATCCAAAAAGATTGTAATTCGATAGATGTTAGGATAAATAAAAAAGTTACAATTTTTTTAAAATATTAATTCTATTCTCCAAGAATAATTTATAAAACTGAAGTAAAAATAGACCAAGTAAGAATTTAGATATCTTTAAAAGAAGATTGAAAATCAAGAAAGAAATTAGAAATTCTTTTTTTTTAATCAGATATCAAAAAACTTAAAATTTTCTAAAAAAAGACGACTCAAGGAGTAATTGTAAAGAAAAAACTTAAAATTGTTAAATGACAAATAATAATCAATTTAGCGAAAACTTAATAATAAATAATTATGAATGAAAAGGTTAGGAAAATTTATAAAAGATTAGGTGATATAACAATACCAACAATTATACGTGTTGTCGAGTGCCTAGCTTTTCCAGAATTTAAAAAAATAGAGAAAAATCATATATTTTACTAAATTATTATGAATTCTGGGAAAGCTAACGGCATGTTTTTTCGATATAAAAAAATAAACTGAAAATTTATACAATTTACTGTTTATTTCTTAAATTAAAAGTAACCCAACAACAAAAAATATTTAAAATGGAAGGGCAAGCATTAATCTTAAAACGAAAATTTTCACAAATTATCCATATAGATATTCTTATATTTTGAATAATAATAAAATAAAAATAAAATCTTGGAATTTATTCAAAAAATATTTAAACCTAGATACAGATTGAATATATTGATCATTTTATACAGCCGTTTCAACTTAGGTGTGAATCGGCAACCTTTCCTTCAGCTTTTGGAAACCATTTCAAATAATTTGAAATAATTTGAAATAATTTGAAATTATTTGAAATTATTTGAAATTATTTGAAATTATTTGAAATGGTTTCCAAAAGCTGAATGAGAAGTTGCCGATTCACTTCTGAGTTGAATCAGCTGTATGTGACTGTCCATTCTATTAAGAAAATCAAATAATTTTGGATTAAAGAATTAATTCAAATTAATAAACATATTTTGAATAATAATCAAAGATATTAATCGAAATAAAGACTCATTATTTTTTTTTGTCATTTGTTAATGATAAAGAAAATTTTGATTCCTAATTGAAATTTCTAAATGGAAAATTTACTTAATTAATGTGACTGCTGTCAAGTATTTACCGAGTATCTAACTTTTCCAGAATTCAATAGAATAGAGAAAAATCTTTGATTTAAACTTGTCCTCTAATGAAAAATTTTTTTTTAGAATATCTAGATAACTGTGTTTATTGTTTTGATTTGGAAACATTCTCCTTGTTATAATCTGAGTTTGGCCTGGAAGAACGAAAAAAATGAGATTGTTCGAAGTGACATAAGATGATATTGAGGAGTTCGAAGAACGACGATTAATATCATCTTAGCACTAGAACAATCTCATTATTTTGAGTCTGGAAGGAGAACCAAAACGAAGAATTATAAAAGGTGATTGTTGAACAAATGAAACAATATGAGACGCTATTTATTTTTTAACTTGGGATCTAACTCGTCAAAACAAAAAACAAACAAATAAATTTAACTGAAACAAGTAATTTGTTATTTTTAATGGTAATTTGAAGAACCTGTTTTTCAAAGGATCCTTTTTCACCCAATGTATTTAGTGAAAACATTGAAGTTAAATTTTGAATTTTCATCATTGGTGACAAAACATGGTTTAAATTTTCTCGAGATACACTAGATCGTTCATCCATTCAATGAGATCTATCTATCCTTTTATTTTCTGTTTGTCATCCAATTCTCGAAAACGATCAAACTTGAAAATCTGCATGCATCTCTTGGTGTTCTTAACTATGAAGTGTGTTGAACAGTACTTAAAAATTTCTTAAATTGACAGAGTAAAAAAAAATGTTTTTTTTTTTCTTTTTTTTCCTTAAATGATCATTTATTTTTTTCCCCTTTCCAAAAACCTCTTATAAATGGTCTCTCCTCTCCTTTTTTCAGAAAAAAGAGAACAAACAAAATTTTTTTTTTTAAAAAATGATATTGCTTTTTTTTCGAAAAGAGAAAAAAACAAAGTTTGTAAATAGACATTGTTTTTAATAAAGAAATGGAATTTATTCTTTTTCCAAACTTTCGCCAAATGATCAAGCAGTTGTTTTTTTAGTTTTTATTGAACAAGTATTTTGGTTCCTTGGACCAAAACATGCGTTCAATTGGTTTTAAATTGAGACATTGTCAAATCTCAGTGTTATCGATTAAACAACGTCGTAAATAAAAATATCAAAGTACTGTTAAATAACTTTAAATATCAGATTTAAATAAAAAATTATTGGTAAAATACATCTTAATTCACTTTGTTAGAATTGGAAATAAGAAGATCAGAAAATTCTCAAACTTTGCCTAATAATTCATGGAATTCTCAAAATCTTTCCACAACAACTACAATGCTATCTTAAACTTTTAAGAGTTCTAATCTCTTTCTTATCTGTAGTTATCTAAAATTATTTACTTAAATTTTCTCAAAGAAAAAGTTTATGTTTAAAAAAAATAAATAGCATTTTTATAACAAAACATCTTTTATGAAGTTTATTTTTTCAATATTTTTTAAAAAAATATTCTTATAACGGACTTAGATCATGTTACAGTTTTTATAACACTTTTTATAACCAACAATTATGTAATAAAAATTTCTATTATATATTTTTTATAAAATTTAAAACGTTACTAACACCTTTACAAAACGTTTATAACATTTTATAAAAAAATTTTTATATTAGGGACACTTTCAAATTCTGGAAATGCTAATGTTTTTTTTTACTTTTGAAAATAAAAATAAAACTTTGGGAAATTTTCTTATTATTTCTAAAAGTTAAAAAAACTAACTATAGTTTTCTTGAGGTTTTCTGTTTTATTTGTAAAAAACTATTGATCTTCCAAAAAAAAATATTAAACAAAAAAAAGCATATAAGTGGTATAGGAAATTAATCTCACCCCTTCATAATATCAAAAAAAAAATTATTTTTTGTTTCCAATATTTGAAAACTATATCTGATTATGATATTTACTTTAATATCAGAAAAAAGCTAGATAATATTTGCAAATTATATTATTAATTCACTCTCAGAACTTTCACTAATACTTCCCAAAATCCCACTTTGTGTACCTTACAGAAATGTCTTTAAACTCTCCTTGTAATTACAAATAAATCATAAAAAATATTAAAAATCTAGTTCGCTATTATTTGGATTTATTTTGTATTTAAATTAAAATATCATTATCCCAAAAATAAACGAAAAATAAAGAATAAAGAATAAAGAATAAAAAATTGAAAATAAAAAAAATAAAAAATAAAAATTCTTGCCATATTAATTTCTAAAAAATCAATCTTTTTGAATTTTTTTTATAATTTTTTTTTTATTTATAGAAGATTTAATAATTTCTTATCTTGTAATAGAAAAATTTGTGATAAGTCTTTAAAAAATAATTTCTTTTGTGCCCTATTAACGAAATCAATGAATCCGACATTTTGAGCTATTTCTTGAAATTGGTTTGATGCATCGATATTGATACAATATAAACATTTTAAAAGTTTAAAAATCTCATCTTTTTCGTAGTTTAAGCAAAGCTCTTTCGAAAACTTTTCAATGTAAGAATCAATTTCATTTTGTTTTTCAATTTCGTTTTCGTTTTCGTTTCCTGTTTTCTTAATTGCGATCCCACACCTTAATTTTATAATTTGGCTATGTACGGGGATTTTTTGATCATTGGAAACAAGAATTTGAAGATCACATTCCTTTTCTTCAATGAAGAGTTGTAAAAGAGGGTTTGGGAAGTCCTTAAATTGGTCTAAGAGTGTGCATATTTCTGTCTGATTGTTGCTTTGAGCAATTTTTTTCGCATTTTCCCCTTGGTTGTTCTCCAGAAATTGGTTGGCACCACAAAACAAGAGAGACTTTGCAATCTCGGCACCGTTTGGAATCCCCTTGCAGACGTGCAATAACGGCGATGCTCCTGTTTGATCGCAAATATTTGGGTCAGAGCCATACCCGAGAAGTAATTGGATCGTGCCAATTGATGCCCTGTGGAGGATAGAGTAGTGCAGTGTCGCTAAATTAAAGGAATCAACCGATGTGGGATCTACCCCCTTCTTTAAGAAATATTCGATAACTTCTTGTGGTGAATTGCATAAGATGCACAGATGCAGACAATTCCTTTTATCACCATCTTTGAGTTTAACGTCAGCCCCTGCTTCCACTAAGGTTTTTATTTTTTCCAGATCGGGCTCACTTTCACATAGGAAATGAAATGGGCAATTATACTTTTGTTTTGGTTTTTTTTTAATTATTTTTTTTTATTTTATTGCAAATTAAGCAGAATGGTTGGTTATGAAAAAGAAGAAACTTTGAAAGGTTTATGTTCAAAAAAAAAATAATCAAAAAAAAGAGATCAGTTATTCCACAAAACAAGATCTCTGTCAAAAGGTGTGAATTTAAAGAAACTAATCTCATTCAGAAAACGAAAATAACCCTCGGAAAATCTTTTTTTTTTTTTTTTTTTTCCTCACGTTGTGTTGGTTAGAATTAGGATTAGCGAGAAATTCGGAGCAAAAATTCGTGGATCGTTTTGAATTGAAGACAAAAATAATCCGTATTAATGGTTTAACTGGAATAAAGTTTTTTTTAAAAATTGTAAGATTGGTCTGTAGACCTTATTAATTTTTTTTTTCTTTATTTATTTTGTGAATTTTTTTTTTTTTTTTTTGATGGGTTTTTGAGAATTGAAAAAAATTAAAAACAAATTACCTCAATATCACGAGCATTGGGATTTGCGCCATTTGAGAGCAACAATTTCAGAACTTTAGAAGAGCAACCAAATTTACAAGCAGTGTGAAGTGGTGTGAAATTATTAAGTGATAAGCTATCGATTTCTGGTTTTGCAGACACAATTAATTCGATTATTTCAAAAGAACTATTATTATAGCATGCAAAATGGAGTGGCGTTGCTTTGTTATATTTTTTGTTGATATTTACTCCACTTTTTATTGTTTCTCTAATTCCATCAAGATCACCTTTTTGGATTTGTTCAAAAATCATTGAATAGAAAATTTTGGATGAAGAGAAAAAAGGAAAAAAATGAAAAATCTGAATTTTTAACAGGTTTCTTTTCTGTTTAGATTCCTAAAATGGAAAAAAAACATTTATAATAAAAATAGTTCATCTTCATTTCTTCTAAAAGGGAAAAAATTGTACCAAAACAAAAGCATTACAAAAAAAATATTGCAAAGAGAATTAGCCCTTTGATAAAAAAAAAGTGAAAGAAAAGAAGACTAACCTAATTCTTCATTGTTAAACTTCTTGAAAATGAAAAGTAAGAGCATTTAAATAAAAAGAAAAAATAATTACAACCAAAGTCAAAATGGAAGATCCTTTCAAATAATAGTTTTTTATCAATACCATCTTATAGTATGGCGCGCATCTTTGTGTGACTAATCTTTTATTAAAAATTTGTTGAAATAATCGACTATTATTGAGATCTCCAAACTACTGATCGAAATTGAAGATAAAAAGAGGATTTGAATTAATTTTGTTAATTTGATTTAATATTTTAAAAGAATAATTTTTTGGTGTTAATTTGTTTCTTTTTTTAATTATATCTTTGTTTTTAATTTTTAATTTTTAGTCGCTTTTTTCTATCAAAATTGTATTAAACAATTGTTCTCTTGACCCTTTTTTCCAAATTGTCAAAAAATATTATGAATATTCGGAATTTTTTTTGAAGATAAAAAATTTGTTTCTCAAAAGAAAAAAGATGAATTACTTTCATATTTGGTACCTTGAAGATGATTTTAAAATATAGAATATAAGAAAAAATAATCCATTTTTTAATTAATAATTGATCAAAAAAGGAAAATGAGAGGAGTCTTTCTTTTGATTTTATTAATCTAAAACTTTGAAAAATCTTTTGTAATGGTAGCTTGACTTTTAATTGAAATTATTGTTGTTAATAGAGAATTTGAAGACTTTGCAGGTATGTACACAAAATAAGAGCCATGTTTCTTTTTTCGACAAGACATGTAATTTAATTGTTAAAAGAAATGGAAATACTTTTATTATCCAATTAAAAAATACTAATTTTTTAGTTCAAGATTTCAAAAATATTCGAAAAATTATTAGTTGAAAACGCTAAAAGATCTTTATAAAGTATATAAGAAATGATTATTTTTTTGAGAAATTGAATTTAGCTCAATCTTATTGTACTTTTAGGATAAAATTCTAATTTTTGTTTTGAAATTAGTAAAAAAACCTAAATTTTAGAATAAATTATTTTTAAAAAAAAAAGATTTTAACAAGAAAACAATTTCAATACAGACTTTTAATTGAAAAAAGCTGACTAAAAATTAAAAACAAAGATATAATTAAAAAAAGAAACAAATTAACACCAAAAAATTATTCTTTTAAAATATTAAATCTAATCAACAAAATTAATTCAAATCCTCTTTTTATCTTCAATTTCGATCAGTAGTTTGGAGATCTTCATAATAGTCGATTATTTCAACAAATTTTTAATAAAAGATCAGTCAAAGATAAAACTCCATACCATAAGATGGTATAGATAAAAAACAATTATTCTGTATAGTCCTCCATTTTGACTTTAGTTATATTTTTTTTTCTTTTATTAGTTAGCTTCCAAGCTTGGTTTTCTAGTTTACAAGTTAAATACAAATTTCGTAAATAATAGAGTTTTTACAATTTTCAAGATAAATACTGATTTCCATTCAATTTTCTATAGTCTATTTATAGTAAATATAATATTCGATTATATTAATAGAATAATAATGATTTTAATCATAAAATCCTTTGTTAAATACATATCTTTCAAATCTTAAAAAAACATACTTTAAATAAAGTATTAGTATTTACCAAACGATTTTATTCAATGAAAATCCCTTTGAGTACAAAAATCAAAAAGTGGGGTTCTTTTACTATTACGAAATAATTGGTGAAAATTGCATGGAACTCTTTACTAATCTTGAAAACTGTAAAAAATCGATTTTTAACAAGAATCCATATTTACATTTGTAAAAGATTTCCTTACAACCATTTTCAAATTTAAGGCACAAATTTTCAACAAAATTTAAGGCACAAAAAAATCTGAAATTAAGTTACAAAATTTGGAATTTTTTTTATACAAATTATTTTACTAGAATTGGAATTTTGTGCCTTAATTTGAGATGTTTTTTTTTTGTACTAATTGTAGTTGAAGTTTGTGCCTTAAAAGTGGAACTGAATGTATTATAAATCTTGATTGAACTTTTTTTCTTGTTAAAATCTTTTTTTTATAAAAATAGTAATCCAAAATTATAATTATTACTAATATCATATTAAAAAAACAAATTTTATCCTAAAAGTACAATAAGAAAGAGCTAAAATCAAATCCCAAGCATTTTAATCACCAATTTACTTTGTGGATATCTTTTGGCGTTTTCAATTAATAATTTGTAGAATTTTTATAATCTTGAACTACTAAAGTAGCATTTGTTAATTGGTTACTAACAGTTTTGTCATATTCTAATAAAATAAAAAAAATTCAAAAAAATTTTTACTAAAAAGTATAAAAACACTCATAATTAATAAGAAAATATGATATGGACTTCTTATAGAACTACAATTAAAAAAAAATTCTTCAACTAAAATATTTAATATATAAAATAATTTCTGGGAAAATTGAATCAATTTAATTGAAAAATTTTGTCTTAATTAAAACAATATTTTTTATCAAAAGTAGAAAATGAATTAATTAACTTTGTTCATTTAATTGTTAATTCAGATTTTTCCATAAATACAAATCAGTTACAATTCAAGTTTGATTTTATTAAAATATAAACTCAATTTCAAAATCATCCCATTAAAAATCAAATTTTGAGAATAAATATCTTTATAAATTGAAGTTATCTAAACTCTTTTTCAAAAATTGTGACTTACCTGAAATAATAAATTGAAAAAAAAATATATCCTTTAGTATTCAAGAACAATTAATAACTAAATATGATTTGTAATTCACTTTTAAGTCATTCTAAATCTATAAAAACCTGATATATTAAATATTAAAAAAAAATAAAACCAAAAACCAAAAAAAAGTGAGTCACAATTTTTGAAAAGAGCATTACTGATTTTTTATTACCGAACTTTCACTGAAAAAAAGTTGAATAACAAGATTTTTTAGGAATAATTAAATCCATTTTCAAAGACACTACATAGTCTCAATTTTCTTAGTGATTATTTTTCTTTATGAAGATCTCTTTTTTTTTTCAACATGATCTTTTACAAAAAAAAAAAAAAAGAAAAAAAAAAAAAAAAAAAAAAAAAAAAAAAAAAAAAAAAGAGAAAAAGAAAAAGAAAAACAAAAATTTGAAAAAGCAAAACTAAAATTTGCAAAATTAGAAAAAATGATTCTATTCCAAAAATTTGAAAATATTTTTTGTAAAGAATACTGGAATAAACCCTCAAAACAACCCCCATTAACTTTATAAAGTGAGTCAAAATTTATGAAAAATAGTTTATTCTTACAAAAAAAAATATTATTATAATATTAAGTTCTAAAAACTCAAAATATTTGTTATCTAAAAATAAAATAAAAAAAGTAAAAAAAAAATTAAGAATTTATTATGAAATTTGGTTAACAATCAAATATCAACGAAATGTTGATATTTCAAAAAAGAATTAAAAAAAGAAAAGGGTTTTTATTTGGAAACATGGGTTTTATGATCTTTATATGGGTGATGGTCCTTACTATTTGTTTCAAAATAAATGGAACAAAATTTTCATTCAGCTTTCCAAAAAAAGAATTTAAAAATCATGTAACTTTTCAAATTCTTCATAATCTTAAAATCAGCTTAAATTATTCCTGTTTTTAGAATTGGGGATTTGGTGACTTGTTTTATTTCTTTGAATGATATTTTGGAAAGATGAATGAAAATTTTATTCCATTTATTTTGAAACAAATAGTAGTGTATTTGAGAAAACGAAGATCACCAATTTAGTTCTGCTATTTGGGGGGAAAAAAAGAGAAACAATTACAAAATCTATTGTGATTTTCAAATGGGAACCATACTGAAGATATACATTCTTGAACAATTAAAAGAAGAACCAAACCAACATCAAAGAGATATTACCCCTTTGTTTTATAATTGGAGCTAATAAAAATAGTTTTTGATCTCTTTTTTTAATGAAATCCTTCGAGTAGTTTTCAAGATCTCTAAAAATAGTCAATTTTTGGAACAAATTTTTCAAACTAAATTTAGTATAAACCAAAGAAAAACCCTAACCAAAAGAGATTAATAAAATAGCTATAGTGTTTAATCCTCCATTTTGTGTTTAAAACTTTATTTTTTATTTCAATTTAATTGATATTACTTTTCATTTACAGGTTCTATTAAGGTTCTCAATTCAAAAAAATATTAGGTTTTTTTTACCTTGTACTTTTTTATTGATTTTTTTCAAAGTTATTCTTTTGAGAAATTATTTTTTTTCTGGTGGTTTGACTAAAATCACTTTGATTTTTTCAACAAGTATAAGTACACTTTAACCAATTTGTCATTACAAAAAAATAAAAGTGTCCATAATTTGAAAAAATCACTAATTCAATTTGAAAAAAATCTAACAGCCAAGCAATAAATTGTAACATATTAAAATATACACAAAGAAGAATTTTTGACTTTTATTTTTCGATAAACAAGTTAAAAAAGTCAGAGAAATTCGAGGTTTTTCATTTCAAAAATCAACTTTTAAAAAAAATTATTTTCAACTTTACAAATATTATTCGAACTGTTATGAAAGTTAGAGTCCTTAAAAAGGTTTACAACAATTCACAAATCTTTCAAAGACTTTTTGGGACTTTTAAAGGGGAAAAACGAAAAACTTTGGTAAAGTTCGTTCATTTTTTGGTGAACATTTTCACTTCAAGAAACCATTTTTTGTAAATTTCCTTCTAATGGATTTTGATGACTTAACCAACACACAACTCAAAATGGTTGTTTTGGTATTTTACCAACAACACCTTAAAAACATAACGCAGATCAAATTCTTAAATAATTATATCTCACAACAAAAAGTACATCCAACATTTTGAAAACTTTTTTTGATCCTTAACCTGTTTTTTTTTTTCACATTATTTTTTGAAACAACCAAATAGCATAAATATATAGAAAAAATCAGCCTCTACCATGAAACAATCAAAAAACTTGAAAAGTCAAAAACTAAAAAACAGCTAGTACTTCAAAATTATCAATCAGTAAGGAAATTCGCTTTTAATTGCTTGGTTTTGTTCAAACAACAAATCTTTAATTTTTTTTTTATTATTTTCTTTATTCTACCTCAATAGGTCCAATCAAGAAATTCTTTTTTAACACACGAAATTTATTTACTCAAAAACGAAAATGAAAAACTTGAGGTAAGTTTTGTTTCTTACTTTTTTTTTTTTTTTTTTTTTTTAAAAAACGCCTATTGATTTGGATCAAATTTCTTTCTTTGTATTTTCCGAAATTTCAAAAGGGATTTTGAAACAAACTGTTTGACTGTAAATTGTCTATACCATTATTTTACCTTTTAAATAGAAAAAATTTTCGCTTTTTCTTTCAAAACCAAGTTTATAAAATTTCTTATAATGATCAATGTGAAGAGCTTCAACAGTTTTGGTCGTAAAATGTTTCTTTTGGACGAATTTATGATCTTTGAATTTCTTTTTGTGAGAACTTTCTAAAAGCTTTCTGTTTGATAAAAAATCAATTGAGAAAAAAATTTTTAAATATTTATTAATTTAAGGCTGTGAACTCCAAATGAATTCAGAGCGTACATTTCAAGTTTGTACCTTTTGTTTTGGTTTAAGTGATTATGATCTACTATTAACATCTTGAAATAATTTTTTTTTGGGAAAAATTGGATAAAATTTATTGTTCTACTTTCCATACACACACGCACGCACGCAAAGTATAAATGAAGAGTAGTATTTATTTCTGGGGAAATTATTGAATTTCACGATCTTATTTCGAAAAATTTACTCATTGTCCTTGTTCAAATAGCCTGTGTCCAGTGCCTAAAACTCATGTTTCAAAATAAATACCTGTGGTTTTGCTTTCTTCTTCTTGTTCCTATACAACATCTAATTCAGTATTCAATGGTATACCTAAGATCGCATCATTGTTTAAGAAGTTAACTCCTTTCTATCTTGTTGAATTTTTAAATTAGAAATTGGGTTTGTTGAAAATTTTTAATAATTTTTTCCAATTTTGAAGGAAATTTTTTTATGTTTGATAGATTAAAATTAACTCGATTTTTTGAAGATATTTTTTTTCTAGGAAAAAGTGTATCTCAAAATTCATCTCCATTTTTTGTGAAAAATTTTCCATTTTGATACTCAATTGAAGAATTTTTTCTTTTAAAAAGTAGAACTTTAAGAATTCAATATCATATTTAAAAATTGTTTATTGTCATTTTCTTAGATTATTCAATCTATGTGCCTTCTAGAAAAAAAGGGCGATTTTAATTTGCATTACGGATTTAAGAAATGGGCACGGGTTATTCGAACAAGGACAATGAGTAAATTTTTCGAAATAAGATCGTGAAATTCAATAATTTCCCCAGAAATCAATACTACTCTTCATTTATACTGTGTGTGTGTGTGTGTAAAGTATAACAATAAATATTATCTAATTTTTCCCAAAAAAAAATTATTTTAATATGTCAATAGTAGATCATAATCACTTAAACCAAAATAAAATATATACATTTGCAATGTACATTACAAATTCATTAGTTCTCCAACCCTTAATGAATCTGTCACAATCATTGATTTCAATAAAAATCATTAATATCAATCAACCTAAACTCATAAAAGCAATTATTGTGATTAAAATTAATTTTACAGTGTAAAAAAAAAAAAAAAAAAAACCACATAAAAAATTAGCAACAATGATTGTAAATGAGAAAGAAAAAAAGTAAAATATTTTTTTACTTAATAATAAAGGAAAATTACCAATAAAGAACAAAAATTTGGAAGAAAAAGTTTCATTCATAATTTTAAAAAAAAACTCATTTTTTATTTTTTTATTTTTTTATTACGGAGAGGTGATTCAACAAAATTTTATCATGTTTGCCGTTAGGTTTTCCTTAATTTGAGAAATAAACTGAAAATTTATTTAATTTTCGGTTTATTTCTCAAATTAAGGAAAACCTAGGCACTTTTCGTAAGGTTTTTTTATTTTTTGTTTTGATTAGAAAATCAATAGATTTTTGAGACAAAAACAAAAAGTAAAAAAAAACCGCCGTTAGCTTTTCCAGAATTTAAAAGAATAGAGTAAAATCTTTGATTTTTCTCTATTCTTTTGAATTATGGAAAAGCTAGGTACTTGACGGCACTTTCCGTTAGGTTTTCCAAAATTCAAAAGAATTGAGTAAAATCTTTGATTTTTCTCTATTCTTTTGAATTCTGGAAAACCTAGGCACTCTACAGCACTTCACGTTAGGTTTTTTTTAATTTTTGTTTTGATTTGAAAATCAAGAGATTTTTGAGACAAAAACAAAAAGTAAAATAAACCGCCGTTCAGCTTTTTTTACTTATTGAAATAAAAAGAAAATATCAAAAATTTTCTTTTAATTTCAATAAATTAAAAAAAATTGCTGTTAGGTATCAAGAATTTAAAAGAATTGAGTAAAATCTTTTATTTTTCTCGATTATTTTGAATCAAAAAAAAAAAAAAAAAAATGGCACTCCACGACACTCTACGGCACTTGTCATAACTTCCTGAAACCATAAACTTGTATTGAGAATTTTTTATCCTAGCTATAATGTAGGCAAGATTATAGCTCATAGGGTATCTTTTCTTTAAAAAATTAAAAGAAAAATTTTTTATTTCTAAAGAAAGACAAGAAAAAAAGAAATAAAAGACATTAATCAAAAAAAACAATAACAAAACAAGAAAAAAAACGGTAAAAAAGTTTTTTTGTATTCTCGAATGTTGAAAAAATTGTTGGTTATGTTAATTATGTCGAAATTTTATGGATCACCACCATTCTTTTCACCTAGTTTACATAATGTCACACTTGACAGAAGTTGTTACTATTACAAGATATTATTATCATACTCACTGGAAGCTGATTCAGATACATTACAATTGTTTTCATACTTGACAGAAATTAATCCAAGTACAAGGTATTATTATCTAACCTAACCAGAAGTTAACCCCAATACAAGGCAATCAAATAGAAGTAGTCAAATTGTCAACATATCATTTCTCTTCTTCATCACTTTGCCCACCAACTTCAAAACACACCAGTTGATTATTTTCTTCTTCTCTACTTTTTAAAAATAAAAAATAAAAAATAAAAAAAAGTCTTTTTTTAGAGAAAGAAAAAGGAAACTCAAAAAAAGTAAATGAAAAAATTATAATAAACACATCTTTTTTAAAGTTAAAAACAATATTATTGGGATAAGTAAAAAAAAAAATCCTTAATTATTAGAAATGTATATATAGTATAAAATTTTCAAAACTATCATTTACAATAATTTCTTAAAATAAATATTTGACTTTAAAAGTACCATATTCTTTCATAATGCATCTTTAAAAAAATTTTATTTTTTGGAAATTCATCCCAAAGTCGTTTTTTTATTGTTATTTTTAGGTGATGACACCACCATAAAATAATAAAAAATTATTCAGCATTTTTTTTCCACATCATCTATACCTCCATACACAAACATAATTTGCTTCAAAAGGAATTTAAATGGAAATATTAGTTCATATCTGAATTTCAGATTATTATTATTATTATTATTTACACATGAAAAAAAAATTATCTTTTGATCAAACAATTTGATAGGGGTGATCTCAACTAAACCAATCAAAATTTCATTTTTAATTTGTTTGTGAAGATCTTGGTTTTTTTTTTTCTCCTAATCAACTACATGCAAAAGAAAAAACAATTTTTTTTGGGAAATTGATACCAATAGTTTTCATTTTATTGATTGTAAACTGACCGAACTGATAAATCTAATAAAATAAAAAAGTGTGAATTTAATTTTCAGAAATCAGTGATGAAGATCTTTTTTTTTTTTTTGTAGATTTTGTATTTACTTTAAATATCCATTAGATAAAAAACTGAAACTACATATAATTTACCCCCAAACTGAATTTTTCTAATTATACTCTTGGAGAGTATAAATCCGTGGTAAACTCCAAGATGCAGGTTAACTTTAGTTACTGGTATTTTATTTTAACTTTTCTCAAAATTTTATTTTTGTAAAAAATGAAAACTCCTGAATTTGAACTATTTTTTTTAATTTTTTTTGACAATAATTTAAAAAAAATAAAAAAAAAATCCAATTAATACATTTCCAATAGTTACAACAACAAAATCATGAAGCAGAAATATTTGAAAGAATTGAAAAGAAATTAACCGATTATAAAGAATACAAAGTTATGTTATTAAATAGGATTGATAAATTAAAAAAAAATAATGAAGAAATGAAAAAACAAATGTTAAAAGAAAAAAAGCTTTGCAAAGAACTAGAAAAAGAGCTTTTAAATGAAAATTTAAATTTAAAAGAAGAAAAAAGAATTGAAATTAATGAAAAAAATAAACAAATTGTATTACTAAAAAATAAAATACAAGAAATAGGCCTACAAAGGCAACATGCAATTGAAGACTATAAGAAAGAAAAACAAAATTTTCATGAATACCGTGAACAAAGTGTTAATACGGAATCTATCTTTTCACAAAAATTATTAAACAAAATAAATGAAATTGAAACCCTTCAAAAAACTTTGAAAATTTCCATGAAATCGAAAGATAATAATCGAAAACAAAAACAATTATTAAACCAAATCAATAAATTATCCCAAAAAAACACAGAATTGAATATTGATAATCGTGAGATACAGCGCGTTTTCAAAGAAAATGTTCAAAAATATCAAGTAAGTATTTTATTTTTATATAATTTTTTAACTAAAACTATCATTCTCGATATATTTGATATTATAAAAGTATAAGAAAAATCTTGTAATAAAAATATAAAATTGCTGAAAAAAGATTTAATCATAAGCTTTGTTTGAGTCAAAGGGATATCCAAAAAAAAATATTTATTTCAAAAAATATCAATTATTATTTATAATTGATCTTTGAAGAAAAAATATGAAAAAAAATAGAATAATAAACATCAAAGGAATAGTTGATATTCTGTATAAAGTAAAACTAATAAATCAATAGATTTTATTAAAAATTGGAAAGAGAAAAATTCTTCGGGCTTCTATTAAAAAAAACCAGCAATGTTCATTTTGATATTCAATTGAAGATCAAATAAAATTCCAAGAGAAATCATTATAATTTCTCTACAATCATTTCCACTGCTTTAGTAACAATAATCTTAGAATAACACATTTTTACCAAGTGGCTATCGATCTTGAAAGAAAAAAAAATATTTGTAAATGAATTACTTGTTAAAAAGAAAATTTAAAAAAAGAAAAAAAAACAAAAAAGAAAATAAAAAAGAGAAAAATTAGGCATGAAAGAGAGTTCAAAAGAAGCAATTGATAAAAAAACAAAAAAAAAAAATCAATATTATCTTTTATAAACAACACCCAAAATCATAGTCACGATACTTTTAGATATTTTAGTTCAGTTTTATAGCAATCTTGAATATTCATTTAGAGGATAGTTGTTTAATTTTTTTCATTTCTAATTTCATTTCTTTTTGATCTTTTATTTACTTTATCTGCTTGATATTTTTTGAATTTATTTTTTTAATTTTTCATTTTACTCATATCGTCATGTTTCAGTATCTCATTTTTAGCAATTATCCGCTTGATCTTTTTCCTTTGTAACTCTTCTTCTCAATTGCAAGAAAATCCTACCAGTTAAAAAAATGGAAAAAAATTAAAATAAACAAATTATTTATTCATAAAATAAAAACAATGAAAATCTGTATTTATTGTTTTGATTTGGAAACAATCTCCTTGTTATAATCTGAGTTTGGCCTGGAAGAACGAAAAAAATGAGATTGTTCGAAGTGACATAAGATGATATTGAGGAGTTCGAAGAACGACGATTAATATCATCGTAGCACTAGAACAATCTCATTATTTTGAGTCTGGAAGGAGAACCAAAACAAGGAATTCTAAAAAGTGATTGTTGAACAAATGAAACAATATGAGATGCTATTTATTTTTTCAACTCGGGATCTAACTTGTCAAAACAAAAAACAAACAAATAAATTTAACTGAAACAAGTAATTTGTTATTTTTTAATGGTAATTTGAAAAACTTGCTCTTCAAAGGATCTTATTCTCTTCAATGTATTCAGTAAAAACATTGAAGTTAAATTTTGAATTTTCATCATTGGTGACAAAACTTGGTTTAAATTTTATAGAGATACACTAGATCGTTCATCCATTCAATGAGATCTATCTATCCTTTTATTTTCCGTTTGTCAGCCATTTCTCGAAAACGATCAAACTTAAAAATCTGCATGTATCTATTGTGGTTCTTAACTATAAAGTATTCTGAACATTCCTCTAAAATTTCATGGCTTGAAATAGTAAAAAAAAATGTTTTTTTTTTTTCTTTTTTTCCAAAAATGATCATTCATTTTTTTCCCCTTTCCAAAAACCTCTTATAAATGGTCTCTCCTCTCCTTTTTTCGGAAAAAGAGAAAAAATGAGAACAAAATTTTTTTTTTTAAAAAATGATATTGCTTTTTTTTCGAAAAGAGAAAAAAACAAAGTTTGTAAATAGACATTGTTTTTAATAAAGAAATGGAATTTATTCTTTTTCCAAACTTTCTCCAAATGATCAAGCACTTTTTTTTTTAGTTTTTATTGAACAAGTATTTTGGTTCCTTGAATCAAAACATGCGTTCAATTGGTTTTAAATTGAGACATTGTCAAATCTCAGTGTTATCGATTAAACAACGTCGTAAATAAAAATATCAAAGTACTGTTAAATAATTTTAAATATCATATTTAAAGACAAATTTATTGGTAAAATACAGCTTGATTCACTTTGTTAGAATTGGAAATAAGAAGATCAGAAAATTCTCAAACTTTGCCTAATAATACAAGGAATTCTCAAAATCTTTCCACAGCGAACTACCATGCTATTTTAAACTTTTAAGAGTTCTAATCTCTTTCTTATCTGTAGTTATCAAAAATTATTTACTTAAATTTTCTCAAAGAAAAAGTTTATGTTTAAAAAAAAATAAATAGCTTTTTTATTAGGATTGTTTATAACATAAAAAAAATGGTTCAATTCCTGAAAATATATTAATTTAATTTATCATTACCAAAATTAAAAATTATTTTATAATTATCTAAAAATAAATTAGGATGAAATTACTGAAATAAAAAAAAAAAAAGACGATCAAATTGAACTTTTAACACAAACAATTAAAGATTTAAGAAGTTCTCGCAGTGGGAAAATTGTGAATGATCTTAATAAAAAAATTGAAATTTTGCAATTAACCAATTCAGAATTAAGGGAAGAAGTAGGCTATTTATCACGTGAATTAACAGCTTCAAGTGGACAAACTCGAGATTTAGAAACTGAGAACGAGATTTTGAAAGCAAGTTTGGAAGAAATGTCTAAAGGGAACATGCAATTAACAAAAAGAAATTCTATTTTAAGAACAAATTATCTTACTCAGCAATCACTTATCACTGTATTAAAGCATAAATTAGAAAGTAAAAAGGAAAAATCTAATAAATTAAAAATCCTTAATAAAGATTTGGAAAAACTCCAAAAGAATTATATTGAAATCTGTTTAAAAAATAAAACAAAGAATTTCTACATCGAGCATATTGAAAAACAACATAACTTATTCCGAAATTTTATTGAATTATTAGTGAAGATTATGTATAAAAGTTTCGAAAAAAAAGATCTGAATGATGAAACTCTTCAAAAAATAATAAATTTTCATGATCAATTAAAAAAAAAATCAGATGAATTTTCAAATAAAAATAAAAAAATATGCAATTTAGCCATTAATAATGACCCTAAAAGAACAAATAATGATAAAATATTTAATTTTAATAAAATAAATATCAAAATTGAAAATTTGAAAAATATTCCCTGGTTAATTTTTTCTTTTCAAGAAATTCAAAATATTAATTTAATTGATTTAAATAAACTATATAAAAAATCAAAATCATCTATAAATAGATATAATTCACTGGATATTAATTCAGAAATTCAAAAAAGAGTTGCAAAGAAAATAGACACCATATTACCAATGTATTTTATGATTTCTGAAACGAATACCGATAATAATAATTGTAAAGAAAGTATAAACGATAATGATGAGAGTGATGTTAAAAATAATAATAATAATAATAATAATCACAATAACAACTATAATGAAGTCACAAAAGAAAAAGATAGCATACAAAATATTCTAAAGAATTTAATTAATAAATTTCAAAAAGAAGAAAATTTAAGAAAAAGAAATCAAAATCTATTAAAAACTAATTTAAATTTATTCGTGAAATTGGATTTAATACAGAAAGAAATACAGAAAATAAAAAGAAAAGAAAAGATTAAACTTTTAAATTCAAAAAAAAAAATAGAAAAATTAAATAAGAGAGTACAATTACTTCAAAATTTAAATCCAATTGAACCTAATATAAATCAATTAGAAAATTTATCTCATCATACCCAACAACTAGTCCATGAATTAACAAAAAATGAAGTATGATTAATTTTAATTTTATTATTATTATTATTGTTATTAAATAATTTATTTTTCCTATAGATTTTAAAATAAGTAAACAAAGTGCATTAAACCTTCAGTATATTGAATATCTGATTTGATATTTCCTTTTTTTTTTTAAAGGGTCTCTGAAAAAAGGAACAAACTATTAATTTTTTCTTGATTTCATAAATACAAATAGCTTTTTCTTTTCGTTAGAATAATTATATTATAATTTATTGATATTCTTTTACTTAATTGGTGATAGTTCGATTTACACTTTTTGAAAAGTTATTTTTATTTTCTAATTTCTTTTTTATACTATCGGTTTTTCATTTTTTAAAAGAATAATTTCTTGGAAAAACAAATTATGATTGTAAAAAGAAAAGAAGTGGTTATTTCTCTCTAAACAAAAATAGATTGTTAAAATTTGTTCATTTTTATTTAATCAATAATTCTTATAAATCTTTTAAGTGATTAGTACTCTTCAACAATAGGACAAAATTTTAAAATATTTTATTGGTTACATTCTCTACTTACAAATTTTGGAGATCTCAAAGTGTAAAAAAAATTCTCATCTACAAAAAATAGAAAAGAATATTTTTTCAGTGAGATCAATTTTTTTTTCCATTTTTTACGAAAAAGAAAACTATTAAATCCATTTTATTTCTTACATTATAAAAATTTTTTCTCCTGGTTATTATCATTTCCATAATTATTATACAATATCAAGTCTTCATTGCTAGGAATATTAATATAAAGATTTTTTTTTCTTTTTTGAGATAATCCTTTTGGCTAAACAAGAAAATTGATTTATTCAACATATTGAAAAATAATTTTATAGTTTTAAGAAAAATAATTATAACCATTAAAAATTTAAAAGCATTTAAAAATTTTACAAAGAAATTGTGTTTTTTAAGATCCAAATTTGATTTTTCAAAATAATATTTTCTTCTAGATATTTGGGAATAAAGTAAATTTATCCTCAAAATTCAAAATCATTGTTTTTTCTACCCAAAAAATAAATTGAATTGTTATAAGGATTCTTGTGAATAAGACCAAACAATTTATTATAAAAATTTTTCAAAATTAAAAATTTTTTTGCAATTTTTTTTCATTTTTTAAAAACCAGAAATACAACTTTTTTAATAAACTTTAAATAATAAAAAAATTTTGCTAAATTGATATCAATTTTATTGATAAACTTTTGTTAAATTTTTATCAAATTTAAATTTATTTCATCATTTACAATTCTTTTTATTTTATTCATTGAGATTAGAATTGAAATATTAATAATCAAAAATACAAACCAAATAAAAAATTTTGTTTCAAAATCAAGACTTTCCAACATAAAACTAAAAATATTTTACACCATTTTCAGAATTTACTTAATTGTTAAATAAAAATAATAACTTTCCTTATTATTATATTTATATTAGAAATATGTGAAATTTTGGATTTCAAAAAAATAGAATCAAATTAATAAATTATTTAGATGAGATTAACTCATTTATTCCAAAAGTAGAAACACAAATAAAAAAATAAAAATTAGGGATCTTAACAAGATTTCATTTTATTTTTGAAAAAATACTAGTACCTTAAAAAAATTTAAATTATTCTAATTTTAACTTTATTAAAAAAAAAAAAAAAATTAAATTCGTTTTACAATTAAACCTAGACTTAGATGAAAAATACAAAAACTGTAATTAACAATAATAAATAATCAGGTATTAAAATTCATTTACATCAGGGTATTTTATATTTTTTTATAAGTAATTTTAATTAGAATCAATATTTTTATTTTACCTTTCCATTTATTAATTTTTTTGTTCTTCTTACCATTAAAATGGATAATATTACTTTTGTTGACAAAAGAAACAATTTTAATACATCAGTGTATATTTATTAAAAATATCTTGAATGTTTTAATATCTTAATTCCTTTGCTAAATTAATTACCGATCAAAATATAGGTAAAAATACTCACTAATCTCCAATTCAAAATTTTTAACACACCAAAATTCAGTTTTTGAAAAAAAAAAATCTTATTTAATAACTTCTTGAAGAAATACCAAATTAGAACCATTTACTAATTGAAATGTTAAAAATTGTTTAGAAATTACAATATTCACAAAACAAAAAATAAATAAAATACAATACTAAAAAACCAAGAATGTGTAAAAAATTTTGGAGATGGGTTAACAAAAAATTATTGGTTAATTTGTTTAAATTATATTAGGAATTATTGATCGTTAAAAGATTAGATACGGTCAACTAATTGTATTTGAGTTCTTCTATTTTGAAGAAGTCAATTTTAATCTAATAACAACAGTTGAAAAAAAAAATCAAAATCGAATGAGATAGGTTACATAATTCTAAAAATGAAAGGAAATGACAAAAAAAAAAAATGATTTTCATATTTTACAAAAATCACAATTATTTCCAATTTGAATGAAATTGTATTCTTATGATTGTTTGAACTATTTTAGTTGTGTTAAAAATTATGAATAATAGTTTACTTATAAAAATTAGATCTTACCATTTAAAAAAATTATTCATAAAATTAATACAATAGAGGATTTTGAATAATATAATAACATGGTGGCTTTTTTTTTTTTTATTGCTAATTTTCTAAATTGATCAGATCTTTAATTTATGGATATTATTAAAATAATACATTAAAATTTTTTTACAAAATTCTTTTTAAATAGAATGTAAAACCAAAGGTTGATAAAAAGATATTAGACCTGCACGACCCAAACGGATTAATATTGGAAGAAACTGAAACTGAAATTAAAATCAAAGCAGCAAATTTAACAAATTTATTGAAATTACTTACAAATCCAAAAAATACAATACCATCTTATCAAATCTCATTTTTAATGACGTACAGGAAATTCACCACTCCAGAAATTGTATTAGCATTTCTAATAAGAACATTTCAAAAGACCATTAAACAAAAAAATTATTTAAATGATCCAGAATTGGTTCAATCCAAAATATTAACGTTTCTGTTTATATGGATCAAAATATTCTATTGTGATTTTGAAGATAAGCCTAATTTAACAAAGCAATTAAATAGATTTCTTAATTCAGCGCAAGAAACAAAGTTTAATGATTGTAAAGAACTAGTAACGGAAATCAAAAGAAGATTTTTAATCAAAATACGAGGTAATATCCCGAAAAAAGAAAAATTATTATCACATGTAATTGATGAAAGCACAGCCAAGCCTATTTTACCTAAAAAAATCTCAATGACACAATATATGGACCTCTTGGATTTTTCACCAATTGAGATGGCAAGGCAACTTACAATATATGAAATGGATCTATTTCAAAAGATCAATTTAAAAGAATTTTTCAACAAATCCTGGAGCAAAAAGGACAAAACACTGACACCAAATTTAATCAATTTTATTGATCATTTTAACAAAACTGCACAATGGATAATTACTTGTATCTTAAAAGAAGACAAAATCCGTACACGGGCAACAATCATCAAAAAGGTTTTAGAAATGTGCAACGAGTGTAAATTATTAGGCAACTTGAATAGCTTAACAGAACTGATGAGCGGGTTACATCACGCATCAATTCGAAGACTTTCAAAAACTTGGGGGAGGCTGTTATTAAATGAAAAACGTCAATTTGAAGATTTTTCTTCAATTATTTCAGTTCGAAAGAATTTTTCAAACCTGAGAAAGTTTATCGACCAAAGAGTATATAAGCCAGTTTTGCCATACGTGGGTTTATATTTAACAGATTTGACTTTTATTGAGGAGGGGAATCCAGATATTTGTGATAACTCCTTAATTAACTTTTCTAAACAAATTTTAATAGCTAAAATCCTGAAAAAAATCCGAAATTTCCAAGAAAAAAGTTTTAATATACAAATTATACCTCAATTTCAAGATTGTTTTTCTAATTTAAAATATCAATCAGACGAACATTTATTATATGAAAAAAGTTTGAAATTAGAACCCAGAATTCATTAAATCCTTAAATAGCCAATCACGCCAACTTAATCATCCTGCTTTATTATTATTATTATTATTATATTATATCCATTGTCAAATAGTATATCCCATTACAGGGACTGAAATTTTAGATCTTGTGGGAAATCATATATCAAGCCTTTACAGTCTTTAACAAGTATGTTAGTTCATCTTTATTAATTGGTGATGTGTTTAAAAGTTTTTTGATCTATCAAATTTTTAAAAAAAAATGTTGATGTTTTTATGAAAGTGTATCCTTTTTTGATTTTAATAAGAGTCTTTAATTTATTTTTGTTTATATTAAAAAAAAAAAATCTTTTTCTTTTTTTTTTTTTTTGTTTTTATTATGAAATTTCAATAAAGAATAATCATTTTCTTTTCCATTGACTAATTATAATAGAAATACTGATCCTTAATTTATTTTGAATAATATCAAAGATTTCATTTTTTTTTTTTTGTTATTTATTATTATTTTTAATTTGAATTAATTTTTTAATCCAAAATTTTCTATTGTCTCTTTATAGAATGTGCAATATTAAATAAAATGATCAATATCTTCAATCAATTTCTAAATTGAATGATTTTTTGCAGAAATTGTAAGATTCTGTTTTTAATCTATTCTTATCATAAACATAAGAATATCTATTTCGATCAGTTGTAAATTTTCTTAATTTTAAAATACCCGTTGAGCCTTCTGATCTTTTTAAATATTTTTTCTGTTTGGTGTTTTTTAATTTTAGACATTAACGCAAAATTTATTACAGTTTTGTTTATTTCTTAAATTAGAAAATGAATATCTCGAAAATTAACTTTTCCAGAATTCAAAAGAATTGAGAATAATCAAAGATTTTACTTTATTCTTTTTAATTCTGGTAAAGTGTCTTTGGGTGTTTTTTAAATTTGAGTCATTGTTTTGAATAGATTTTCAATTTATTTTCGTTAGGTTTTTTTGAGTTTTCTATTTATTAGGAAAATCAATAGATTTTCGTTTGGCTTTTTTTTACTTTGGAAATAAACCAAAAATTTTAATAAATTTTCTGTTTATTTCTAAAGTAAAAAACAATTATAACACTTCATAAATAAAATTTAAAAACCTCAAAAAAACCTAGAACACTTCACAATTAAAACAGAAAACCTCAAGAAACCGGCCATATGTTTTTTTTTTATTTCAGAAATAACAATAAAAATTCTTAAATTTTCTGTTAATTTCTTAAATTAAAAGAAAAGGGCCCTTACTTTTAGAGAATTCAGAATAATTGAGTAAAATCTCAGATTATTATCGATTCTTTTGTATTCTGAAAAACTATTAGATGTATTTGTTGGTACTCTATCATACTTGAATGCATTCTACAGTTACTCTACCCCACGACTGTTTGTTTGTATTATTATTATAACTAATAATTATCAAGTATTTTTATTCTTTCAGGCTAGAACTCGAATATAAGGAAGTTTTATATAAATAGATTTCAATTTTATTTATTAATATTAAGTTTTTTAATTCCAAATTAACATTTTATTATTTGGAAAATTTCACTTTTTCCCAAAAGTGTGTGTTCCAAGCTGAAGCAATTTTTTTAAAAAGAATTTTTTATAAATCATCTTTTATATATTGAAATTCAAACTTGGTATATTTTTGTTATCATTTTAATTATGTATTCTTGGAGAATATGGATTGATTTTTAAAAATTTTATTACTTTTTAATTTATCCAAACACTAATTAAAGTAAAAATCCTATTGGATTAAATAAAATTATTACTAATCGATAGAATAATTAACTACTACATATTGACTTAAGTATTTGTAATTTAACTCAATTTTTTTATCTCAAAAATAGTCAATTTTTTGAACAAATTTTTAATAATTGATCAATCAAAGAAAACACCATACTACACATGGGAACAAATATATATGATTTCATTGAAATTTCATTGAAATTTCATACAATTTCATAAAAAAAAATTAGGAATTAAATTTCACTTAAAATTCATTTAAAAATCAATTGATTTACATTTGATGAAATTTGATGAAAACTAGATAAAATTTTCTTTAAAAATTCTTTAAAATTTCAACTATATTTCATCATTAGAAATTCTAATGAAAAATGTATGAATTCTTTTGGAAAAATAAATCATAATTATATTTATAATTTTTTAAAAAAATTCTTGAATAATATACTAATAAAAATTAAAAAAAAAAACATTAAAGCGAAGTAAAAATCTGTTTATTTTTTATTTTTAAATATAAATTTTGAAAGATTAATAAAATAATTTCAATTTATAATATGGTTTTTGATTTTTTTATTTTTATTTGAATTTTTTTTAATATATATTTTCTGATATTTTATTTAAATACCTTTTTTGATATGATAAAAAGGAAGGAACATGCGGGATAAATAATTCATTAATAGAATAATAATCTTCAAATTTTGTTCTTTTATTTTGAAAGAGTTTAACAACATGGACTGTTTGTTTCAATTCTTGACTATTTATCAATTCAATATCACAATTTAAGAAAAAAAATATTTTTGTTCTCAGCTTGAGTGTAATATCGGACTGCAATAAATGGATTTGATTTTTTGATCAGAATCTGTAAATAAAAATTTGATAATTTGGACATATTTTTTATTTCTTAATTGGGCATCTTGTTTTAATAGAAATTTGTGTTGGTTAATTATTATCGATTTTGATTCAAAAGGGTATTTATTTCTTTGAATTTTATCTCATTGATATCAAATGTTCCCCATTTTATGATATTTTTTTTGGATATTCAATATTTTTCTCATTTTTTCGAAAAAATAATTTAAAATATTGGAGATATTTTTTATAAATTTCTTTTTTTGAATAATAGAATATTGTGTTTTTTTTGATTTTTGTGAAGTTGGCCATATTTTGGTTTATACCATTGATGGTATTTTTCTAAAGCGAAAAAAAGTGTATTCATTCCTCCATTATTTTTTATTGAATGTTCTAAATGTTGTGCAAAAATATGTAAGTTTGATATACGATCACAATTTTGATCTGAACAATTTTTATAACATTTAATAAAATTAACTATATATTTATGTAAATTTTCATCTATTTTTTTATTTCTTGTTGGCTGATACAGATTTTTAATTAAATATGAACTTATATATATAAAATCGAGATATTTTTTCTCAACAAAATCAACAACACATATAAAACTAAATTGAATCAACAATTGAATATCAATAGATGTCAAATGATTTGTTCCAAAAGGTTTATTAATTCTTTTTAACCCTTTAGGAAGTTTGATTTTTTGATATCGCTTATTGGCAAGAATATTATGATTTCTCGACATTCTATGACACATCATTTTAAAAATATTTTTTATTAAGCCTTCAAGAAGGAGATGAAACCAACAAATTGGGAAATTGCAAGTTGAGGTTGGATCCAATTCTAATTCGTTGATCCAAATATTACCAAGTTGAAATTTGATTCCTGTTTCCATGCTCTTTTCTTTTTATTTTACGAAGAGTATAAATATTTAAATTATTAAAATAACATTCTTTCATTTCCTTTTGAATTTCTCTTATTTCTTGTCTTTTCCTTTTCTCATAATTAAAATGCTCATTTGAGAAATTTTGATCACCTAATTCTGATTTACAGAATGAGCATGAATGTAATGCACCAGGCTGTAACATACCTTTTGCTGGAAAAGATTCTCTCGTATCTCCAACAAAACATGAAACAATACCTTGATTTTTTTTTCCACCTAAATAAATTCCTTTTTCTTAATTTTTTTAAATCTTTCACCAAAGGAAAATATTGTAGAATATCATTGATACAGGTTTTTCCGGGCAAAAGTGAAATTAAAAAAATTGTTTGGTCTTTTAACCTCCACGAATATTCCAAATTATCAATAAACATATATAACCCACCAAGAGAAAAAGATTCTGTACATTTAAATTCATCATAATAAAAACCAATTAAAAACAAATGTTCAGCATTTATTTTTGGAATTTTTTTAATTTTTTGATCAAATGCAGGGAAACTTGAAAACCTCGAAGGAATAAAACCCTCGTTTGTTACTAAATTTTCTATTTCTTCATTTTTTTTGATAGATAAATGCTTAATTATCTCTGAGTGAAGAACAAGATTTATCCAGGTAATTGGTGAAAAATATTTTGTTTCAATTTTTTCTTGAAGTAAGATGATGTTACCTTTTTTCTCAATATATTTTTTTGAAATGAGATCGATTTCTTTTGGTTTTTGAATATTAATAAAGCTATTAATCTTCTTTTTAAGTGTTCGCATCGTTTTGGGAAGTTTTTCCCCTCCTTTTGGAGTAAAATATCTATCAATAAAATGTAACAACTTATCTGCCTGTGATGAAGAAATTTTTGATTCTAAATATAATATATAAAATTCTATCCATATTTCATCAAATTCATTAATAAATCTTTCAAAATTTGGAGGTTGTTGTTCATTTTTTAGATTATTTTGTGTATCTATTTCTAAATATTTAGAGTTATTTTAAGAGTAAATTATAAAGTTAAAAAAATTGCAAAAATGTACAAAATAATTAAAATAAATCAATCTCTTAATTTTTATTCCACCTTAAAAAATAAAAATGATTATACAATAACTTTATATAATAAATTATCTCAAAAATTGATTACGAATATTATTAAAGACCCCAAAATTTAAAGATAATGAATATTTCTTTATATTTTAGTTGTAGCATGGTTAGATATAGTAATGTATGACGCGAGTTCGAATCAAGTTAAGAAAGAAAATTTTTGAAAAATGATTGGTCCCTCTCCTCTGAATTCTGCCCTCGGATGAACTATTTGGAGCAAACCATTTCAGAAATTGATTTTTTAGTTGGCCTCTAAACGCAAATCAGACCTCAGACCGAAGGAGGACCTCACGGTTGATTTGTAGTTAAGCCAATCCAAAATCAATTCAAAATTTTTTTTTCCCCATTCTTTTCTTTTATCATTTTCTTTTATTTTCTTTTCTTTTTTCTTTTTAATTTTTTCCTTTTTATTTTAATTCTTTTTTTAAAAAATATATTCCAATCTTTTTCTTTTAATGAAATTCACGTACAAAAAAAGAAAAAGAATAAGAAAGAAAAAAAAAAAAAAAAAAAAAAAAAAAGAAAAAACTTACCAATATTTCTTTCATTGTTGAATATGTGTTTGTCATTCATGAAAATTTCATTGTGTAAATCATATGAATTATCTCTCACACCTTCTTCGGTAAATTCTGTTCCAGTTCCTATTTCTTCATCGTCTAGCGGGTCTTTCTCTTTTTCTTTTTTTGTTTATTTGTTCTTGATTCTTTTTTACTTTATTTCTTTTCTTTTATCTCTTTTCAACGTTTTATAAAAAAAAATTATGATATACAGAAATGTGTTTATCCAACGAATTCTTTGTTCGAAACAATTTCCCACACTGTAAACAATTATAGTGTATTTGAAACATCAACTAAAGTTGGTGAAATAATAAAAAAATGATTTGAAGTTTCATTTTTTATCTTTTTTTTTTTTTATTTATTTTTTTTTTAATTTTTGTTTTTTCTTTTTTTCTTTTATTTTTCTTTTTATCAATATGAATACAATCACAGAAAAATACATACCAATCATCAAAATTACAAAAAAACTTAATGGAAGTAATTTTTAAGAAATTCAACGTTTCTTATGATGGTAAATTCCATGAACGTAGGAGAAAAATTCAAGAATTATGTACACATCCAAAATGGAACCAAGTCTATGATGAACTGGTTAAAGAAGGATTATGGGACCCAAATTATGTTCAAAGAAGAAAAAAAAAGGTTTTTTCTTTTCTTTCAACATTTTTTTTTCTAATAGTATAATTTTTTTTTTTTTTTTTTTTTTTTTTTTTTTTCAAAAAGAACAAAAAAATTGTGACAAATCACCAAATACTGATTGGATTCCCTTTTCGAATGGCGAACATGAATTTGAGGAAAATTTTATTTTGAGTAAAATTTCTAATATTTTCTTTTTCTTTTTTGTTTTTTCTTTTCTTTTTTTCTTTTTGATTTTTTTAGTACTTCATTAAATCTTTTTGTTAATGATTATATCATTTCCAATATTTTATCAGATTCACAAGTAAATAGAAAACGAATTATTCGAAAAAAATGTAAAGGAATTATCAAAAAAGAAAAAGAAAAAAAAAGAGAAAAGAGAAAAAGAAAAGGAAGGGGAAAAGGAAAAGGAAATCGAAATCGAAGAAGAGTCCGAAAAAACGAAGAAAACAAAAAACAAAAAACATAAAAAAAAAAACGAACAATTGCGTATTATATTTTTTATCTTTATTTTCAGCTAAAAATTTATTTTTTTGTTCTTTTTAATTTTTTAATTTTTTTTTTTTTTATTTTTTTTTTTTTTCTTTTTTTTACATTTTTTATACTAATTCTTGATATATTTTAATTTTTTTTAATTATAGAATCAATTGTGAATTTAATACAGCATATTATCAAAAAAAATTGACCAATTAGAAGAAAATCAAACAAACATGATGAAAATAGTTGAATCTCAGAGAAAAACATATGAAGAATCAAAGATTAATATGAAGAAAACAACTTTAGATTTTATTTTTGAAGAAAATCTTAAATTAGCAGCATATCGTAGTACAACGAGGATGATAGTTAGTAACATTTTGGTATTACAGGCGAAAGATAGCTTTAACCAAATTAGATATCCAGGAAGGGGCGAAGCATCACGGGTTGCTAAGAAATGTAATTTTTTACTTTCTAAACAAAAGAGTTCTTTAATGAATTTAATTTTTAAGAAACGCAGTAATAATTTTGGAGAAGAAAATTCTGAACAAAGAAAAAAATTTATTACAAATCTAGAAGAAAAGAAAATTTATCAACCCATTTTCAATATTATGAGTAAAAAAAATCGAGATATTTTGATTAATAAGTGGATATCTGACTATTTTTAATTTTCTAATATATCTATCTGTTTTTTTGTTATTTTTTTTTTCACTTTAGTTTTTTTCTTAATACATGAAATTTCACCAGAATTCAATATCATCTCAATAAAAATTAATATTTTTTCAATTAATTTTCAATTATTTTTCCTGAATTTTTCATTCTTTTTCATTGATTTTTCATTTAAGTATTTCCTTGAATTTTCCTGGTAACTTCCATTGACTATTTCAAGGATATTTCAATTAATTTCATTAAATATTTCAATTTAATTTCAATTTAATTTCAATTTTTTTTCAATAAAATTTCATTAAAAAATAACCAAAAAATCAACAACAATTTGTTGTCATGTGTAAAAGACATTATTAAAAAAACTGTTATTGTGCCGAATACTTCATTTTGTCTTTAATTATTTATTTATTCTTTTTTTCATTGTTCTTACTTTGAATTTTAAGTAATGTTACCAATTAAAAAACGTGTTTCAATTTTTTTCCATTTTTAACTTTTTTTCCACAACGGTTAATTATTATTGCTACATTCTAAAATAGTAGAATCAAAATTTTGTCTTAAAGTTCAACTTAGCAATTATATATTATTGTATAAAAAAATCATTTCTAAAAGATGTTGTAAAGATCTTTGGATATTTCTTAAACTTATAAACTAGAAAAATATTTTGGGATATGAAGTAAAAATTTTCATTTTTTAATTGGGGAATACTTGCTTAATCTATCATGTTTGGTCTTCGAAAAGAAATAATTTATTTCAAATACACACTTTTTTGGTTCTATTTTCTTGGTTTACTGTTTGATAAATTTCACTCATTTGTAAACACATCTTGCTATCCAAAACCAAAATTAAATCAAAAAAAAATGTTTCATCAAATCGAAAAAAGAAAAATTCAACTCTGAAAAACTTTGGTTCTTTCCACAAATAGCATAGTACGATGTATAAGTTTCAAAGTTTCAATATCTGGTACCAAAAAAATATTTTTCAGTAATGTTTACACAAATTAAAATTTTTCAAAATGGTAAAATAAACATGCTTCGTTAAAGCAAAAATTCATTTCTGAAAATAGTATTAAAAGTAAGTTTGGTTTTGTAGTATTCAGACTTTTCTTTCCATTTTTTCAATTTCAAAACGCAATTAAATTTACTTGAAGATTTTTTTTCTTTTATTCGTACCGTAAAGGTAATTGTTGGCTTATTTGATCATTAAATTTTGAAACTTTTTGAAAAAAACACAGTTTAAATTTGAAATATATATTTATTAGTTCGATGTGGGTTCTTTTAATAAGAGTTCTCTTTCAAAAAATCGTGATTCTCAAAATTGTTTACACAGAGTTCTGGTTATTTCGCTTTGAGAATAAAAATTTTATGAAATGAGGATTTGTTTTTATTTTTTTTAATACAGATTTTTGCATAACTTTTTCTTATCAAAAATTGTTGGTAAAGAACGATGTCAGTTAATATTTTTCAAATAATCAAAGAAGGTAAAACTTCCAAGTTAAAACAATTTATTAAAGAGGGAAACGTTGATTTTAAAAATGAAAAAAACGGATGGACACTTTTACATTATGCAGTCAAGTATAAAAGATACACAATAGCAAAAATACTTCTTGAAAAGAAATGTAAAGTAGACGTTGAGGACAGTACTGACTACAGACTGACTCCTTTTTTTCTTGCAATTCATAATGAAGATGTTGATCTTCTAAAACTTCTTCTTTTAAATGGATCCAATGTAAATCAGTGTAACTGTTACGGAGAAACAGTTTTACACATAGTATCCCTTGAAGATAACGTTCGACTTTTTCGTGCTGTCAAGGCTTATGGTTTGTAATTCTTTTTTTGTTTTAATTTTTTTTTCTCCTTGTTGCTATTTTTTTTTTTTTAAAAATTTTGTTTCATAGGGAATGGGATCCGTTCATTTTTTAGTACACTTACTTTAAAATTATAGGCTAAATTACGACGAATAAGGAGAATGTAAATATTTTAAAGTGGAATAAAAAAAATGCCTACTTGTGCTTGAATAATAAAAGGGACTTAGTTTTTTAATTTTATTTTCCTTTTTGATTTCCTCAAAGAGAGGATTAAATGAAAAAGATTGTAATTTGAGATCTCGATTTATTTGTTTGGTCCTTTTTTATTGTTATATTTTGGGTGAATTTAGAAACCTAAATGAAAGTTATATTTCAGAATTAAAAAAAAGATAAATCCTTTGTAATTTTCTCCTATTTAAATTTCAAAAACATGTATTTTATTTTCTTTCGAAAATAGTCATGATTTTTTGGAACTATTGAACTTTTTAGTCAATAACCTTATTCGTCGTCTTTGAATTTACAAGTACAATTTTTCAATTATCTTTTTTTTTTTTTCTTACGAATGTTTTGGAAAAAATAGAAATTGATTATTTCACTTTACTTAGGTGGCTCTTTTTATTGTTGTGATAATTAACCTTTCATATTTTGATTGAAAATTACAATTCAAAATGAACAGAGAATTTAAGAATTAATAAAAGAAATGGTACGAAATATTACTCAACTTTTAGGGATTTGCGTCTAACAAGGAGAAGTATGAAATTAAAGTATGTTGTTGTTAAATGTAAATTACATTAGTGCGCCGTGGTTCAAATGTCTCTAAAAAATCGATAAATAAAAGTAATAAAAGTTGTGGATTCAATCAATTAAAAATGATTCTTGTATTAGTAAAAAAACCGAAAGAATTAGAAAAAAAATCTTGTAGCCAATTTATTCAACCTGTGAATTTTTTGTTTGAATCATCAATATTCAACAAAAAAATTGCAAAATATCTTACTTAAATTTGTGGCCAAATAAGGTAGATTATTTGGCTCAAAAATTCATAATTTTTTACAAAATAAAATAATTAACGAATAGATTCTTTTGACAAACAATTTTCTGAAATATTGGAAATATATCGATGCTACAATTAGCTTTATAAAAAATGAAACAAAAAAATCCATTCTTTGGTTTTTTCTGTTGATGATTATTGATTTAATCCTTGAAAAAAAAAAATTAAAAAAATAGTTACTTTTTCGAGCTCTAAATATGAATTATTAAATACTGAAATACTATTATTTTGAGTTTCTATTTTTAGATTTGGAAAAAGGAATAAAAAACAATTTCCAAAATGAAATTTTTTAATAGTGATCATTCGTAAAAAATGAAATAATTTTTAGTACAATAATATTTATAATAGATTTTCTTAGAGCCATGTAAAACTAATATCATCAACACACAATTTAAGCATACTTGAATTAAGGATAAATCTAGGGTCGCACTAACCCCTTAAATATCATACCCAAGAAAGGATTATTTTGATGGTATAGAAATATTAAATGTAAAAAAAAAATTCAATTTTCCTTATTTTTTTTTGGCAAATAGAGTTTTCAATGAAAAAGATTGTGATTTGAGATCTTTATTTATTTGTTTTGGTGCTTTTTTATTTTATATTTTGGGTGAACTTAGAAACCTAAATGAATGTTAAATTTCAGAATTTAAATAAAATAAATCTGCTGAATTTTTGTATATTTAAATTCCAAATACAAGTAAATACTAGAATAACAAATTAATATTGGAAATATAGTTAATATTATTGTAGTTAAGAACTTAATTTGTAAACTGATTCACTACAAAAAATATAACTTTAAATTAATCCCTAAGAAAAAAAAAAATTGTATTAAATTTTCTTTTTAGCAAAAATTATTTGTGACTAAAAAATGTATTTTCAAAAGTATGAAAAAGTAATATTTTGCCCCTATTAATTGAAAATTAATTCTAATTTTAATTGCAAACCTAAAATCTTCTAGTTACTATAATTTCCAAGTTTATCATATTCCAGATACCTTTTATCACTAATTTAGCTTTATTAAATCGCCAAAACAACTCGATTTTCTCATTAGAAATAAACAACAGTTATTAAAATTCTGGGATTTTGATTTTTGTTATTTCTGTGATTTACTTTTTCAAAAACTAATGAAAATATTTTGTCTACTTTTTGGATTTTGGATGAATAATTTTTCAAAGATCTTTTTTTTAGATTTTAAAATTTGTTCTGGAAATTTAAACGAGCTTGTTAAAAGAATGACAAAAATTTTTGTTATTAAAATTTATTATTTTTTTTTTTTTTGACTTTTGAAAACTTTTTTAAAGATTAAATTTTTGTAGAATCTTGTAATTTTTTCAAATTGTAAGGTTATTGATCAGATTTTGTGTTTATTTTATAAGAAGTAAACTTCCAATTTTTTCTTCTCAAAAAAAGAAATAAAAAGTATTTTTTAACTTTAGGCGGTAGAAAATTTTTCATTCGATTAATAATCAAAATTTTCAAGTCATTTATCCATGGAAATAACAATGGGTTTTAGCAAACAATTAAATGGTTTTTAATGCAAAGTTGAACCATTGAAGTCTGTAAATTACTTTGGGGGGGGGGGGGGGGGATTAGGGTTCTAGATCCCGGTTAATATCTGAAGGGGTAATGTGATTTTCTCTGAAAAGTGAATTAAACATTTCTAATACATGTTTTCTTTAATTTTGGACATGATGAGTCTGAGAATTTAAGATGGGATAAAAATAGGATTTTAGACATTTCACAAATTGACATTTACATTTTATTTTTTAGGCGTTGAAATTTTATTTTTTTTTTGTCTGGCATTTTGGAAGACTAACCTAGATTTATTATAAACTCTATATCATAAATTTTTACTCACCCAAAATAATAAATTGAAAAACTAGAACAAAATATTTTTTATGTATTAAAGAAAAAATCAAATAATAATATATTAATAAATAACTTTTTAATTATACTAAACATATAAAAACCTGATATTTTATAAACTAAAGCAAATAAAATAAAAAACTAAAAAAAAGTGAGTCACAATTTTTGAAATAAGCCTTACTGATTTTTTATTACTGAACTATCAATGAAAAAAAGTCTACAACAAGATTTTTTAATAATAATAATTAAATTCATTTTAAAAGACATTACATAGCCTCAAATTTCTTCGTGATTCTTTTATCTTTTCGAAGATCATTTTTTTTTCGAATTAAAAAAAAAAAAAAAGAAAAAAGAAATAAAAAAGAAATAAAAAGGACAAAAAGAAAATGAAAAAGAAAAAGAAAAACAAAAGAAAAACAATAAAAAAAGCATGAATTTGAATAAATTAGAAAAAATGATTCTTGATCTAAAAATTGAAAACAAAGAAAAGAAAAAGAAATTTGAGAAAGAAAGAAAAACAAAAATTTGAAAAAGCAAAACAAAAATTCTATGAAATAAGAAAAAATGATTTTGATCAAAAAATTGAAATATTTTTTTGATAAAAATATGGGATAAACTCATACAAAGTCACTTACAATGTGATTACAAAGTTGGTTAAAATTTTTGAAAAATAGTTTATTTAATTTTATATAGTAACTCAAAATATATATTCTATTGAAATAATTTGTTATCAAGAGATTTAATTTGAAACTTGATTATTGGAAAAAATATACAAAACTGTTTCTAAAATGGGAAACTAACAGATTTTTAAATTATTCTTTGCAAAATTATAATTCAGAAAACTTAGTTCTATTTAACTTCAAATTATTTTCTGAATTCTTTTCGGTTATAATGATGCTTTTTTTTTTTTTTTTTAATATAAATCCCCAAATAGGTAATATGATTTAATTTTTAAAATCTTTACAAAAAAATTATTATGTTTAGTAAGAAAGGATTATTTTCAATGTATTTAATTTCAAAAATTTTATTTTATTTTATTTTTTCGATCTTTTTTAAATATAAATTTATATAGGTCCTGATCCTACTATAAGAGACGACAACAACGAAACAGCATTAATGATAGCTCATGAGGATCCAATAAAATCCAAATTGCAAAAATACCATAATATGTGGTTTGATTGGAATCCTTCAATAATCTTGGTTTCACTTGATAAAAACCTTCTTCACCTAAAGAAAAACCAAAGCGAATATAAAATTGATAAAAAAATAGATTATTTGGATAAAAAAATCCTTCGGCATCAGAATGAAAAAATCTTCCTGTGTGAATATGAGGGTAAAAGATTTATGATAAAAGAGTCAGAAAAAGATCTACAGTACAAAATTACCCGGGCGATTGCAATTAATTTAACCACTAACCATCGAAACATTCTCAAAATGAGAAAATATCGAGTTGGTACAAATTTGACCACTGACAAAACTTTGGTAATGTATGAATACGAGGAGAATATCAGGACACTAAGAGATTTAATTGTAAAAAAAAAAAACAGAGGAGAGTATTTCACTTTACCAAGAATTCTCAAGTATTCCAAAGATATTTGTAGAGGGATGATACATCTTCATAAAAACAATATTATACATCGAGATTTGAAAGCACATAATCTGTGGGTAACACGTAAGCAAACAGTTAAAATTTCTGATTTTGAATCAAGTAGGGTTTATAAAACTCCTGCAAAGGGTGAGAAAGGTATTGTTTTGACTGTTGATTATAGCAGTACTGAGATATATCTTGCACCCGAAATCCTTAAAGGGGAGCAATATGAAAACAAAATTGATGTTTATAGCTTTGCCTTAATATTATATGAAATGATCACTTTCGAAAAGCCTTTTGATGAATACAAAAAAACAGAAAAATGGGAAAAAATAAAAGAAGAAATAGCTTATATGGGACTTCGGCCAGAAACCGGACATATTAAAAAGGAAAAAAGAATTCCAAAGAAATTAATAATTTTGATGGAAAGATGTTGGAATCATGATCCTAAAATTCGGTCTGACTTTGAAACAATATTAAATTATTTGAATAGAATTGGGATTAAGAAAAAAAAATAATAATTAGAACAAATGGTGGTACGAAAATACCAATTATTATCATAAAGTAAAAAATAAAAGGGCGTAATATATAAATAGAATTTTAATAAATTTTAAAAACAATCCCAAATTCTTCTTCTTTATATGTGTATGTTTTTTATTTATATAAATTTTAGGAATCGCCATTGTTAGAGTTATTTTCCAATAATAATTTTTGTTTCCATACTTTTAAAAATCAAACTAATTTTAAAAAATATATTATTTTTTTTTTTAATGATATTTAAGGGGTGGGGGGGTAACCACTATTATTTACTGTTAGATTTTATTGAGTTTTCTAGTTATTTGGAAAATCAAAAGATTTTCTTTAGGTATTTTTGAGTTTTATATTTATTTATAAAGTTTTCTCGGTTTTTTTGACTTTTTTGAAATAAACAGAAAATTTAATAAAATTCCAGTTTATTTCAAAAAGTAAAAAAAAACCTAGAACACTTAACAAAAAAAACAGAAAACCTTAAGAAAACCCCCTTAGATTTTCCAGAATTTACAAAATAAAAAGAAACTTTATATTTGTTTTATTGAATTCTGGAATTAAAACAGAAAACCTCAAATAATCACTGTTAGCTTTTCCAGGATTAACAAGAAAGTAGTAAAATCTTTGATTTTACTGTATTCTTTTGAATTCTGAAAAAGGTGGTACTCTATGGTACTCTAAGGTACTTCTGTAATTCCTGAATTTTTTTTTGACTTTTTTTTCAAATATTTGTAAAAATAATTTTATTAACCACTATGGTTAATAGTATATAGAATCTTTTTTGTTCATAATATTTAGAATATTATTATAAATTTAGTATAAAGGATATATTGATTGTTTTATAATCAGAGTTTACATTTTGATTCTTTTTCGAAAAACAAACCCAAATAATTCTTTATTTGATTCCATGGAATCAAAAGATTCTTTTATAATTTCAATAATTAATCTCAACTTATTTCTTGTTTAAATTGTTTTTTTTTATATAGAATCCCTTCATTCTTGATGTTCAATAATTAATACATATATATATTTTTTAAAAATTATTAAAAAAGAATTGGATATTTCTTAAAAAAAAAAAAGAAATATTTGAGGTTTTTCTTATTGGTATTTTAGTTTTAAACACCTTTTCATCACTCCAATGTTTTTATTTAATTTATTTTTGGTCAAAAAATTATTATACTCTAAAAATACATCAAAATATCCTAAAGTTTATTTTAATTGAGTTTTGATATCAAGTTAAAAATTTTTTTTTTTATATTTGATGGAATTAGAATAAAATAATTTTTGATTTTTTGAAAAACTATTCATAAAAGGGACTTTACAAATTAGAAAATATTGATAAAAATTGATTCCATTCAAATCATTTTTATTATTCTTATTCCAAATTTTAAATGTTTGAGATTCAAAAAATTCCAAAAATTATATAATTTTGATAAATAGGACAAATCAATAATTTTTCACATTGGAGTGATTATAATTCATATCACACCACTTTTTATGAGACTCTCTATTTCTGTGTCATGTAGATTTAAAAAAGCACAAAATACAACAAAACAACCTCTTCTGGTTTTGGAGATTTTCGATTAATAGCATACAATTTGATTTTTACTCCCGCTCAGTAACTTTCTTGATCCACAAACAGTCAGATAAATATCTAAAATATAATTCCAAAGAAATTAACTTTACTTTTAATAGACAGAACCAGTGGTAATATCAATATTTAACAATAAACATATTTCTTCGATAAATCACTAAAACTGGTATTTAAAATTCAAATGGGATCCAATTTTCACTCATTGTCATATTTTTCCATTCTTTTTAATCAGCCTTTTATTTATGATTCTTGTTTCAACAATAGAACAAAAAACTGTTCAAACAAAGAAATAGAGATCACAAATTATAACCTATTTGGTTTTAAATTGGATTTTGACAAAAAAGAAAAAAGATGAAAATTAACTTTACATTTTTCCCCATTTATGATTCGAATCCCAGAAAAACCTTTGAATCATTCACAAAGAGTTGTTTTAGCTGTGAAGAACTAAAACCTACGTATTTCTTTTCACTTTCTTAGTCAATCTTAAAAACTTTTTAGATAAGATAAAGAATCATTTTTTATAATCCATTTCACAACAATACTTTCTAAAAAAAAAAAACAGAAAATTAAAAGTAATTTTCGTTATGGAACGGTTCCTTCATTCTTACTCAATCAAAAGAAATTTAAAAAAACTGTTTGAAACGCCAACCAATTGCACTAGTATGTTCATCACGATCTTGCTCTTTTGGAATGTGCTTTATAAATATTTTTATTTGTCAAATTTGTTTTTACCATGGGACATTTCCGAACCGTTACGATCTTCTGTGCTTATTAATATTTTCATTCGGAATTCAGGTGATTTAGCAGAGGATCTTTTATTGTTTATCCTTGCATATGAATTGTATAAAAGGATCATTGAATCTGATCGGTTTGTAATCCAAGTCTGGGTCTATCGAATCTTTTTCACATTTGCGCCGATCTATTTCATACTTATTTTTTTCACCACGAAAGTCAAAGTATTTTCTGCAACGTTTCTCTCGAATCTCTTTTTCTGGAACGACTACTTCCCATCTGATCTTCAGCCCATCTCTGAAGGGTACCTGGTTGCAATTGCAATCAAAGTGAGCTTCATTTTATTGATGATCTACACCCTCGCTCAAAAATACACAAAAACAAAAACGGGGCATCTGGATTTATTGATGTTTTGCTCTTCGTCCTGTTTAATTATTTTATACCTTGTGACGATCAAAACAAACATATTCCCAACGCTTTCACCGATACGCCAAGAGGATGCAGGGATTTATAAATTTAAATCCAAGAACGAGTTTTTTGTCGAAAAATATGATGAATTCAATTTGGTAGACATTTGGCTAATAAGAGGAATGCACACCAGAATTGCCCATTGCATATTAGGTGCAGTTTTTGCTCAATTAAGCACGATCCCCAAATTTGTTCGTTATTTTCGCAACCGCAAATATTTGACATTTATATTGAATGTTCTTGTTACCTATATGCTATCCTCCGTGCTCTTACTCAGGAATTTCACTTGGCCAGGATCGCTTACAAAGGGATCAGAAATTGATGGCTGGGTATGGTGGGTTGGCCATTTGTACTGCTTCCACCGCTTTTTCATTGTCGCTTGCTTTGGCTGGTTTCTTTTCCAAGCATGGAACCAAATAGGCTTGGTTGCCTTTTGTCTGAAATGGTTCTATAAATGGAAAATTTGGAACTTTTTTAAGGAACTTGCATACCCAATGTTTTTAATACACTCAACAGCCATATTTATGTATCTACTGGTACGAGGCTTTGAAAAAAACAATATCAAATTAATTATTTCATTAAGCAAATATTTGGAAAATATGTTCGTATGCTTCATATTTATATTAACATCCTCTTTCTTTTTATATATGATCATACAGAGACCAATGGTAAACATGTTAGAAGAGTCCTTATCAAATCTGAAAACAAATTTGTTAAAGCAAAAGCAACGCAGCGATTTAAAAGAGGAAAGAGAAAAAAAAGCGAATAAAAAAAAGGCTAATTCTTCAAATTTAAACAAAATAATCAAATCTAAATCTAAAAAGGGCAAATCACGCACAATTAAAGAAAGGAAAAATAATTCTCGGAAAAAAAAATAAATCGATCACAATCATTTATTATTTTTTTTTTTTCATTTTTGGGAAATACAAAAAAATATTTTAAATTTTTATAATCAATTACCTGCTTTTCTATTGTTAGGTGCGGACGAAGAAGGATTTTCATTGGTTTATATGTAAAAAAAAAAAAATTAACTTGGTTGATTTTCAAACTGAACTTTTTGAAATGGGATGTTTTGAAAGTTGAGTTATTGGATTTATAAAAAGGGAATTGAAATAATTTTTTTTATTTTACATTTTTTAAATTTATTAGTCTCTAATGAATTTTGTAATCCTATACCAACTTTATCAAAATTGTTTAAAAAAAAAAAATCAAAAAAAAAAAATCAAAAATGTTCAAAAATGTGAACACAATTGAACTTTCTATAAAATTTGTTGATATATATAAACTCTGTTTCAGTCAAAGGGGATCAACGTTTTTTTCAAATATCAATTATTTTATATAATTGATATTTGAAGAACAAATAAAAAATAAGCAGAATAAAACAAATCAAAGAATTGTTGATATAAACTAGATTCCAAAATTTTGGACACAGTTTAAACAGTTGAAAGAACATCATTACTGCACTTTAAATTCAATTTGGAAAGAATTTTGATTTTACAAACTATTTCATTTTTTTGTCTTTTTTTGTTTTGTTTTCATTTCCTTTTTTTGCCAGTTACGTAATCTGTTTGGTTAGATCTGAGAATTTTTTTCAATGGTTGATAGAAGGTTAGTGTTGAGTTTGTTAAATTGGAAAATCACATATAATCAGTTGATGATATCTTATCATTTGATCGATCAACAATTGTTGCTAAAATTTCAACAAATTTACCAATACATTTTTTTGTTCCGCTCGTTTCATAATTTTGGACACACCTGTTTTTTATTTTTGAGTTTTATATTTTTTTCTTTTTATTTGGATTAAAATGATTACTTAGTAAAACATTAATACTGAGCAATTTAAATGTTGTTTTATATTAGGTTTGGAAAAATACAATAAATTGGGTTTATTTTTTTGCCTATTTTTGATTTTAGGTGTGTCCAAATTTTTGGAATGGGGTTTATATTTGAAAGAAAACTAATTAATCAATAACTTTTCTTAAAAATTGAAAAACTCAAATTCTTAGGGACCACTATTGAGAAAAACAAGAATGTTCGTTTTGAACTTCTACTGTTATTTGAATAATAAATAGGAAACATTTTTCACTTCATTTTTCATACTTTTCTTATAGAAACCAAGTCCCCAAACGAAGTGTGTTGGTATTTGTGGTATCTATTTGAAAAAGGAAAAGAAAATGAAGTGAAAAATTTTCACATTTATTAATCAAATATCAAGATCAAAGATCGAACAGAATTCCAATGTAATCAATATGATTTCTCAACAATCATTTACGTGGTTTCAATAACCTTAGAATAACACAATTTTACCAAATGATTATTGATCTTGCCATAAAAAAAAAATTTGCAACTGAATTAGGTTTAAAAAAATCAATCGAGAAAAAAAAACAAAAATGTAGAAAAATGTGAAAAAATGATTTCAATTTTGAAAATTTCCAAAATAAAATTTTTCTTATAATATCTATTCAAACCCTTTAAACACAACTATTTCACCCATTACAACTGGGCTACTTTGACTGAAAAAATATTTTACTTTGTCTGGGTGTTCAGCTGTCAAGTCTGTATCTTGTTACATGATTTTGCAAAAACAATATTTGTGAAACTTACAAATAAAAATAAAATAAATAAAAAAGCAAAGCAACCATAAAGAAAATTTCGAAAACTATATATTAATCAGAAAAAATCAGTATTTGCTAGATAAAACATATCTATAAGGTCTAAATTAAAACTTAATAATTAAACCTATTTTATTTTATCTATAGTTGTTCAAATATCTAAATCTCTTTGTTAAAACAAATTATGGTGAAGCACTAAAAAAATATATACATAAAAGGAAACAACCACCATCCCATTCAGTGCAGGTTCTAAAAAACTTCTCAATTAAGTTTTTACTTTTTTTTAATATTTTCTACTCTCTTTCTGTTTCTTTCTTTTCTTACTCCTTTTCTTCTCTTTGTTTGAAATAATTTTTTGTTTTCCTTTTCATCTTTAAAAGAAAATATATAAACTCTATTTCAAAAAAATTGTCCCATTAAAAATCAAATTATGAAAATAATAATTTTTAGAAATCAAATATATCTATATTAATAAAAAATATTATAATTTTAGTATTCATTTCTCTAAACTTGAAATATTTGTTTTACAAAAATAAAAAAAAAATTACTAATAATAAAAAAAAGTGTGACATTTATTATGAAATTTAGTTTACTATGAAACATAATATTACCTATATTATATCTAGATAGAAAATCTAAATAAACATGTAGTTTCAGGAAGTTTATTAGAGTGTATAGGTTTTCTAGAAGTCAAAAGAATTTAGTAAACTATTTTATTTTACTTTATTCTTTAAAATTATACTAGACCTAATCCCATTTTTTTTTTTTTTTGTTTTTGTTTAAAAATATTTATTTATTTTTAAATTAAAATAAAAATTTAAAAAACCTAACTGTAAACAAGTTGTAATTTTTCATGAATCACTTATCTTAAATAATAAAAAAATAAAAGAAATTTTTTTTTTTTAATTATCAAAAAATAATAATCTATTTTTGTACTTTTATCTTTTTATAATAATTTTATGATTTGATATTTTATTTGTTTGAAAATATTTAATAAAATTTAAACTAATTAAAAAGTCTTTTTTATGCATTTTATCTTTATGTTGTTAATAACTCACCAAAAAAAAATTAGGATTTGGGTAAAGATTAATTAGTAAAAATTTATCAAATTAAAAATTATCTCATTTAGGTTATAATTGACTTTTCAGGTTTGTAAAAAGTCTTTTGGAAGAATATTTTCAATTTAATTGTTTGGTTTTCTTTTTCTCTGATTTTTTTTTTTTTTTTTTCAATGATAATGTAAAAATTAATTCAAAATCTGAGTTCATATAAAGATTTCGATCTTTTTTAAAGTTTCAAATAATTATTGAATTTTTTTGAAATTAAGTAGCTTTTTTATAACAATTTTTTTCAACTCTTAGTAGTTTAATTTTTTTTATCATGTGTATTTTCTATTGTTCATTTATAGATAATAAACTGTCCTTCTTTTTAGAAAAATATTGTTGAAAAAAATAATTTAAAAATATGTATGGATTTTGAACTTTTCAAGAATGGATCATACTTTCAAATATAATAATTCATTTCTTGAGATAGCAAGTAAAATTTGGAAATATGTTTTTTAGTAATCTAATTTTTACTTGATTTTTCCAAATAGCAGGTGTTCAATTTTTTATTTTGAATTGATAATTTCGTTTACTAGAATATTTTTAGAATAGTTTCTGATCACTTACATTGTTTGTCTAAAACTCATTTCTAATTGTATAAAAGATTAAAAATAGTTCGAAATAAATTCCTATTTCTATAATAAGTTATTCTCTACCAGAGAATAAACATTTTACTGCTTAAAAAAATATTTTTTTGGAGATTTTCGGAAACAAATATTAGCAAAAATCCAAGAAATACAACTCTTGTGAATTAAAAATAAAAGTATCAAAAAAAAATAATAAATAAAGAACACTTCTGTTGTATCTATTTTTTTTCAAAGTGTTTTGTCCGGGGGGGGGTGGTATTTGAATTTTATCATTTTAGGGTGTCTCTGTTTATGATAAACTGTATCATGCAAACCATTTCTATACCAATAAATGAAATATAAATAAATATATGAGTTTAATTTATCCAGGTATTATTTATTAACATACAATTAAAAAATGTAAATAAAAATAATTAAAAAATGATTCAAGAAAAATTAATAAAAAATCTTCTCTTTATTGATCTTATCTATAAAATTGGAGATAAATAACTTCTTCTTTTCTCAATTTTTAATTTCAGAATGCAAAAACTTTAGTTTGTAAAATGTTTGAGAAACAGATAACTTTTTATTTCAAGAGAATTGTCAAATGGGGTTTACATGTAAATTTTGATATTTTATTCATCTAATTTGAAATTTGGGTTCAGAAAATTTAGAGATTTTTTAAATTATTTTTCAGAAATAATGGTTTATTCGATGAATTTTATTTGATTTTATAATTATTTATTTTCGATTAAATTGAAAATTTAAAATTATTCAAAATTTTTTATAAATTTTTTTCACCATATTTCTTTTTCGTTGGGTTTAATCTTTTGTAGTTTTTTTTTTTTTTTTTGGATTTTAATGAGTAAATCCTTTTCGTTTAATTTATGTAGGAATATTCCGTATTTTGACTTTGTTTGTTACACATATTTGATACAGAATTTTGAATACTATTATTGACCCATTAAAAAATGAAAATTTTTCGTTCAAATTCCAAAATATTTTAATAGTTTATAAGTTGAATAAAATCCAAAGATCTTTAAAAGATCGTTTACAAATGATATTTTTTGTCAATAAATTGAACTTCATTAGTTAAATTTTGAGACAAAATTTTTACTCTGCTAATTTGATTGTACAAGTATAATTAAGATTCATTCAAGAACTTGAAATAAAAATTTTCATTTATAAATTGGAAAAGAACAGTAAATATTTATAAAAGGGTATTTTTTTGAAATAATATATAGAAATTGTGGGGGAATTCCAAGGTTAAAATTCTCTGTCTTTATCCAAATTAAGAACATTAAGAATACCAATCTCAGAAAAAAGGTTTTGATAGATTTTTTTTTTTCATTCTTGATTTCAACAAATTTATCTGGAAAGATGATCTTTCTGGTTTGGTCTTGTAAAAGTAAAGATTTGTTTCAAATACACACTTCGGTCTATTTTTTGTTTTATTGGTTCATTAATTTCAAACATCAACATAAACACTTTTCTAGATCCAAAACCAAATTTAATAAAACTCAAAAATTTAATCCAAAACCAATGTTTAAAAAAATCAAAAAATGAAAGACTCAACTCTGATTTACTTTGATTTCCTTTCATAAATAGAAGAAAATTGGAATTTTGGTTTTAAAAGTTTCAAAATCTCTTGTGGCACATCAAATGATCTTTTTTCAATAAGGTTTACGATTAAAACTTCAGAAAAATCTAAAATGTCTCTGCAACCTTAAATACAACTAGTATCTTTTCATTTTTTTTTATTTTAAAATCTTGTTGTTAATACAAAATAAAAATGACTACAACCATTATTGACGGAAGTGGACACATTATGGGAAGACTTGCATCTGTAATTGCCAAACAACTCCTTTCTGGAAACAGAGTTGTTGTTGTTAGATGTGAAGAGATTATTATTGTTGGACCTTGGTCAAGAACAAGAGGTAAATAACCAACCAAATATTTTTACTTTTATTTCTCGTCTCTTTTAGATTTTCTTCAATGATCCTTTTTTTGATCTCCCCAAACAAAGAAAAAATTTTTTTTTACTTTTCTAATTAAAAAAACTTTTTTTTTTTTTTCGATTTTTTTTTTTTTAATTTTTTTTTATTTTTTTTTTGTTTTTCTTTTCTACGAATTTTTAACAAAACAAATTACCAAATAATCCCAAAAAACTTAAAAATAAACAAAAACAAAACCAAAACCAAAAACATTCCGAACACTTAATTCTTCATTCACCCACAAAACGAATCTCTTTCAAAATTGATGTTTGAAAAATAAAAAGAAAAATATTGCCAATGGAAAAGAAAAAGAACAAGTGTAAGACCAAACCATGGTCCATTCCATTACAGAGAACCATCCCGAATCTTTTGGAAATCCGTCCGAGGAATGCTCCCACATAAGACCTTCAGAGGGACCGCTGCTCTTAAAAGATTAAAGGTATTTGAAGGCATTCCAGCTCCTTATGACAAAAGACAAAGAGTCGTTGTTCCTGATGCACTTAAGGTCTTGAAGGTTAAGCCATTCAGAAAATCAACAAAATTGGGACGACTTTCACACGAATTTGGCTGGAAGCACTCAGAACTTGTTGGAGAACTCGAAAAGAAAAGAAAAGCAAGAGCAAAAAACTACTTCCTCCAAAAAAATGCTAGAAAGAAAATTGTTGAACAAGCCTTCAAAAACAAAAAAAAAGAACTTGAAAAATTAGATCCAGTCTTAAAACAATTTGGTTGCCTTTAAACTCTGAGCCTCCTCCGTTTGATTTGATTATGATTTTGATTTTGATTTTAATTTTAATTAATCGCTATAGCTACGATTTATTTTGATTCTCTTATTTTTTTTTAGATATTTTTTTTTTTTAAAAAAATTTAACTAAAATTGATATTTTAGAAGCAAAAAAACAATATAAATGGATTCTTCGTAAAATAAAAAAAAAATGTAGAAACATTTCTATAAATCTTATAGATATCTAAATAATTATTATTTTTTATTTTGATTTTATTTTGGGTTTGTGTTTTTTTTTTTTAATACTGCTAAATTCAAATAGGTCTCTGAAAATTTTTACTTCACTTTCCCTTTACAAATTTTTTCCCTAAGATTTGAAATTCAGTATTTTATTGCTTTAAATCTTTATTAACTTTGTAAAATTAGTTGATCTTCCAAATACTCTGTATAAAGAACTGTTTGAAAAATTGACTTTATAGATTTTCATAAATGGAAATTGAATAAAAAGGTATCACAGTGTTTGAATTTATGAGTAAAGATCTCTTAAATTTAAAAAATATTTTTATTTTTATTTTTACCACCATTAAAAATTAAATCGCACCAATCATAAAAACCTGAAATGTATTAAACATAAATTTTTTAATTTTTAAATTTTTAAATCCCAGATCTTTTTGGATCATTTTCCAAAAATATTAAAATTAAAATGTTTCTATCAGTATTAATTCACATTTTTTGAAAATTAATAAATCTAAATCAATGCCTCAGATAGATAGCAATAAAAAGCTCATATAATAGATTTGTTCTCCAATTTTATTATTCTTTCACATGGTTGACTATTTGGTGGGATTCGAGTAAATCATAATTATATCAATTCTCCACAATTTATACTTGAAAAATAATTTTATGACTACAAAGTACGCAATTGATCATTATGATGGATTAATTATTATCAATTCGGGTGAAATAATTAGGATTTTAAATTTTTATTTTATTTATTAGAGCCATTGAAATTCCAAATGAACATATACCTCAAATTATAAACAACCTAACGTCAGAAAAGCATTTATTTTTTTTTGTTTTTTTTTTAAAAATTATAGAGAGTAATTCAATAAAATTACCCTTGTTAGTCGTTAGGTTTTTTTTTAATTTTTGAAATAAACCGAAAATTTATTTAATTTTCTTTTCATTTTGAAAAAGTTAAAAAAAAACACCGTTAACTTTTCTTGAGTTTTCTATTTATTTGTGAAGTGTTCTCAGTTTTTTTGGGGTAATCTATTTTATTTCTGAAGTGTTCTAGGTTTTTTTTACTTTAGAAATAAACAGAAAATTTTAATAAATTTTCGGTTTATTTCTAAAGTAAAAAAAACCTAACGAAAATCTATCGATTTTCCAAATAAACAGAAAACTCAAAAAAAACTAACGAAAATCAATCGTTTTTATAAATAAAACAGAAAACCTCAAGAAAATCAGGCATTCTACGGCACTTCACGTTTGGTTTTTTGTAATTTTTATTTTGATTAGAAAAACAATATGTTTTCGAAACAAAAACAAAAAGCGAAATAAATATAGACAATTGGTGGTAATTCACGTTATTTTTTTTTTGATTTGAGAAATAAATCAGAAATTAACAAAGTTTTCGGTTTATTTCAAAAATTAAAAAAAAAAAAAAACCTATGCACTCTACGGTACTTGAAGGCACTCCCTTAACCCCTAAATTTTATATAGATTTTTTGTGGTGGCTATAATCTAAGTAAGATTAGAAACCATGAAATATCTTTTCTTCAAAAAATAAAAAGATAATTTTCTATTTGTATGTAGTTCAGCAAAAATGACATAGAGAAAAAGAAAAATAAACTCCATTTCTCTCAAAAATGAAAAAAATTAATTAAACATTTTCAAAATAATAATTTTTATGGAAAATACCCTTTTAAATTTCTACCCTTTTCTTTAAAATTTATTCAAGAAGAAAAAATTGAAAAAGAAGTGAAAAATAAGAACATAACTTGAAAATAGTTCCTATTTATAGTTTCAAATAAAGTTCAATAATTCATTTTTCTAAAGCGGTGGTGAAAATGAGTAAACCAAAAAAAGATGCTAAAAGTTATAAAAAAAACTATTTTCTTTTTATTATTTAAGAACTGTAAAATAAACTTAAGTTGTCATTGAATTTAAATTCCCTTTAACAAATTTAATTATAAAATAATATATTTCACGATTTTTAATCAATTAAAATAATTTTAAACTATCACAGTTAAAAGTGCGTTCATTAAGATTTATTTCTTTTAATTTATTGAAAAAAAATAATTTGTTTTTTTTTTTTTCCATAAGAAGGACAGACACATAAAAAATGATCAATATTTTCGATAATTTCCTTCTGTTGATACTTTAAATATAATATATATATATTTTTTTTTGAACTTTTATTGATTACATAGTAATATCCCTATAAGCAGTTAGTAAATGTTCCGAATTTTAGAATTGTTAAGCTTGAGGGATAACTTAAATATTTTTAAGTTTTAAATAAATAATTTTGATTTTTTATTATTGTGAAATATTTTTGTGGAGTGTCGTCAAGTACCGTCAAGTGTCTATGTTTTTCAGAATTCAAGGAAATTGAATAAAATCAAAGATTTTACTCTATTTTTTTGAATTTTGGAAAACCTAACAAAACTTCCTACTTGTAGGATTCAACAACTCGTTATATGTGTATTTGCGTATTTCTTTTTTTTTTTTCAATAAAATCTTTTGAATTCCAATTGATTTTATTATCGGTTTGTTGAATAAATTTTATTAATTTTTCTAAATACTGAAGAGATAAATTTTTTAATTGTTTTTTGAATGTGAATTTTTTTTTTTTTTTGATTAATTGAAATTACCAATTTTTCAAATTTAAATTCTGTTTTATATATAATAACTGGCCTGTTTCCATTTATTTTTGATATCTCCGTAATGCTTGAATTAAAACAAGAATTTAAGGAATTCGGAGTTTTTATTTTATAATTAACATTTTCTAATACATGTGTTAATTGGCTTGATTATAATAGATTTAAATTATCCTATTTTTAAGTTATTGTTAAGAGAAGTGATATTAAATAATTGTTTAGAGCTATTAAATATCTCTTTTGGTTTTTTTAATTTAAAAAATATTTGTGAAATTTTATCTAAATAAATACCTAAATATTTAAATTATTAAAACAGTTCTATAGAACTATTTTATCTTTGTTAATTTTTAATCCAAATCGCATAATAATTCCATCATTAGAATGTAATCTTATTATTAATTAAATATTATTTCCTTTAATAATTAAAATTAAACCATCTGCAAACATTTGACAATGATCTGTTAATGGTATGGGTTTTAATAGATTAAAATTGAAAATTATAGTAAATAAAATAGGAAAGAATGTGTATCATTGGACTTTTTAAAGTGCTTCCCCTTGATAATATTTTTAATAAAAATTTTTGAATAATTTTATTTGAAATAATTTTTTTTTGTGTTTTTCTAATTATATCTAAAATTGAGTGAATCAAAAAAAAAATTGCTATACCAATCATTTTAATATATATTTTATCAAAAAAACTGGTTTATTTCGAAAATTTTCTTTATTGGAAAATTGAGTTAATATCAAGTTATTTGTTTTTTGCAAATTATATTCTGTTAAAATTTTTCCTTATTTTTTTTTTTTTGTTGGGGGGGCTAAAAATAGTTTGTGGTTTTATAGTCTCTGCTTTTTAAAACTGGGGTGGGACAGGGAAAATGAAAATGAAAATGTTAATTAAGTTAACGCTTTTAAAACAGAAAATGAAAAATAAAATTAAAACCTAATTTTTAATTTTAGTCTGAATAAAAAATCAAAAGTAAAATACACGAAAAGAAGAAACAAAAATAACTTCAAAGAATAAAGAAAAAATATTATTATCAATTAAATCAACATTTAGAATTTAAATCTCTTTTTATAACTAAATCGATATTCGCTGGTTTTGGAGATCTCAAAAACAATTACTTTTTTCAAAAAATTTTAATATTAGAAATTTAATGAAAAATTCTCACTACTGAAAGATAGTATTAAAAAAATAATATTATATGATATAAATTATTTTGTCTTTAACCATTGATTTCCTCTTTTATTGATTGATCTTTCTTTTCCCTTCCACTGTGTTTATCAATTAACAATCATATTTTGCTTTTTTAAATGGGTTAAAGTCTTTTTCGTCTTCACTTTCTTTTTCTTTTTAGAAAAAGCAGAGACTATAAAAGCACAACCTATTTTTAGAACTCACCACCAAAAAGAAAAAAAAAAAGATGAATTTTGTTTGGAAATACCATTTACATGCTTTTTACAGATATTTTTTTGATAATTGGGGGAAAATAATTTGTTAAAGTATTTATTTTCTTTCAAGTTATGATTCGTTATGTTATAAATCTGAAAAAGTTGAATAAATTGGCTTGGTTTTTCCATTTTTTTTAATTGTTAATCTTATGAGAAAAATTGAAATAATCTCAGGTAATTTTTTTATGCAAAATTTATTTTGTAAAACTTTTAATTACTGATATTGGAAGAATAAATGTGATAAATTTTCACAGATTTTTCATATTTTTTCTATTAAAAATTTTTGACGTTAAGGATTCTTAGTTTGCCCAAAGTTCTCAATGTTTGTCAACAAAAAAAAATAAATGGATCTAAAAAATAAATAGTGAAAAAACAATTTCAATTTATTCCAGAAAATATCTTATGTTTGAAAAGGAGAAATGTGAAAAGAAGTGTAAATATTTTACGGTTAATTATTAAAATATCAGTAAGGAAAATTTTTACAGAATATATTTAAAAAAAAAAAATAACCTCATATTATATCAATTTTTCTCACAAGATTAACAATTAAAAAAAAAAGGAAACCCCAGGCCAATTTATTCAACTTTTTCAGATTTCTAACATAACGAATCATAACTTGAAAGAAAATAAATACTTTAACAACCCTGTGTACCCCCAATTATCAAAAAAATACATACACAAAGCCTGTATATGGTATTTTAAAATAAAAGGTATTCTTTTTTTTTGTTCTTGTTCCAGTGCAACATCTTATTCGCTACCAAATAGTATATCGTTGTTAAAAACAAAATTGACGGTTAACTACTGATATTTGTAAAATTTTAAATAATAAATCATTTTTTTTCATCAATTCAACCTTTCAAAAGGAATTTCAATACTAAAAAAAAAATTCATCTTATCAAAATACTCACTTTTGTAAAGTTCGTTCTATAGCCCTAATTTTATGATTTCTATGTGTTTTAAAAATCGAAAGTTTTTGGAATCAATAATTATTGTTTTTTCTGTTTAAGGAAGTAAGTACATTTTACCATTTTGAAAAATTTTAATTGTATGAACTTTACTAAAAAAATATTTTTCGAGTGCCAACAAGAAATATTGAAATTTTGAAACCAAAGCATCATTGACTAGTCTATTCGTGAAAAGAATCAAAGTAATTCAGAGTTGAATCTTTAATTTTTCTATTTTTTGGAACATTTTTTTTTTTGATTAAATTTTTGAGTTTTATTAAATTTAGGTTTTGGATCAAGAAATGTGTTTATATGGAATGATTGAAATTAATCAAACAGTAAACCAAAAAAAATATACCCCAAAAGGTGTGCATTTAAAACAAACATTTTCTCCTCATGACCAAACACAAAAGATCAACTTTTCAGAATAAATTTGTTGTTAAAATCAATGAGAAAAAAAAAAATCGATAAAAGCCTAATTTTCAAAGATTTTTTTTTGTATCTTCTTGATTTGTATGAACCCAAACTATTTATTATATGGAATTTCCCGTACCATTACTATTTATTATTATTTTACAAAACATTTTTGTGATAGATTTGCTTTCAAAATTCTTTTTTAAAATATTTTCATCAAACAAAACCAAAACAAAGAATATTATTTCAAAAATTAAAATAGAGGGGTTGAATTCTTGGGATCAAAAAACATTTAGAAAAGATAACAACCCAAAATAATTGAAAAATCCCAGAAAAAAATTTTTAATCAGATTCAGCATTATTTTTACTTTCTCATTTTAATGGAAAATAAATAATTGTAAAATCAAACGAATTTGTCCAATAAACGCTTAGTCTCAAGAAGAATTAAAAAAATATCTGATTTTCTGAACTAAAACTAGAATTAGATGAATTAAATGAAAATATGATTTTTAAATTCATTTTGGAAATTCTTTAGATATAAAAAGTAATTTGTTTATCAAAAATTTTCCAAACAAAATTATTTTCATAAAGAATTAAAAACAAAATCAAATCAAGAATAAGTAATTGTGTAAAATTTTATAGATAAGATCAAGTAATAAATGATTTTTATATTATTTTTTTTGAACAATTTTTTCTTTTTTTTGATTTCCGTTTATAAGTTGGTATGAAAATATCTTATACTAGGATATATTCCACTCTAGTATTTATGAAAATATCAATACATTTGGCTAAAGAAATGATTTCCAAAAATTCATTTTCACATAAATGGTGGCACTTAAAATTTGAAAAATGTTCTTACCCCCTTAAGTACAATCTGATTTTTTCAAAAAGTAGAGCAGTGAAAAAAATACCGGAAATGAAAAAAATCCCGGATAAGATTTTTAATTGTGAATATTAGTAAAATTATTGTATAATTTCATTTATTTACAATCAAATTCCTTTTTTTAAGAATCGAACTTTTTCAATTATAACCCCCCCACTTATTAGAATGGTGATTGATGAAATCACACTTGTTCAAAACACCAATCAATCAATCAAAAAACAAGAAGAAAAATTATCATTTTCCAAACTCTAGTAAACCTCAATAAAACTGGATTGTTTTTCAAAAAAAGTTGATCAACATTAGGCTATCAAACAATTACTCGAGTATTCTAGAGACACCTTACTTTGATGGACTTTAGGTAGGTTTATTACTAATCTCATAAAAAAATTGGTTATTTATAATAAGGATTTCATTGAAATTAGACAAAAATTTTACTAATATTCACAATTAAAAATCTTGTCCGGGATTTTTTTCATGTCCGGTATTTTTTTCCCTACTATAATGTAATAATTATTTATTTTGTGTTTTAACAAAAAAAATGAACTATAAATTGAAGAGTATGATTATGTAAGTCCTTTTTTTTTTAAAAAATAAACTTTTTTAAAAAATCATGTAAAACTCCAAAACAGAAAATAAATTTTTTTGGTTCAGTTTCCTTTTTCTCTTAGTATGAACTTTTTTTATAAAATTTTCGTTAGGAAAAGATAAATTACCCAAGAAAATGAAAAATTCAAACCCTAAAATATAATTACAGTAGACCCACAGAACCCAAATAAAAAAAACACAATTATTTCAAACACGAACAAAGTTTAAAGCAAAAAAAAATTATGCTTTTTCAACAAAATTTCCAAAAAAAACAATCTTTTAATCCTTTGAAAAAGAATAAAATGAAAAACATGGGTTATTGAATATACTATATCATTTTTTCAACAGAGGGATGTTTCTTTGAATGGCTTTTAAACATTTAACTTTGTTCAAGATCCAATCTCAATTAAAATCAAAAGCATACTATATGTATTTTAATTAATAAAAGGATTAAAATTTTCATTTCATTTTTCGCTTTTTCTTTACACATAAATTTAAACGAAATTAATTGAAAAGATTGAAAGTTGTTTGCTCTTTTTTATTATTTTATGTCAAATTTTGGTCTTTATCTCCGTAGATATGAAATAATAATCCTATTTGTTAGATTATGAAGTTTTGTAAAAAAATAAACGCGATAAAATACCTCCATCTATATTTCTTATACCTGTAATCAAAATATAAATACTTATCTGACAAGAACAAGAAGAAAAAAATAAGCTTTTGTTTGATTTTGAAATAGGTGGAAGAGATCCTTTTGGTTAGCTGAATGGTCAAATGAATATTCATAATTTATTGTTTTGGAGAGCTAAAATTTTACTTTGTCTTTTAACCACTTTGTAAAAATACTGAATGAAAATTTCGATCAAAAGGCTTGAAAAGATTAGGTACATTTTGAAGAATTTTCTTTTTTTTTTTTTGAAATGTCATTTTCTATTTTTGTAAACGAAAATTTATACTTTCAAGCTATCTATTGTTTTCATAAATGGTGGGGAAAAGGGGCCAAGATCTTCACATAGTAAATTCGAAATGTCATCTTTGAGATCCAAAAAGGTTTCTTCATTAAATTTCGACAAAAAATTTGTTTTTCTTGGAATTTTTATTGAACAACAATTGCTAGTCTTTCGAAAATCACGTTGGTTTATTTTTCTTTTCTTTTTCGTTTAATTGAATCATAAATTCCAAATACTGGTATTTTATTTTCAAATGAGAAAAATATTCACTTCCTTTTTAATTTTCTTTTCCAAATAAAGACTTAAATTACAAAATGAACCATAACTTCTTTGAGAAACACAATTTATTATTGAAAAATCAAAAAAGATAGTCAAGGAAACAAAAAATAAATCCTATTTTTAATTCAAATCTCATAAGGAAATTTTAGAAAAAGGTAAAAAAACAGACTCAAGAGCAAAAATAATTTTTAAAAAAGCCTTTAAACCTCAACCCTAAATGTTTTCCTGTCTTTGCTTTTGCTTACTTGTTTAACAAAACCAATTCCAATATTATCTCCTTTTTAACGCGATTAACTCAAATTTATTATTGTCTCTGGTTCTTGTATCAAAGATATAAATGTTATATGTTCTGATGTGTGTCATCTTAGTACCCACTAATAAGGCTGAAAAACATTGTTCTTCAATTTTCAAATTACTCTCTTACAAATGGGAATAAGTTTTCAAAACAAGTTTCATTCTATTTATTCAGATTAAACATTCACGAAAAAGGTTTTCTCTTGTAAAAGTAATGGTAGACCTGTTACAGAATTTGAAATACGGTAGGCTTAAGCAATAAAAAATATATTTAGGATAGGTAAAACTAAAAATGAAATATTGGAAATATTCAAACAAAGAAGGGTTTTCTTCATATAGTGACTTTCATGGAAAGATAGGGTAAAGGTTTTTGAAGAAAATCGGATAATTGGTTTTCCATTTTTTTCTCCTTATCCAAACACAAAAATATCTTTACAAACAAAACAAATGTCTTCCTTTACTGATTTAATAACCCAAGAAGATCGACAAAAGCTTTCCACAGAATTTTTAGACACCGTAATTTTATTAGCGTCCAACAATTCAATTCTGGAAGAGATCGATCTCTATGAACAAAAAATCCAACCCCGTGAATGGGAACTCTTTTGTTTAATGTTGGGATTTAACGAATCTGTCAGGGAATTGAAACTCATGATCCGAAGGGACTATGCAACAAATCCAACATATTTAGATTTTGGGAAAATGGGTGAGGCTCTTAAAGCAAACAGAGGACTCAAATTATTAAAGCTGACATGTGGCGTTCTTAATGCAACGATTGTGGAAGGGCTCAGATCGGTTATCAAAAATTGCAAAGCGAAAATACACTTAAGTCTCACGATGATGAGCGTAGATGCAAATGTCTTAAACCAATTATTTGAGGCACTCATGGATAACGAGAATGTTGAAGAATTTGCCTTATTCAATACACCACTGAACGGGCAACAATATGCTTTGTTCAATAATTTCGTCAAGACAAGTGCCTGTATCAAAAAGCTAATGCTGGAACCAGCTGGGGCCTTTTCAAGCATGAACCCACAGATTCCAAACAACTCTTTTACTGAGATGATGGAAGTCGTAAAAGCAAAGCAACTAACGCATTTCAATCTTCTTAGGGTCGTTTTTGAGGATCGTCAAATTACAGAGTTAGTCACAGCATTTGAAGACAACCCTCACCTTGAAATCCTTAGTCTCTCGAATGATAATTTAAACGATAATCAGATCCAAGCCATTGTGAATTCCAAAATGGCATTAAGGCTCAAGACCTTAAAAATCGGCCAAAGTAGGGGCACGTCTATCAGCAGCAAGCACGTTGAAGGCTTTCTCACAAAGACAACCCACCTTGAAGAATTAAATATAGCCGGAGGCTCATGGAAAGCCGCTGGGCAACAGAGCATCTTGATGGGCATTTCACAAAACAAATCACTAAGAAAAATCAATTTAAGTGGCTATGACTTTTGTGATTCCAAAAGTTTGAGTGAATTATCAAAATTAATGGACAGCGAAAAGCATCCCAAAATTGAACACTTGAAGTTAAATTTATGTAGGTTTAGTTCCAAATCGAAATTTCTTAGCTTTTTAAAATGTTTCAAAAAAAATACAACTTTAAAAAAATTGCGATTGAATAGCACGCTGAAGAATCTTAAAAATGCACGAAAGGATATAATGAACGATATTTTGGATTATATTCCAAATTTAGAGTCCTTAGATCTGAGTTCCAATCTTTTAACTGATGAGTATTTTACAAAGTTCCTTCAAAAGCTAATCTCAAAGAAGCACAGCTTGAAAGAATTAAACATTGAACGTAACGAATTTGGCGATCGAACGGCAATCGACATGGGCAAACTCTTGAAACTGAAGGAATGCAAACTCGAGAAATTGGCCATCTCTTCGAATGTTGTCGGATTTAGCGCAATCAAGCAAATCATCTTGGGCGCCAAGGAAAACAATACCTTGGTGGAACTCACGGGCAGATGGTCTCTCGACCATGGGACGATCACGGCAAATAAGAACCGTGATCATAATTGGGCACTTTTTTATTGGGAAACAGTTAATGCAATCTTGAAAAGCAAATGGAATTGTCAACAGATCAAATTCAGCGTTGGTGGGTTTAATGGCGATTCCTGGAGTTCTCTATTTCTCATGGCAAGAAACAAAAAATTTAATAGCAATTCAATATATTTTGATATGATCAATTTACAAAAAAAGGAACATTTCACAGACTCCAAAATTTCTGATTTCAATGTTCATAAATTATGGATTCAAATCTGTAACCCTAAAAATGGGTTTGAGAAGGCTAAACAAATCATTGAAAAAATTAACGATCAAGAGCTGATTAAAAAAATTATTTTATTTTTCTATTCTGGCGCTGTGTCTGATCAAATAAAAGATATTTTAACAAATGATCTTTCTCTTGAAATTGTGAATAATAATAAAACTATTAAGAATGATGGGTTTATAAAAAATAATTTATTAATGGCATATAAAGACAACAGTTCCAAAAACTTCAAAATTACTTGTAGTTATGGCGGCGAAATTAAAATACACAAATTCCTTTTGGTTGCTAGAAGTGAGCTTTTCCGTAATATGTTTTTAAATTTAGAAGAAGAATGTTTCCAAGTTAAAGACTTTACAGAGAAACACTTATGTTCATTACAGGCACTAACAGAGTTTTTTTACACAGACAAGATTAATCCAGAAAATTATAATAATGAACAATTGTTATTAATTATCGATGAATTAAAAGACGCAACTAACTACTACCAATTGAACAAATTTTCTAATCTCAATTCAGAATTACAGAAAATACATTTGCTTTTAGAAAAAAACTAATAATTATCCTTTTTTTTTTTATTTTTTTTTATTTTAAAACAGGGATCTTATATTATTTTAAAAGCAAGGTAATATTGTTACCGAAATATTTGCCAAACAAACCAACTTTATATATTGTCATGTTAGATTGAATAAAATATGAAAATTTTAAATTTATCTCCAGGATTAATAATTAAAAATTATTTCATATCTTAAGTTTAATCAAATAAATTCTCTCGAATCGAATTTTATTTTATTATTATTCATTTTTTCAAAACCTTTTTTTAACAATTTTAATTGTTTTTTTTTTTTTTTTTTTGAAAATTTTTAATATTGTAACATTTATTTACAGATCACTCAATTTTAATCATGAATTGATCAATAATAAGAATAAATTATTGTGTTGAATATATATCCCTTAGCACACCTGATTTGCCTAAATTTCATCAAATTTAAAATAAAAGAATCAAAATGATATTGATGTATTACTATATTTTTTTTTTTGTTTGTCTTTAATCCAGATTTGAATTATAATAAAAAGTCAAAATTGTTCAAAGATTAAGTAGTTATGTTTTTGCATTGTTTTTTGGTATTTGAAAAAATAATAATAATTATCCATTTTTACATTTTCTTTCAAGATATTGATTTTTTTTTTAATTTTTTAAACAAGAAATTTTATAACACAATGTATTGTTTTATTAATAACAAATCAAATAATCTTGTTAATTATATTATAAAAAAAATAATAAAACAATTTCAATCACTGAGAAATTTTTATTTTCATTTGTTACAAGATAAAATTTTAATAAATATTAAATCAAGAGAAAAATCAAATTTATTTCTTTAGGCCAAAATTAAAATTTTAATATCAATAATTTTCTAAAACTTTTATTTAAGCAATAGAAAATACTTGAAAAAACAAAAAAAAAAAAAAATTATATAAGAATTTTATTTATTAAATTGGAATTAAACAAATAAAAATTTTTTAAAGTTAATTTTTATTTTTTTTTTTAATTTAGGATTAATTATTTAATCTATTAAATACTATTCCAAGATAATAAAATAATCTTCCAAACCAAGAATTTTTTTTTAATTATTAATAAAAATTTGAAAAATATCTTGGGTAAATTTGAATTTTCCCCTTCTTATTTAATCCATATATTAGACAATAAGTTCTTATATCTAATCTCTTATTCAAGTCTATTGTTTATTTTATGCCTAGATTTTAAAAATTCAAAAATTCAAAAATTGTTAAAATTAAAAAAACCAAAAGCAATAATTAATCCGACTCGAATTATTTACCAAATCATTTAAATTTACAAATAAATTTTGTTGAAACAATTTCACAAATTTTACAATGATAAAAAATATTATTTTTTTTTCAAATTTAATTTACATTTTTTTTTATTTTAAAATAATTTAGAATCAAATATATATATTGATTATTGAATTAGATCAACAGATAAAAAAATTATCAATGTTATGTTTATATAACTTTTCTAATGAATAAATTATGTAATAATTAATTTTAGGCAATTTTGGAGTGCAAAGTGCCTCAAAAAAATTTCCAGTAAAAAATGGTGTGTTTTAATCATTAAAAATAAGATTTTTTTGATTTCTAGACAAACTTTTCAAAAAAAAAAAAAAAAATTTATTTTGACAAAATTGGAATGGAAAAATAATAAAATCATAAGAACCAAAATATTTTTTAAATGTTAAAAATTGTTTTCCAGTTATTTTTTTATAATTCCAACTATACAATTTTTGTTGATTAATTTTTCTTTCTAAGATAATTTTTTATAAATTCTAGATCTTAAAATGCGTTGATAACATTTCAAATTAAAAAAATTTTTTGAAAGGTAATTAATATATTTATTGTGTAAATGGATATATATATATATATATATATATATATCAGAAAAACAAATTTACACTTCACTCAAGTTTGTAAAACCCGTTTAATAAAAGAAAAATTAAAACACAATATTTAGGTATATGTGAAATATATATATATATACTCAAATTGTTTCCTGTCAAAGTGGCACATTTGTAATAGGTGAAATACATGTTTTTAAAGGTTTTGCATGGATATTAGAAGAAAAAATTAATTTTGAAAAATTTTCAAAATTGAAATCATTTTTTCACATTTTTACATATTTTTGTGTTTTTTTTTCTTTTGATTTTTTTTTAACATGTAATTCAGTTGCAAAAATTTTTTTAAGTCCAAGAACAATATTCAATTGGTAAAAATATGTAATTCTAATGTTATCGAAACAGTGTAAATTATTACTGAAAAAATCATTTTGATTTCTATTAAATTTTATTCGATCTTTGATCATGATATTTGTTTAATAAATGTGAAAAATTTTCACTTCATTTTTTTTGTCCTTTTTCAAATAGAGTTAACAAATCCCAACATATAATGTTTGGGGACTTTATTTCTAAAAGAAAAGTATGGAACACGAAGTGAAAATTGTTTCCAATTTATTATTCAAATACCAGTAGGAGAACAAAATGAACCTTCTTGTTTTTCTCAAACGTGGTCCCTAAGAATTAGAGTTTTTTAATTTTTTTGAAAAGCTATTGATTAATTAGTTTGATTTCAGACCAAATCAAGAATTGCCAGATACGTATTATTCTGATTATTTCTTATTTGTTCTTTAAAGGTCATTTATATAAAATAATTGATATTTGAAAAAGAAAATTAACCCTTTTGGCAGAAAGAAATTTTATATAAACCCCATTTCACTTAAAGAATCCGAGCCAAAAATAAAAAAGCCAATGTTTGCTTATAATCAACTAAACTTAGATTTTTTAGGTATAAGAGTAATAATAAACTTCGGATTAGAGTTGGGGTTTATAAAATAAATACCTGAACAAACCTTAAATTTGAAAAAAAAAATCTTAAACAAATTTTTGGGCCCTTTACATGGGAACATCTCATGGAAATTTCATCAATTGATTTGGAAAATTAAAATTGTTGACATTAGGTTTTTTAATTTTAAATATATGAATTTTTAAAGGAATTATAAAGCCTCAATTTTCTTAATATTAATTTTGACTTCAAACTTTTTGTTTTTCAGATTTGCTTTTTTTAAAAAAAATCAAAAAGAAAAAAAAAGCAAAAAGTAAAATACAAAGAAAAAATTGACTAAGTGAGAAAAAATGATCAGATTTAAAAATTGAAAATTTATTTTGAGAAGAATGATGAATTAAACTCAATGAATATGTTCTATTTCTTCAATTAAACTACCCTCCCTAGACCGAAAAAGAGTTTATATATAAAGAGAGAGTAAGAAATCTGAAAATGTTAAAAATCAAAAATTATATCACTTTTTGTTTATTGGAGAATTATTAAATTCAATCAATAAATTGAAATAATATTTTTAAACTTCATTAAATTTCTAAAAAAATTATAAATATGTTTTTTTTTTAGATCTGATAACTTTTTTTTAAATTTTAGAACAAAATTTAAAAATTTAAAAATAGAAAAGATCAAAAAAGAAAAAGTCAAAAAAGAGAAAAAAAAATATTTAAGATTGAAATTGAAAAAAAGTCTAAATATAAAAAAAAATCTAAAAATTAAAATAAACAAAATGAGATCAAGAAAAATAAAATAAATCAAATTAAAATAAATGAAAACTAGAATAATAGTTTGAAAATAATATTCTTCTAATGTAAGAAGTAATAAAAGCCCAATGAAAACCCATGAATCAAGTTAAATTTGCAATCTTAAATATAAATCAGAGAATTAAAATAAAATTATGGTTCAAATAATAATCATTATCATTTTAATTAGCATCATCTTTTCATTTACATTTTTTTATTTTGTTTTGATAATTTGTTATAATTTATATTTTTGATAATTTTTGAGAGAAATTATATAAATTAGAAATAAATAAAAGTGGATTTGTTTGATAGAAACCAGAAACATCCTTTTCGAAAAGAAATTGATTAAATTATTGATATTATTTTGATTAAAAGTTTTTAAAATGTTTATTGCTTTTGTATTTGTTAAAATTAATCGCTCGGATGATTTTTGAAAGATATTTTTTGTTGTTGATTTATTATTATTATTATTATTGTTATTATCATGATCACCATTATCATTCTTCTTCTTCTTCTTCTTCTTATTATTATTGCTGTTGGTGGTGGTGTTGTTGTTGATATTTTTATTATTATCATTATTATTATCTTGATCATTATTTTTATTATTTATATTCTGAATCTGGATCTGATTATTGTTATTATTAGTATTTTTGTTGGTATTTTTCTGATTCTTGTTCTTATTGTTTATCTTATTCTTGTTGTTAGTTTTGATTTTTTGGATCTTTTTCTTGTTGTTGTTATTGTTGTTATCGTTTTTGTTTTCAAAATAAAAAGTAAAAGTAAATGGAGTCAAATTGAAATTATAAAATTCTGAGAGAAAAAATGGATAAAATTCAGGAATTGAAGAGAAATAATCAGTAACTTGATTAATAGTTAGATTTACTTTTTCTTTTTCCTTTTCCTTTTCTTTTTCATTTTCCTTTTTCTTTTTCTTTTTCTTTTTCTTTTCCTTTTCCTTTTCCGTTTTTTTTTCCTTTTTTTTTTCATTTTTTTTTTCCTTTTCCTTTTCTAATTGAAAAGGAAAAGTCTGAAAAATCAGATCTCGAAATAAATTTGATCTTAAACAAAGAATAAATTTATTGATTTGTATTGATTTGACTTTAAAATCATCATTTTTATTTCCACTCTTCTTCTTCTTGCTTTTTTTTTAAGTTGATTTGAAAAACTTTTTTTTCATAATTTGCATATTTCTTGATATAATTTTGGAAATCATTTAATAATTTTTCATTTGAAAATAAAGTATGTTTCTCAAATTGGATTTCATTTAGTATTTTGAAAATTTCAAGAATTATTTGCCTTTGTTTAAAATTCAAAGAAACAGGACAATATAACCATTTTAAAAATAATTGCTTTTGCATTTTAGTTAATTTATTTTTGAATTCCTTTTTGATTGTTTTCCATTCTTTCCCAATTCTCATCAAGATTATTTCTTTTTCTGCAATTAATTTATTTGGGAAATTATATGATTTTTCATTATTATTGAAATAAGAAGAAGTCAAAGAAGAAGAAGAAGAAGAAGACGATGATGAAGATGATGATGAAGATGTTGAAATAAATTGATTATAATAATTTTTAAAATCTTGGATTAAAATTTCATTTGGATATAACAAATCAATTGCACTTTTTTCGTTTTTGCATTTTTGAAATTTACTAAAAAATTTCTTTCTGAAATAATTTCATAGTCTGCTTTTTCATTATTTGCAAATAATAAATGGAATAGAAATTCTGTTTGATTATTCAAAATGGCTGTTTGGAAAATTGTATTTTCCACTTGCTTATTTGAGCTATCTATGATATCATCAGAGGGTTCGTATATTAAGGGTATTTTTTCAATTTGAATTAATTCATGGAATAATTGGAAATTTCCAACTTTGACTGATTTGGTTAACTTTTCTTGTAAATTGATATTTCTTTTAATTAAATTATCTATTTCGTTTTGATCTTTTTGATTAATATAATTTTGATCAAGATATAGACTGATAATAGATTTATTTATTTTGAATGATTGTATAAATTCTTGAACATTTTTTTGGTGGTGATCTTCTTGCTTGTCATAATATTTTTTTCCATTACAATGAAGATCCAGTTGGTTTAATGTTTGGTTGTACTTTAAGGCATGACTGAGAGATTTGATTCCCTTGGATCCATATTTATTCCGAGAAAGATTCAAACAGGTAAGGGTTTGGTTTAAACTTAGGGCATAACTTAGTGAATCTGTTCCTTCGTCTCCAAATTTATTCTTAGAAAGATCCAGATTGGTAAGGGTTTGATTTACCTTTAGGGCTTCACTTAGTGGTTCTGTTCCCTCGTCTCCAATTTGGTTCCTTGCAAGTTTCAAATAGGTAAGGGTTTTGCTTACTTGTAAAGATTCACTTAAAGCTTGCGTTCCCTCGTCTCCAATTCGATTACAAAAAATCTTCAAGTGGGTAAGGGTTTGTTTTACTTTTAAAGATTCACTTAGATATTTGGTTCCTTCTTCTCCAATTTGGTTCCTTGCAAGTTTCAAATAGGTAAGGGTTTGGTTTACTTTTAAAGATTCACTTAAAGCTTGCGTTCCCTCGTCTCCAATATGATTGATAAGAAAGATCCAAGTGGGTAAGGGTTTGGTTTACTTTTAGGGCTTGACTTAGATATTTGGTTCCTTCTTCTCCAAAATTATTCCAAGAAAGATCCAACTCGGTAAGGGTTTGGTCAACCTTTAATGCTTTGCTGAGATATTTGGCTCCTTCTTCTCCAATTTGATTCTCAGAAAGATCCAAGTTGATGAGGCTTTGGTTTACCTTTAGCACTTCACTTAAAGCTTTCATTCCCTCATCTCCAATTTGATTATAAACAAGATTCAAGTTGGTGAGGGTTTGGTTTGCTTTTAGGGCTTGACTTAATGCTTTCATTCCCTGGACCCCAATTTCATTCTTAGAAAGATCCAAGTTGATGAGGCTTTGGTTGACTTTTAAGGCTTGACTTAGTGGTTCTATTCCCTCATCTCCAATTTTATTATAAGAAAGATCCAAGTAGGCAAGGGTTTGATTTACTTTTAGGGCTTGACTTAATGCTTTCATTCCCTGGACCCCAATTTCATTCTCAGAGAGATCCAAGTTGACGAGGGTTTGGTTTACTTTTAAGGCTTGACTTAGTGGTTGTATTCCTTCGTCTTCAATTTGAAATTCATAAAGATCCAGTTCGGTAAGGGTTTGATCATTTAAGGTCAACCTTTGCAATTCGTTTTTGAATTCTTTTGGGTTCATTGTGTTAAATGAGTTAATTGTGTCCATTGGTTTCTTTTTATAATTTCAAGCAGTTGAACAATTCAAAAAATCAAAAATTAAACTTTTTCGTTTTTCTTTATCTTTATTTGTTGAGGGTTGGTTGTTTTTTTTTTAAATTGGAACAAAAATTCAATTTTCAAAAAAGAAAAAGAAAAGAAAGATTAGGAAAAAATGGGAAAAAAAAAAAAACTAGACACTGCCCCCAATGAGTGGGGCAATATGTATCCGAATTTATATATACTTTTTTTTACCATTTTAGTATTTTTTATTTAATAAATTTTTTCTTTATTAACTTTGGGTTTTCCAATTATAAAAGCTTTAATGAAAAATTATCCACAAGAACAATAAATTTCACATTTTTAATTCGTCAGGTTAAAGAGTCTTTGGGTATTTTTCCTAAGTGAAACATTTTTATATAAATTTTTATCAAAATTATCACTAATTTTTTTTCCATTTGATCCTGATGATTTTCTATCTTTCACAATACCAAATAATGTGATTTATATTTTCATAATATTGGGTACAATAGTCACATTTTTTGGAATTACCTCTCTTTTTAAAATGGGTCATATTCTGATTTATTTTTCAAGATATACAAGTATCTACTTTGTCCGTTCGTAAATGTGTGAAATGTAAGAAATGTAGTACTGGATTTAAATTTAAGATAGTTTTTTATTTTAAAGTTAAAGTTTTCATTTTAATAATTTTATGATATTCTTTTATTTTCCAACTTTGATTGTTTTTTAAGATGTTAAATTATTTTACATTTTTTCTTTTTCATATTTTTATCTTTTTCTTTTTGTTATCTAAAAAAAAAAAATGATGATAATGAAATCCTTTAACTATTCATCAAAAGTAAGTTTCACATTTTTTTTTTTAAAAAAAAAAAAAAAATCAGTCAATAATATTCAGAGTTCACAAAATGTTCCATTTTTGGAATTTTTAGAATCTCAAAAATTAAAATTTGGAATCATAATATTAAAATGAATCCCACAGAATCAATTTTTATCAAACATTTTTCACTTGTTAAAGTACCTTTGAAGTATAATTTTTCAAAAATATTAAAAATTATTTTATTTTGATTCAATGGAATCAAAAAAAGAATTTTTTTTAGGTACCAAAACTCTATTAACAAAAAAAAAAAAGAATCTTTTGATTCCATTTCAAAGAAAAATAATTTTCTTATCAGGAATAAACTTAAAAACAACAGGATTGATGAAAAGACGATCTAAACTAAAATCCCAAGAAGAAAAACCTTAAATATTTATTTTTTTTAAAAAAAAATAAATTTTTTTTGAAAATAAAAAAAAAAAAATAATAAAATATTAAATTTTGAGAATGATGTGATTCCTTGTAAAAGCGAATGTAAATAAGAAATGGATTGAGACTTATCATTGTGAAAAAAAAAGAATTATTTGATTCCATGGAATCAAAAAAAGAATTATTTTGGGTTTTTTTCAAAAAAGAATCAAAATGTGAACCCTGATAATATTCAAATGTACATTTCACTCATTAACTTATTTTTTTTTTTTTTTGGTAAAATTTCCCCTTTTAAAATCATGATAAAAAAAATCTTCAACTTTGATCGATCAATGATACAGTGATAATGAAAATTCCGAATCTGGTGAAAAAAATCCAACAAATCTGTATATTTTGAAGGTTTGAATGATGGTAAAAAGAAGATAGTGCTAAGAAAAGTCCACTAAAAATACGGGTATTATTGAATAAATATATAACAAGAAAAAATTCTAAAAACTAAATCATAACAATAATTAATAAGAAGGGTATCAATATCACGAAATTATAAGATTCTCTCTCTCTCTCTCTCTCTCTTTTTTTTTTTTTTTTTTTTTTTTTTTTTCTCTCTAAATATTTATATTTTTATTATTGTGGAACATTTTAAATTATATTTTTTATCGGTTATGAATTAGCTATTTTTTCAATAATCAATCATTACTATTAATTATTATTTATGATATTTTAAACAGACAAAATGTTATAACATGATCATTGTACTTTTTTTTAAAAAAATGTCATATCATGTCATAACATTTTGGTTGATCCAATTCCATGGGTCATTTTTTTTCACAAGCTTGAGAAAGGTTATTAAGAAATAATTATTTGAAATTAATTAAAGTATGATAAATTAGTTGGGATTATATTAAAGGGGCAATTTTTGATTTGAAAAAAAAAAAAAAAATATTGAAGATTAGTAAAATTTTTTTTCTTCATCAAAGAATGCAAAAAATGAAATTTTTCAAAGAGTTTTTAATTATTTTTTTTTGTCATTGTTTAAAGCTTTCTATTTAGGCTTATTTTTTTTTCTTAGTTTTTGTCTTCTTTTTTTTCGTCGTTTTTTTCTTCTTTTTAGTTTTCCTTGTTTTTTTACTCTTTTTGGTATTCTCTTTTTCTTGATTTTCGGGGTAGAACGTTTCAATAATTGATAAACATTTAATAATGGGATAAGGCTTATCATTTAATTGGAAGTAGTCTTGTGCGCCTTTCATTTCCTTGATTACTTCTTTTGTTAATAATTCTCTTTTTATTTCGCCTGTATAGATCCAATGAAGAAAAAACTCCCAAAATTTCTTAGATCTGCAGGAATAATCAGTTATGGTATGTTCAAGATTTTTAACTGAAGCGTTCAGATTTCGATACAACCCACTTCTAATTAATAGCATTAAAAGATGAACTTTTTTTCAGACTTGCTTTTTTCTTCTTTCTGCTTTTCCTTTGGCTTGTCTTGTGTTTCTTCTTCGTTGTTTTGGGTTTGTTCTTTGACGATCTCCTTTTGTTCGCTGTTCGATATCTTTGTGTCCTTTGTTTTTCCGCTAATACCATTTTCCGGGCTATTTGAAATTCGAATTGCCATGTCTTTTGTTTCTTCGTCATTCATTAAATCTGTGAAAAATTTTTTATACTCTGATTTAAAGCGTCCATCAAGAGTGACGTCATCTTTAATTTCTTCTTTTCCAAAATCTATCTTGAGGATCTGGAGCACTTTGAAGAGTGAACCTAAATATGCCTTTTGTTGTTCTTTTTTTTCTTTTGAGGAAAACGTCCACTTGCCTTTGGAAATGTATTTAAATCCAAAAAAAATAAACCCAACTGAGAAAAGTTTCAAGATCTTGTTCATCAAATTGTTCTTTATTTTCTTCAAGTCTTTGGCGAATTTCAGTTGCCTTCATTTTTGTTCTTTTTTCAAGAAGCAATTTATGAACTTTTTTCCCCACAAGCTCAAAATCGGTAAATTCTTGTTTCCGATAAAAATTTTCAAGATCCTGAAACAATAAGTCCACACTTTTGGAATTTATGTAATTGTTGTAACAATTTAATTGAAGTTCTGCAAGATCTAAAAAGGTTTTTTTTTCTTTCCTTTTTTGGCGAGTAATTTCCCACTTTGATCTGTGATTTCAATTATTTGATAATGTATTTCTCGAATACCATCACTCAAGTCACGAGGGTAATTGGCCATTAACATTTTTCTTATGTTTTAGGATTCAATATCTTCAATTTCTTCAAAAATATTTTCAAAATAATCGCCAAAGGATTTGAAAAAATTTGAAAATAAAAAATCTTTAGCTTCTTGAAGAGAAGAGAAAAATTCAGTTGGTGTAAATTGACCCCCCTCAAAATAGTCTGTGTACCCTTTTGCAAAATAGATTGTCATTAAAAAAAAAAGCTAACAAAAAGAAAAAAGTTTTTTTTAAAAAAATGGTTGTTTTACATGAGATCTAAATATTATGTTATGTATTCTTGAAAAAGTGAATATATGGATATTTTTGTCTTTCATTTACTTACCGTTAAAAGTTAAAATTTGAAAAAAAACACTACTGTCATCAAAATAAAGCATGCTAAAAAATTTAATGTATATTTGAAAATAAATAGCACGTGTTTTTTTGTTATAGAAGACTTATATTAACTAATCAAAGTAAATGATAATAAACCCCTAATTAAAATCTGGTATTGGTTTTTTAAAGTTCTATTATTTAAAAAGAATTTCAAAAAATGAAGGATCAAATTGCAAAATTTATCTCAAAAAATAGAGTAGATTTAAATTAAAATTTTAAATCAGAAAAAAAAAAACTTTCTAAAAAATTGAGAAAATCACCAGAAAATTTTCCATACATTGCATTCCTAATTTAAATTTTACTAAAAATATCATGGTATTTACTTTCAAAATTGTTTTGAACTTAGTTATACTGTTGGATAGTAAATTGGGTTTTGATTGAAACAATAACAAAAAAAAAAAGCATGGATTCTATTTTGAACGAAGGACTACAGTTGTTTAAAACGCAGTATTTTGATCACTGTAAATGATAATTTCAATTGAGAACACAAAACTCAATATATATTCTTCAATACCTACCAATTTCTATCAGTCTTTTACACCTTCAGAAATTGGGAATTTGGGAAAAATTTTAAAAAAATAAATTGTCAAAAATTGCGTTTTTGAACTGAATCTTGGTTTTTGGAGAATAAAATGTGAAAAATTTTAAATATATTTTCACTTTAGAACCACAAATTACAACCCTCGTCTTTTAGAGCTCTATTTAATTTCGTTTTGAAAAATATGAAAATTCAGTAAAAATTTTAACTCATTTATAATTCCAATATCAGTATGAAAATTCCAATAAAGCCAAAGATCCATCAGATAAAATCCAAATTAATAAGTCAACCACTACCCTATTACAAGATAATCCATAATCCAAATTTAAGGGATTGTAAAACTTATGGGATTAGTATTTTTTCAAAATAAAATGAAATATTGTTGATATCGATTTCAAAATTTTGTTTTAAATTTAGATTTTACACGAAATAGATGATATAACCTTTTTTAAACGATTTATTCCTTTGATTTTATTATTTGAAAAAACAAAATTTGCATATTTTTCCATATAAAACCAAAAAAACGAAAGTGATTATTTTTATTAATAATTAAGTTAATTCTTGAAAATGATGGATGATATTTAACATTTTATGTTTGAAAGTATTGATTTTTTTTAATTTTATAATTTTGTTTGTTTTTAATAATTTTTATTTTAAATCAAATTTTAGCCAATAAGGCTAATTGAGGTATTGGTAATTTAATAAATGAATATTTGATAGTGGTCAACAAAATTTTATCAATGAAATCAAGATCTATTAAGCAAAGAATTTTTTATTCATTAAGGTCTGTAGAAAGTTGTTATTCTGATTTTTAAACAATAAATACTAATTGCAAAAAATAGAAATTTCAATTTTGTAAAATTTTTTTAAACAAATTGTTTGGTCTTATTCACAATAACCCTTATTACAAACAACTCTTTTTTTTCCGAAAAAAAAAATGATTTTGAATTTTGAGGAAATAATTTTTTTATTCTCAAAATAATCTTTTTAAAATTTTATATTGAAAAAACCAATTTTATCTTAGAAAAAAAACACAATTTCCCAGTAAATTTTTTTAATGGCTTTTCAATTTAATGATTATAACTATATTTGATTAAAAAAATACAATGATTTTTCAATATTTTGAATAAATCATTTTTTTGGTAAACAAAAGAATTATCTCTAAAAAGAAAAAAAATCATTATATTCATATTCTTGTTAATAAAGGCTTTTATTGTTCAATAATCCTCGTAAGAGTAATAAACAAGGTAGAAAAATTGTTATAATATTAGAAATAAAAGTAATTTAATAAATTTTTGTTGTTAAATTTAAATGGAAAAAAAAAATTGATCTCAAGTAAAAAATAATATTTTCGGAGTTTTCTGAGTTGATTAGAATTTTTTGACACTTCCAATTAACAAAATTATTAGTAAAGAATTTCAATAATATATTTTCAAAATTTGTCAGGATGCTATAAAAGAGTATCCCTTTAAGCAAGTTTTTTTATCAATCCAAATACCAAGTCTAAAAATTCCTTTTGTATTAAAGTTTTTGAAGTTTTATCAATATTTGGATTCATATTATATTCTCTAAAGTAGATATAGATATAAACTTGTTCTTGATCAAAGGAGTATTAAAAATTTTAAATATCAATTATTTTTTATAATTGACCTTTGAAAAAAAAATAAAAATTAAAATTGAATAATACATATCAACGAATTGTTGATAATGGTCTGAAACAAAACTGATCAAAAAATATATTTTCTGAAAAATTGAAAAACTCAAATTCTTTGAGCTACATCTTAAGAAAAACAACAATGTTCATTTTCATCATCAATTGAAGATCAGAATAAAATACCAATAGAAATAAATACTATTTCTCTAGAATCATTTTCACTGCTTCAGTAACATTAGAATAAAAGCTTTTGACCAAGTTACTATTGATCTTTCTATAAAAAAAAATATTTGTAAATGAATTACTTCTTAAAAAGGTTATCAAAAAAAAGAAAAAAAGCAAAATGTGAGAAAAAGTAAAAAATGATTTAAATTTTGAAATTTCCAAAATAAATTTTTCTTCTAATACCAATTCAATCCTTTAGACACATATATTTCACTCCTTATACGTGGGCCATTTTGAAAGGAAAATGGTATATATATATATATTAATTGATAATTCATTTATATCATTGTTACAATCTTAATTAAAATAAAATCTTCAACAAACACTTTGGTTTTTATAGCTAATGATTGACAAAATTTTAAAATATGTTATTATTATACAATATACGTCACCCCAATCCTGTATGTTTCATATTGATATCTTATATGTTTGGAAATACTAAATTATTATGATTACAAACCTGGAAATACATGAAAAGAACACTATATGTAACAGTTATCCGTTTAAAACTTTTTATAAATGTGAAAAAAATACAAAAAAATGAAATTATTGATTTCTATTTTATTTTTCTCAAATAGCCCCCATCAATTTATTTAAATATTAAAATCAATAAAAATACCAAGACTATTAATAAAAGTATAAATAATAATAAATGATTTGCTTTTTTCCGTTTCCTAATTCTTGATTGGAACTCTGAGAAAGTTTTTTCGCATACTTGGATTTCAAGTTCTTGAACAATACCAATTTCCTCATTAAATATTTGCGGGCTGTTGATTTTATGGAACATTTTACTATTGATATTCCGAAATATTTCAATATTTGATTTTATAAGTTCCAAATTTGGTTGTTTTTTTAAAGATTCCCAATTCATTAACAAAAATAAAATTAAATTATTTGTTTGCGAAATATAATTTGAATAATTTTTTCCCCAAACTAAAAAGCAAGTGGGATCATTTACTAAACTTTCTACAAGGTATTTATTGATTTTTTTTCTTAGCCACGGATTATCAAAAGTAACCAAATATAATAAATCCAGGAAATATAAATGAGGGGTTGAGGTTGGATCAAAAAAAATTGATAATTCTTCAATTAAACCTATTGTCTTTTCAATACGATATATAATTTTTTCTGTAAAAAATTTTGAAAGTTTAATTTTTTTTTCTACCCTTTCCCTTTTATTTTCTTGCTCCCTTTCTTTTCCCCTTTCCTTTACATCTTCAATTTCGTCTTCAACAATAATTTCATTATTTATACTAATTTGATTACCCTTTTTATTTTTATTTTTTTGGTTTTTTTGAATTTCATTTTGAATTTTTTTTTTATTAACATTTTCTTTTTTTTTTTTATCAAGTTTTTGATCCACCTTTTTATTTTTTATTGTATCCATTTTTTCATTTTGCTCTTTTTTTTTTTTATTATTAATTCCATTTTCCTGCTTCCCTTCTCTTTCTTGAAACTTAAAATGATTCTCAATTAATGAACAATATAAAAGTAAATATTCTTGGAAAATATGTGGCTTTATCATGACTTCTGGTGTGGAACGAAGTTTCTTAAAATTTGTTTTATATAAGAACAAGGATTCTAAAAAATCAAATATCATATGCCCTCTTTCTTCTGTACATTCTTGGTCAGAAATTAAAGGATAATATTCTTCAATCCATACTATATAGAAGGAAATACATAATTAACAAATTATTTTAAATTTTAATTTAACTTTTATGTAAAAACCAAGAAAAAAATAACCCAAATATCGATAAGTTTTAATGAAAAATTTTCAATAATATTTTCACATGAATTTCTTCATGAATTTTTATTTTGAAAATTAACTTGTATTATAATGGTATATTTTTTATCAAAAATTTTGATCATTTTGAAATCTTAATTTTCAAACTAAGTTTAACTTTTCCAGATTTTGTTTATTATAGTTTTTTATTTTTTTATTTTGATTTAAAGTAATAATAGTTATCGTTAAAAACGTGTACTGTAATTTTTGTAAAAAAAATATTTCAGGGATAGTTTCTAAATATCAAGTTTCAATATATTTAAAATTTGATATTGGTGATTATAATTTATTTCATTTTTTTTTTTTTATATATAAATTGCTAAAAAATTAAGAACTAAGAAAGATTAAAAGAAAATACCATAAGGTATGATCAATTTTATTAAAAAAAAAGATAAAAATTAATTTGATTTTATTTCTTATAAATAATTATTGGCCCTTTTTACTTAATTTATTATTTTTATCAAAACCTTTAACCATAAACTGTTTTGATTTGGATTAAATATTCGATATCATCAACAATATTAGATTTTTAATGACAAATCAAAAAATTAGTAATTAACTCATCTTTTCATTTTATGCAGATTATTTGCATTTTTTTGTTTTTTAGTGATATATTTTGTAATTTCGTAAAAGATTATTAAAAAACTTTTGGTAAAATATAAATCTATGATAATCAAAAAAAATTGTAACATGTTGAGTCAAAATTTAGTTTTAATTTGAGGATGGTACCACTTAATAAATTTGTAATGCGCAATAAATATGTCAACTATTAGTGTTTGTTTAATTTATTATGATTCAGTATTAAAAGGATTAAAATCAATCTTTTTTCAACTTTTTATATTGTTAAAATAATTTTTTATCAAACGTCTTAAAAAATTTTCTTTTTCTTTTTTGGAATTATAATTGCTGAAGAAAAATTATAGTTGAGTTGCTCAATAGTTTTCGTTCTTCAAAAAACACAAATCTTATAATAATTTTTTTTACCGGCCAGTTTTTTTTTGAGACCTCTTTTTATTCAGAAATATTTTTTTTTTTCAAATCTTTCATTATCAGATGTGCCTTCTTACTTGTAATGAGTTATGATTCTTTGTTAAAAAGTTTTTCAAAAAAATTTGAAATGATCAAAACCTTCTCAATTGAAGATTTCCTCTTTTGAATCATTTTCGAAATAACTTAGTATAATAGGGAAAAAAAATACCGGACATAAAAAAAATCCCGGAAAAGATTTTTAATTATGAATATTAGTAAAATTATTGTGTAATTTCATTTATTTTCAATCAAATCCTTATTATAAATAACCAATTTTTTTATAAACCAAGTAATAAACCTACCTAAAGTTCATCAAAGTAAGGTGTCTCTGGAATACTCGAGTAATTGTTTGATAGCCATATGTTGAACAACTTTTTTTGAAAAACAATCCAGTTTTATTGAGGTTTACTAGAGTTTGGAAAATGATAATTTTTTTTCTTGTTTTTTGATTGATTGAATGGTGTTTTGAACAAGTGTGATTTCATTAATCATCATTCTAATAAGTGGATGGGTTATAATTGAAAAAGTTCGATTCTTAAAAAAAGGAATTTGATTGTAAATAAATGAAATTACATAATTATTTTACTAATATTCACAATTAAAAATCTTGTCCAGGATTTTTTTCATGTCCGGGATTTTTTTCACAACTTTATAATATATTTTCATATCAAACTAAAAAATGGAATACAAAAAATGAAATGATTGAGCTTGAAAAAATAAATAAAAATCATTTATTTCTTGGTCTTATCTCTAACATTCGATATAATTACTTCTTCTTTATTTGGTTTTATTTTTAATTCTTCATTGGAAATACTTTTGTTTGGATAATTTTTTTGATTAATAAATTACTTTCTTTTTCTAAAGAATTTTTAAAATGAATTTAAAAATCCTATTTTCATTTAATTCATCTAATTCTTGATTGAGTTCAGAAAACAAGATGCTTTTTAATAAATTCCTCTTCAGAAATAAAGATTTATTGGACAAATTCGTTTGATTTTATAATTATTTATTTTCCATTAAAATAAGAACTAAATATTATTCTGAATATGATTGATATTTTTTCTAAAATTTTCTTTTATTTTGGGTTTTTATCTTTTGTAACTGTTTTTTGATTCCGAGAATTCAACACCTTGATTTTAATTTTTGAATTAGTATTCTTTATTTTGGTTTTGTTTGATAAAAATATTTGAAAAAAGAATTTTGAAAGTTAATTTGTAAAAAAAATGTTGTATAAAATAATAATAAACAGTGAGGGGGCGAGAATTCCAGGGTTAAAATCGTTTGGGTTCATCCAAATTAAGAAGATACAAAAACAAATCTTCGGAAATTATGCTTTTGTTGATTTTTTTTTTTTCATTCTTGATTTCAACAAGTTTATCCTGAAAAGTTGATCTTTCTTGTTTGGTCTTCTAAAAAGAAAATATTTGTTTCAAATACACACCTTTTAGGGTCTTTTTTTGGTTTACTCTTTGATTAATTTCAATCATTCCTATAAACACATCTATAGATCCAAAACCAAATTTAATAAAACTCAAAATTTGAATCAAAAAAAATGTTCAAAAAATTGGAAAATTCAAGATTCAACTCTTAATTACTTTGGGTTCATTTTCTTTTCACAAATACTATTAATTGTATAATAAAAAGATCCGAAATTTCATTCAGCTTACCAAAATAAATTCACATTCCAAGAATTAAATCAAATTAAAAAGTCTCTGATTTTAAGAGTAAATTAATTATTTAAACTGATTTAGGAATTAAAAATTTGAAATTTTAAATGATTTAAAAAATCTTTTTTTGGGAAAGTTGAAAGAAAATTTTGTTTCTATTTATTTTGTAACAAATAGTAGAGCACCGAATGGAATTTTGGTTTCAATATCTCTTGTTGGCACTCAAAAAATATTTTTCCTTAATTGTTATACAATTAAAATTTTTCCAAATTGTAAAATGTACTTAGTTCCTTAAATGGAATAAATCTTTGACATATTATCTTTTTTCCATTATTCAAATATTACTTTCATTTTGGATTGTTAGTTAGTTCGTCCAAAATATAACATAAAAAATGACAAAAAAGCTAATAAATAGATCCTATAAATTCCGATCAATGATTTGAAATTTATTGGTAAAAGAAAAAAGTGAAAACGAAGTGAAAATTTTTTCTTTTTATATACAAACACTTGTATAATGAGTTGCTGAAAGAAATCGCATTTCTCACAAAAAAAGAAGAAAAAAGAAAGAAAAAAGAAAAATTAAAGTAAACCGTACTTTTAAAAGTTTCAATTGGGTCTAAAAAAATTCCTTGTCCTATTATCCAAAAATAATCTTTAAATAAATGATCAGAGTGATTGTTACAATTCTTGAATAATTTTCTTTTGATTTTTGTCCTTTCTTTTTTTTGAATCAAAAATGAGGGCTCAATAAAAAGGATAGACTTAATTAGAAGCATTCTTTGAAGCGAATTTGAATTTGCTATTAAGATAGTATGAGAACCAGTTCGAATTGTCACAGAGAATAAATGTTCATTTCTTTGAACAAGAAGGTAAAAATTGAGGTTTAGGATTAAGTTACACTTTTCTTGAAAGAAGAAAGAATAAGCAAAAACATTAAACAATGGATTGAATTATTGAGAGAAAAAAACAGAAAGAAATGGCTTACAACCAAGTGCAAAATCTTCCGTAATTAAAGAAAGTAAATAAGTGGAAAGCTCTGTTTTTGATAACGATTTTAAAAATTCAAAGATTTTCACAGATTGTTCCTTTTTTATATAATTAAAAGGAAACTCAATATATGATTGAAAAGTTTTCATATAGGCTTGAACATCAGGTCCGTTTGGAAACAATTTTCCTAAAGTGCCTAAAATTGCTTTTGTGTTCGATTTATTGTTGTTTGGGTTTAATTTTAGGAAACTTTGATAAAATATCTATTTCAAAGAATGTAACATTAATGTTAATAAAAAGAAATAAGTCTTGGGTTTTTTTGATAAAATAAAAACAAATTAATTTTAATAAAAGAACAAACACTATCCAAAGGATTGTTCTGTGATTTTTTTTTGGTTGTTTTTGGTGTTTGTATTTTTTTTTTTCTTGTTTTTTCTTTTTCCTCCATAACTTTTTGATCTTTTTCTTTTCTTTTTCCTTTTGGTTTTTCTTTTTCTTTTTCTTTTTCTATATTTTGTGCAAGTGATTTTTTTTTTACGTTTATTTTATTTTGATTTTGAGAATTGTTTTGTGAAGCTTTGGATTGTTTTTGTTTTGGTTGCTTCAGTTTTTTATTTAAAATGTTTTTCTTTTGATTTTTATCCAACCTCACTTTGATAGAACGTTTTCCTTTTCTAACTTGCCAACCATTTTCTCTATTACTCATTTTATTTTGAGTTTTTGTGGAATTATAAAAAGAGTTGAAAAATAATCAAAAATGAATTAGAGTAGGGAAAAAAATACCTGACATGAAAAAAATCCCGGACAAGATTTTTAATTGTGAGTATTAGTAAAATTTTTGTCTAATTTCAATTATATCCTTATTATAAATAACCAATTTTTTTATGAGATTAGTAATAAACCTACCTAAAGTCCATCAAAGCAAGGTGTCTAAAGAATACTCGAGTAATTGTTTGATAGCTTAATGTTGAACAACTTTTTTTGAAAAACAATCCAGTTTTATTGAGGTTTACTAGAGTTTGGAAAATGATAATTTTTCTTCTTGTTTTTTGATTGATTGAATGGTGTTTTGAACAAGTGTGATTTCATCAATCATCATTCTAATAAGTGGGGGAGTTATAATTGAAAAAGTTCGATTCTTAAAAAAATATAATTTGATTGTCAATAAATGAAATTACACAATAATTTTACTAATATTCACAATTAAAAATCTTGTCAGGGATTTTTTTCATGTCAGGTATTTTTTTCACTGCTCGACCTTTGATTCTACATATTGTAAATTTACCATTTTTGGAAAAGTAATATTATTAATACAGTAATACTTGGAGTATTACGAATTTTGATGCATTTGGGTTTTAGATATATTCAAGTGACAGGATATTTTAAATAAAATATTTGAAAAAATAATATGTTAAATTTTTTTACTTTATTTTTGAATAGTTTAGAACAAAGAATTGATATTAATTTGAAAAAACTTTGTAAAATTAGTTGTTTTTTGAAAGATTCTTTCTCAATAATTGTTTTTAAAAGTAGAGTTTCAAGATTTTCAGAATAGGTTAAAAAAGCACAGTGATCCCAATAATGTGTACCCAACATTTATAATCCGTACTTCTATATATAATATCCCTGATTTTTTTTTCTTCGTGTTCCAATTCAATATCCAATCTACTACCAAATAGTATACCTAAGTTCAAATCAATTTTGAAAGTAATGCTTCTTGATATTTTAAGTAAAATTTAAATTAGGAATTGAATTAGTTTAAAATTTTTTTATCATATTCTTATTTTCTTTTTAAATTTTTGTTTTTTTTCTAAAATTACAATAAAAATTTAATTTTTTGATAAATTTTCCAATATGATCCTTCATTTTTAGAATTTCTTTTCAAATAATAGAACTTTAAGAGATCAATACCATATTTAATTAGGGTTTATAGTTGGTTTCGTTGATAGGTTAATGTATAAGTCTTCTATCACACAAAAGGCATGATTTTTATTTTGAAACACGGATTAAACATTTCTAAAAGTATTATTTTAAATACATTATAACTTTTTTTGAACTTATCAGTATGGGGGGGGGGGGACTATTCTCAGTTGTAAGAATTTGAAGATATTGGGACAACGTACTTAACTTATTTAAAAAGAAAAAAAATGAAAGAAAAAAATTGATAAAAAAAATGAAAAATTATAATTTAAAAAAACACTAAAATATTTTGAAAAGTTAGATTGTGATATTGTTTAAATTGTAAGAAAGAAATTTAACGATGCTTCTCTAAATTTTACTTTTTTTACTTGTTTTCAAAGGTTAAGTTGAAAAAGAATAGATCTTAGTAAATAAACAAATAAACATTAATAAATTGAGATTTCACATGGTCTTTTCGACTCTTTTAAGCAAAAAAAAAAATATTTCTGTTTTACTTTTTTGTTGTAATTCTCCTAAAAAAAATCAGAAAGCTTACTTCAATAATTTGTTTCACTGTTTTTTTATTATTATTATTATTCAGATTTCAGACCAATTCACTAATGTAAATAAGAATGTTATAAAAAATAGAGTTTTCACCATTTTCGAGATAAATGAAGAGTTCTATAGATTTATCCAAATTTTGGTAATAGTACATATAATATCTGATTATTTTAATATATTAATAATAATTTAAATCAAAAAATCGATTGGTCAACACAAATCATTTATTTTTTTTAAAAAAAATCATTTTTCAAACAAAGTATTTGTATTCACAAACCATTTTATATTGAAAATCCGTCCTAGCTCAAAAATCAAAAACAGTATTTCATTTACTAAAGGGAAATTTCAATAAATACATGTAACTCTTTATTGAACTCCAAAAGTATAAAAACTCTATTTTTTACAATTTCCATATTTACCCTTGTGTTTGTGTTAATATTCATTAAAATTGAATGTTTTTTAATATTTTATTATTAGACTTTTTATTGAATAACAAATATTAAAAATATTTTTTAAATTGGTTGTTTCAAATGAGTAAAGAGTTTTTAAATAATAACAACGAAATTAGTAAATGGGAAATAGAAAATTTAAAATTAATAGAAGTGAATTATAACGTATTCAGATAAAACTTATTAATAGATAGATCTGGATGGAAATGTCAAGAATATCAAAAAAAAAACTATTTTGTATAATAACATTATAAACAAACTACCATGTCACTGGTCATTTAGAGTGTCATCAATTGTCTAGTTTTTTTGTTTTTTTTTTTGATTTGTGAAATAAACTGAAACTTTTTAAATTTTTTCTTATATTTCTAGCTTTAAAAAAAAACTAAAGACACCTTTCTTGAATTTTAATTTTTTATCTGCTAAGAATTCTAGGTTTTTTTGAGGTTTTTTATTTTATTTGGAAAATCAATAGATTTTCCTTAGGTTTTTTTTACTTTTTGAAATAAACCGAAAATTTAAAAAAATCTTTTGTTTATTTCTAAAAGTAAAAAAAAACCTAGGAAACTTCACCAATAAATAGAAAACTCAAAAAAACCTAACTATAAATTTTTTTAATTTCAGAAATTAAAAAATTTCTTAATTTTTTTTTATATTTCTCAAATTAAAAAAGATAATGTGGTTTTCCAGAATTATTAGGTTAGAGCCAATCTTTGATATTCCCCGATTCTTTGGAATTAAAAAAAAAAAAAACACAAAAGATGTAAATTTAAATTAATTTTCCCCTAATAAATAAAAATAAAAATAAAAGAATTTTTTCCTTGTTATGAAAACTGGATTTCAAAATAAAAAATTCTTTTGATTCAATTCCAAAGGATAATAATTTTCTTACCAGAAATAAACAGAAAAACATCAGAATTGACGAAAAGATTATTAAAACTAGTATAACAAAAAGAAAAACCTCAAATTTTTATTTTTTTGAGAAAGAATTAATTCCTATATCAGAAAATTCATAAAAAATCTATTTATTAATTATTAAATGTTGGGAAAGAAGTGATTCTATGAAAAACCAAAATTTAAAACAGAAATAAGTTGAGATTAATCATTGAAATTGAAAAGAATCATTTAATTCCATGGAATCAAAAATAGAATTATTTGGTTTTTTTTTTTTTACAAAAAAGAATCAAAATGTGAACTCTAAAAACATAATTATATTTTGTTCGACACTTTATTTAATCCTCAAAATTCCTAAACAACGATGAATAGTAAAAAAGAAAGCAATGTATTATATATAAAAAAATAAATATTCTTATTGGAATATCTTTTTTCTTTTACACCGTTGCTTTAGTATAGTTTATATACACTTTTTGAATTGAATATACTTTTTTGTAAAGAGAGTAAAAATAAATCAAAATAACAAAACACTAATAATATAAAACAGTTTATTAAAAAAATAAATAAAAAAAAGATATATTCTTTCAAATATTAGAGTAGAAATTTCCTGATATGGAAATTGGCTTATTTGTAATTTTCTATTTTTTTAAATTATTTTTATGACTTTTTCTTTGTTTTTTTTGATTTTTATTGATATTTTTCTTTTTTAATTTTTTTTGGTTTTGTTGTAAATTTTCTTTCTTTTTTTTCTTTCGTCGTTTTTCTTTTAATACATTAAAATTGATATCAAAAACTGTTTCTAAACTTGAACTTGAAGTTAACCCGAAATTTAAACCATAATTCGAATTCGAGTGATCAAGTTTTTTCTTGTTTGATTTGCTTTTCTTTTGACGAGAATTTGAATATTTATTGATACCTTTTTCTTTTCCCTTTACTTTCCCCTTTTCTTTTTTTTCTTTATCCTTTACTTCTTCTTTTAATTTTTCCTTTTCTTTTTCTCTTTGCTTATGTTTATGTTTTTTGTTTTGTTTTGAATCATTTTTCAGATCTTTATTGTTTTTTTTCAGATCTTTATTGCTTTTTTTCTGATCTTTATTGCTTTTTTTCAGATTCGGATCTTGTTTCGATTTACCATTTTTTTTTTTTTTTTCGGTCTTCGTTTTCTTTTCATTTTTGCTTATCAAAAAATCTATGAATCGGTTAGTTTCGCGGTAAAATCGAATTCGAAACCTGGATTCAATGTTATTGTGTCCAGCATTTGTTAGCCAAACAGAGTCAAATTGATTTGGAAATAATTTATAGAGCTTTTTCCCATGTTCAACGGGCACCACTTTGTCTTGGGTACCATGAATTACCATTACAGGTACATTCACCTTGGGTGCCTTTTTCACATTGACAAAGATATCGTAAGGCAACCTGACATTCAGGTTCAGCACAACTCTGAAACAAGAAAGTAGTGGCGACATCAATAAGACGCCTGCACATCGATAATTGGATGCAGTTTCCATCGCAACAGCAGAGCCTAAGCTATGCCCGAACCATAAGATTTTGGAAGGATCCACTTTCCGCTCATTAACTAACCATAGATAGACTGTCTCCGCACTTTGATAACAATTGCTTTCCTTTGCTTTGCCTTTAGCCTGCGGGTAACCGGGGTACTCAAATAAATAAACGTTGCAATTTGTTTTACGTGCAAATCTGATCGCAAACCGATCTAGCTCATAGATTGATTCCCCATTCCCATGAGAGAAAATTATATTCATTCTTTTTCTAGTTTGGAATGGTAATTTCACTTTTTCTTTTTCGGTTTTTGGTACAAAGATCGGTTTGTATGTTTTTGTATTTAATTTTTGATCAACAGAATTTGTTTTGGAATTTTTTTTTTCTATTTGTTTTGGTTTTGGAAGAAAAAGGTAATAATTTTTTCATGAATTGAAATTGAAATAGAAATTAGAAAAAAGAAATTTGCTTTCGTTATTGAAATGGGAAACGAAACTGTAAATTGTTATTTGTTTTTTTTTAAAGATTTTTGAAAGAAAGTTAAGGATTTTTCGAATTTTATGGTTAGTGAATACTACCTAACCACCTAGTAACATATTTATAGACTTAAAAGAAACTTGATCTAAGGGATCTTGCTAACTTGAAAAATTTTGAGTTGGGCAAAAAACAATTTTCCTTCTTCAAATCCCAATTATTCTCAACAAATTTTGAAGAAAAAAATTTCATTAGGAAAATGTCACTCCACTTTCTTTTCAAGTATGTTAGAGTATAGCGAGAGAGTATAAATATACTTGGAAAGAAAGTGGAGTGGCATTTTCTTAATATCAAAAAAAATAGCTTTTTAGTTTTGCCTTGTTTTGTTCGGGAAATAGAAAAAGTTTTTTGGTCAAAAAATGATCAAGCAAAATCTAAAAAATCCAAAAATTCCAATATTTTGACTTTTCCTCAAATCCATTGTCTTTTAAAGCTTTTTTTCTATTTATATCATTTTATTTCAACCCTCAATGAGCATAAAATTCGAATAGTCCTTAAAATATTTTATTTTGATCCTTTTGCTGAAATTTTCAATTATTTTGGGTTGAAAGTTTGGTCTTTCCCAAATAATTCCAATTAATATAAATAATTAAATTTAATTATATTTTTCCAAATTTCAAATTAAAAAAACATTTCCATTCTTCAAGAAAAGAAAAACAAAAGTTCCAATAATTTGTCATAAAACTGATCTGTTTTGATTATTAATTCTAAATCTCTTAACTGGGATTGAAAAATCAATTTAACAAAATTTTCAATTGATCTTTCTAAAAAAAAAAATTAATTATTATTCTGTTTGATTAAAGATTTCTTTTAATACCAATTAACAAAAAAAAAAAAAAAAAAAAACATAGACAGTCAGCTAATTTAGTGAATAAAAAGAATATATTTTTGCTGATAAATTTAAATTCAAAAAAAAATTTAATTTTACCTCAAATTTCTAAAAATACAGGAAACGATCAATTAAATATCTAGAATTGTAATTTTCAATTGATTAGTTAAGGATGTTGTTTTTTTTTTTCAATTAATAATTTGCAAAAATTAGACTTTTACATCTAAAAGAATGGACTACACGACAATGTAATTATTTTGTTTAAATGTCAATGATTTTGCGAATAACTCACTTTTTCGCAAAAAGATATTTTATTCTCGAGAAAAAGTCAATTCTATCGAAAAAGTAATTTGAAGTATTGAATTTTGTGAAAAAAATAATCATTTTTTTAAACATAATATTTTTACTTTTTACTCTTTATGAATTTTCCAGAAGTAACAAGTCATCATATTAATCGAGTGGTTTATTTTAATAATCAATTTTAAAGTTGACAACTTTTTGTTGGTCAACAAACTGATGTATAAAAAAATAAAATTATTTTTTTATAAAGAAAAATGAGAAACAAAAAAAATCGATAAGATCACAGCAGTTATCTGAATTTTATTTTGATTTGATTAGTGAATTTATATATCCTTTTCGTTAACTCTAGTAAAAACTTATGGTAAATTTTCATTTCTCGATCTATCGTGGTACTATATGTTGCTATGAAATTAAAATACTTTGTTTATTATCAAATACAGTGAAATCCGTGATTTGGTTTTATCCAGTGGCAAACCTTTTTCTGAATTAAACCCCATTCCAAAAATTTGAGTCTCCTCAAAACCAAACATATGCAAAAAAAAAAAAGCTCAATTTTTATATTTTGAAAAAAATAATATTAAATTAGGTTTATGTTACTATGTATAAGTGCTTTTATAAGTAATCATTTTCATCAAAATCAAAGATAAAAAATATAAAATAAAAAAATAAAAATTGGTATGTCCAAAATAATGAAACGAGCTGAACAAAAAATGTATTGGTAAATTTGTTGAAAAAATCACCTACATTTTTTGATCGATCAAATGATAAGATACCATCAACCAATTGAATGTGATTTTTCTATTTAACAAACTCAATACTTAGCTTCTATAAACCATCGAAAAAAAAAATTCAGATCTAACGAAAAAGATTACGTAAATGCAAAAAAGGAAATGAAAACAAAACAAAAAAGACACAAAAGGAAATAATTTGTAAAATCAAAATTATTTCCAAATTGAATTTAAAGTGTTGTTATTATTTCAACTGTTTAAACTATGCCCAAATTTTTGGAATTTAGTTTATATACAATACGAACCTGGATAATCCATTTTTTTAAAAAAAAACCTTTTCAAGTTCAGAATCATATTACCTACAAATTAAGAATGATTTTTTGAAGAGTTGTTATCTTGTTTTTATTTATTTTCTTTTCATAACTTTACATTTTATAGAAATTTCAAAACATGGGCCGGAATATTTGTTTTTTAATCAATCACTTTGATCTTCTGCAAATTTCTCTTTTTTTCTTGAGGATATAACTTTTGAAGGTAAAATCCCTTTTTGAAAAAAACTCTTCTATTCCAAGATTTAAACCTGTTTTTATCCCAATTGGGTTTTTAAAATGTTTGTTTTGTCTCTTGAATTTGGAATTTTAATTATTTTTTGAAAAGATTTATTTTACTTTTACTCGAGTTTATTTTTATTGGGCAGAATAAGCAAATGTACAATTAATGGTTTTTTTAAGTCTTTTTGTTTTGGTTTTGTTTCACCATAAAAATTTTTTTAATTTGAGATCTGAAACAAAAAGATTTTCAAATTGATTTATTATTTTTCAAACCCTATTATTAGGTGTGTTGCGTTCTTGGAAAAATAGTACTTTCTCTGAAAACCCAGGATTTTCCGTGAAAAATATTTGTTCACTTATTAACCAAAATGGGTTTTGTTCACAAACAAAGACAATACCCATGAATTGATAGAGTTCCTTACAAACAAGTAACAATATCCGCAAATTTTTCACACTTTGATGTAAAACTGTAATATTTGGTAATTTGCAATAAAAGTTTTCATTTGTTAAGGACTTCGTTGCTATGTCTGCAGAATGTTAAGTTATTGTGTTATTTTACATTCACTCCTCAAAAAGAATTTTCGTTCTAAAGAAATTGGATAAAAAAATTACTAATTTCAAAGTTTTAAAAACAAATAAAATAAAAATTTTAAATTAGATATTTTAATTTGTGATCGTAAATTTTCAAAAAAAATGACAGATTTTAAGGAATTTCTAAGTACAATTTAAAATTTGAAAACATTTCAAACTTGTAAAAGTAACTAAAAAAATATTGTGAACAGCTATGGAAATCGTTTTGTGTTTATAGATTTGAAATGGAAATTATGAAATTGTCAAAATCAAATTTTGGAAGGATCTAAAAAAGGTAAAATATTCTGAAAATTGTTAGAATTGTGGAAATTATATATTTTTTGTCAAAAGAAATTCTCAGTGAGTAAATTTAACTGGGATTCTGTAACTCTTTCAAGAGTGTTTTTATCAACAGTTTCACTGTTTTCACCGGAAAACTTGGTCATTAATTGGAAAATAACAGTAAAAAGACGAATTGATATTTTTTTTTTGTTCTTGTGTTTTGGTAAAAGATGAATGAAAATTTTGTTCAATTTATTTTTCAAGTTACTGTAAAGAGATTTCAAATTAATAATCAAAACAGATCAGTTTTATGACAAATTATTGGAAATTTTGTTTTTTTTTTTATTGAAGAATGGAAATTTTTTTTTAATTAGAAATTTGGAATTATAATTTTTGTTTTTAGAAAGGGGAAATTTGAATGAGCTTTTATTGCTTTTTTAGATCATGTTCCTGTTGAGGTGTTTTTGAAAAAAGAAAATATTTTTAAAATACAAGATGGAAAAATTTTCAAGAATAAAAAAAACAAACTTTCTTCCACAATTTCACTCCAGCTTTCTTCCTCTGTTGCTGTTAGTTGAAACACATTTTTTTTTAATCCGTTTTTGTCACCATTAGTCTTCTTTTTTTTTGTAAGTCTAGATTCGTCTGTTGAGGAGATGGACCAAGATCGATTGCAAAAAGAATCGCTCTCACTTGTTGAAGTGATTCCGCCCATATTTACAAGCTTAAAGTCTTCTTCATATTCGTCTTCTGGAGTGAATTTTAAGATTGGCACTTTTAACTTATTCTTGGTTGTTACCCATGATAATTTTTCTTGGTGTTTCAAAGTAACTCGCTTGGGTGGTCGAAAGACAATTTTGCTTAATAACGGTCCCATTTGTTCGAATTTTGTTTTATTTCAAACAAAAAATTCTTTTCTTCAAGCCTTAAGATTTTTGAGCGGACTGGTTTGTTTTTGTTCTTTTAATGGGTACTCTGTTTTTTGAAAATGTTGCTTTGACTTTTCAGATATTTCGTTGTGAGACTTTTGAAACTCAGGTAACTTTTTAATAGTTACGGAAAAAAACAAAACGAAAAAAAATAAAAAAAAATTCAAAATCTTTGGTACAAAAAAATCAAGGTTTTTGTCAATTGTCTGAAAACTTTTCAAAGCTTTGAATATCTACAAAGTTTAACAAACCTTCCAAACACTTTACAAACATTCCAAACACGTTTTAAGGGTGAAAAGATTATTAAAAAGTGAATTACTTGAAGTGTTTGGAAATTATTAAAATCATAGAGGGAAATTACCCCTTTCCAATTTTAGTCAGAACAATTTTAAACAATACCCATTGGTTGTTGGAAAAAGACTCAAAAAAAAATATCAGAAGAATACGGAGGAGTTGATTATGAAAGATTAAAAAAAAAAAATAAACATTTTGCTTTTTTTTTTATATTGATCTTGTTAAACATATTCCTCACACCATTTCCACATATAATTTTAATGAAAATGATTTGTGTTCCTAACTACACGTTTGTTGAGTAAAAGGAATTCTGAATTTACGATTGTGAAAAAAAAATAACATAGGACAAAAAAAATATACCATTTTTTTTTCGTAATTAACCTTTGTGGAAAAAAAGTGAAACACGGTTTTTAATTGGGAACATTACTGAAAACGAAAAGTAAGATCAAGGAAAAAAAGAATAAATAAATAAATAAAGACAAAATGAAGTATTCGCCACAAAACAGTTTTTTTAATACGTTCTTTTGGTATGGGCTTTTCTTAGATTAGCTAATTATTAAAAATTTGTTCAAAAAATTGACTATTTTTGAGATCTCTAAAACTCCATGAAGAATTTCGATAAATCACTAGATTTAAATTGTATTTGTTGATTTGATTATAAATAATATAATGGATTTTTATTCGAAGTTAATTGGTTTCTTCTTTTAATTGATTTTACTTTTCATTTTCAGTTTCTATTAATGTTCCCAATTAAAAACCTTGTTTCACTTTTTTTCCTGTTTAACTTTTTTTCCAAAACAGTAAACACATTTAATTTTTCACATTAGTAAAAGGATTAAAATCACTAGAATTTTTTAAAAGATAATAAGAATTCAAATGTGGACTAAATCACTTTCAAAAGTATAGTCTCTAACTTTTATTTTTTATTTATTGTAATTTCATCAAGATCCTTCAATAGAAAGTCTTTCAGCTTGTATAAATTATTTTTGATTGGAAAAGTGGAAAAAAGGGGTAAAAAGTGCATTTTGGAACAATTTACATCTGATAAATTCCGAGTTTCAGAAATAATTCTTAATACTTTAATTGAATTATTTTCGTGGTACTTGTGAAAATTTCGATATTAGTTAAGATATAGCAATTGTGGAAATGAACAATTTCTGATTTTTTTTCAATTTTTCATTGTAAATCTTATTGAAAACTTAATTTTTAAGAAAATAGTATTGAAAATTAAGATTAAGTATTAAATGTAGAAATAATCTAGCTAAGATTCAAAAGACGAACACAAAAAATAATCACACTTGTTTTTAAAAATTGAAATAATATAAAATAGTATTAACATTCCATTTTTCTGTTTAGATTTAGTAGTAAAATAACATTTTGAGTTTTACAGCAATCTACTTGAACATTCTTAATATTATTTAAAAAGGGAATTCAAGTTAGATTCTATACTTCTTAAAGGGACTTAATTCAGAATTGAATTCTTATTAACTTTAAAAAATTCTCGTGATTTTGATCCTTTTACTAATGTGAAAAATTAAATGTGTTTATTTTCTCACACAAAAAAATGTTCCTTTTTTTGATCATTGAAGAAGATATAATACCAATCTAATTTTTCCATATTCTTAAATTCTGTTAAAGAAAAATTAAGTGTGGAATCAAATATTTCATGAATATTTATTAATGAAAATAATTTCAAAATTTATTGTTTTCAGATTAATCCATTAAGATTTATTTCTTTTATTTTGGTTGAAAAATTAATCATTTAAATTCATTAGAAGGACACCTAATTTTTTTTTCAATATTTATTATTATTTTCTTTAGTTCTTAATTTCAATATAAGGGGTAATTTTGATTTGAGTTTTTATTTATTATGTTATAATATCCATTTTAGCAATTTGGCTAATGTCCTGAATTTTAGGATTGGTGTGTTTGAAAGATAACTTAGATATCTCTGGGTTTTCAATAAATATTCTAAAAATATTAATCAATATGAAATATTTTAGTGGGTTTAGGGTATGTGGATGAATACTCTTAAGTGTTTATTTTTTCAGAATTCAAATGAATAGAGAAAATATTTGATTTTACTCTATTCTTATAAATATCTGAAAACTTAATGACATTTCCAACTGGTCGAATTTACTAAATTCATTATATTGGTACTTATATATTTCTTTTCTTCTTCTTTTTTTTAGTTCAGTTAAATCTTTTGATTTTTAGTTCATTTTATTGTTTGTTTGTTCGTTATTATTTTTTTAAATTTATTTAATAGATAAGTGGATAATTTTTTTAATTTTTTTTTTCGATTTAATTTTTTTTTATTTACTCTAAATATCAATTTTTCATTTTTGTAATTTGTTTTGTAAATTAGAATTGGTATATTACTGTTCATTTTTCTATATTTCATAATACATGATTTAATTCCAGTGTTTAAGTAATTTCAAGTTTTTTGATTTTTTTTTTATAATAAAAATTTCCAATCTATATATTAATTAACTTTATTTAAAAAGAGCCAAATAATTTAATTTTTAAACTATTATTCAGAGAATTTTTATTTTTTTATTTTGTTTTTTAATAATAAATTATATGTGGAATTTAATTCGAATAATTACCTAAATAAATAATTTTTATAAAAAAATCTTTTGAAAAATTATTTTATCTTCATCATTTTAATCCAATTTGAATATGAATGTTAAATCTTAAAATTATTTATATGAAATAAATAATTTTTATTTCATTGGATAATTATAGTTAATTCATATGTAAACATTTGACATTTTTGTTGAAAGAATAATTTTAAATCAAAGAAAAAGTGAAATTGGAGTAATTATCATAGTAATATATTATTATCTCGTTGGAATAAACCAATGAATTCTCCTTGATAATATTTTAATCAATTTTTTTTAATTGTTTTTACAATTATTTCAAAAGTAATTAATCAAAAAAAAAAATTGATATAGAAATCAGTACAATATAGATATTATAATTTTCCCGTTCATTATCGGCTTGATTATATTACACACATTTAAGAATTTTAATAGTACAATACCTGATGAGAATATATTTTTTCTAAACCCAAATTTCAAATTTCTGAATAAATTCTCATAAAAATTTAATTAATTTAAATAATCTTTTTAGTTAAATAATTTTAGTTAATCTTGATTAATAAAAATTGATAAATATATATATATATATATATATATATATATATCACAGGTATGACGATTTTTTTGATGTCATGAAACGCGTTGGCGCACGTGTGAGCGAGTCGTAAAATTCGTTTCTTTGATATATATTGATATATGTATATAGAGGCATGGGATTTTTGATTACATGAAAAATTAAAAAGGCAAATCTCATGTGATAATACAACTCAATTAAAGTTTTTCTCCAAATTTCGCAGTAATTCAATATTTTTTTATTTCTTACTATATACCTCAAATATACTTCATTCTTGAAATCAAAAAAAAACAATAATTACAATACAAAAATAATTAAAATCATGGAAACAAGAATTTATTGTATATATTTATTTAAAATATGTTAACAAAAAAGAAATTATCGAAAAATTACAAATTAAAATTTATTTTGATGTAATTAAATACATTGCAAAAAAAAAAATATGATCTATCACAAAAAAAATAAAAGTATAAAAAAAAAAGAAAATCAATTAAATACTAATTATTTTAATCACGAATTTGCCAGACATACTGATTTAAATCTTCTCAACACATGAATTAGTTGTTTTAATTTTATCTTATTCATTAATCAATTTCCTCTTGTTATTCTATATTAAATAAACATTTTAATATAATATCTGAATTTAATTAAGAAATAATATTTTATACTTATAATTATCTAAAAAAGTGAGAGTATCTATTACTTAGATTAACCCATGTTAGGTATTTGTTCCCACAGTCTAAGAAAGAAATATTTTGTCATTAAAATGTAATAAGTAGAAAAATTGGATAAAAAAGTAACAAAAGAATTATTTAAAAACAATTTTGTTAAAAGATAAATAATAAAAAATGAAATAATGTTTTACATAACATAATTAAGTTCTTCCTATGGAAATAATTGTTAATAAATACAAAATAAAAACAATAAATTTAGTACAATATTTAGGTTTAAAAATGGTTTCATAGTATCAAAAAAAATTTAAAATTATTGAAATTTTATTGCTCAAAGTTGTAGTAGAATTCATATAATGAAATAAAATCACTGATCAGATTTTCCCAAATTAGCAATTGTGAAAAAAAAATTTTTTTTAAGTTAATAATTTTAAATATTTTTATTGTGATCAATAAAAAATATTATTGGGAGTTGCAATTGTTTAAAGATTCAAAACAGTTATCTGGATAATGAAATGTTAAGTATTGTAACAACCCTTAAAAACTTCAAAAACAGAAATTTCTTTATAAAAAGTTTTTTTTAATAGGGGTAATTTAGTAATATATTTTCTCTCCTTACCATTGTTAATTAATCTACACCTAATTAGAATTCTAATTTTTAGATAATTTCTTTAGATATTAAACTCGAGTTTGAATAGTAAAATGTAAAATTTATTAATTAGATATAATATTAAATTTAAAATTCAACTATTACTGATTAATTGTGTTAGGGGGATGTGATAACCATCGAAAAAAATAGATGAGCCACTCAAATTTGTAATCCAATAAAAAAGTTAAATTTTGAACTAGTTTTTCTACAATTGTATTTTTAAAAAAAAAAAAAAAATTCTTTTAATTTGTTGTTATGTTTTATAAAAATACAATATTTTTAAACTCAAAACTCACTTTGTACTGTTTCAGCTTTTTAAAAATTTTAAAAAAACAGCCATTTTCATGGTTATTAAAACTAAAAACCCCTATTAGATGAATAAAAACTAAATTCCTCTTTTTCTAACCCTTTTAAAGCAATTATGCCCAACTAGTGTTTTAATTGTTATATTTCCCCGTTTTTTACAAGTTTTTTCGTTTTTGTTTTTTCATATCTGAGAAACGGAAAGTATGATTTCAAAATAATTTGAGAACTTTTTCAAAAAATAAAAAACGAAAACAACGAACGAAACGAAAAAACATGTAAAAAAATCGAAAAAACACAATTTTTCAAGTCTTTTATGTTTTCCAAACGAAAAAATGTAATACTTGTGATATATATATATATATATATATATATATATATGTGTGTGTGTGTGTGTGTGTGTGTGTATGTGCAAAACCGGAATAAAAACCCTATTTAAAGATTATAAAAATAAATAATACTTACACAATCTGTCATTAATAAATTGATATACAACAGTCTTTTTTTTTTTTTTTTTATGTTTTAAATTAAATATATTGATTACAATCAAAGATTTTAGTTTATTATTTTGAATTCTGGAAAACCGAGATAATACCTTGAGGGATATGGATCTATACCATAATTTATATTTTTTTTTTCAATTTTAAGTATTTTTTATTTTCAATTTTTTTTTATTTTCAATATTTTCTTTATCATTGAAGTATTCTAACCATAAGTGCTTTGATGAAAAATTACCAACAAGAAAAATAATTTGTAATATTTGTGATTAATCATATTAATGGGCTTATGTGTATTCTTTTCTAAGACTAATAGCATTAACCAGTTCATACAAATTTGTAATCCACTAATAAAAATAATCAATCTTTTTTAATTTTTTATAAATTAAAAGTTAAATTTGTAAAATATTTTCCAAGAATGTTTCAAATATATTAAATTTTCACAATTCTAGAAATTTAAAAAAAAACTATCATTAAAATTCAAAAAAAAAAAAAAAAACACTTTTTTTATTTCATTTTTATTTAAGAATTACAATAATAATAAAAAAAAAAAAAAACAGATGTAAAAATAAAATGAAGAATAATGGCAATAATTACTTGACCATTAAAATGATTTTTTAAATAATATATTAATATCTGATAATTATCTTGAAATTCAATTTAAATAAGAATACGATTAATACCAAATTATATTAATATATATATAATGGTCTTTTTTTTTTTTTTTTTTTGATAAAATATAATTTATCATTAAAGAATAAATTATTTAGCATAAATTTTATTTATTAATTGTTCATAAAAAGAGCTTTTAACAAATTTCGGATAACAATCGGTTTTTAACATTTCCATAATTTGTATCATTGCTGAGTCAAATAACTCTTGGTCGATTGAATTGATATTTTCAATTTTTTGGATAATGTCATTCCTTACAGGATAGTCGATGTTGATTTGCAATTCTGCATTGACTGAAACATAATTCTCATAAATTTTTTTCGCTGTAATTTGGATGAATTGCTTTGACTGTGGCTCGATCTGTTTAAAGGATTTCACAACTGAATAGAACATTAAATTTTCCTCTGCGTATTCCTTTTGTAAAAAAATATAAAAATAATCCAATATTTTTTTTGATTTTATCATTTCTTCAAAAGAGATTAAATTTTTGTTTTTATTATTCTTGTTAAACTGATTATTGAATTGCTGATTTGAGTGGTTAGATCTGAATTTCGAAAAAAGGCCTCTTTTTTTCGAAATCGCCGTAAGGAATTCTTGTCCCTTGGTTGGTTTTCTATTCGAGGACGGCATCGTTTGAATTTCCATGAGAATCATTTTAAAGGCCAAATCGACGTTGTAATTGCCCTTTGCGGAAACACTTAAAAAGGGGCATTTAAATTGCTTTGCCAAATGTTTACCGTCTTCGTTTGGAATGACGACTTGGGTATTCAGATCGTTTTTTAAGGAAGCTAAGATCATTGGGATCTTTTTTGGGTTATCTTGCAGGATGGAGATTTTTTTATGATAATTGACAAGCTCCTCGAGGGACTCCTTTTTGTCGTTGATTGAGTAGCAGAAAATGAACCCGTCTGCCTTCCGAATCCAATCAGATTGAAAGCTTTGATAAATGGGGTCACCCGAGACGTCCAAGATTTTGATTAGCACCCTTTTGCTTTCGATAATGGATTTTAATTTATAGTCCTTGGCAATGGTTGGGTAGTATCGATCTGAAAAGAGCTTTGTTCGGAACCGTTTGACTAGTTTGCTTTTGCCGCACTTCATTGATCCGATCAGCAAAATTGTATATTGATGATAGCTATCGTCCTTTTCGCCGAGGAGCCTATTGCTTTGAGAGAACTCGTCGTCATATTCCAAGACGATGTTATGCTCTGATCTTGATTTTGGATCCAAAAGCATTTCGACTTTCTTTTGGTCAAAGATGCGGGATAAGGAGACGGGTGTGTTCCCTACACAATCGAGGATATTGATGTGCGCGCCATGCTTCAACAAGATGTTGACGCTTTGAATCCTCCCGTTTCTTGCCGCCTTGTGTAAAGGCGTGGAATCCGAGTTGTCCTTCTTATTGACATCGCCGCCGTATTCGATCAGATATTGGAGCGGCCCATTGATCCCGGAGCCTGCTGCCCGGTGCATAGCCGAGGATCCGCTCTCGTCGGAATGGTTTGGATCGATCCCCCTGTCTAAGAGCATTTTAACCACACAATCAATGCCGGGAAACAGTTCATAACTGTACAGCAATAATTGCAATGCATTCCATCCCCTTTTGTCTGTTGCGTTATAATCGACATAGTAATCGGATAATAAGAGTAAGCATTCCGTATTTGGGTTTTTTTTCATTAAAAGATGCAAGGGGGTCAAGCCCATTTTATTTGGATAATTCAACATCAATACTGATCCTTCTAAACGTAATATTTTTGACAACAATTGAGAATCGCCTATGAGGCACACATAATGCAAAACGGTATTGCCATCTTTTGGGTTTATCATTTGGAAAATATTATCCCTTGATTGTGCTTGTTTGCTATTCAGCTCTAATAATTTTTTAATTAAATTGATTTTGCTTTCATTAAACGCGACAATTAACTTTTGATCCATTGCACATGTCACCAAGGAACTGATGTGTTGTTTTCTTTTTTCTTGAATTTCCTGTGGAACTGTATTATCATAAAAAAATGTTTTTTGATCAAGAAAGCTCTTGACCCGAAGAATTTTATTAAATTTAATTTCTTTTTTCAGCGTTTTTTGAAGATAATTATTAACATCGTCTCCACCCTTGCCAATATTATTTTTTTTGTCAATTTTAGTCTCAACATTAATAGTATTATGATTATTTAATGTTTCATCATTGAGACGGTTTGGGTTTTTCTTAAATCCAAGTTTATTGTGTAAATCATCATCAAATAAATCATAAGAGCTATCTAGTGTTGTTTTTGATTCAGAAATTAAGGCCACCTTTTTGAGATTTACTTGTGAGTTGGTGATTTTGTTCTCATTTTTTCTCCCTTTCTCTTCTCCGTCCTGTTCATCATCATCATCATCACCACCACCACTGTCGCAATCTCCGCTCTCGTAATAATCACCATAGTTGTTTAATTTTTCTATTATAATGTCATTTTGATTGTTTTCATTTTCGTTTTCTTTGGATGAATAAGATAAAGAAGAAGAAGAGGAATTTCTCTGCAAATGATTTTCAGAATTTTGTCTTTTTTTTAAAGGGGCAAGTTTTTTAACTAAATTTCTATTATTATTTCTTTCCAACATAAATTGTATTGATTGTTCAAATTCTTCAATAATTTTTTTTTTACCAATTTTTTTGCTCAGATTAGTTGGGAGTGTAAAATCAGCAATTTGATTATTCTTGATGATATTTTTAACAAAATATTTTAATCCATTTACTGTCACTTCTCCGCCAACTTCATCTATTCGTAAAGCTGTTAAATTAGTGTTTTTTTGGAGCGAAGAGCCCAATAAAAATAGCCCCTCATCTCCTAAATCATTATACCCGACATTTAATCGTTTCAAATTTGGGTTTTCACCAAGTGATGTCAAGATCGACTTTAACGCAGACCCAAATTTGTAGTTTTTTGTTGCTCCTTCCAAATTTAATACCTTAATTGTCTTGTTCTCAATTAAGAATTTGTCTAATAAATTAATCAAATCATCATTGTTATCCCCCTTTTTGATATTCCTAGCAATTGACAAATGCCTGACTGTTGTGTTTTTCATTAATGATTGGAAAATGAATAAAACACCCTTGGATTTGAAATTATTTTCATCAAGAATTAGGCATTGAATTTTGTTGTCATTTTTTAAATGGTTACCAATAAGGTTGGCACCGTTACTTCCCAAACTATTATTATTTAAAATTAAAATTAAATTCTTAATATACTTGTTTGTTTCAATTGCTTTCAACAACGATTGTAACGTTGATTTATTTATCTTACAATTAGAAAGGTTTAAATATTTCAATTCTTTTGATTTCTTCACAAAACTTGATAACATACTTCCATTTTTTGTATTAATTTTCGAGCCAGAAATATCCAATTTTTCAAACTTGTCAGCAAAATTTTCTTCCAAGATTTTGATAATATTATTGATCGCTAAAGAGCCCCCACCTAAATTTATATCCTTTAAAGAATTTTTTTTAATTAGTGATGAATTTACGAGCCATTTTTCAATTGCTATTGATAATGTTTAGATAAATATTTATTATTATTGATTTTAAAATTAATATATATTTTCAGTTTTTATTTAGTTTTTGAAGTTATTTTGATATTTCGTTTTTTTGTTTGTTTCATTTTTTTGTGTTTTATGTCATTCATTTTTTGTTTGTTGAATTTTTTTTTTTTACCTTTTGATCCAACTTGACTAATTTTATTCTTGGAAATATCTATTTTTTTCAACGATTGATGTATCTTTGCATGATCTTTTAATTCTAAAAAAATTTTGGAAATCCCTTTGCCCGAAATTTCACAGTTACTAATATTGATCTCTTCAATGCCAGAATCTAAATTGCAAATGTTCAAAATCAATTTAAAAGATATTTTATCACCCAATGGATTATTTGAAACATCCAATTTTTTTAATGGTATTTTTGGATTTGATTCTAATCCTTGAACTATTTTTTGATATATGTTTTCGTTTTTTGAGAAAATATTAAAAAAAAAAAAAAATAAATTAGGAATATTATTATTTATAAAGAACATATTTTCTTTTTTTAAGGGACTAGTCTCTATTATTTTTTTTTTACCAATTTCTAAATAAGAATTCGTTTTCTAGAAATAAGTTTATAATGAAAATAAACTGGGTTTTTTCAAATCAGAAGTAATTGGCAAAAAATTTTCTCAATCTCTATTAAATTTATGTAAAAAAATTTAATAGAGATTAGTCCCTTAACATAAAATTTTAAAATGCATGATTTAAATATATTAATCGCGTATAATAACTAAAAATTTGATTCTTGATTTTTTAAAAATTAATATTAAACATAGTGTATTAAACAGATAAAAATAATTTTCAGAAAAAAAACTATAAATGTTGTTTTTAGGGTCTTTTCATTTGTTAAGGATACAGTCATTATTGCGGATTTTTTCCTTAAGGTAATTTTTTTTTTTTTTTTTTTCATCTTTATTTATAAATACCTAATTCCTAGTAAAAATAAACTGAGGTATCAAATTTGATAGATTTATAACAGTCTGTACAGCCGTTCCAATCCAACCATGAAAATTTTTAAGACCTAGAAATTGATTTTCTATTATAACTGTTTATCTTGTCTAACAAAGGGTAAAGGTGTTCTTAAAGTTTATCAGAAACTGTAAAATTTATAAAAGAAGAAAAAAAATTAGGTTGTCCTTTTTTTTGGTTTTGGGTAATTGACAAACAGATTAATATAAAAAACTTTCATTAATGTAGATCTCCAATTTCCAAAATTGTTAAAAATCACAGGTTTAGACAATTTAAAAACAAAGATCGAAAAATACAATCAGGTTTCTGTGATTTCTGTGATTTCTGTAATTTCTTTTCTTTTGGAATTCAATTTTTATATTTGTTTATTATTATGCTAACCGTCATCATTTTTTTTCTATTCTGTAAAATCCTTAAAAATTTATGTAAAAAATGTAAATTTCAGAAGAAAAATCATTTTCTGTTTTTTGAAAAGGAAGGATTTTTGAACTCAATTTTGATGTTTTTATTGTTTATTTTATGACCTGGTCCAAAATATGATAAACCCTGATCTTTTGAAAATTGCACTAAAAAAAAATCACATGACTTTTGAAAATCTTTGACTTTTACAACGCTTTTCCCTTTTAAACTATTGAAAAGTGTTTGGGGGGTTTGGGAGGTGTTAGAACGTGTTTGGGAGATCTGGAAATTGTTTAAATGCTCTATAAAAGTAATGAGTTTTTTTTTTAGAGGAAATCAGATCTTTTTTTTTAATCTCAAATTTTCAAAAAAATTCAATTATCACTTGAAATCAAGTACCATTAAATTTTATTAATAAAGTAACTTTTAAACTTCTTAAATGTGATTTTGTAAAGAAATTAACAATTTGTTGAATTTTTCCAATTCAAAAATTAATGAATGAAATATTGTATAAAAACGTTGGGAAATTAAATGAGTTTTACTATTTGGGTTTTGAAAAATAAATTGAAGAAAAGTCTATGACTTAGAAATAAAAAAATAAGTTACAGACCATTTAAATTTTATATTCTCGGTGGGTATTGGAATTCAATAAGCCAAATTTCAAAATTAGGAGCAAACTTTTTTATTATTATTTTTTTCTTTTTTTCATTTGTCCTTCAAAAAATACAATGGTTATACTGTATTTTTATGTATTAATCTATATTGGTTATTATCTTTAAACACTTTTGTAAAATACATTATTATTCAAAAAAAAATAAACAATTAAATAAATTTTTTACTGATGAAAAAGCTGCCCCTATTTTTGAAATTAAGCTTATACTAATCTATTAAAATCATTTAATGGATTTTCAATTGAATGGCATGAAAAATGTAGCAAATTTTCGTTTTTTTGTGGATTTTTCATGAAAATATTTATTGAAAAAAAAACAAGATTAAATTTAAAACCAATATTTTTTACCAGATATGCAGTGATATTTTCATTTTACATCCAAATAATTTTTTTTATGGCACTAAAATCGATAATATTTTAAATTGGTGTTGATGGCAAGATACATAAGGTTTTTTAATTTTTGGACATTACCCTAATAAATAATTTATTTTTCACATACTATATCTGTATTATATAGGTGTTTTGATTTTTGAAAATATTGTCAATTTTGATAGAAACTTGTTAAAATAATAATAAGATCCCTTATAGCATATTATAAAAAAAAATTAAAAAAAAGGAACAAATTTTATAACATTTTTATGTTATTTTGAAGTGCATTTTAAATTTTTATAAACATGCTATATTGGTGTTGTCAAAGATAAATTGTGTTACAGATGTAAGACAAATTCTGGAAATTGAAAAAAAAATAATAATTATACAATAAAAAAATTACAGAATACATCTTGTTAAAATTGTTTCTTCATTAAAATTTATACAAGAAAACTGTTTTAATTGTAAAAATGTAGTTAAAATCGTTTTTTTTTTAAATGGATTGTAATTAAATATTCTTTATTTTTTTTTAAAGTTTTTATCAAAAGTTAAAAATTTTTTTAAAAATTTGAAATAATAAGAATTAAAACATATTATAAAAATGTTATTATATTTTTTTTATTTAAAAATCAGAATGCAAACAAGGATTCTGTGATAAAGATGTGAGATGAATGTGATAAAAAAATTTTTTTTATTAAGGTTATCTTGGTCAATTTCGAATTTGGGTTGCAGAAAATGGTTATTTTCCTAAAATAACAAACTTTGGAAAAAAAAAAACCTAAATTTTAAATTTTTACAAGATTTGCTCGATTTAACATTCTTTTAAGTTGACAAATGTGTTGTTCGTCTTAAAACTAATATCTAGTTACTGTAAATTTTGGAACGTTCTTAAAACTATTCGAAATGAAATTCTTAAAAAGGGTACCAAGTCATTAATATCTTATCCGTAAAAGTTATAACTTTTTTAGAGTTGGTTTCAATTCCTGTTTCGAAAAGATAACCGAAAACTTTGTTTTCCATCCTCAAAAAAAAATTATCAAATTTTTTTTTAATATTTTAAAATGATAGTAAAAGTTCTCATTTCAGATATTTTTTTACTGTTTTGATCATTTGAAAAATAAAAAACCACATCCAAAAAAGTGGACTGGTTATTTGTTTGAATTCAAAACATCACACTAAACCAAAATATAAATTTTGTTCGATTTTCCAAATTTTGAATTTTGAATGTAAACATTAGTAAAAGTGACTTTTTTGGATTTTTTTTTTGCTATGATTTCTCAATTCATATGAAATTGGATTTAGGAGCTCGTCAATTGGTATTAATAGGGTTTGAGAAATTTCAATATCAGTTATCTTTATTAAACAGTGAAAAATAAGTCGAAAATTATTTAAAAAATTTTCCTTTTTACCCCTCTTATACAATTAAAATAAATGTGAAAAGTTTTTTCATAAAGATAACAATTTAATTTTAACAAAAAAAAGTCTTTTTTCTCAACAATTGTACGTAGGTGTGTTAATTTTGAAAAATGAAGCTTTTCAAATTTGTCAATAAGAAAAGATAAATTTTTAATGGAAAATAAGAAAAAGATCGAAAAAAAAAAAATTAAAAATTCTTACTTATTTTTGGAAAATTTTCAAAATGTTCAAGATTACTCATTACAATCGAAGAAATTGTTGTGTTTTCTGTAATAACCTTGGACAATAGAGACAAGAGATTGTTTGAATTAATATTGGTTAGATCAATTGAACGAAAATAGGTAGAGTGGACTAGGGCATAAAACAGAGGTTCGATATTAAAGTGGTCAATTGTTTCGTGATCTTGTTTAGCCAAGTAGGTTTTTTCACTGAACAGAAACGGGTTTAATAGTTCCATCCTGAAAAAATTTTGTAAATTTAACAGAAAACTCGAAGATTCTGGAATTCCAAGATAATTACAAGAAGCTTTGTAACAAGTAATAAAATTATTTCCAAAATATTTTGGATCGTTTGGCTTGGTTTGCAATTGTTTTTCTTTTGATCATAAGGTAGATAGGATAAATAAAACAAAAACAATAAGAGAAATTTAAAAAAATAGATCAAAGATAAACCAAGACATATTTCATAAAAACTTTAAAAAACACACAAACCTATTTGATCGTTCATCTCTTTTAGTTGTCTAACAAAAAAATCAGATCGTTTTTTCGGGTGAAAGATGAATTTTACTTTTTTGTTTTCTGGGAAGCATTGGGTTATGTCTTGAATCTGTTGGGCAATAAGAAACAAAATTTTGTTTGTATGCTCTGTGAAAACATGGATTGTTTCCTTTGTATAAACCAATTCAAACTAAAAAGGAGAATACATAATTAATTATGAAATTTATTATTGATTTTTTTTTTTTTTTTTTAGAATGCAAGAAGCGTATTTTAGGAATTTACAACAAATAAAATGAACAAAAACAAAAAAAGGTAATATGTACACTCAAAGAGTCAAGAGAATTTATCTTTTCCAAATCATAATAGTGGTGAGATTGATTGAATTTGCCTTGCTCCATATCTTTTTTGGTTGAATACAAAGATATTCGGAAATTGGTAAGCAAAAGCATTTGTTCGGTGACATTTCCTCGGTTTGTAACCTTAACTTTGTAAAAGCCAATTGAATTTTTCTCCATACTTTTAAAAAGAAAACTTTATACAGAAAAAGTTGTATAAAAAATTAATAATTTTTTTTTCAAAATGCAAAAGAATCCACAGTTTTTCTTCCGTTTTTTCAACACGTTGCGATTTAAGGACAATTTATGGAATTAATTTACGAAATTCAGATTTCAAAAAAAATAAAAAAAGTAAAAATGGTACAAATATTTTTTTTGATCGATTTAATCATATATGTATATGCAATGAAAAAAATGTCTTCACAAATTCGAAATTTCTAAAGAAAAATCGAAAATGTTGAAAAAAAAGAATTTTTTGAAATAGGAATATTTGTCTCAAAGATGTTTTTTAGAAATCTGTGACTTTGAATTCTATTTTTGTTCAAATGAGCACTCTGTCCGATATTTTAAATTTTTTTTCAAAAACAAAAATTGGATATTTTTTTTCAATTTTTCCACAACCAAACACTTTATGAGAGTTGTTAAAGAAAATTAGGAAAATTATTTCGAAAGAATTATCGACATTAGGAATTTTAAATAATTTTTTTTATCTGTTGAATGATTTGGAGAAACTTTTTTGTAAGAACTTGTGTGAATAATTCAACTCTAACCCAAAAAAGATTCATAATATAAAAATATTTTTCCTTAAACTTTTAAATCCAAATAAAAACGAAAATGACACAACAAAGAATTAGGAAAATTGAAAAGGGATTTGGAGGCTAAAAAATTTTGAATTTTTTTTTACATTTTCTATTTTTTATATTTGCCCTTTTAAGGACGACATTTCGGATCGATCAAATTGCCACAATACCTTTGCGTCCAATGTCATATCAAATGTGAATGAAAAGATCTTCAAAATATAATCTAATTAGAATCAAAAATTCATTTTTTAAATTTTTTTAGGAAAAATGAAGAAAAAAATTTGAAGATACATGTACTGAAACCCAAGTTAAGAAAAGTAAAAAAGAAAAAGAAAAATAATAAGAAATTACTAACCTGAAAAAAAATGGATCCTTTCAAAAAGTTTCAATAATCAACTCTAACTTTTAAAAGATCATATTGTATATGGTTTTTGATTATTGAATTACATGGATTTTACTATTGTATCCTAAATCAGATTAATTCTAAAAATGAATTTTGGTTTTCTCTTAATTTTTATTGTTTTATGATGATTCTTTTTGTTTTTTTCAAAAATTGAAGATCACACCAACAGCGCTTTCTATGATATGGTATCAACTCAATTTATTTTTTGAACAGAAACTACCCTGCCAAACATACAAAACATCATTTTTGTCTTCATATTATATTTTTTTTTGTATGTCTTGTTTCTCTCAAAACATATTTGTTAGTATTGAGACAAATTTTTTCTGGAGTTGTGTGGGGGAAGTCTTTTAGGAAATTTGCATGTAATAATCTAATGTAAATTAAATTTGCAAAAATTAGACAGTTTTTGTAAATATATCAAAAAAACAAATTTTTTACTTGAAAGAAAAAACAAAGATCTTTCGTGGTAAAGTGAATTTTGATCGATTCGATCCAATTCCACTTTACCCACATATGTGTTTTCTTATCAAAATATATCTTTGTTGGAAATAAAAAGGATTAGTAACGACAAATTGCAAACTTCCCACCTTTTGACGTTTTAGAACAATAATTACAACCCTATTGATTTACTTTCTTCGCCTATAAAAAAAACATGAATAATTATAGAAAATGCTCCAGGTTTTTAAATATTTATTTCAGGGAATAGTCAATATTAAATTTTTTTTAGGTAAATTTAATAGAGATTTAGAATTTTTTTTGCCAATTACTTAGATTTGAAATCCAAGTGAAAAACTTTATAGTATATTAATGAAATCTTGCTAAATGACATTCATTAAATTTAGTTATTGTTTTTATAGAAATAAAAAATTTTTGCATTTTTTCACTTTTTTGAAAGTTGCTTTTTTTCAACTTTTAGCAAAAATAGAAAAAATAAAAAAAAATATGAACAAGAAAGCAAAACCTTGTTATGTTTGTGGAAGACCTACAAAAAATAGTTTGAAAAATAAACCTGAAAGTTTTTTTTTGGATTTGCATGAAAACATAGTTTGGTTCGAAAAAAATATACAATATATGCTTTACTCTTAATAAAACTTTTCTTTTTTTATATTGTACCATTCTTTTTTTTTTCATGAATCTACTTTTTGAGTTTACACTCTTTTGTTTTTGTTGAATTTGAAGTTTTTTAAGTGTTCCCAAATTACCATTCAAAAAGTTTTTGTCAGAGTCAAAAAATAATCAAAGGAAAGAATAAGAACTATTTTTAAAAAAGTAATTATTGATAAAACAAATTGAGTTCTTTATAGATTCAAGTTGGATGAACAGAAGTGAATGAGAAAATATTCACCAGTTTTAATTTTTTTTTTCGTTTTTAAAAACAAGAATAAATATTATTTTTAAGAAAATAATTAAATCCAAAATTAATCATAAAATTCTCATCCTTTAAAGATCTTTTTTCTAAAAAAAATTTTTAAAAGTCACTTTTTTTGGAAGAATTGTAAAATTTTAAAAAAACAAGAACTAAAAGTTCTATCATTGAAAAAACCTGTCTATTTTTAATTTTAAACATATTTCAAGATAAGGATTCCTTATTTAGTTATTGGTCAAAAAAAAAATTAATAGATACTAGTCCCATAAAGGGAAATTTTCCCAAAAAAATGATTTTTTCAAATCTTATTTTTCATTTTTTGATACAAGTACATACAATTTTAAGTGAAAATATTTCTGCATTTCCTTCTTAGATCTATCTGGACAAAACTTTTCTGAGATTTACCCACCCTTAAATACTTTTTATGGGACACACATAACATCATTTTCATTTTGAAATTTAGTTTTTAAGTGACCAGTAAACTAAAAAAAAAATCTTCTGGTAAAATTTAGAGCAAATCCCAAAAAAATCTACTCTATCTTGAAATTGAAAAACCAACTAAAAATCTGATTTGTATAAGACCATACTCACTTTCAAAGGTACAGTCAGTTCCACTTTTAAGGTACAAACTTTCAACGAAATTTAAGGTACAATAAAAATCTCAAATTAAGGCACAAAATTTAAATTCTAGTAAAATAAATTGTAAAAAAAAAAAATTCAAATTTTGTGCCTTAATTTGAGATTTTTTTGTGCCTTAAATTTTGTCGAAAGTTTGTGCCTTAAAAGTGGAACTGACTGTCTTTTCCGAAACAAATTATTATTTTTTAAAGTTTGATCCATTTTTTTCATTTTTGAAAAGTTAAAAATCCATCATATTTCTGAATTATTTTAAAAAAAAAATATTTTCTCTATGAAGAAGAAAGAAATCTGATTCTTCTATTGAAGGAAGAAACAAAAATATACTTTAAAAATCAAATTAATATTTTTTTTTAATCACCCAGAATACACAATATACTTAATTTCAAAACCAATTCGAATAATTATTCTGAACTTGAAAAAAATATAATTTTTTTAATTCAAAGTACAGATTGAAACAATTTTTTCAAAGATTTATTAGTTAAAAAAAAAATCAGAGAAAAATAACCAAAGTATTAAATTAAAAATTCTCTACGAAAATACCTTTTTAAAACATTAAAAATTCAACCATATTACCTAAAAAAAATACTTTTTAATTTGATTATAAATAATCAATAATCCAATCTTAATTTTTTCAGTGGATTATTGACAACACAAGGGTTTAATATACCTTATTCATATTTTTTAAACTGTATTCAAACAAAAAAAAAATATTTTTAAATAATAATTATAATATTAAAAAAAATAATAGATATTCCCAAATAACAACTTTTAATATCAAATTTTCCTTATTTATAACCTTGATATTTGAAAAAAGAATATTATCTAGTCTTTTAAATTTCAAGAAATTTGAAAAATATTTGTGAAATAATTAAATGATCATTTGTTTTTAGATCTTCAAGTATTTAGCATTTGTTTTATTGTTATTGTTTCTTTAAAATTAGATTTAAATTTCAATGTTAATTATTCTTAAATACTTACCAAAATTAGTAAAAGAGAGATTTTATCAAAAAAAAAAACAAAAAATTAATTTACAAATTTTTCTTTTTTCTTTATTAATCCTCAAAATACAAACCAAAAAAACCAAGATCCTTTCACAGCAAATTTAAACGTAAAAAATTAATTTCTTTGAAAAAAACAAATCATTTCTCCAAAGTTGATATAAGAAGTTTTCTTATGGGTTTAATACAGTCTTAATCAAATATGTACCCTAACACACATAAAAAACAATTTAGAGTTATTAAACACATTAGAATTTTCGATTTAAATTAATACCCAAAACCCATTGAAATACGATGTTAAATAACTGTAAAACCTAAAACCCCAAAATTTCTAAAAACCAATAATTTCACTTTTTTTGATCAATTTAAAATATTATCAGAAAAATTCATAAGTTCTATGACTCGTTTAAATTCAAATATTTAAATTCTCGATTAACTATTAAACTTTATAATTGGAATATTAATTAATTATTCTAAAAGTCTTAATTTAAAACCATGTGATAAATGTTAAAAACAAAAGAACCCGGATATGAAAAATTAGTCAAGAAAAAAACCGAAAAAACGCAAATATAATAAACTTTGATTAATCACTGAAATAAATAAAATTGTGTAAGATAACACCAATTATGATAAATACTTGGTTTTTAGAGTTTTAAAATAAGAATTTTAATTATTCAAGATTTATACTTTAAATTTTTTTCCCAATTTTTTATATTCTAATTGTACAATTTAGTGCATTCATAATTTTGTTCAAATAACTTCCCTCAATTTACTTATATTGAAAATAAAAAAATAAGTTTCTTTAATTATAAATCATTCTATGTATTTTAACTTGACAAAAACAAATCCTATTTAAAAATTTAAGACAAAATATTGGGTTTGATTTTCAATCTTTTTTCTAAATTAATTTTGAATGTATTGATTTTTTACCTTTTCAATATCTACAATTATCAAAGATTAAAATTGATAGATTTACGAAATTCAATAAATAACCCCAATTAGAATGGCAACTGTTACTCAATAATTTATATATTTTTCTTTAAATGGGTGTAAAAATTTTGAAATTTTTATAATAATATTTTAAATTGATCAGAAAAAGCGAATTTATCAGGTTTTGGAATTTTTTTGGTTTTAATTTTGAAATGAAAATTCTAAAAATATAAATTCTTGTGTTATCCAGTTACAAAAAAGTGAAAACTTTCTCAGAATTAAAACCTTTTAAAAGTTACCATTTTTTTATAAAAACTATACAACCAACATCTATATATGAAGAATAGCTTCGAGTTAGAACAAACGTATTATTTTCAAATTAACAATCTTATTAAAACAGAAAACCTTAAAAACATTTCGTTTTTTATAAAATTATAAAAGCAGATGTATTTGGCAAATGGTTATCAAAAATTTCATACTATTTCCAAAATTAAATTGTTTTTTCTTATTTTTAATTAAGAGAGAATAATCAACGAAATTGCCCCACCCATTTAGACATAGAATATTTATCCCATTAATTTTTTTTTATTCTATCTATAATTTTAACAATATTATAGTGAATATAATATTTTTTGTTTTCAAAAAAAAAAATATTTTTATTATTATCCATTTTTCTCTTTCTACTTTACTTTTTATTATCAAAAGAAGACATAAAAAGTTAATAAATCAATTATATACTTTCCTATCCCACAAATATGGAACAATATGGTATTTATAACCTAGAATTTAAAAAAAAAAAAAAAAACACTTAGAAAGAATATCAAGGGTTTAATCACAAACATGATCAAAAAGAAAAAAGAAATTTTAACAATCAAACACCCCAACCCCCACTCCTAATCAAAAATCGGATTCAACTTAAAAACAAAATAAACTATTAATAACTACCTTGGATGTGGTTTTGGGTCTTGTTAATAAAAAATGATCTTATATATATATATATTGATTTTTTACTAACTGCTTTTTATCAACCCATTTTTTTATCTTTTTTCTTATCCTCTTTTCAATTTTTTTTTTTACCCCCCCTACAAAATATATAATGTGGGTATAAATCCAGACACAATAACCCCGAATAAAAAGATTTTTGCCAATTATTATTTTTTTTAAATTGTTAATTTTCAATTAATGAAGATTAAAATAAAAAAATTGCCAAAAAAAAGAAAAAGTATTTAAGAAACCAGTATTCTTCAACAACATAGTAAAATTTGATTGTACGTTATTGATGGCATTCTCAACTTACAATTTTATTGATTGATACTGTCAAAAAAATTCTGATAGATTAAGTAACCTCAGAAAAGAATATTTTTTAAGTTAGATAAATTTTTTTTCCATTTTTTCTGAAAAAGAAAACACTTCAATTCATTTGGTTTCTTTATTACAAAACCTTTTTTAACTATTTTATTACTGCTACATCATCATTATCCATTAAAAAGTCTTTATTGCTCGAATTAATAATATAAATATTTTTTTATATTAATATGTAATTCTTTTGGTTAACCAAAAAAATGATTTATTCAACTAATATTGAAAAATAATTGGTATTTTTTTAAGAAGGGCAGTTATAAATCTAAAAGTTTTAAAGTATTTTTGAAAATTTTACGAAGAAATTGAGTTTTTTCCAAGAAGAAATTCGATTTTTCAAAATAAAATTTTCTTAAAGATATTTGTAAATTAAGAAAATATACCATCCAAATTCAAAATTATTTTTTTTCTAACAAAAATGATTTGATTTTTTTTACTAATTCTTGCGAATAACACAAAATAATTTGTAAAAAGATTTTTTTTTAAATTTGAAAATTTTTTTGCATTTTTTTTAAATCAGAAAACGACTTTGTTTGAAACTTTAAAGAACAAAATTTTTTACTAAAGATATCTATATTTCATTGTGAAACTTTAGTTAAGTTTTCTACCAAAATTTCATTTATGAAATCGCCTATATTCCAATTAGTTTTATTAGCTGATATTTGAATTGAAATATTCATAAAGAAAAAAAATATATTAAAAACAAAAACTTTTCTTCCCAAATCAATACTTTCCATCTTAAAACTAATAATATGTTTTCCCATTTTCAAGAATTAACTTAATTGTTAATTAAAATAATAAGTTACTTTATTGTAGTTTATATTGGAAACTTGTGAATTTTCGATTTCAAAAAACAGACCCAAATTAATTAATTGCTTAGATGGGGTTAACTTATCCATTTCATAAGTCATAACGCAAATTACAAAAAAAAATTTTTTTTTAAAGTATTTGAAAAGATTTCATTGTATTTTTAAAAAATACTACCCCCTTAAGGACAAAATTATTATTGTTTATCTTTTAATCATTAAAAAAATATTATTAATTAACATACTATTCTGGTTTATTAAAACTAAACCCCAATTCAAAATTTTTAACACACAAAAATTCGATTTGTGAAAAAAAAAAACTTATTTAATCAATTCAAGAAGAATTACCAAATTAGAACAATTCACTAATTGAAATGTTAACACTTTTTGATAAATTACAATACTCACAAAACAATAAATAAATAATTATCAATACAAATAAATCATGGGTGTGTTAAAAATTTTGGAGAGAGCATAACAAAAAAATATATTGGTAAATTTGTTTAAATTATATTAGGAATTATTGATCGATCAAATGGTTAGATACTACCTATTAATTTTATTTGAGTTGTTCTATTTGAAACAACTCAACTTTAACCATAATATCAATCATTCAAAAAAATTTTGATCGAACGAAACAAATTACGTAATTCAAAAAATGAAATAAAAACAAAAACTAAAAGATGAAAAAATGATTTTCATATTTTCCAACTTTCAAAATTATTTACAATTTCAATGAAACTGTATTACTGTGATTGTTTGGAACTTTTTAGCTGTGTGGAAAATTTTGAATTTTAGTTTATATATATTAAAAAATTCACCAAAAAATACAAAATAAATTTTAGTGTATCTACACACATAAATATTCTCACCTTTTTATACTGAAACTTCTATTCAAAAATCTCCAAAACTGATCTGAGAAAATATTTAAAATCACCAATGTAATAAAAAAAAAAAATAAATAAAAAAAAAAAAATTATTATTTTTTAAAAAATGAACAATTAGAAATAAATTGATTACTAGAATTTGGTAAAAACGGTAAAATTACAATTGAATTTTGAGATTTTAGTGGCGTTTGATTTATATTTTGATGAATTGTTTTATAACACATTTTTGGCAAACCAACTAATTCAAATTTGGGAAAATCAATTGATTCACCGACTTTTATCGGATAAAACATCCATTCAAATTGTATATTTTTAAAATTGGTTGGCAGTTTTTTTTTTATTTTGCCAGAAATTAACCAAAATTGTGGCTGGTAATTGATTTTAAGAAAAGAATTTTCATTAGAGTCATTTCCCGAAAAGTTTTCAATTCTTACTATTACATTGATTGCATCTCCTAAATAAGACAATTTTGGGCGTAAAATTGTAATTAAAATTTTATAATTAGAGTTTGAATTTAAATGAATTGGAAAAGTTAATAATTCTGAAACACCAGGTATATTATATTTAAAATTTTTAAATTTAATTTGAAAAGTCGGAATAGGATCCAGATCAGCTTGATTATCTTCAACTATTGCATCCATGTTCTTTTTACCCTGATCTTCACCAACTTTCCCGATTTCATCAACCTTATCAACCTCAACATCATCTTCAACCTTCTCTAACTTGCTATCCTCATCTTCATCAACTTTTTCTGATTTATCAATCTCGACTTTTTCATTCATGCTATCGTTATTGCTATTCTCTTCTTCACTGGCCCTCTTAATGCTCTCATTCCCACTTCCATTATTTAGTAATTTATATTGTATTATAAAACTTAATTGAGATTTTGGAAATAAAATCATTGAATTTAACTGAATTTGTTTTATTTGATCAATGATTTGAATATTATTATTAGGGATTAAATTCCAATCCAAAATCTGCAATTTTTTATCAATTTTTGATTTTAAAAAGATTTGTAAAAAATTCGTGTTATCGTTAATTTTTTCAATTGAATATTTATAAGTAAATGGGTTAACAATATTTATTATAAATGATTTTTCTAATTGAAAATCGGTGGAAAAAAGATCAATTTTTAAATCGAAATTGGTATTTTTATAATTAATTGGTATTTTAATCGGAAACAATAATAAAATATTATTTTCCGTGATTTCTTCCAAATTAATTTCATTTAAATCTACATCTTTTGTTTGATTGTATAATTGATTAATTTGTAATGAATTTTGATGAAACTTTGCTTTTAATTCTTGTTTTTTATCATCATCATTTTCATCATCTTCGTCATTATCGCCATAATTTTTATCATTATCATCGACATTTCCATTTCCATTTCTATTCTCATTTATTAAATTATTAATATCTTTATTATTATTAAAAGAAATTATTGAAAGAGTAGCATTATTTACAAATTGAATATTCGAATTTGAATAATATTGCAATTTTTTAATTAATATTGGATTATTATTAATTTTTTGCTTATTTATTAATAAAGGTAAAAGGATATCTTTCCCAGGAACAATTAATTTTGGATAGATAAGCTTTAAAGAAAGGAAAGTATCTTTTGGCAGAATCTTAATGAAATTTGATTTATTATTGAGGTGTTCGTTAATATTCGATTGAAATAATATTAAATTTCCTAAATTGAATTGTAATTCAGTAAAGATATAAAAACCTTTATTTTGAAGAATGTAATTAATTTTAATTTTATTTCTTCCAGGGTTTAATTTTATTTGTGATTCTTTAAAATTTTTTTTAATAAAAAATTGATTTTTTTGAAATATTTTTTCGTTAATATCAAATAAAGTAAAAACCAAAATTATATTATCAATCAAAAATGGTATATCAGTATGATTTGTAAGAAATATATTTATATTTATTTTTTCCCCACAAGATTTTTCAAAAATTTTTTCCATTGTATTTCTTTCTTTCTTTTGATCATTTTCAAGTTCGATTTCTATATCATTTTCCTTATCTTCTTCTTCTTTTTCGATTTGGATTTCAATTTCTTTTTGATTCTCAATTTCAATTTGTTTTTTTTTATCATCATTTTCATTTTGATTTTGTTTTTCATTTTTATTTTCATTTCGATTTTCATTTTCATTTTCATTTTCCTTTTCATTCCCATTCTCATTTTCATTTTCATTTTGATTTTCATTTTTATTCTCATTCTCATTTTCATTTTCATTCTCATTCTCATTTTCATTCTCATTTTCCTTTTCCTTTTCATTCTTATTCTCATTCTCATTTTCATTTTCATTTTCATTTCCATTAACAAATTGTATTTTATAAGAGATTAATTCAGAAGAAAATTTGATTATAGTTTTTTCTTTTAAATCATTTTTAGACACTGCTTCCATTTGTTTGAATATTTCTTGTTTTTTATTTAAACCAATTGGAATTTTTTTAGTAAATAATTTTAAACAGGTTTTAAAATAATTTAAATAATCATTTTTCTGATACTGGCATTTTAATAAATCCAAACCGATTTGAGAAGCCAGGTCAAACCATTTTTCCTTTAGTCTCATTTTAAAAATATCTTTAAGATTTGATATTGCTATGTCATACTTTTTAATATTGATATAATGTTTTGTTAAATCATGCTTTAGTGTGCCGATATAATGTTTATTGGACCCATTTTGCTGGAAAGCGTTTATAGCCAATTCTGTGTATTGTGAATAGTATTTGAAATTTGATTCTTCGTTAAGAAATAAATCTTTAAACTTTTCATTTTTTTTTGTAAACACACTTGTCATTTCCCTAATAATTTTGGTTGAATTATTATTTTCAGAATTTTTTAATTTATCAATAATTGGCAATAGTTTTTTAATTTGTTCCCTAGCAATTAAATATAATAAACTCTCTCCTTGATTCAATTCATTGGCCTTGATTTTTCCAAATTCTTCTTCTGCATTTTTACGATGACACAAAGATGCTAAATTATCCGAGGCAGATAATAACCACAAGGAATCGAAATATGGAACTATTTCATCCTTATACTGTGAAAATAGTTTAGATACTTGTTGGAAAAATTGTAATCCTAATTTTTGGACTTCAATGGGCTTATGGAGATTAAATAATAATTTGATCCTTTGTGAAAAGAGATATATATGAAAATCAAATTGAGACAATTTGTAATTAATAATCAATTGATAATATGGCTTGAAGGTCACAGAAAAAATATCGGTATTTTCAAAATATGGCATTACATCTTTTGGTAAAAAAATCGGTGCAAACCTCTTGTGGTGGTTTTCATAAATTAAAGCTTCAAAATATGTATTTAAAACATCATAAATATTTAATGCATTTGGAATTAAATTAAAATGTTCATATGTTTTTGCCAAAAATTCCTTTTATTGTTTTTGATTATTTTTTGTTTTTATTTTATCATTTTAATTGTTTTTTTATTTAATTTTTTTTTTTGTTGATTTAAAATTTAAGAAAATTTATCAATGAAAATAAATAAAATTTTATTAATTATAACAATATAAAATTAAGAAATTTATTTAAATGATATAAAATATCTTTGATCACTTTTTCTAGACTTTTTTTTTTTTTTTTTTTACTTTGTTTCTTTTGAAGAAATAATGATAATTTATGTCTTTAAATCAAGTTGTTTACTTATTTCAAAAAAAATTCTTTTGTAAAATTATTCTTAACAATTTAAAAAATATTTGTGAAAAGATGTTTAGGTTTTGAGATTCATAATATGAATTATTCGTGTGGATAAAAATTAATGAAAATAAACTATTTTTCAAAAATGATGACACGCTTTATAAAGTTTTTGGAAGTAGTTTTGTTCGGATTTTTTCCATATTCTTATAATAAATAAAAACTTCAAATTTGTAGATCAGAATCATTTTTTCTTTATTTTGTCAAATTTTTTTTTTTTTTTTGTTTTTCTTTATTTTTATTTTTCTTTTTGACACTTTTTTCTTTTTTTTTATATTTCTTTTTTCTTTTCATTTTCTTTTGTTTTTTTTGATACTTTTTTTTTTTGCAAAAGAACAAGTTGGAAAAAAAAAAGAACATTAGGAAATAACAAGAAACATTAAAAAAATTGAGACTATCTAATGTCTTTTAAAATTCATTTAAATATGGACAAAAAATCTTCTTTTTAACCCTTTTTCAGCTAAATTTCAGTAATAAAAAATCCATAATGCTCATTTCAAAAATATGTTCCTCACCTTTTTTTAGTTTTTAATTTTTTTTTGAATTTTTAAAATATCAGGTTTTTAAATAATTCGAAAAATTAAAAAGTGAATTATTATGAAGATTTAATCAATTAGTTGTCATTGAATACTAAATAATAATTTTTTTGTTTTTAATTTATTATTTCAGTTGAGCCACAATTTTTGAAACATATTTTAGTTGTATTTCCAATATATTTCCAATATGTAAAAATAATTTTATGATTAAATTATTTATATTTTTTAAAAAAAAATTGAACTTTTTAGCAACTAGTTTACATTTTGAGACAAATTTAAGAAAGATATTTTTCAACTTTGGTGTCTTCATATTGATGATTTAACCTTCAAATTTTTCTTGAAATGCAGATTTTTTTCGATAATTCTTCTCGTTTTTTTTGCTAATAGAAGGATCAGGTTTAATTGCTTATATCAACTTTAAGGGGGTAAGTACATTTTTCAAATTTTGAGTGCCATCATTTAGGCGAAAATGAATTCTTCAAATCATTTCTTTAACCAAATATATCGATATTTTAATAAATACGGAAGTGGAATATATCCTAGTATAACATATTTTCAAACCCACCAAAAAATGAAATCCAATAAATGAAAAGATTGATCAAAAAAAATAATATACAAATCATTTATTTCTTGATCTTATCTCGAACATTCGATACAATTACTTCATCTTAATTTGATTTTGTTTTTAATTCTTCACTGGAAATACTTTTGTTTGTAAATTTTTGGTAAACAAATTACTTTTTATTTCTAAAGAATTTCCAAAATGAATTTTAGAATCCTATTTTCATTTCATTTATCTAATTCTTGATTGAGTTCAAAAAATAGGATATTTATTAAATTCCTCTTCAGAAATAAAGAATTATTGGATTTATTAGTTTGATTTAATAATTATTTATTCCATTTAAAATGAGAACTTAAAAAATATTTCGAACCTGATTAAAATTTTTTTCACTAAATTTTTCTTTTATTTTGGGTAGAAACTTTTGTAACTATTTTTTGATTTCGAGAATTCAACCCCTTTAATTTAATTTTTGAAATAGTATTCTTTATTTTGGTTTTGTTTGATAAAAATATTTGAAAATTGAATTTTGAAAATAAATTTGTAAAAACATGTTTTGTAAAATAATAAATAGTAATGGGGCGAGAAATTCAAGGTTATAAATTGTTTGAATTCATATAAATTAAGAACACAAAGAAAACAAATCTTCGAAAATAGGTTTTAATCGATTTTTTTTTTTTCTCATTTTTTATTTCAACAAATTTATTTGGAATGGTGATCTTTCGTGTTTGGTCTTCTAAAAAGAAAATATTTGTTTCAAATACACACCTTCTAGGGTCTATTTTTTTGGTTTTACTGTTTGACTAATTTCTCTCATTCCTATAAACACATTTCTAGATCTAAAACCCAAATTTAATAAAACCAAAAAATTTAATCCAAAAAAATTTTCAAATAATTGAAAAATTAAAGATTCAACTCTGAATTACTTTGACTCTTTTTACAAATAAAGTAGTGAATGATGTTTTGGTTTCAAAGTTTCAATATCTTGTGGCACCCAAAAAATATTTTTCAGTAAAGTTCAGACAATAAAAATTTTTCAAAATGGCAAAATGTACTTATTTCCTTAAGTACTATTCTACTAAGAGAATTTTGAGAGGCATTCGAAACGTGTCACTAATATGATTTGGTTCAATAACAACTTACTTTAATCTTAGACTTGCTCATTTAGGAGCTAATCCCTTAAGATGGGATTAATTTTATTTTTTATGAAAGCAAAATGAAAATTTTGTTGCTTTTATTTTTGAATACACAGCAACGTTTGTAGAATCACACAATTATTTTTTTTGTTCTTGAGAATTTATCAAAGGAATAAAAACTCTTTATTCATAAAAACATTAAAAAAAAAAAAAAAAAAAAAAAAAAAAAAAAACAAATAGTAAGAAAAAAATGAGAGAAAAAACAAAAAATTACCCTATTTGAAAAGAATTTTGAAAAATCCCAGTGTTCTTCGCCATAGTTTAATGCAAATTCTTGGTCTTTTTCTGAAAGATAACGAACACGGTTCTGAAAGGAAAGAATAAGCAATTTTTTCATTAATTTTAATAATTCGACAATTGAGTCTGTAAATTCTACCTGTTTGCCTTCTTTTGTTTGGTTAAAGATTACGTGGGCCAATCGGTTATTATCAGTAAGATCACGTTGAATTGTTTCAAAGATCTTTTTTGTTGTCCTCTTTTGTTTTTTCCCGATGGTGACAAAGATCACAACCCATTCCTGGTTTCTTTTTCTTTTGTTTTCGAGCCATTCACACAATGAGGATGAGATTTTTTTTTTATACGAAGACCGATCTTCCAATAAAAAAACAAAGACGTGTAAATAAGTACAAGAGTCTTCGGGGGAATTTCTGACCAACTCTTTTGATTTGTTGCCAGCTGAAACGAATTTGATACTTAGCTCGGGTGAAACTAATTTCCCGATATCTGTTGGTATTTCAACATTTTTGAAAGGCAATCGCTTTAATAACGAAGATTCAACACCACTCCAAATTTTGCTTTTATCAGTTACCTCTACAACTGCTTTTAACATTCGTTGGTTTTTCTGATTTGATTTGATTTGGTTTGGTTAAGAAATACAAATTTGTTTGATAATTTTAAAATAATGAATTAAAAAAAATGATCTTTGTTGTCTTGAAAATACTACAAAAAATCTCTTTGCTTTCACTAATCTGTATGACAGTCCCTTGCTTTTCAATACTTTACAACCCTTTAAAAGTCCAAAAAGCTTTTTCGAGGATAGATTTTTTGTTAAGTGAAAATCATATACAGGATCTTATTTTTTTTTTAGAAGAAAATGAACATTTTATTAAAGAAGGTGGTTTGTTAAAATTGGTCATATTGTTACATAAATGCCCATCAATGAAATACCACATAATATAATACCCTTATATCTCATGAGTACAAAATTATTTCCTTTTCAAAGCTTTATTTTTTATTCTTCAATTTTTTTTTTTTAATATAAAATTTTCCAATTCACACAAACAAACCAAAAATATCAATTTACATTATTGGAAATTTCAACCAAAGAGTTTAAGGGAACCAAACTAATTAGATACATTTTTAAGTTCATATAGACTTTACAATATAAAAAAAAAATACAACAACTGTTATCTAGACCAAATGGGTATGTATGAAATAATAAATTTTTTATTTCTTGGATAAATGATTTTTTATAATAATTAAACAGCTTGATGTGAAAAATATGTAGTCATACGAACGCAATTTTATAACTTCTTTTTTCTTTTAAAATTATCTCATATATTCCTGAAGTATATTAATCAAAAAAAAGAAATGTAAATTATTGTTTTGGAAAAAAGCCATTTTTAAAATGATAAAATTTATGTTTTTGTTCAAATTTATTTATTACTTTTGAAAAAAAAATTTCTTTTACATTAAATACATTAACTCATGTTTCAAAGTTGATTAAATGATATTTTTTCCGAGATTATTCCTGATTCAAAATTGTAGTCTACTATTGGGGGTGTGAATATCAAGAACTCTTTTACATTCTATATCCGAGGATTTTTTAAATAGTAAACTTTGATCCAGTCCAAGTGAATCAACTTTTTTTTCAAACATTAATTATTTTTTCAAATTGACTTTGAAAGAACAAATAAGAAATAAATAGAATATTGCACCTCAAAGAATAGTTGGTGTCAATCTGAAGTAAAACTTAAAAATCTATATAATTTCTTAAAATTAAAATAAAAAAAAATACCTGGTCGTAATTAATGAAAACAACAATTTTCATTTTGATCACTAATTGAAGATCAAAGAAAATTTCTAATCGAAATAGATATGATATCTCTAAGATCATTTTAACTGTTTCAATACATTTGTCTATCAAGATTTTTGACAAGTGACCCTGGTTCTTGCAATCAAAAAAAAATTTATAAATGATTGCCTAAAAAAAATAAAACCCAAAACTAAAAAAAAAAAGTAAAAAGTTTATAAGAAAATAAGGAAAAATGATTTCAATTTTGATATTTGTAATATAGATTTTTTCTTTTAATATCCATTAAAACCCTTTTAATACATGTAATCCACAGCCACAACGGGGCCTCTTGGATTGAAAAATGATCTATTTAAAACCGATAAAGAAGAAATAAAAAAACCTTCTTGAGAAAGTATTGATTTCTCTATTCGATTCATAATAAAATTTATAAAATAGTTATATCAGAAAAAAAAATTGACATATCATATACACTCTAATTAATCAAAAAAAAGTAATAAAAAAAAATATTTTTTTTTTTTTTTTATTATTGAAGAAGTGTAAATTGCACTCTAGTTGCCCTTAGACCTAAATTCCCTTTCAGAAATTTAAGCATAAAATCATAGATTTCACGATTATTAATTAATGAAAATAATTTCAAACTATCACAGTTTAAAATCAATTCATTAAGATTTATTTGTTTCAATTTATTGTGAAAAATTAATCTATCTTTTTCATAGAAAGTACATATCCATAAAAAGTGATCAATATTTTCTATAATTTCCCTTTGTTTATATTTCAAACATAAAGGACAAAACTTATTTGAATTTTTATTAATTGCTTAGTAATATCTATTTAAACAGTTAACGAATGTTCTGAATTTTAGAATTGTTGAGCTTGAGGGATAAATTTAATATTTTTGAGTTTTAAATAAATAATTTAAAAAAATATTTTTTTGAAGGTTAAATTCTTCAACATTGGCAGTTAATTTTTTTTTAGATTATTGTTTATTTAAAAAAAAAAAAAAATTATTATTATTATGATTTTTTTTTTTTTCTGTTTTTGGTTTTTTATGCTCAAATTTTGATTTTTTTTACTATTGTAGAATTTTATCTTGTACACAAAAAAGTATAAGAACTTTTTAATATATATTTTTTTATTTTCAAAGAAGAGAGAAGATTTTACATATTTAACACATATTTAGTCTTAAATCGTAATTTATATACCTTTATTTAGAGTTTTTTATCATATATATCATTCAAAAAAAAATAAAAATCAATTTTTTAACCATTATTCATGAAAATTGGAAGAATTAGAAAATGATTTTTAAATAGTTTTTGAAAAAGAGAAAAAAAAGCAAATAATAAAACTTATAGTAAAAAAATACTAAAAACAAGTTTTAACTTAGTTTAAAAAATCTTTTTTAATACAATGGGTGTTGAATTGTTTTGTTGATCTTTTCTATCAGATTTAGGTTTCTCTATTACCATCTTGAAAATAAAAATTTAAAATGATCTTCTTCAGCCCATCTAGACAGAAGTTTCACAGATCAAAAAATTGATGTTTTAATATTATAAGTTTTTTTATAAAATGTGAATTTTCCCAAAGCTATAAAACTTTTCTAGTATATCCCGATGGGAGGGGGTTTTCATGTAAACAAATTTTATGTTCCAAATAGCAAATAAAACAATTAAATAATTGAATAAGAAAGTTTGTAAAAAGGAATTGAAATATGAAAATTAATATAAACTAAATTCAAAAAATAGGGGCCCAAATTTCGAGATCTCGTTCTAGAATCATTGGATTTCAATATGATGTTGGGCAGTTGATTAATGATGTAATTTAAATAAAATTTTCTACTTCATAATTTACTAACCAAACTTTTGACTGAAAAATTGGAAGAAAATAAAAAAAATTTTCAAACAATCAGATGACAATTTGATTTTTTTTTGTTTGTTAGTTTCTTCAATCAAATAGTTTCAGATGTTAATTTTTCTTCACTGATTTACATTTAATATTTTTACATGATGAAAAATTTCAATTTAATTCTCAATCAAATTACTCTTACAACCGAAAAAAAATTCGATAATATCCAGATGTTGTAAAAATTTTGGATGATTTTTTTTAGCCAAATTTTTTGTACAAAAAAATGAAATAGATTTCTTTCAACGTATAAAAAATTTTTAAAGAAGACACCTTGTTAGTATTTAATCTTCTGATGATTATAGATCAACTTCTAGTTTATTGATGATTATTTACAGGGTTCCTCATATAATTATTTTAGTGAGTATAATTTGAAAAACTGGGCCCTTATTTTTCGAAAGTAGTTTAATTTTTGGAATCAAAAAAAAAAAAATCCCCCAATATTTCGATTCTTTCATTAAAATGGATTTTTTTGCTATTAGAAACCTCAAGTTTGTTGGAAAGAATCCCATCCCATTACGAAGTAGCTGAAAAGTTTTAATATTTTTTGGAAAAATAACAACAAACCTTATAATATTTAAAATATTAAGATATCACCTTTTTCAAAAGTGTAGTAATCTTTTAGTTCTAAGAAATAACTAGAAGCTGAAAATTTACAACTGTAAAAAGGGAAAGTATATTATCTTCTATTAGGTCTGAGTGTCGATTATTTGGGCTATAGCTGAGAAATCTATAATTCAATATTAATTTGAATAACTGCCACATAGAAAGATAAAAATGAATTTAATTTTTTTTTTGTCAAAAATACAAACCACAGTGTGTTAGAGGAAGACATTGAAAGGTATTTATTTATGATTTTTTATTTCTGTATTCTCAATTAAAATTTTGATTTCACTTTTACTTAAGTACCCAATAAAAAAATAATAATTTTTTTATTTAAAAAACTCCCAATAAAACAAATCATAAATAAATAATTCAATCAAAAAACCAAAAATCACACTTTTATTAATAACTTGTCTACTAATAAATTAGCCTTACAGTGTGTAATTCAGATTGTTTCAAAAAAAAATATTTCATTGTTGAACAAAAATTGAAATTCAGACCAATCCTAAGAACGATCAGTTAATCTCCAAAATAGCGCACACGCACAGCTATACAAGAAAATATATGATCCCATTTGAGGGATTATAAATATAAATCGAGAATTATTAAATGTCAATAACAGAATCAAAAATATTTGGTGAAAATAACAAATTTCCTATTACTCCCATTTATAAATTAAAAAGGGGGAGAAAACACAAAGGTGATTACAAACTGCTGTTAATTCAATAAAAAATTTCATCTAAGAATATCTCTTCGTTTCGGTACGTTAATAAAATTGAAAGATTTAAAAGTTGAAAAAACAATCATTTTTAAAAAATTCCTTGTTGTTTACTTAATTTGATTGTTTCACAATGTTCAAACAAGTAGTTTTTGTTGAAGAAAGAATATACTTTTACAAATAGTAAAACTTTTCAATGGTGGTACTAATATGATTAAATGAAAAAAGTTAGTTTTTTTTTGCTTTAAAAAAAAAACAAAGAGAATCATCCTTTGAACCTAAACAAAGATTTTACAGCATAACCCTGGATCAAAGTAATTTAAAAGTATAAAGTTTTTTATTCTAGTTCCTATTTATTTTTGTTTTTGTTTTAGTTTTTGTTTTTGTTTTGGGAATTGTTTTAAAGTTAATTGAAAAATTCATTGCACAAAATTACCAATTGGCTTTCGAAAAAAAACAAAAAAAGAAAATTTTCAGAAATCATTAAAGTCTCAAATTCTAAAACTGTGAATTCAAAGCATAAAAAGGATTTAGTTGACGAAAGAATTTAAATTATGACTTTAATTTTTTAATATATTTTTTAAAGAAAGCCCAAATGATAATTTTGGTCAAGTTTTTTTCCAAGAAACAATACTGTCGGTAGGAGAACAAATCCACAAAACATTCGGGAAAAACATTTTCCACCCAAAATACCATCACATGAAAATTAAAAAAATTTCCTTTTGTTCCTTATTTTATTATTCTAATTGATCTCTTTTTCTTTTTCTTCTTCTTCTTCTTTTTTTTCTTTTTCTTCTTCTTTTTCTTCTTCTTCTTCTTTTGTTTCTTCTTTTTCTTTTTCTTTTTCTTCTTCTTCTTCTTCTTCTTGATCCAGTTCCAAACTTTTAAATATTTCGTCCCAACTGTTTAACATTGTTGAGAATATTTTTGGGGGAAGTTTTAAAGTTGGTGAAAAAACAATTGACAAATTCTTAATATCCATTTTATTTACAGAACTCTTCGCCGACACACGCAACAAGTGTGGGAAAAAGATCGCAAGAACCGATATATTTACTTTTGGGAGCTTTTTTATGACTTCAATGAGCATTGAGGTTTGTTTCTTTTCATGGTATTTCGAAATTTGGGCAAGCTCTCTTGTGTTTTTGTTTGTAAAGACGGATTCCGGAAGCTCTCGAAAAAACAATTTAATTAAAGAAGCAACAGTGTTCTCATCCGAAATTTTTTCGAAATCAACTTCACGCTGGCTATCGTATTTGTTTTTCAGCTTGGCACGTTGTGTGATCGATCCGTTTAAGCGGTAAATACCCTCTTCAAACTTGCCCAAGTCTTCCAAGTATTTGATGCACTCTTTAAGCACTCTTGGTACAGAGCCTTCCTTCATTCCTTCACGTGCAGCAATTTCCCCTAAGGGGATTCCAAACACCCTTTCGGATTCGTTGATTTCATAGTCTGAACTAGAGGCATTTTCCTCTTCGTTTTCAATTTCTTGTTCCTGAACTTTTTCTTGTTCTTTTTTACTTTTTTTTCTTGAGAAAAATTTTTTCAATCTTGACATTTGGAAAAAGAGAAAAAATAAATCTTAGATTCTATTTGATTGACTTATAATTGTTTTGTTTTAAGAATTAATAGAATAAGCTAAAGTTTAAAATGCCTTACAAATTATTTTTTGGAATTAATTGTTATGGAAGAAATTTCGAAACGAATTCTTCACGTATACTACAATTACTTCCTATTTGTCTTATTTTCTGTAAAGTTGAAGATGACTAAATCTGGAAAGATTTAAAAAAAATTATTTTTGGAAATTATGCCTGTTGGAAATTCACAAACCTCTCTTAAAAAAGCCCTACAATACTTCTTTCAAAATATAATCACTTTTTTTATCCTTTTTGTTCCAATACAACACCTTTATTTGGTTAGGTAGTATTAGTAAGTGAAATTAAGTTTTGAAGGAAAAAGTCATGATGTTTTCAGTTACGATTTTTCAATTCCGTACTTATTGGTATTTGAATTTTAAATGGGAAAAATTTTCACTGAATTTTCAATTTCCTTTTACAAATATAGATCTCGGAGCCACAAATGACAACCTACTTCTTTGTGAAAACTCCTTTTATAAAAAATATCTCGAAAAATGAAGAGAAAATATTCTTTCCCATTTCAAATTCAAAGACCAGTAATTTGTTAAAAATTTTTCTCTGTTTTTTTTGTGAAGATTGGTTATATAAAGTATCTCCAAAATTGTCTCTTTTTTGAAACATTTTTTACAATTGATCTTCGATTATGAGAATTTTCTTTTTACATTTTCAGAACTTTAAGGAACCAATACTATCTTGAATTACTGTTTATTGTTGGACTCTTTTGTTATTTAATTTTCAAGGTCTTTTATAAAAAAGAAACCTGCTTTTGATTTTGTAACACTGATTATTTTCCTCGGCAAGTGTTATTTGGACAACATCATATTTTTACGAATGATAAAATATGATGAATAAGGGACTAAGTTCTAAATAGCGTCTCAGTATATATTAAATTTTGCAACAAGTCTTTACGATCATTTATTCACACATAAAAATAATTTTTTTGTAAAAATTTGGGATTGATATTTGTATAAAAAAAAGGAAAAAATATTCACTACCTTTTCCATATATTTCTTTATATAAAAACAGTTTTCAAAAAAGTGTGTGGTAATTTAAATACACTATTTGTAAAGGGAAATTGAAAAAGAAGTGAAAATTTTACCCACATATAATTCTAATACCAGTATTTGTTTTTTTATTTTTTTAGTTTTTATTTGATTGTTCTTCTTTTATACCCCACTTTCTTGTTATTAGAAACACATATATGAAAATATTTATTAATTTACTTTTACAACCAAGCCAATTTTCAAAAAAAATGTTTGAAACACCAAATTAACATTAAGAAAAGTAAAGTTTCTTATTTTCTTTTAAAATTCATACACTTTAATTAAAAAATCTATTTTCAACAATTTAATTTTAGAAAGAAATTGAGTAATTTTACATTAGACATTCCAATGCATGGGCCCAAAAAAATTTTTAACATTTTTTTTTTTTTTGAATTTTAAAGTATGCTCAGATATTTCAATTATGATTATCAACTCTAATTCGAAGTTTATAATTCTTTTATTTCTTAACAATATAAGTTTGGTTGATTCTTAAAAATAAAGTGAATTTTATATGTTTGACTGGACAACTTTGATAAACTGAGGTTTATTTTTCTTTTTAAAAATATAATAAATTGGTTTTTTTTTTGTATATTTTTGATTTTGGGTTTCCAAAATTTTGGAATCGGGTTTAAATATTTATATATAAACTATTTTTCAAAAATTTTGACTCACTTTATAATGTTCATGGAAGCTGTTTTGGGGTTTATTCCAGTATTCTAGACAATAAAATATTTTCAAATTTTTGGATCAGAATCATTTTTTCTAATTTCTGCTAATTTTCGTTTTGCTCAATCAAATTTTTATTTTTCTTTTTCTTTTTTTTTGATTTCTTTTTTTTTTTTTTTTTTTCAAAAAGATCATGTGGAAAAGAAAAAGATCTTCGAAAAGACAAATAATCACTATGAAAATTGTGAGTGTGTAGTGTCTTTGAAAATGAATTTAATCATTCATAAAAAATCTTCTTGTTTTTTTTTTATTGTTGAGCAGAGGTGATTCAACAAAATTACCTCCTATTTGCCTGAAACTCTAAAATTGTATTTAGGGTTTTTTTATCCTAACTGTAATGTAAGCAGGATTACAGCTCAAAGGATATCTTTTCTTTAAAAAATGAAAAGAATAAATTATTTCGGAAAAAAGACAAGAAAAAGAGAAAGAAAAGCAAGAAATGAAAGATAGTCAAAAAATAATAGAAAAAAGAAAAAACTTCAGTGAAAAGTTTTTTTTGTGCCCCAAGTGTTGAATGGGCTGGTGGTTGTTTCCTTTTATGTCGTTTTTTTTTTTGATCGCCACCATAGGTTGTTTTAATAAAGAGTTCTAAATATAGAAACAACTATAGATCAAATGAAAAAGGCTGTTTATTAAATTTTGATTTAGAACTTTATAGATGGGTTGAATCTAAAAAGCTCTTGTTTTTAAAAATAATATTTGGTTTTCGAAATTTTCTTTTCAGTTGCTTTGCTTTTTTTTTTATTTTTTTTTTTGTGTTATTTTTTTTTTTATTATTTTTTTTTTTTTTTTTGAAAGTTTCCCAAATCTTGTTTTCGCAAAATCCAAGTACAAGATACCGACTCGACAGCAAAAACCCAGTCCAAGTAAAGAATCGACAGATAGTACGGAAAGTTCAATTCGGTTCACTTTGGTTGGTTTCAGATCGCGTTCGTTGGATTCAGTTCAGTTGCATAAGTCCTCGTCAAAGATCTGATCATGAACAAGTTTGGTTGGGTTAGTCGTGACCAGGTCAACCAATTTTTATACAGTCAGTTTCACTTTTAAGACACAAACTTTCAACGAAATTTAAGGAACAAAAAAATCTCAAATTAAGGCACAAAATTTGGAATTTTTAATTTTTGCAATTTATTTTACTAGAATACAAATTTTTGTGCCTTAATTTGAGATTTTTATTGTGCCTTAAATTTCGTTGAAAGTTTGTGCCTTAAAAGTGAAACTGACTGTAATGATTTTTTATACTTTTTACCTTTCCCAAACACCTGGAAAAACAAAAAGAGAAACCTAGAGCCCAAGCAACTTAAGAAGGGAAATTTGGAAAAAGTAAAAAGTATAAAAAATCCAAAAAATCTTCTTGTTAAACTATTTTTCTCAGAGAAAGTCCAGAAATCAAAATCCGTAATGTTCATTTCAAAAATTGAGACTCACTTTTTTTTAGTTTTTGGTTTTATTTTTTTTAATTTTTAATACAGTCAGTTTCACTTTTAAGGCACAAACTTTCTACGAAATTTAAGGCACAAAAAAATCTCAAATTAAAGCACAATTTTTTGGAATTTTAATTTCAACAAATTATTTTACTAGAATTTGAATTTTGTACCTTAATTTGAGATTTTTTTGTGCCTTAAATTTCGTAGAAAGTTTGTGTCTTAAAAGTGAAACTGACTGTAATATCAGGTTATTATACACTCAGAATGACTTTAAAGTGAATTACATTTCATATTTAATTATTAATGGTTCTTGACTACTAAAGGATAATTTTTTTTATAATGTATTATTTCAGGTGAGCCACATTATTTGAAATGGAGTTTATATATATATCATTTAGTACCCCAAATAACCTAAAAACATTTCAAACAAAAATTTTAATTTGAAATGTTATCAAAGGATAATAAGGTATAGAATTAATAAACAATTATCTTAGAATGAAAATTTTATAATTAAAAATTGTATAGTTAGTTAAAATAAAAAAATAACTTGAAAAAAAATTTTCAACATTGGGAATTTTTTTTTGGTTATTAGTGATTTTATTATTTTTCCAAATTTTGTCAAAATAAATTTTTTTTTTTTTTTGAAAAGTTTGTCTAGACATCAAAAACCTCTTATTTTTAACATTTAAAACACATCATACTTTACTGGAAATTTTTCTGGGGCCCTTTGCACCCCAAAATTGCCTAAAATACTTGATTTATTTATTTATTCATTATAAAAGTTATTATAACATCACATAGAAAATTTGTTTTATCTACTGATTACTATTCAATATCAATATCTATATTAGATTCTAAATAATTTAAAAATAAAAAAAAAATAAATTAAATTAGAAAAAAAAAATCAAATTTTTTTTTCAAAGCAAAATTTTAAAATTTTTTTCAACAAGATTTTTTTTCAATTTTAAATGATTTGGCCAATAGTTCGAGTCAGATTAATATTGGATTTTTTTTTATTATTTTACAATTTTTTAATTTTTGACTTTTTAAAATCTAGACATAAAATTAACAATATTTTTGTAGTAGAGACCATATATCAGAACTTATTTAACAAGATCTGGATTAATTTATTAAGGAAAAATCCAAATATCGCAAATATATTATTCAAATTTTTATCAATAACAAAATACAAAAAAAAAATTTTGGTTTCAGAGATTATTTTATTATATTGGAATAATATTTAAGAGTTATTTTTATTGTATTTTAAATTTAGGTATAAATATTTTATCGATGAAAAGTAATTTATATTTTTTTTATTCCAATTTAATAAATTGAAATTATTTTACAATTTTTTTTTTTTTTGATTTTAAATTATTATCAATTGCTAAAATAAAAGTTTTAGAAAATTAAACAAATTAAAAATTTAATTTTGGCCTAAAGAAATAAATTTCATTTTTCTCTTAATTGGATATTTATTGAAATTTTTTCTTGAAAAAAAATTAAATTTCAAAGTAATTTATTTTTTTATTTTTTTTTTATCATAAAATTAGCAAAATTTTTTTGTGGTAATTTTTAATAAATTAATGTGTTGAGTTTTGAATTACTATTAATATAATAAAATTTCTGATTTAAAAAAATAAAATAAAAATAAAAATCTTGAAAGAAAATGTAAAAATGAATAATTATTATTTTTTTTTTCAATTTCAAAAAAAAAAATCAAGAACTTAACTAATTTATCTTTGAACTATTTTGACTTTTTATTATAATTAAAATCTGGATTAAAGACAAATAAGAAAATTAATATATTACAGTCAGTTTCACTTTTAAGGCACAAACTTTCAACGAAATTTAAGGCACAAAAAAAATCTCAAATTAAGGCACAATTTTGGAAATTTTTTTTTTTTTACAATTTATTTTACTAGAATTTATATTTTGTGCTTTAATTTGAGATTTTTTTTGTGCCTTAAATTTCGTTGAAAGTTTGTGCCTTAAAAGTGAAACTGACTGTAGTAGATCAATATCATTTTAAATCTAATTTAAAAAACTTGATGAAATTTAGGCAAATCCAGGGTGCTAAGGGATATATATATATATATATATATATATATATATATAAACCCGATTCTAAATTTTTGTGCACACAAAATCAAAAATAGGCAAAAAAAACCCAATTTAATCTATTTTTACAAACCTAATATAAACCCACATTTAATTTACCCAGTATTAATGTTTTAATAAGTAATCATTTTACTCCAAATAAAAGAAAAGAAAAATAAAACTCAAAAATAAAAAAGTAGGGTGTCAAAAATAATGAAACGAGCGGAACAAAAAATTTATTGGTAAATTTGTTGAAATTACCAACGATTGTTGATCAGTCAAATGATAAGATAACATCTACCAATTTTATGTGATTTTTCTATTTAACAAACTCAACACTAAAATTCTATCAACCATTGAAAGAAAAATCCGAGATCTAACTAAATAGATTAATTCCTGGAAAAAAGGAAATGAAAACAAAACAAAAAAGATAAAAAATGATATAGTTTTTAAAATTATAATTATTTCCAAATTGAATTTAAAGTGTGTTATTGTTATTATTTCAACCTTTTAAACTGTGTTATTTTTTTTTGAATTTAGTATATATATATACAGTCAGTTCCACTTTTAAGGCACAAACTTTCAGCGAAATTTAAGGAACAAAAAAATCTCAAATTAAGGCACAAAATTTGTAAATATTTTTTTTTACAATATATTTTACTAGAATACAAAATATTGTTCCTTAATTTGAGATTTTTTTGTTCCTTAAATTTCGCTGAAAGTTTGTGCCTTAAAAGTGGAACTGACTGTATATATATATACTAAATTCAAAAAAAAATAACACAGTTTAAAAGGTTGAAATAATAACAATAACACACTTTAAATTCAATTTGGAAATAATTATAATTTTAAAAACTATATCATTTTTTATCTTTTTTGTTTTGTTTTCATTTCCTTTTTTCCAGGAATTAATCTATTTAGTTAGATCTCGGATTTTTCTTTCAATGGTTGATAGAAATTTAGTGTTGAGTTTGTTAAATCAAAGAACTAAAATTAAATTAGTAGATGATATCTATTCATTTGATCGATCAAGAATTATTTATGAAATTTCAACAAATTTACCAATACATTTTTTGTTCGGCTCGTTTCATTTTTTTGTACACACACAATTTTTATTTTATAATTTTATTTTTCTTTTATTTTATTTGAATAAAAATGATTAAATATAAAAGTACTTATACATAGTAACATAAACATAATTTACTATTATGTTTTTCAAAATAGAAGAATTGAGTTTTTTTTTTTTTGCCTGTTTTTGAAATTAGGTGTGTCCAAATTATTGGAATGGTGTTTACTTCACAGGTTTGTTTCGATAATTTCATTAATATCAAAAACTTCAAAGAAATTTTGGTTTAAAGATCAAAAGTTGAAAAAAAAAATAGATTTAAAAAAATATTAAACAATTTTAAAATGTTACACGTTGAATTATTTTTATTCTTAGAATGATGAGAAAATAATAATTTTTATTTTTTTCAATGCTTTTCCTGGCTGAATTGTCTTTATACTGAAAAGAAGAGTTACAAAGGAAAAACTTCAGGTAGTTATTTACTAATACTGAGATATTGAAAGACAAAAGTATGAGTAACTTGAAAATCAAAAAAATAAATTCAAAAAAAAGTAAAGATAAAAAATATCAAGGATTAAAAAAAAAAAAAACGAGATCAAAAAGAAAAAAAGAAATTACAACAACTTAAACAACTACCTTCTAAATGAGCATTCATAACCAATAATCAAACGAAACCAAATTAATCAAAAGTAATGTGGTTGTGATTTTGGGTGTTCTTAATTAAATGATATCATTGTTTTTTATTTATTTATGTTTTGTTAGTTGCTTCTTATAAAACACTTTTTAGTTTTTTTTTATTTTTTCTTTTCTACTTTTATATTTTTTCTTTTTCATCCATATAAATAATTTTTTACTTTTCCTTTAGTCTTCTTTATCCACCCTTTCCAATTATTTAAAGAAAAGTTATTCATAATTTATAACATTCCCAAAGTTATAGCGAGGATTAAAAATCACCAAATACAGTTAGTGGTTCTGGCAAACATGGGATTTTATCTTTTGAGATTACCTTTTTTCCATTTAAAAAAAAAAAATACAATAATAATTTTTTTTTTATTGACACTATGAGAAATAAAAATAAAAATAAACACTTTCAATTATATATTATTCTAGCGTTTATTACTATTACTATTTCTTTTTCCTTTTCTTATCCTTCTTCGTCTTCATCTTTTTCATTGCTTTCTTTTTTTTATTTGATACATTTTTTGTAATTTTATTTTTTAATTGATTTAATTGGGATAATAAAGAGGAATTTTCATTTAATTGATAATATTCGATCGCATCTTGTAATTCTTCAAGTATTAATTTTTTATTTGGTAAATTCTCATTTATTTCAAGCTTTTCAGTATATAAAAATTTAATTAATATTTTCAAAGTTTCAATTGATTTTCCCGAGTAATCATGAACCTGGTTAATAATTTCATCAACACAGCTAAACATTCCACGGAAAAGACCTGAGCGTGTATATAATATAAATTTATGGATTTTTATTATATCATTTTCTTCTTCGATTTCATTATTGTTTTCTTTTCCCTTTTCTTCTTCATTATCCGTTTTTCTTTTCCGAAATTTTCTTTTTCGTTTAAATTTCAATTTCTTTTTCTTTTTCTTTGGCTTAATAATTAAAGTAAAATCTTTAGAATTGTTATCGTAATATAATTTTAATAAATCTTCTTCAATTGAATTTTCTGGTGGGAATTGGATTTTAAAACGCTTGAAAATGTGTCTAATTCCTTCAATATCCTCTAATTTATCTAAATAAACCCATTTTAAGAAGTTTTTTATTTTCTTCTGTTTGAATTGTGATAGTATTTTAATTATTTTATCTATTTTTATATCAGTTCTGCATTCTAATAACCCTTTATGAAATTTGATCTGATCAATCTGACAATCTGTTAAATTTTTATCATTTAAAATATATTGTAAATCATCTAATAGAGGATCTTTTCTTATTTCATCAACGAAGCAAATTCCAAACCCGCATGAAATTGAAAGTGTGTTATTTGGTTTAATTTCGTTGATAGCAATTTTTTGAGGTATCGCCCAATTGGTATCTGAACAGTTTGATTGAAAATAATGATCAGTGCTTGATTCTTGGCTTTTTATTGGATAGTCGCCTAATTGAAATCCCCAACAATAAATTTCATTTTGTGCAGTTAAAACTAAAGAGTAGCCTGCTACAGCGACCTGTACTATTTTTTTATCTTCTAATCTGGGTATAATTTTAAATGTTAACGAACTGTTAGAAAGCCCATTGAAGTTACTAGATCCTGTCGAATATGTTAAACCCTTCTTTTTCGTCACCAATATGGAATGTGCCATCGAGGATACAATTGTCAAAATATCACTTGTGGGAACACCAATTGGCACCTTGATAGGTTTTTGGCAATTTTCTACGTTCCCTACCCCTAATTGCCCATATGTGTTAAATCCACAAGCAAATAATTGTGTCTTTTCGTTTTGATCTTGCATTTGTTTTTCAAACTCATTAGTTTTCATAGTTAGGAATAATCCCCACGAGATTGATCCACTATAAATTTTTGAAACATTATCAAAAATTAATACAGGCATGACAGAAGATACACCAATATCCTCACTAAGCAACCCTTTTGGATATTTTTAGAAATAAATTTAGAATTAAAATTGTAAAAAGTAATTAATATTCAAATTATTTCAAAATACTGCTAAAGCTCAAAAAAAAAAAAATTAAATAAAAACATTTTTAGTTCAATTTCTTTTTATATAATGTGTGATAACTCTATTTTCAAGCCATTTCATTTTAACAAACCCTTCAAAAATCAACTTTTTTACAAATGTATGAGGAATTTTAAGTAATAAAATTCCTTGTTCAAATCAAGCTAAAAAAAATTTAAAAAATGGAAAAAGAACCAAAAAATTAAAATTATTTTTTGAAATTTATCAGTACTGATAAATTGCAATTTATGTTTGGAAATTTTTACTTGATTTTCCCTTTTGAAATTTTTATACTCAACTTTGAATAAAGCATTTTATGAAGTCAAGTGTTAAGAAACTCTGTAAAATTAACTGTTCTTCAAAATATTCTTTGTCCTGGACTGTTTTATAAGAAACAGTTGGAAGATTTATAAAAATGGAAATTGAACTAAAAATTTTTTGAAATTTATTAGAATTTATCAGTATAAATAATAATAAAAAGGAGGGTTGGGGGTTTGTTCTGAATTTAATTTATATCTCATAAAAATCAAATACTACTTTAACATTCAAATATACATCATTTAAAAAAAAAAAATAAAAATAGGTATGTGCAATTGTCAATGAAAAAATAAATGTAATGGTGACCTGTAAATCTCCTAAAAAAAAAAAAAAAAAATGAATAAAGACATTTTATAAAGTGTGACCAAAAAAGTTACTAAGCATGTTACCATAAATTTGTCTATTTAAGTTTATCAATAGTGCTAAAGATACTTTTTAAAACTTTGAATACCACCCGTTTTAAAAAACTACAACTACGTGCTAAAGCTTGTGAATTCAACATTACCACCCCCGAAAAAATTTTAAAAGTAAAAAAAAAATGTAGAATCGATTTTAATTGTAAAATGGTAGTGAAAGGGAAAAATTTTTCAAATAATATTTTCTTTTTTTCATTGATCAATCAAAATATCTGAAGTTAAAATACCCCAATCATAATTAATACCTATTACTAAAATCTTAAATCTAATTTCACATGAATAGAGAAATCATATGAATAACAATTTCATAAAACCCAATTTTGATAATATTTACAATTAAAATTCAAATTTTGAGTAAATTGAACCTGCGTATATTTTGGTTTCATTTGATGTTTTGGATTATATTTTAATTTTAAGAATCAATCAAATTTTTTTTACTTTGTTTTTTTTTTTTTTCATTTTAAAATAAAAGTCCTAAAAATAACAATAATTCATTTAAAAAAAAGTGAGTTTTTTTTTTTTTATGAGATTATCATAATTTTAATACATTTTTAAAAGTTTTGTGTTTTAATAGAGTGAAAACTTGTTTTTTTTAAAAAAGGTACTTTTCTTTCCACTCCAGCTTCTACATCACATTTAAAGTTTGATTCATCACTTTTTTAAAATAGAAAACTTTAAAAAGTATTAAATTATAAAAAAATCTTTACTTTTTTAAAACAGCTGTGCCTTGAACTCCCTTTAATTAACATTCTTTGTAATCATTTTTATTGATTAATTTAATGTATTTCAACCCCTTTAAGGTATTTTCGAAAAAGCATAGTATTTTTTTTTTTACAATTCATAAAAAATCATATTTGTTAGCCGATCTATTCATTAATTGATACTAACAAATTAAGTTAAATATTAATACCGATTGAATTGATGACTATGATATTTATTTCAAAATATATACATTGAAATATTTCCAAAAAATGAAAAAAAAAAGAGCAATTTTTTTGGACAAAACAATGAACGACCAATTTCAATAAAAAAACTGGAAAACACTGAAAGGGTACAAAAATAATTTTTTAAATATATAAAATATATTTATATATTTTTAAATTCTATTGAAAATTTGTCAATATTAAAAAAGTTATGATAACGATTTTTTTCGATCAAAAAGAAAATAAAATATACCAATTTTCATCACTTAAAAATATCAGATACAATCGAGATCAGAAAATTTAATATCATTTTATTTATGTAATAACAGACTAACAAACAAATTGAATTGTTATAAAGAACCAATAAATGGTTGTTAATGATTTTGAATATTTAAATATTTTTATGGTGATTGGGTTTAAGAAATATATTTTAAAATAAATTCACCCCACTTTTTTGGAAATAGCTTAGAGCATTAAATATGAATAGCCCTTGAGGTATTTGAACATTGGAACACATGTGCCCACAATCTACTTGGATTTCAACCAACTTTTGGGGTTAGATCTTGAATTCTTTTTAATGGTTTCAAAATATTCAATTTTTTTTGTTTCAAATATTTTGGTAATTACATGATTAATTTTGCAAGATAAAATGTTTTTTTTGTTAAAATTCATATAGATCTTTTTCTCATTTTTTTTTCTCAAAAAATCAATAATTTAATCTCACAATATCTCCATAACCCTTTTTAAAAAATTGAATGAAAAGGATATTGTTTATTGTTTATGCATTGTATTAAGGGACTAGTAACTCTTATTTGTTTTTTTTTTTTTTTCGAAAGGTAATAGAGTAATTATTTTCAAAAAGAATACAATTAAACTTGATAAGTAACTTCATTTATCAACTTTAGAGAAATGAATTATCATTTTAAAAAAGTTTATTTTTCCCAAAGAAATTGTCAGTAAAAAGATCTTAGATCCTTTTTGTTTGGATTTATAAAATCAAATTCGAAAAAGAAAAATTTACAAAAACCTTTTTATTTTTGGGAAATCTCACTTTTGGTAATTTCTGCGAGTTTGTATGAACTAAAAATAACCTTGGAAATTTTAATCTTATTTTAAAAATACAATCAAAATAAATCAAATATTGAATCCTTGAAGATCTAGAATAATTGATTATTTATTTTATCAAATAATTTATTAAATTTTTTTAAATTTATAAGATTTGGTGATATTTGTTTTCAAATATCAAGAGTATAAATAACAAATTATTAGTATTAAAATCAGTTATTTGATCATACCATTATCCATTATTATTTTTTTATTAGAATTATTAATTTGAATAAATTTTATTTGTTTTAAAATCTTTAAAAAATCTAGAAATAATAATAAAGTCTATTGATAAATTTAATCATTGGGTTATTAATGAATCGGCCTAGATTAAAATTTTGTTGTTCAATTTTCCTCTGTTTGGAAATAATTTGTTATTTTTGTTAAGAAACGAATGTTTTTTAGGGGGGGTTCTTGTCTTTAATGGGTTGATCATTAAAGTAGGGACTTTTTTTTTTAATTCAAAAAAAGTTATTCTCTCATTTTAAAATTTAAAATTTCTTCATTCGTTAATAATTCATCTTATCTTTGAAATATTCCAAAACTAAACCAATATTTAAAAAGAGGTGTTCTTATTATAGTTGCCATTTATATGAGTTTTGGATATTCTTTCTATTGTCTCTCTTTGAAAATTTAGTTACTTTTGGCTTTTTTTATTTGTCAAAAATTACTTTTGATTTTTCAAAAAGTTTTTAATTTGACCAATAAATTTAAAAATCAAATTTTAGTTAAATAAACAACTCAAAATGATTTCTACTTGAGATGAAATTGACTTGGTGTATAAAAAAGAATTATTTCAGATATCTAAGAATAAAAATTATTGGATGTTTTTTGAGATTGGTGAATGGTATTATTTTTACAATAAACACCCTTTAATTAATATTTTGAAGAACTGATAATTCTGGCATTTTTCTTCTTATAATTCTAATAGTATTTGGGATAATAAAATCAAATATAAAATATTATCAAAATTGGATTCATTATTAAAGAATTTCACAAAAAAATCGATGCTGGTCCAATAACTCACTGAAAAAATTCAGATTGGATTATTAATTATTAATTATTTATAATGAAATTAAAAAGTATTTCTTTGGGGTTTTAAGTTGAATTTTCCAGGTTTTTAAAAAAGTATTTTGTGAGAGTATTTTTAATTTAATAATTTGGTTGTTTTTCTCAGAATTTTTTGTTCAATAAATTGAAAAAATTGTTTGGAAATGTTCTTTGAATCAAATATAAGCTTAATTTCAAAAATAGTGGCAGATTTTTCATCAGAAAAAAATTAGTTTAATTGTGTTTTTTTTTTAATAATAATGCATTTTACTAAATTTTTTAGAGACAAAAGCCAATATAGATTAATAAATAAAAATGTTGTATGATCATTGTATTTTTTAAAAGACAAATGAAAAAAGAAAAAAATAATAATAACAAAGTTTGCCACTAATTTTGAAATTTGGCTTATTATATTATTTTCAAGATTTAAAATAATTATTGAATTTTTTTTGAAATTAAGTTTATTTTTTATACTGGGTAATTCCAAAACTTAGGTGTTTCATTTTAAAGGGTATTTTTCTGGATTTCCTTTCATAGATAATAAGATTTCTTTCTTCAATCAAAGAAAATATTTTTTTTTGAAAGAATTTGGAAATAGGTTGGATTTTTGATCTTTTCCAAAAATGAGAAAAATGGATCAAAACTTTTAAAAATAATAATTCATTTATGTAAAATAGCATTAAAAGTAAGTTTGGTTTTGTAATAATCAGATTTTTACTTTGTTTTCAATTTCAAGATAGAGTAAATTTGCTTTGAATTTGTTATTTGATTTACATGAAGATTTTTTTTTAGTTTGCTCGTCCCTTAAATCAATTTACGAGTTTTTTTTATCTTCTCAAGTCAGCCAATATTTTTGTTGTAGGTTAAATTTTCGTTATGGGTTATAATGGAAAACACAGATTAGCTCCATTAGTGTCTTTGAAATACAATAAAAAAAAATATTCACAATAACAGCTAGACAGCAGAATACACGTGTTTTAAATGGGTTCAAAATTTTGTGTTGTGAGTGCGGATTATTTTCGCGTCTGTGTTTTGGAGTTAAATCGTTGTGTCAAATAAACAATCTCCAAATGATGGTCTTAATTAATTTTGTTGAAGAACTTTTCAAACAATGAATAATTTTGTTGAGGGATCGTTTGTTTTCCATGAAGAGAAATAGCGAAAAAAATTACCTTTTGAATTAAACCCACTTGCATAAAGCTTTCCGCCAGAACAAAGAAAATAATTTGTTGACTCACCAAGTAAAAGATCTGTGACAAACAGGCTCTTTTTTTTGAAAAAGTCTACTAATCGTGGTTTGTATGCGCTACATTTCTTTGTATCGAGAAACGGTAGTTGTTCAAAATTGTTGACGGTGCCAATGGAATAGACATTTCCTTTGTCTGTTAAAATCATATAATTCCAACCACCAGCCTGAATTTTTTTGATTTTTTCTTTTGGAAATGTATATGAGCGTGAAAATGAAGGGCTAACAAAAAGAATTTTTTTGTTGCTGATTTGTAAAATTGCATTTTTGTCTGTACACCCCGTAGTTAAAACTCTACTAACCTTCCGAAAGGGTTTTAATTTGCTAACGTAAGGAAGTTTTGATTTCTTATCAATTAGATAACTGAATTTAGTATTGCCAAATAAAAAGTGTAGACTCATCAAGGAATACAAAAAAATGAGTTGGGTTTCTTGGTTTATTGTAGATAATTTTCAATAAGATTGAGAGTATTGCAATTCTTTTATTGTTGAGGCTCTTTTGTTCATTAGATCAAAAGGGGAATTGGATATATTTGCAAGATTTTGAACATAATCTAAAGTATATCTATTTTAAGAAGACAAAGGAAATTTAAAAAAAATTAGAGAATTATAATTTTTAATATTGATCATTAGTAAAAAATCTAATAATTTATTGTTAAAGAAATTTAATATTACATTATTTAGAGCAATGTTAAACATGGTACACTAATATTATTACACATAATTACAACATACTTTAATGATAAATCATCTATTATGATGGAAAAACCTTCACAGGTATTATAATTGATAATAAATTGAAAACCTCTCATCTCCAAACCAAAATAACAAACCCCAAAATCTAATACAAAAAAATTTTATATCTTCTTTCCAGTGTATTAATGGTTCAATAACTTTTATTTATTTTTTCACCAATGATAATAGTTTTAATATTAGTATAAGGGTACAATTCAACACGTTTAACAACCTACATTTATCAACTTTAGATAAATGAGTATATGTTATTTAATAGAGTTCATTTTTTCCAATTAAATGTTCAACTAAAAAATTCAGATTACCTTTTTATTTTGTTTTTTGGTATAAAAAAAGATAAAGGATGGTTTTCAAAAGTTTTTATTTTTCGAATCTCTCTATTAGTAATTTATAAGAGTTTTTATTCAATAAATAACAATGAATCTTTAATATTACTAAAAAAATCCAAAAAAAATAAAATCAAATATTGAATCCATGAAGATCCAGAAAAAATTGAACCCTATCTTTTAGTACATTTGTTTCCAATTTTAAGGTACCAACTTTCAACGAAAATTAATTAACAAAAAAAAATTACAAATTAAATAAACAAAATTAGAATTCTAGTAAAATAAATTGTGAAAAAAAATTTTCAAACAATGTGCTTAATTTGAGCTTTTTTTAAATCTTAAATTTAGTTGAAGTTTGTGTCTTAGAAGTAAAATTTGCTGTGATTTCTGAGAGTTTAACTCAAAAAAGAAATTAAAAAATTTTTAATTATTTCAAAAATACAATAAAAATAAATCAAATATTTAACCTTAAAGTTCATAAAAAAATTGATCATTTCTTTTTTTTCAAATATTTATTAAATATCTTGAATTTTTCAAGATTAAGTAACTATATTTTTTAAAAATAAAAATGGGAATAACAATGAACTGTTATTATTAAAATCAGTTATTTGATAATATATATTATTTTTTCTTATAAGAATAATTAATTTGAAGGTGTTTTATTTGGTTTGATTTTTGTTTAAAAATTGAGTTATAATAATAAAGTGCATTGATATCTATTTAATCCTTTGGTTTTTACTTTACCCACTGAAATAAGTAAGATTGTGTAATTAATTATTGATTATTAATAATCAAATTAAAAAATGTATTTATTTGGGGTTTAATTTGGATTTTCCAGGTTTTGAAAAAGTATTTTGGGGGAATTTTTAATATAATAAACTAAATTTCATAATAAATAGCCGATATTACATCTGAATTGTGAATTATATTTGGTTATTTTAAAGTTTTTCCCCTCACAATGAAAAGTTTGAAAATAAATCATTTTTTCTCTTTTTTTATTTTTTCCGTACTGTTTTGTTAAAAAGGAAAATGAAAATGAAAATAAAGAAAGAAGTAACAGATAAATTAATAAAAAAATTGGTTTCAAATATGAAAAATAGATTAGATTTAATTATTCAAATGGGATGAGAATAGATAAATGGGTTTTATTGTTTTATAAAATTTTCTATTTTTTATTTAATACTTATTTCAAAATAACTGTACCAATTTTTTTTAATTGTTTTTTTTTATTTTTTTTTATTTTATTTTTAGAAGAAAAATAAATATCTCTTGAGTATAGAACTAACTATTAAAATAGAAATTTTTATATTATAATAGATAACTTCAATTATTAAAAATATTTTTCTTTAAATTTTGATTTTTAATGGGACAAGTATTTTGAAATGGAGTTTAGTTTATTGTTTTTTCCATATTTTTAATTTTCAACAAATAGAAAAAATTGAAAGAAAATAGTTCTTTGAATAAATAACTTTAATTTTTTTAGTTTAAACGAATTAAAAATGTACAAAAAGTAGATTTTCTAAATTTGGGTATTTTGGAACTTTCGAATTTTCTTTTTAAAGTTTATTTTAATACACTTTCTTGAAAAAGAATAAGATTTCTTTCTTCTTCAAAGAAAATAATGTTTTTCAAATTAATTTCGAAATATATTGGATTTTGAACTTTTCCAAAAATTAAAGAAAAATGGGCCTAACTTTTAACAAAATATAATTCATTTCTGAAAATAGCTTTGAAAGTAAGTTTATTTTTTTAATAATCATTTTTTACTTAGTTTTTTCAATTTCAACTGTTGTAAATTTTTTTTTAATTTGTTATTAAATTTACCCAGGGTTATAATAGCTAACCTCTCCCTTGATGGCCATTTTAGAAAAAAAAGGTCTAAACAATTTACACTTCCACAAGAAAATTGTATTTTAAAAAGTTAATTAAATAAATCGATAATAATTTGTGAAACATTTGAAGTGTATTTAGGATTATTTAAAGATTCTTCAATAAGAATAAAAAAGGAATAATTTTGGTGATTTTTTGGGATTAAAGACAACCAAATTAACTTTAAAAGAAAACCAAAAAATTAATACTGTAAATTGTAAAAGAAAAAGATCAAAAATTTTCATTCAACTTTCCCTAAAAATCACTGTACAAGAATTAAAATAAATTGTCAAAGTAACCAATTCTATCAAAAGTAAATTTAAGAATTTAAAATTCGTTTATGGAAATTAAAAATTTGGTTATTTTGCATGATTTTAATCACTTTTTTTAAAAAGTTGAATAAAAAATATTGTTCCATTTATATGGCAAAAAAAAGTCCCCACAATTTAACCTTAACCATCTGAAACTATACAAAACAGGAGTTTTGAATTTTTCTGGTAGTTGTGAATAAATTAAACAAAATTTTTTTTGGAAACTGAGAAAAACGAGATATAAGAGATTGTAAAATGAACAAAATAAAACAAGAGATCTATTCTTTTTCTTTTCCTTCTATTCTTTTTGAATAGGGAAAAGTTAATTTTTTTCAATTTGCAACTGGCAATATTCAGCACACACATTTTCGGTGAAAATAACCAAAATGGTGTACATTTACAAGAAAGAAGATCAAAACAGACTATAGGTATGTCAAATGGTATAGTCGAAGGTAACTAATTTTAAAAAAATGTTGAAAAATAAATTTTATTTTTTAACAAAAGGATTTTTTTTTTTGATTTTTGATTAAAATGGGTAATAAAAACAACAAAAAAAAAAAAAAACGACAACAAGAGAAAAAAAAAAACAAAAATATCAACAAACAACTTGTGGATGAAAAAAAAAACGAGAAAAATGAGTTTAAAATGCTTCTTTTAGGTAAAATTTTTGGCTTTGTGATCTTTTGGAATAACACACCCTTTGTTTTTTTCAAACAAAAAAATCTCATCACCTTCCGTTTTTCTCTTCTTTAAATGTTTTTTTTTTTTTCTTTTCTTTTTACACAGGAACTGGAGACTCTGGGAAATCAACCTTTGTCAAGCAAATGCAAATTTTGTATAAGGGCGGCTTTAATACAAAAATAGTTGATTTATATCGGAACATCATCCGAATTAACCTCAAACAGCATATGAAAATCCTCTTAAAGGCATCGGCGGACCTTAAAATTCAATTACCGAAAGAATCTGTCATAATCCAAAATAAATTTCTTGATTTAATTAAAAATTCTCCAGTGATGTGGAACGACAAAATTATCGAAATGATCAAACAACTTTGGGAGCAGCCTCAAATTAAAGAGTGTTACAAGTCTAGACACCACTTTCAATTACCTGACTCTTCAGCTTAGTAAGAAAATCCTAACTCTTCACAAATATTATCATTATTTTTTTTTTTTTTTTCTTCGGAGTGGAAATCGTTTTTTTTGTTTTCTTTTTTTTTGAAATCTACACCCCAACCTTTTTTATTCAACAAAAGTTCTCCCTTTTTTTCAATTTTTAATAAGAAAAACTTGTGTTTCTTGGAGTGGCGATGTAAAATAAAATAACACAACCACTCACCGCCTTCCTCCAAGAACACCACAATTTCTAATATTCTTTTCGGTAAAACCAAATTTCGTTTTTTTTACTCACTCACAAAAGCCAGTTTTTATTCAATTTTCTTAAAAGGTATTCCAGAAACAACACCTCACAAAAATCATGGTTTTGTCAAATATGGAATTTTTATTAAAATACAAAATCCACCTTTGATTGCTATAAAAAGCAAAACAAAAAAGATTTTCAAAAGGAAAAGGAAAAGGAAAAGGGAATAGCTGAAAAACTCCAGGGGCTCTTTACAGATCCATCTCAAAACTTTTTTATAACATCACTTTATTTTTTTGACAAATTTAAAATTTTTTAATTACCCTTTTATCTAATTTGTTAAAATACCAAAACAGCTTTTTTTTTTTTTTCCTTGATCAAGTTTTTTCCTTGTTATTATTTTGGAAGGTATACAACTTTTCTTTGTTACCATTTCTTTATTGTCATTTTTTTCAGAGTGGAAAATTACTGTCAAATTCAAAACCTAGATCCTAATTGTTTTTGATCTCCTACGATTTTCCAATTAAAAAATGAAAATCTTTTTCACTTGACAAAATATTTTTCTAGTTTATAAGTAGAAAGAAAACCCAAAGATCTTCTTAAAATCAAGTAAAAAGTCATGTTTCTAGTTCCCATTTATTTTACAAATGTTTAGTTGAATAAAGCCTAAAGATATCTTGACAAAAAAATTAGAAAAGATATTTCTAGTCATTAATTAAACTTTCTTTTCGAACTTTTGGATAAAATTTTGATAAGTTTAGTTTGATTTTAACAGTATTAGAAATATTAGTAAAAACAAAAAAATACATTCCCATTTGAGAGTTAAATATATAAACTTTGGGTATCCATTAACCATTCTAATTGCATTATTGTTTAAATATTCTCAATCTATCAATTTTAATACTTTGGTAAATGTAGAAATCATAAAAAAATCACAAATCTGAAAAAAATTAATTGATAGAAAATAACTGAAAATTGAAAATCCAATTTACCGTTGAACGAGAAAAAAAAAGTGAAGCACGGTTTTTCATTGGGAACATTAATAGAACCTGGAAATTAAAAAAGTAAAATAAATTATTAAAAGAATAAATAATTAAATAAAGACAAAACAAGGATTCAAAACAATAACAGTTTTTTTAATACTATCTTCTGGTTGGGTTTTTCTTTGATTGATCAATTATTAAAAATGTGTTGAAAAAATTGACTATTTTTGCGATCTCCAAAACCACATGAACAATTTCGATATATAAAAGAGATTTAAATTGTGTTTGTTGGTTTGATTGAAAATAATATAATGGATTATTATTTGAAGTTAATTGGTTTCTTCTTTTTATTGATTTTACTTTTTGTTTTTCAGGTTCTATTAATGTTCCCAATGAAAAACCGTGTTTCACTTTTTTTCCCTGTTTCACCTTTTTTTTCCACAACGGTTATTGTGATTATCCCTTAGATAAATTATGTATTTTATTAAAAAAATCTTTTCTGTTAATTACTTTGTTTTTCCATTCATGAAATAGAGTTGTATTTTCTTTCGAACTTTCTTTTGAATAATTTTATAAAAATTTTGCATTTAAATTTGGGAACTTTTTAGAAAGGAAAAATTTTTTTTATTAAAATGGTTTTGTTTAAATTAATGTAAATTCAAAATAATCAAACCCCTTTCTCAAATTAAAATTCAATAATATTTTGAAATTAATAAAAATGATTCTGATTTTAAATTTCAAATACCAGTCAATTAATTAGATTTTCAATTTTCAGTTATTTTCTATCAATTAATTTTTTTCAGATTTGTGATTTTTTTATGATTTCTACATTTACCAAAGTATTAAAATTGATAGATTGAGAGTATTTAAACAATAATGCAATTAGAATGGTTAATGGATACCCAAAGTTTATATATTTAACTCTCAAATGGGAATGTATTTTGTGATTTTTACTAATATTTCTAATTGATCAAAAATGAAATTGCATCCTGTTTTTGTCAACCATCCAGATTTTGGTTTTAGCGTCACTGTTGTGAAAAAAAAATGATCCACACTATTTTTTTCACGGCATTCAAATCGATTATTTTCAATTTTTAAAGAAAAAGAGAAAATCTTAATAATCATTTTTAAATTCTTTCTTATTCTTCAATAAACTTTAAAAGTTTTCCAGGTTTTGTTTTTTATTTTAAAAGTTAATAAAAAAAACACTAAAATTGAAAACAAATCAAACTTCCAACCAATTAATTCTCTAGTCAGAAAGAAACTTAATTTTTCATTATCTTATGACAAAACAATTGGATCTAAATTTAGTGGAAGATCAAAAAGACAAATAATTAAAAAAACTTTTTTAGCTTGGTGATCTGTTAATCTTTAAAAAATTGAAAAATGTTATGTTTCATGATTAATCAATGTTTTAAAAAACCATAAAATAAAATAAATAAAAAAAAGAAATATTTAGTTTAAGAGGTGTTCGGTGATGATATTTTTTTTCAAACTTTAGATTGAGAGAGATTTTTAACTTTCTCTATCAATACATTGCCAGTAATATTATTTTTTTTATTTTTAAAAAAAGCTTAAAATAATTTTTTAATTTTTAAAAAAAGCTAAAAATAATTTTTTAATTTTATTTTTATTATTATTATTATTCCGAAAGTAATTATAGAAAGAAAAATAACTATTAAAGTGATAAAGTTAATTTTTGATGTGTCCTTTTAACCAAAAAATGTTGTCTGAAAATAAAATGATTAATTCAAAATTTGATGAAATATTACAAAGAAATTGTGTTTATTTTAAATTAATAAGTGAATATAACCTGTTTTTTTCTTCATTAGGAGAGTTTCTATCTGACAAATGGTTCAAAATTAAAGTAAATTCTTTTTATTTAAATTCTTTCAACTAATAGATTTTTAATGTTTTTTGAGTGGTAAGGATATATAAATCCGATAAAAAAGTGAATAACAAAAAGTTTTAAAAATTGTTGTCTCAAACTTCTTGAAAGAATGAGACAAACTGTTTGAAGCAATTAATTTTTAATCTTTTAGTGCTAAATTTTTTTTAAAAAAGTCGTACAGATGATTAAGTTTTTATTTTCTTTTTAAATGACTGTGTTAATTTTTGAAACATTTTACATTACTTTCTCTGCATTTCGCAATTAATAAATGGAAAATTTTATTTCAATATCTCACAAAAATTGTTTTATCTTTAATTTGTTTAAAAAAACACAAGATCTTGACAATTTCGATGAGGGGGTTACTTAACTAAACAATTTTGTTTTTGAAAGACGGTAATATCATTATTTTATAAGGGATTGAACCATTAATCATAATTAAACTCGGTTTCCAAGTTTACCCAAATGAATTATTCTTTTTAAAGGATATAATTTTCTATTGCGGTCTTTCTCAAGAAGTGAAAAGTAAGGTTTAACAAAAACTGTTTTCAAAAGCAACTCGAAAAAAGTTTTATAGAAGAAATCGAAAAGTTTATTGAGCACTTTTTATAACTTTTTGTTTTCAATTTTTTAAAATTACAAGAAAATCATTTTCAAAAACTATGACCAAAAAAGCTTCAAAAGCCTCGATACAATTGATGACAAACTACAGTCGAGTCATTTCCAATTATTTATTAAAGACTTTTGTTTTCACACTTTTTTAAAACTACTTTACTACTAATTTTCAATCAAAAATATTAGATCTTTAAAATGAGAATTATTGAGTTAAAAATAAAAAATAAGAAAATTTGACAAAACTTATTTCATTTTTTGATTATCAAATTTTCACATAAACAAGCTTTGTTAATAAAAAAATGTTTTTTTTCTGGAAATAATATTAATTTTTAAAGTAATATTTTAATGAAAAATGGAGTTGAAATAACATACGAAAAATCGCAAAATGTTTATTTATTTCGAGAAAGGAGTAATTAAAGAAAAATTTCTCAAATAAAAAAAAGAGAAAAAAAAGAAAAAGATAAAAACCAAAAAAAAAAAAAAAAAAAAACTAGTTTTTTTAAATTCACTAAAAGGAATAAGTACATTTTACAAAATTTGAGTCACACAGTTTATATGAAACTGAATTATACAAATCAAAATTTTAACCAAATACATTAATATTTTAATAAATACATAAGTGAAATATATTGATAGTATAATATTTTTACATACCAATTAAAAAAATGGAAATCCAAAAAAAATAAAAAAATTGATCAAGAAAAAAGAAATAAAAATCATTTATTTCTTGATCTTATCTGTAACATTTGATACAATTACTTCTAATTAATTTGGTTTTGTTTTTAATTTCAGAATAACAAAACTTTAATTTGTAAAATTTTTGATTAGCAAATTACTTTTTATTTCTAAAGAATTTTCCAAAATGAATTATAATGCCCAATTTTGATTTAATTTATCTAATTCTTGTTATGATTCAGAAAATAGGATATTTATTAAATTCCTTTCCAGAAATAAAGATTTATTGGATGTGTTTGTTTGATTTTAAAATAATTTATTTTTCATTTAAATCGAAATCTCAAAAATAATTCTGAATGTTACTTGAAATTTTTTCTTGATTTTCTTTTTTCTTTGAGTTGGACCTTTTGTAGCTGTTTTTTTTTTGATTTCGATAATTCAATCCCTTTTACTCTCATCTTTGAAATAGTATTCTTTATTTTGGCTTGATTTGACAGAAATATTTGAAAAATAAAAATTTTGAAAGCAAATTTGTAAAAAAATGTTTTGTAAAATAATAATAAATAGTGATGAGGCGAGAATTCCAAAGTAATGACTTGTTTGGATTCATCCAAATTAAGAAGATAAAGATACAACTCTTCGAAAATAGGATTTGGTTGAAATTTTTTTTTTCATTCTTGATTTTAACAAATTTATTTTGAAAAGTTGATCTTTTTTGTTTGGTCTTCAAAAAGAAAAAATATTTGAATAAAATACACTTCTTCTCTGGTCTATTTTTTCTTTGGATTTTTCGTTTAGAATTAATTTCAATCATTCATACAAAACACATTTCTTAGATCCAAAACATAATTTAATAAAAAGCCAAAAATTTAATCAAAAAAAATGTTCAAAAAATTGAAAAAATTAAGATTCAACTCTGATTTACTTTAGTTTTTATTTCTTTTCACAAATAAAGTAGTGAATGGTGTTTTGGTTTCAAAGTTTCAATATCCATTGCACTCAAAAAATCTTATTTTCAGTAAGGTTGTTGCTTTTAAAATTTTTCAAAAATGGTAAAATGTATTTACTTTTTTAAATACAAAACCAAATATATTTTTAAGTCTGCGATTTTTGTTGTGTGTACCTGCTTCCCCAAAAGAAATAAATCATTTTTTTTTTGAAAATTAAAAAAAATTTCAATACATATTTTGAATTCTTTGCTTTTTGAATTTAAATTAAACTCCAAAAAATGTTGAAATATACATATAATTTCCCAGCTTTTTAATACTTATCTTTTGAACACTTGACATATTTTTTTTTTTGTTTTTCAAAATATTTTGTAAGTACGAAACAAGATAAAAAATGATCAAATTAATTTGCTTTATAAAATCTAAAATTTAATTTCTGATTTTTTTTCATTTATAATATTTTTCAATATTATATTTTTCAACATCTTTTTTTTTTTAGTGCAAATATCATCAATTGCAAAAATTAGATTACATAACAAAAATAATTATAAATAAATCTTTCAGATATCTTTATTGAATAACAAGCATTGATCATTTTTTATTTTAAATTTTTTTTTTTTTTAATATAAAATTTGAACAAGGATTCATTTAATCTTTTTGGTAAATTGATAAAACGAAATAACATTAATTTAAAACTTTAAATATAATTTAACTTTTTATTTTTTTTTCTTTAAATAAATAGTTTCTTTGATAAAATTGATGAAATTGCCAAAGAAGATTATCAACCAACACGAGACGATATTTTAAATTGTCGAATACCAACCACAGGCGTCAAAGAATTATCATTTAACGTGAAAAATTATATATGGAAGTAAATAACAAATTTTAATTATTTTTTTTTCAAATTGTCTCAATTAAGTACTTTATATTTATATGTTTTTGATACATTCCCATATATTTCTTCTTTTTTTTTTTTTTTTTTTTGAACTTGATTTTTTTTAGTTTGGTAGATGTTGGAGGTCAAAGAAGCGAAAGAAGAAAATGGATTCATCATTTTGAAGATGTTGATATTTTAATTTTTGTAATTGCACTTGATAGTTATTCACAAAAATTATTTGAAGAGCATAGCGTAAACAGAATGACAGAATGCCTTTCCGTCTTTGAACAAACTGTCAATAATGAATTTTTTAAAAAAAAAAGATTAGTAATTTTATTAAACAAAATTGATCTGTTTAAAGAGAAATTAAAAAAAGTCAAAATTAAAGAAGCATTCCCAGATTATGAAGGGGAAAACGATTTTGAGCATACGTCTGAATACTTTAAAAATAAATTCTTGGATATTGTTAATCAGAAGAAAAGGTCGGTCTCTACACATCTCACATGTGGCACAGATACGGCTATGGTAATTTTTTTTTCTTTGAATTTTTTTCCTGATTTTTTTTCATTTTTCACAACCTTATTTTCAAACAATTGTTTGTTATTACTTTATTTTGTTTATTTTTTATATATTTTCAAATAGATCGAGAAAATTTTTGATGACATTCGTGTTTCTATTATGGAAAAATTTATTTCAAGCTATATATAAACAATAATTTCAAAATTGCAAAAGATTTTTTTTTTATCTATTCCCATAAATTTATTTTATCTTCATTATTTATGCTATATAATTTTCATTTATCATTTAGTGATATCCTTTCGTACATATACGTTTATGTGTATGTAAGTATACATTTTTATTATAATTTTTTTCGATAATTTTCGAGAAAAAAGATTTATTAATTTATATTTCCCATTATTTTTTGAGGAAATACCTTTTTAACAATAAAAAAAAAAAATTCCACTGGATTCATTTTAATTTTTTGAGTTTGCGTTGGTCTATTTTTCACTTTTTTGCATTCCAAGATAAACTTTCAAAAATTCTTATTCATATAACATTATCTGCAAAATTAACTCATTACAAAAATAACCTTCATACAATCAATAACTTTTTAAAAAATTTTAATAAGTGCAACAATGAAAAAAATTATATTTCGATATTTTTATTGTATGTAGAGATTTCTCGTTTTTTATAAAGTCTTTTTCCCGAAATCGTGATGAGAAAATGATAAGTATGTTAAATTTTATCCGAAAAATATATTTAACCAATCAGAAACTTTTCAAAAAAGAAAACTTAATTGAAAATTTTATTTTTTGTTGGTGTAGATTATAACTTAGAAATTAGTAATTTTTTTGGTCAATTTTTTCAGAATAAAAATTCTTTTTGAGAAGTGAAGAAGAAAAAACAATTTAAAAAAAAAACAATTCTTGACATAAATTTCTTGAGGCGTAAAGCCATTATGATGAAAAATAATTTTCTGAAATGGAAAAAAAAAAATTTGTCATTTTTTTGAGTGTCTAATACCCATCAAAAACTAACCAAATTGTGGTATGACTAACTATAAAATTTCAAAAAATCAACTATTAAAAACAAGAATAATTTTAGAAAAAGTGTCAAGGAGAGGAATTCAGTTTTCATTTTTATTGTTTGAGTATTTTATTTTTGAAAATAAAAGTATTAGATTTTGTAGTTTCGCTCTTGATTACTTTTTGAGGTTTCAAAGATTTTTTTTTTTTTTTCATTTTTTTATATTCTCAAAATGAGTTATTTTTATCTCCTGAATGTTGCAAAATCCTTGCTCTGTCAAATATAGAGAGTTACAATATATCAATAAAATAGATTGAACTAAAATAAATTGATTATGTATTATAAGAAAACAATTTTTATTAAATTGAAGAGTATATAACCCTTTGGATAATTTAAAAACAGTAACAATTATTTTTTTTTTAAAATTTGATTTTTCAGAATTGAGATCTGTTTAAACTTTTTATTTATTATTTTAATATTTTTCATTGAAGATCATATAAACTTTATTTTTTGAATTTTTTTCTGTTAAAAGATGTACAATTTCACAATACCCTTTTTAGAGTTTGAAGCAATTCCACAAATATCAAGTAAATCTAGGGTAAATGGCTAGTTCTTTAAGTTGGTTAATATGTTGTATGTAAGAAAATAAAGATGATCTAGCCAGAAATTTTAGAAGGGCTCTTAAATGTTATTCAGATAGTTGAACCTTACCCACTCAGAAAAATAATTAATCAAAATAAGTTGGTTATTATCTATTATGTATTTTTCAAATTTAATCAGGATTAAAGATTGAAAAATAAATTAACAATTTTATGTTTGAATAGTAATCATCAATTTTTTTTTTACTTAAATGTTGGAAAAAAAAAAGTGTACAAAATATATATGTTTTTTGATATACTAACCAATTGGAAACAGTAAATTTTTTTTTTAATATATTTAGATATTTTCTTTCTTTTTTTTTACCTTTTATATATAATTCTTTTTTAATAGTTATTAATGGATACTTTCAAAGAATAGGAAGGAAGATCCATTTGTACATTATATTGTGACTTTTCTTTCCATTGATGTTTTATAGAATGTACTACAAATAGAAAGAGGAGATCGAAATAATTGTAAATGAATTTGAATTAATATATTGTGTTTAAACTTTGGTTAGAAATGTGAACTTCCTTTTGAATGTAGATAGTTCGATAATGATTTTAACTTGTTTAACAAGTTATGTGCACTTTTCCAAGTAATTTCATTTTTTTTTTATTCCATTTTATTTTTTATTAAACATAAAAAATAGAAATTATGTTCAGAAATAATTATTCTTAAATGAAATCTAAAAGAATTATTGAAGACCTCTAAACTTCATTAAAGTTTCACATTACACCTCACACTGGATTTGGCATAAGTAGTTTCTTCTAAAAAAAAATTGTTTTTATCAAAAAAAAAAATCAAAAAGTGATATATCACGTTTAAATATTTATCATTTTTGGACAATGACAGGTAGTCTATCATGAAAAAAATTTTTTAATCATGTGATGTACCTTAAGGGCATTAGAAAACACTTTCTCAGTTATAATAGGAAGGATAAAAATTAAAATTTTTTCAAAAAAACAAATTCAATTTGACAAAATTTTTATACAAAGTTGAATTAAAAAAGTTCAAAGTTGGCTAAAATGAATTGATATATTTATATTAAGAGAAAAGTGAAAACTAAAAATTACAATTTCTTCAAAAATTCTTCTAATTTAGAAATTCTTGAATATATCCATTGATTTCTAGGGGTACTCATCATATGATAAATTTCAAAAATACTGGATTAAAGAATTAATCCCAAAAAAAAAAATAATAATAAATAACAACAGAATAATATACTTGATATTATTCTAATTCAATAACCATTATTTTTATTTCCATTAGGTTAATGATAAAGGAAATTGTGATTGGTTAATTGAAATTTCTAAACAAAAATTTAGAAATTTGTTTAGTTAAGTATAGTCTAGTGTAGAATTGTAGAAAGTCTAGATTTTCTTGAATTTTCTGTTTTACATGTACAATTTATTGATTTTCCAAATAAATAAAACCCCCAATAAAAGCTAAAGGTTGACCAATTGATTATTTGAAAGAAACAGAAATATCAAGTAAACCAAACGTAGTTTTTTCAAAATTCAAAAGAATTGAGAAAAATCAAAGATTTTACAAAATTCTTTTACATTCTAGATAAGCTAATAGTGTATTTTTTTTTTAATTCTTGCTTTTGTTTCACAAATTTCGAGATTTTCTAATAAAGTCTGAAATATAGAAAACTGAAGAAAGGTTAAAGCATTTTTTCAAATTTTCAAATGAATAGAGAAAAATAATTGATTTTTCTCAAAAAATTTGAATTCTCGAAAAGATACCACCAATGATATTTATCATTAATATTTTCTCTCTTTCTCTCTGTTTCAGCTGTTATTCGAAAAATAGAGCATTGTTAAAATTATTACGTATCATTTATTAAAGAAAACAGTTTGTTATTCAAATAAACTCAAAATCATTAATTAAGTGTTTTACTAAATTTTTTGCCTTCAACAAACATTTTTTTTTTTTTTTTTCTGGATTAAAAAGTTTAAAAATCGTGGGTCTTTTACTAACAATAATTAAAATAGCCTCAAATATTGGAATTTCTCAATTGTATATGTTATTGTGAATAAAATTTAAGGTTCACGATCCCTGAAACTATAAAAAATATTATCTTGTATTTGGCAACGTGACATATTATTTTGGTTTTAGCTGATCTATCTTTTGATTTATTTCTGTTTTAATATTTGTTCAAATAATGAATTTCTCCCCCCCACCCAATAAAAAAAAAAAAAATTGGGTTGACGAGTATACTGCCAATAGGTTGGTGGGTCTTTAAGAATGAATTTTGATTTTTCTGTTTACAATTGATATATTTAGTTCCCTTTAACTTAATTACCTAAAAAAAAATACTAATAATTTTTTAAAAGTTCCTAATAAAACCAAACCTAAGGTAAAATTTCAATTAAATAAACCCCAAAAATCAATATTTGTTTCATACTTATCTGCGAATATATTCACCTTACAGTCTTAAAATTGGATTTCAAGAAAAGAAAAAACTTTTTTAACAGTATTAAACCACTTTTAAAATTAATACAAAGTTGAAGATCGATCAGATAAGAACGAAAATAACATGTCACGTTGCCAAATACAAGTCAATATTTTTTATAGTTTCAGGGATTGCGAACCTTAAAGAAATTTAGGTATGGTCAATTAAATATTAACTTTTAGCTAACTTAAAAACTTCAATTTTCTAATAAAAGGCTCGACATAGGTGCTTCCTTTAAGCTCCGAGTTTTAGTTTATTAAATCAGTTATTGCTTCAAAAGTCCACACATCACAGTAATAATCCATTATTTCAACTGTAAACAATAATACTTTATAATTACTATTTTGTGGTTAATTGACATTTAAACACTTGAACAAGAAAAAAAAAACTAAATTTTCTAAAAAATTAATTAATTTGTAAATAAGAGATCTTATTCACTTGAGTCAAATCAAAATGACTGTATTTACAAACGATGTTCAAAGTCTTATTAAAATTTCCTTTTTCATTTTTGATTTTTTTTATTTTATTTATTTATCAGATCTTTATCTCAAGATTCGAAGAATTTGTTCGCTATTTGAAAATAAATATTTAACCATTTCTCCAAATTATCAAAAAAAATTCATAAAAGAAAAAGCAAAATAATCAATACAATTAATTAAAAATCAACATTTTTTAAAAAGAATCCAAAACATCAATATGGAGATGAAGAAGAAATAAAAAGACTTTTAACAAATCTTATTCATTTTTTTTAAAAGTCCAATTTTCCACTTCTAAAAACTTTGTAAATATTATCAAATATGTCCTTCTATAAATGGACAATGGGGAAAAGTTATTCAATTGAAGACATTCAGCAGATCAATATGGAGGTTACTGAAAAACAAAACGGGTTTTTCAAAATGTCAAAATTTCAAGATCCTTTATATTTTGAAGAGGGCTTTTTTTATCTTGTCAAGGCAATCCAAAAGCTTCAATCAAAAATAACAGACAGGCCCGTTTTGGTCGCAATTTCTGGCCCCTCTGGAGGTAATTATTTGGTTTCTCCAACTCAAGGAAAATAATTATTTCAGATTCCTTTTATTTTTTCTGATAAAAAATAACAAAAAAAAAGTTTCTTTTTGATTTTGGGTTTGATCACTAAAACTTTTCCAATTCTTTCTATTTTCTATTAAATTGTTCCCTCTTTTTTCAACAACTACTCCTCAAATAGCCGGTAAAACAACTTTAGCAAATAAAATTCTTGATTGTAAGATATTTTTTTTAAATGACCCCTTTTCATTTACCCCCAACAAACAAAATGGAAATAGTATTTGTTGGGGAATTATTTGAACGGAATAGGAATTAGCTTTTCCAAAAATAAAAGTCAAAAGATCAAAGGAAAATTTTAACTTTTTGAAATATTAAATCATGTCTTGTGGAGATCACTTTTTTAAATTGGAACTTAAATCTATTTTTTTTTTATTATGGACATTTTGGTTCTTTGTAAAGTCTGAATGAAAATTTTGTTCAATTTTTTTTTTTCTTCAATTATACAACTGACACCACTAACAAAATCAAAAAAATCAAATAAAATCTAAACTAATAAACACAAAAACAAACCAAATTAACAAATTTCAAAGTTTTTAGTCAAGCTATTTCGCTTTCTATGGACAACTACCTCGACACTTCAAAGCATGTAATCGACGAAAATTTTGATGACTACAGATTAGTTGATTTCGATTTATTAAAAAAGAATCTACAGGAATTGATCGAAGGAAAAGAAACAAAAACCCCATTATATGATTTCAGAAAGTCAGGAAGATATGCGTATGAAACTATCAAATGCAAGGGGGGTGGGATTGTGCTTCTAGAAGGGATCTATGCGCTTCATGATCAAATAAGACAATTTTTCGATTTTAGGGTCTTTATCTCAGGTGGGGTTCATTATGATTTAGTGAAAAGAATTGCGAGAGACATTTCAAGAACCGGCCAAACACCCAAGGAATCATTCCAACAGATTGCCGAGACTGTGTACCCAATGTACAAAGCATTTGTGGAGCCAACCATTAAATATGCACATCTGAAAATCCTGAATCGGTTCAACCCCTTTGCAGCCTTATTAAACCCAACTTACACATTGAAAACAACTGAAAAGATCACCGAAGAGGTTATCTTAAAGGTATTGGGCTTGGATGAAAAATATAAACCAAAATATAACCAATACAACGACATCTATTTAAGGCCACCATCAGACATTGAATCAGATGAAGAGTCAAATTCAGAGAATAACTCAGACTCAAATAGTGAAAAGAACAAAAAAGAAAAAGAAAATGAAAAGAAGGAAAAGAATACGGAAAAGAATAAAGAAAAGAAGAAGACAAAGAATGGGGAAAAAAGTAACAAAAATGATCAAAACCAAGTTAAAAAAAAAAAACTTCAAAGAAAAAATTCCTTTGGTGGCAGAAAATCATCATTTGTTAAAGACTATATCCGTGTAAGAAACAATATCTCAAGTGGTACATATGAAGCACAGTTTTCTCAGATATTACAGCAAGACGATTTTATTATCACCCCAACCCTAGATTTCGAAGTATCAGTGAAAATTTTATCCGGGTTACTGTCTTTGGGATATCATATAGACGCAACAATAAAAAGAAAATTAAAAAGATTCTCAAACGGAGAAATTACAATCGATGTCGACACCTTTGTCCAAATGAAAAATATCACATATGTCCAAATTAAAGGGAAAAAACGGGAAACCGTTGAAGAAATAGGTAACCTGCTAGGGCTTGAGGGGAAATATGTAAGAAAAAGTTATATCGAATTATATTTTGATTACACAGAAGAGAAAATTAAAACAAGAGAATTGAAAAAGATAAAAAAAACAATGAAAAAATAATCTTGTTTGGCAGTGATCAATTCTTGAATTTATTGCCTAAAAAGATAATTGAAGAGTACACAACTATTTTTTTTTTTTTTTTTTTGTTAAAACCCATTTTAAGAAATCAGTACATTCCAATAATTCTTAAAAAAGAAAAAAAATTATTTGAGTTGTTAAAAAAAAAGTTTAAATGTATTTAGTAACTTATTGATCTATTCAAAATATTGATCTTTTTTATTTTTAATTATATTTTAATTTTAATTTTTATTTTTATTTTAATTTAGCACCCTTCTTCTTTCCAAATATTATTGTTATTATAAATTAAAGTTCTTTATGATCGAATGATTAAAAGATTTTATTATTTTAATTTTTATTTTTTTTGTAAAATTTCAGGTATCGTTGTTTTGTGAAATCCCATCACAAGACACCGAGTAAACATTCTTACCAGTACAGGCCCAATCTTAGCAAAATACCTGGAAAGTAGTGTTCTGTTCATTAAAGTTCAATTGTCGTTTTTTTTTTTTAGCTTGCTTCAGTCGATTCGGTTTGCTACAATTTAATTCTATGAATATAAAATCTAATCATTTACACCTAAACTTCAATTCAAAATTCTGCTACTCCTACCAAAATACTATTCTGTAAAAAAAAAAACTCTTATTAAATAAATTTCTCAAAGAAATACCAAATTAGACTCATACACTAATTAAAATGTTAACAATTGTTTATAAATTGCAATACCCACAAAAAAAAAATAAATAAATATCAATACTACTAAATCATTGATGGGTAAAAAATATGGGGGATGGGTAATCTTAAAAATTTCATTGGTAAATTTGTTTAAATTCTATTAGGATTATTGATCAATCCAAGGGTCAGAAACTTTCAACTAATTTTATTTGATTTACTCTATTCAAAAGAATTCAACCTTAACATAGTATCAACCATTGAAAAAAATATTTCGATCAAACAAAAACAGGAGACGTAATTCGAAAAATGAAATGAAAACAAAAAAAGAAAAGATGAAAAAATTATTTTCATATTTAAACAATTACAATAATACAATTTTATTCAGATTGGAAATAATTTTGTTTTTTGATTGAATTGTCATGATCTTATGATAAATTTTTGGATTTAAGTATATTTGTACACAATCTAAACTAAAAAGTTGATGAATTCTTGAAATGTTTTTTTTTAATTGTACCTAATTCAGATATATATATATATATATAAGGGGTGTATCCTTAAAAACCTCAAAAAACAAATTTGGAAAAAATGAAAAGTGGAAAAATAAAATTGATGATAATTTTTATTAAATAATAATTCACCAGATTATACTCTTTTAATTTCGATATTTAGGTAGATAAACTTTGTTACTGTTAAAGAGCAACAAATTTTTTTTTTTAACTATTATTTATTTTGTAATAATTGTGTTTTGAAGAACAAACAAATGGAAAACACAACACCAAAGAATCGTTGGTATCGTTCTAAAATAAAAAAAATTAAATGAATTATTCTCTTAAAAATTAAAAAACTCAAATTTGTAAATAATCTTATAGAAAAAAAACAAAATACTTGTTTAACAACTCCTTATATTTTATATCCTTTGTATATCATAAAGATCATAATTCTTGTTGGGAAAATCCAAATAAAATCTTTTCTTTGACCATATACTAAAAAAAGATACCGAACTGATCATGACGAACCCTTTTTCAAAAAAAATTTTTAAACTTGTTACTGTCATTGGTTGGCAAGTTTCTTAATGAAAAATACCTGAATTTTGCAAAAGCCTAAATCAAAAAAATATCGGTAGTTGTAAATTTTCAAAACTACTCAACACCATAATAAGGGAGAACTCTTTGAATAGTTGTCTCTAAAAAAGAATATTGAACTCTTGAAATAATTCTTTCGAATAAAAAATTTCATTTTTTTAATTTATCAAAGTTGTTCTTAATGAAACTCGGATTAACATCAAAATTAATAATCTTAGCTAGTCTGCTTGCGTTGGGTGTTTTACTTGATGTTTTAGCAAGTTTGCTTTACGGTAATGAATTGCCTTTGATCTCGATAGCCTTTTATGTTCTTGCACCTCTTCCAATTATGTTTTGTGGGTAAGCTTCCTTCCTTGTTTTGTTTTGTTTTGTTTTGCATTGCAAACAAAAATCGAAAGCAATAAGTGTTGAACAAATACTTCTTCTTTTTTTAATAATTATTCTAAAAATAATAGCGGGGAGTCAAATGATTTTATGCAAGAACCTCGATTGTAAGCTTTGAATTTTTTTTTTTTAATTTTTTTCTTCTTTTATTAAAAGCATTTTTTTTTTATGATAAGATCGTTTTTAGTTCCCGCTGTATTAAAATGTTACAAATCATGGAAAAACACAAACTACGTTCAGCAACAGTCTCGCTTTAAACAAAGCATTTGATTAAGAGTTTCCCAGATCTTTGAGTCAAAGAAGTGTTTTGAAAATGGTTTATTGAAGAGCGGTATTGCAATCCTTCAAAGATTTTGTTTCCAATTCTTTGATTTTCTTTTTCATGCCTTTGAGTATTTCTTTAAAAAAAATTGGACCTTTCAAAGTTTAAGGTTGGTGCCTTCTCCATAAATTTCAATCAAACTTTAGAGTATTATACTGTATTACTCAAAAAATTGATTTTGGATCTAAAAAAAATATTCTCAAAAATGTTTTCAAATTGCTTACAAATGTAAAATAATTTTTCACTTTAAAAATGCATCCAAAAGGTGGGTTGGTTTTTATGATCATTGAAAAAAATTTGTTTTCAATTTTTTTGTTGGTATTTTTTGTAGTTAACTACAAATATTGTGGAGATCAGAAAATAATATTCTATTACTATCATTTTTCAATTAAGAAACAAATATTTTTATTTCAAGCTACAAATTATTTGGTTGATTATTAATCGACAAAAAGGTCTAACCATTTCACAAGCTTAATTAAAAATGAAAAGGATATCTAAAATGGTTTTTCCGTTTTGGACTTGGTCAAATTTTTATTTTTTTATTTTGAATTTTTCAAGAAATTAAAAAGAAACTCTGTTTCAGACAAAGGGGAATTCAAAAAAAAAACATTTTTTTCAAATATCAATTATTTTATATAATTGACCTTTGAAGAAAAAATAAGAAATAAGCAGAATAATACACATCAAAGAATTGTTGATATATGTCTGATTGAAAACTAATTAATCAATAAATTTTCTTAAAAATTGAAAAACTCAAATTCTTAGAGACCCCTATTGAGAAAAACAACAATGTTCGTTTTGAACTTCTACTGGTATTTGAATAATAAATAGGAAACATTTTTCACTTCATTTTTCATACTTTTCTTTTAGAAATCAAGTTCCCAAACGAAGTGTGTTGGGATTTGTGGTCTCTATTTGAAAAAGGAAATGAAAATGAAGTAAAAATTTTTCACATTTATAAAACAAATATCATGATCAAAGATCGAATAGAATTGCAATAGAAATCAATATGATTTCCCAACAATCATTTCCATGGTTTCAATAACCTTAGAATAACACATTTTTACTAAGTGACTATTGATTTTGCAATAAAAAAATTTTTTTGCAACTGAATTAGGTTTTAAAAAAAAATCGAATAAAAAAAAAAAAAACGCAAAAATGTGAAAAAATGATTTCAATTTTGAAAATTTCCAAAATAAAATTTTTCTTCTAATATCTATCCAAACCCTTTAAACACATGTATTTCACCCATTAAAATTGGGCCCCTTTGACTGAAAAATAGTTTACTGTCATTTCCTAAATGAAAACTTTTCTTTCAAATTCTCAAATATTTTTCTAATTCTTAATTTTGAAAAAATACAAGATCTTTTTAAAACAATTTAAAAATGAAAATTTTATAGATTTAATATGGTTTTTCTAATTAAACTTTTTCGTTAATTTTGATATTTTTTTAATTTGGATTCAACAGCACACAAGTGTAAATATGAATGGCTTAAAAGATAGTATTTTTTGAGATAACGAGAAGTATAATCGTCTTGATCCAGAAATTGGGAATAGAGATAGATATAACGAAACAAATTTTTAAATTAATCATCATTTTAATATAAAAATAGATACTAAATTACAATTATTTTATTTGAAAAAAATTTTTTAAAACAAAATAAAACAACTGAAATTTTTTTTTTATTTTTGTATCAAAATTATGATTAATTTAAAAATATTATTAAGCATTTAATCAACTAAACTCCATGTGTGTAAGAACAAAATGAAAAAAATTGCAAAATGTGAAAAAGTGCAAATTTTCCACATTTTATGCCAAGTCCCAACTCCCAACTCCATTCCAATAATTTTGACCCTCAAAATCAAAAATAGGTAAAAAAATAACCACAATTTATTTGTATTTTTGCAAAAACAAAATCTTAAATCACGTCCAATTTACTCAATATCAATGTTTTTAACTGTAATCATTTTTATCCAAAAGAGAAAATAAATCAAAAAAAAAAAAAAAAATCTCAATGTCCAAAATGATGAAATGAACAAAAGAAAAAAAAATCTTTTGATAAATTTGTTGAAAATTCTATTAACAATTATCGATCAATAAAAGGTTTAGATACCATCAACTAATTTAATTATTTTTTTTCTATATATAGAACTTGACTGTAACTCAATATAAATCATTTGAAAAAAATATTCTTGATCTAACAAAAACTATTACCTAATTGCAAATAAAAGAAATTAAAAAAAAAAACAAAAAACAAAAAAATCATAAAAATATTGTTTGTAAAATTAAAATTATTTTCAAATTGAATCAAAGTGTAGTATTCTTATACGTTTAACTGTTTTAAATGTTCTGAAATTTTGGAATTTTAGTTTAATTTGGAAAGTCCTTGGCATTATAAATAAACAAAATTGATTTTAAATTTATTTCGATTTGTTAGAGAATTCCGAAAAAATTAAAGATCAAAAAAATCATTTCTAATCAAATTTATAATTGGGAATATAAACTATATTTCAAAATCATTGGCCCATTAAAAATCAAATTTTGAAAATAAATATTTTTATAAATTGAAGTTATCTATAATACTAAAAAAATTTCGATTTTAATATTCAGTTCTATACACTAGAAATATTTGGTTTTCATCTAAATATAAAATAAAGTAAAAAGTAAAAAAAAAGTAAAAACAAATTGGGCCATTTATTATGAAATAGAGTTTATTTTAATTTCCTTTATACATATAATCTATTCATTGGGTGTATGTTGTTTATTACATTGATTTACAAAATCGGCAATACATAAAATTCAAATTGCCCTTCAAGTTTTTGAAAAAAAATTTCACAATCTCGCGGTGTCAAACTTTAGTTTATTATTTTCTTTCAGCTGAATAAAAAAATTTTATAATCAACTTGAAACAAATTCGAAAATTTTTTAAAAAAATTTTATATTATTATTATTATTGAAGAAGTGTAAATTACACTCTAAATGTACTTTTACTTAAATTTCCTTAAAGAGAATTTAAGCTTAAAATCATATATTTCACAATTTTTCAAGGGAAAGACACTCCAAAATTATTTTTATGTTTAAAAAGTAAAAAAAAAATAATTGAAAAAAAAGAAGAAAAAAACTAATAAGAAAAAGAAAAAAAAAAAAATTTAAAAAGAGTTTACAAGAAGCAATTGGTAAAAAATAAAAAAAAAAAAAAAAACAATGCTATTATTAATTAATAACACTCATGATCACAGTCACGATCCTTTTGGTTAATTTATTTTTAATTTGATCCTTAATTATGAATGTTCATTTAGGAGGTAGTTATTTAATTGTTGTAATTTCTATTTTTTTTTTTTAACCCTTGATGTTTTTTGCCTTTGCTTTTTCTTTTTTTTTAAGTTACTCATACTGTCATGTTTCGGTATCCCGATATTAGGAAGTAACAATTTGGGCTTTTATCTTTGTAACTCTTCTTCCCAATATAAAGAAAATTCAGCTCGGAGAAAAAATATAAAAAAAATAAAAAAAAATAAATTTTTACATTATCAAAATTTTGGAAGAATTTCATTAATTTTCAAAAAAAAAAAAAAAAAAATGTTAATTAAAATTGAAACGTTCATCATTAAATAAAACAGTTTGTTCCATAGTATGGTTGTTTTATAATGATGAGGGATAAAAAGTGAAAAACAATATAATTTTGGTATATCCAATATTTTTGTCCATTTTTATGGCTACTTTTGAAAACTTTTTCCTTTCAATTTTTCACTGTTTCCTTGCGTTTTCAAATAAAATAACTTTCATTAATTCATAACAAATGTTAATCAAAACTAACCTGCCTTATTTTTTTATATTATGTATATTTTATATTTTAAATATTATATTAATACTTAGTGGTTCAAAACAAGCGGCTTATTTTCTTTCTGGAATTATGTTGGTATCAAGTATAGCATTTCCAAGTGTGCTTGCTCATAATGACGTTATTAAGACAGAGGCATGTATTTTAAGTGTTGTTGGTGGTGGTATTATTTTGGTTACAACAGGAATCGTTTCAAGATTGTTTACAACTCGAGAATATGATGATTATCAAGAATTTTAAAATAATTTAACCTCCTTTAAAAAAATAAAAAAAAAAGTATCTTAAAATTAAATTTTGATAATAATTTAATCGTTAACCTTTTCTAGTTTTTTCTCCTTTTAGCGTTTGCGGAGGTATTAAAACAAAATTTTAATTTTTTTTTTATCAGTGAAAAAAAAAAAAAACAAATAAAATGTTTTTGTTAATCAGGTCTTTTTTTGTTTTTATATCTTTGGTGGAGATTTTAATAAAATTGTAAAAAAATAAAATCGTTTTTTTAATATTTATTTTTTCTTTTCCCAATAAGATCCATTTAACATTTTTTTAATTGTTAATATAAAATTATTTCTATGAAAGTTTAATATATATGTATAAATATATATAATAAAGGGGGAATATTAAAACAGTTTTTTAATTTTAATTTTTAAGGCGTTAATTTGATTTAAATAGTATTAGAAATTTAAACATTTTTGAAGAATTTGGTTTACATAATTATCAAATTCATATAATTATATTTTTTTTATTGTTATGGATTGTGTTTCCACTTGAAAATGTGTTGGGTTATTGTTTTTTTTTACTTTCAATTCTCAAAAAGAAAATAGATTTTGAAGAGATTGGACAAAAAAATACTTGTATAGAAGTTAAAAATATACACAAAAAGAAATTAAATAAACAGATCTTTGAATGAAATTATTGAAAAATATATGGATTTAAATAATTTCCAAGTACAAATACAGTTTTTTTAAATATTTCAAACTCGTAAAAGAAATTGTTAAAAAATGGCTAGATTGTCCACAGGAATTATTTTTTGTTTATATGATTTCAAATGGAAATGATAAAATATTCAAATGAAATTATGAAAGGATCAAAAAAGGCGAAAATTGTAAAAAGTTCATCTTTCTCCCTTTTCTTGTAGATCAAATACCCGTATCTAAATATAATTGGGATTATTGATCTCTGTACTGTATACTTTCTTTATACACATTCCACCTTTTTCTGTTGAAAATGGAGTACTTAATAAATGAAGGGATAAATAATCCATGTTTCATAAACTGTTTTAGAGTTACTGTGTGTAATGTGTGATGGTTTAACTGTGTTAAAACGGCTTGAAGGAATTAGAAGAAAAAATTTATTTTATAAATTTCAAATTTAAAATCATTTTTTTAGATTTTTTCTTTTTTCTTCAAATTCTTCATCCTTTAGCAATTTTTTTTTAAATTTAAGGTGGATAGTTATCAAGTAAAAAAACTTCATTGTATTAGTGTAGTTAAAAAGGTTGAATTAATTTATTTATTTAGAGAAATGGGCAATTAAAGAAAATTTATCAAATAAAAAAAAAGAGAAAAAGAAAATTAATTAATATATTTATATAACAAATAATACTATCATTTTCATGACCAGGTAGAACCTATCCACTGTCGTTAGGTTTTCCAGGGTTTGAAAGAATTGAGTAAAACCCTTGATTTTACTAAATCCTTTCTAATTCGGGAAAACCGCTTTAAGATTTTTTTTAATTTGAGAAATAAAAAGAAATTTTCGAAATTTTCTTTTTATTTCTCAAATTAAAAAAAAGCTAGGCACTCAACGACATGTCCCCAGAATACACAAGAGGAGCAAAAAACAGATAGAAATATTATTTATTACAGATAAAAATTACACAATGTGTGATTAATAATTGGTATTCCACGAGTCTCTGGGTGGAGAACTCAGTGCCCGAATTGATAAAAGGTTGAAATTATTCTAAATAATTCAAATTTATTTCTATTATGATTTTCTTGGATCAGGAATTTAAGATCAAAATGCACATCGTTGTTTTCTAAAAATAGGGTTACCTAAGACATTTGGTTTATCAATTTTTTAGAAAATATTTAAATTGGTTATATTTAATTCATAAATATATCAAATATTTCTCAATATAGATTATTCTATTTGTTTCTTATTTATTCTTCAAAGGTCAATTATAAAAAAAAATAATTGATATTGGGGAATTTGTTCAGTTTTTCTGGAAGAAGCAAAGTTAATAATAAGATGTACCCAAATTATATTCGCTTGAATATAATTTTTTGATTCATTTTTATCTTGAAAATATAGATGAAATGCTTTTTACTATTTTAGTGAATAAAACTTTTGAATTTTCAAAATAAAAATTTATTATTTAAATTTTGAACCTTTTTGACAATTTTTGAGAAGACTAGAAAATGTTGAAATTAGTTTTTCTCCTCTAAAAGTGACAAATTTGTGGATTTTATTACTGTGTGTTCCACTTTTAAGACACAAACTTTCAACAAAAACCAAGGAAAAATAAAAATCTTAATTTAAGGCATAAAATTCAGATTCTAATTAAAATAATTTGTGAATAAAAATTCCAAAAAAATGTACTTTAATTTGAAATTTTTTCATGCCTTAAATTTCGTTAAAGTTTGTGTCTTAAAATTCGAACTGACTGTATGTGTGTTTGGAATATTCTTGAAAATACCTAAAAATGGAAAATACCCAAAATAATTTTAACCACGAAAAAACACATTATGAACAACTTCTAAGAAACTCTAGTGTCAATATACTCAATTTAACGGTAAAATAACAATTTAACTTTCAGATAAAATATATTTTTTTGAATTTTCTACTTTAAGACCGTATAAAGAGTTTTTGGTGCTTTTTGAGTGTATTTGAGTAATTGTTGGTACTTATTAGGGTAAGTGTATATGTATTCTTGGGTTTTGGTATGGGTTGTTTTAGTTTCAGCATTGTGTGTGTTTGTGTGTTTTGGTTAAACTAGTTTTTTTTATAAAATGGGGGGGGGGGGTTAAAATAAGGTTTAGCTTGGGTCACCTTGGGAAGGGTATGGGTCTGTATGAATGATTAGATATTACTCGGTTATTTTTGAATTGGTGTTAAGATTAAAAAATTATGGGTAATAATATACAATTAGAAAAATTTTTTACAGGTACATTTTCTCTCATTTGTTAATACTATTTCGAAATGAACAGAAATTTTACCGTTATATAAGATACCAATCCCTTTCACACAAAATGGGTTGAATAGTATTCACTAAATTTTATTTTTTTTGAATTCTTGATATTTTCAGATCAAAAAATTTTTTTCTACAATAAAATTCCAAATCTGCATTTAAACATGAGTAATATTGGCACGAGGGTTTCTTAAAAGTTGTTCAAAAAGTGTTTTTAGGGTTTATAAAAATTTCTGGTATTTTCAATTTTCGGGTATTTTCGGAGAATATTTGATCGTTTCCTACTGTAATATAGAATGGATTATTCTTGTAAGTTAATGTGTTTGTTCTTTTAATTGATTTTCCTTTTCGTTTTTAGGTTATATTAAAATTTCCAAGAAAAAATGGTACTGAACTGTTTTTTAGTAAATGATAATTATCGTATAAAAGATCTTATTCAACAAAAAATTATAGTGCTATTATTTTTCAATTAAAAAATGAAAAATTTTTAGTTCACATCCCAAAATATTTATTTAGTTTATAAGTTGAAGAAAATCCAAAGATTCATACAACATCTTTTAGAAATGATTTTTTTAGAGATTTAATTAAACTGTGGTAGTTAACTCTAAGATAAAGTTTTTACTCTGCTAATATGATTGTAACAATAATAATTAATAGACATATTGGAAATTGAAATAAAAAATTTCATTTATTAATTGGAAAATAATAGTATATTCTTAAGGGTTTATTCTCTATTATTTTTTTTTTTTTTTGATCAAGTTTCTAAATAAGGATTCCTTATCTAGAAATATGTTTAATATGAAAATAAACAGGGTCTTTCAAATCGAAGTAATTGACAAAAAATTTTCTCTCGCTCTATTAAATTTAGGTAAAAAATATTAATAGAGACTAGTCCCTTAAAGGAAATAAAGTAAATTAGGGGGTAGAACTACAAGTTCATTCAACATGGTGAAGTTTCCCCAAGATAAAAATTATGTATTTCTTAAAAACTCATGAGCATAAAGAAGATATTGTTAATTTTGTTCACTTATTAATATCTGTTGAGAGAAAAATGTTGGACAGCAATTTTAATTGGGAACATTACTGAAAATGATTTTTAATTTCTATCCTTTTGTGAAATAACTAAAGAAAATAACAATAATCTACTTCTTAGAATAAGGACTAATGTAATTCTACTTTTTCAAAACCTTCTCTCTTATAATCTAAAGCAAGTTTAAAAATTACCATTTTAAGAATTAATAGTAAACTTTACTAAAACTTGGATTTTTGTTAAAATAGCATGATCTACTTTAGTTATTAACCATTCAAATGAGTATTCTACACACATCACAGATTAATGAACTTTTGACACACTTAAACCTGGATTTATATAAAATTCGCCTAGTTATAGGATTTGATTTTCAATTTTCACTAATGTTCCCAATTAAAAATTGTGTCCAACCATTTTTCTGTTTCCAACATTTTTCTCTCAACAGTAATGGGTAATCAAAAAAAAAAAAAAAAGAACTATTTTTTTTATCAATTTATTTTTCAACAAATAGTAATTATTTAGAATTTTTAAGTCACCTGAACTGAATGAGAGATAGCGCGGAAAGGTGCCCACAACCACAGCATAGCCTAATTTTCTTCTGCTATGGTGTGAAAAGTTAATCCCTTACTATAAATCTTCAACAGTTGTTAAGCCCTTGATAAATTCTTCAAAACTTTGGGCAACGATCACAATAGTTCTAGATCTTTCGTCAATAAAGGCAACCTGTGGCTCACCGTTTTCCCCACAGTTTTTGTAATATAAGCACACCATCGTATGTCCTGCTGTAGGAGTGTCAGCAAAATAAATCCCAACATTAGGGTATTTCCACTCACTGATACATTCCAATGAGTTCCTTGGTAAATGCTTCTTATAATTTTCAACAACGCTGATACCAAAGATCCCTGTAATTCGGATGTGGTTGTCAGCCCAAGAAGTTCTTTTTGTTGTTGGGAAGTCAAGGTTCTTTGGGATACCACCGTTTTGGTTTCGGAGTAATTCAATATACGATTCTGGAAGTTTGTACCCTGTTTGTTTTTCAACATGCTCAATCGCTTCTTCAGTAAAGTTGTCAGAAACGTAGTTGTTTTGTGAGTATTCATTACTCTCCCAAAAATTAGAAAAATCAAAATCTTGAAAGCACATCTCGAGAAACAAAAAAAATTGAAAAATAAAAGATAAAAGTTTGTTAAAGAAATGATCAAGATTTTCATTTGAAATGATTTTCTCAGATATTTAGGTTGGTGGTGCAATTTCTGTATCTTTTCTTTTTGTAAGTTCTCCCAAAAAAGGTAAGCTCCATTTTAGGCTATTCGTTTGAAAAGTACGATTTAAATCACATCCTTTTTTTTAAAAATTCTCTCACGGACGAGAAGAAAAGAAAAATGAAAGAACAAGTGTAGTCAAGACATTGGACAGTTTCTAATTAAAAACCCCAAGAAACAAAATCAAAAATTTGCACCAAATATACTTTCAGTTGATTTCTTTCCCCATTACCCTTTGTTGTACCCAAAAGAATAAAAAATACCAAGGCCATTCTATCTCAATAGGTACTATGAATAAGGGAATCGTGCAAAATTAAAGTGCACTTCCAAGAGATTGAATCTTGATCAAAAAGTTTGATGAACTTAAAAAAATTTATTGTTAACGTATAGAATAAATAAGTTTTTTTGTAAAAGTGGGTTAATTTCGACCAGTTCTATTTGAAAAATCACTTATTCCCGTTGAGTTCTTAAATAAACAAAAAAGGTGCACTTTTCAACAGTTTTTCATACAGAGAAAACCCAAATTTTTTGAAAAAGAAATCTGATCAAAATAATGTGGTTCCAGCAACTATAGTTCTGTGTTTCAAAATAAAAACTATATTTTTTTTTCTTCTTAGTACAATTAAACTTCTAACCACTACCAATAGTATACCCAAGTTCAAATCAATTTTGTAAGTGAAATACTTGATGTTTTGAGTATATATAACAAATTAGAAAGGAAGTTTGGTAAAAATTTTTCCTATTTTTCTCTATTTTTTTAGTGATTTATTGTTTGTGTGGGCTAAAAATTTATGAAAAATTTACTCTATTTTTTGATAAAAATTTTCAATTTGATCCTTTTTTTTTGGAATTTCTTTTTAAATAATCATAGAACTTGAAGAAATCAATACCATATTCACTTAGGGTTTATTGTCAGTTTCTTTGATCTATGAATGTAGAGATCTTCGATAAAAAGAAACACACTTTTTATACTGATATTTCAATTTCAAAAAGGAAAGAAATTTTCACTGAATTTTCAATTTCCCTTTTCAAATAGAACCACAAATTACAACACACTTCTGAAAACTCTTTTATAAAGATAATACCTGTAAAAAAGTTTCACAAATGTTACCACTGGTATTTGAATTCTAAATGGGACAAACTTTTCACTGAATTTTCTATATTTGTCTTTAATAAAAAGTTTTCTGATACAATTAGTTTCAAAATTAATGGCACAAAATTTTCGTTCAGCTTTCCAAAAAAAGATTTTAGCAAATCCTGGAAAATTTCAATCTTTTAATTCTGAAAAGAAGCTTAAATTTTTCATTTTCAACATTTTGTAATTATGGTCTTTTGATGATTTGTTTTCATTCTTGAAAAGTTTCTGTTTTTGGAAAAGCTGAAGGAAAATTTTGATCTTTTATTTGGTAATTAACAGTAAACCAGCCTTTTGAATTGTATTACTCAAAAAGTTTTCAAACGATTTGTTCCATTCCTTTTTTAAATCCTATTTTGAATTATTTTTGATTTGTAAATCAAAAAATCTCGTTGAAAGATGGTATTTTAAAGTATGAGTTGTTATTAAATTGTTTTTAAGATTAACATTTGGAAAAAATTTAACTTTCAAAAAAAAGAGTGATAAAAAAAGAGAAAAACAAATAATTTTTTTTTGTAAAACAAACTTTTCACATTCAGAAATTTTAAGTTGCTGAATCTAAATAATTTGAATTTCTGGAATTAACTCAATTTTTGAGTTATATTGGAATGTTTAAAAAACAAGTATTTAAAAAAAATAAAATAAAATAAAAATACTAAAAATTATCCAGTAAACAAAGCCCACCAGGTATTTTTTAAGTTCTTAGTTATAATGTTTAATTTATAAAAAATTTATTTTTTCTCACAAATTTCTTTTTTATTTTTTAAAAAAACACAACAACCCTTCTTCTCTTTTTCTTCTCCTTTACAACCAAAAGAAAAATAACAGCATTTGAAATACGTTTGATGACAGAATTAAACTTACAAGAAAAAAGTCCTGTCAGCTTAAATTCACCAAACTTTGATGAACTTTTACGATCTGATTTAACACCACGATCTGATGAGATGATAAACGACTACTCTTCTCCCTTAACATCACCCATCGAAACACCTTTTCAAACAACAACAACAAACAATAAGGAACTACAAGAAGAAATCGAAATGACAAACGTTCAGGAGCATTTAGTGGAAAGGGAGTATCGCCCAAGAAAACGTTCTCGAAAGATCACAAAAAGAAAAAAAATAAATCCAAGCTTTAAAGAAAGGAATTGGAACGATCAAAACAAAACAAAACTCGAAGAGCAAGTTTTTGAGTTAACCCTTCGTGAGCTCAGAACAAAGCAAAAGAACCTAACCATCGATGAGTATGTCAAGCTCTTAGAAGAAGAGGTTTGTAAGCTTTCTGTTGAAAACATTGTCCAAACCGCCAAGGTCGATGCACTAAATGAAGAAAGAACACAAACCCACGAATTGGTTCTTGACTTGCGCGAAACAAATACAAAGTACAGACAAAAGATTAAAAGGTTTTCGAACCAAAACAAAAAATTAAAAATAAAATTAAGAAATCTACAAGGACAAGAACAAAACTTTGAACAAAGTGTCAACCAAAAAGAAAATGTCTCTGTAAACGAAAATCGAAATCTCTTAAACAATGAAACTCAAATCGAGATTCAAAATGAAAACCAAAAAAATCAGAATTTAGAATCACTTACACAGAATACAAATAACAACAAGTCAACGGTAACCCAGAATAGTCAACTTTCTCTGAATTCAGTCCCAATGGAATTCGGAAACGAACAACCCTTCCCTTCTTTTGGATATGATTTAGATCAACTCGAATATGAGGAGCAAATGAAAAAAGAATTTGAAAGTATCATGCAAAATAATGGTGAAAATTTTGATACCAACTCTTTGTTTGATGGAATAGACCTTTCACTACTCACTTCAATGACTGCTCCAAAACTGGATTCAAAACTTGAAATGATCAAAAAGATCTATCTTGAAAAAAAAAAAATTAACAATAACAATAACAATGACAATGACAATGACAATGACAATAATAACAACAGCAATAATACCCAAACAAATAAAAAAATTTTTAATCCAGAATATAAAAAATTTGAAAAAGACCAAATAAAAGAATTATCAAAAAGCCTTCAACAATTAAAAATTGTGAAGTTAGGTGATAATAAAATTAATGAAAATGAAAAAATCGAAAAAAAATTAGATATAGACGATGAATTTGATGATGACGTTGAAGTCAGTGATGAAAACGATGATGTCGACGAATTTGATAATAAAGACGATGATTGTGATTATGTAGAAGAATTTGAAAAAATATTACAAAAACACCAAGAAGAGTTTAGTTTAAAAATAACTACAACTATAAATGAGAAAATTAAAAATTTAAAAACTCTTCTTAATGAAGAAAAATAAGAATAAATATTTTTTATAGTCATTTTAAAAAAGTGATTACTTTTTTTTTTTTTTTTTGTTTTTATTTATTATTTTGCGAGAATGAAAACTTTTTTAAAAAGTTGATTGTTTATTTTATTTATTTAGAGAAAGGAGTAATAAAAGAAAATTTATCAAATAAAAAAAGAGAAGAAGAAAAATAATTAAAATATGAAAGTAAAAAAATAATATTATCATTTTCATGACCAAATAGAAACTATCCGCGTAATGAGTATACAGGAGGATAAAAATGTTGATTGTTTTCATCTAGAGTGTTGACTTTTTTAAAAACAAGTGCCTTCTTTCAGACTCCATCCCCGGTATCATGTTTAAAGGCTGATCCCTCACTTTTACTAAAACATAAAACTTGATAAAAGTTTCAATTCTGAAAAAGTTTTCACTTTTTTAATAAAAGACAAACGGTTTAAAGTTTTCAAAAAGTCCCCAAAATTTTAAAAAGGATCTATCATTATTTTAAAGATTTTGTTTGTTTTTGAACTAATTTTCCATTTTTTTTTTGAAAATTTTATTTTATTTTTTATTTATGAAAGTATATACATTTTATCAATTTTGAGTACCACCATTTAGTTGTTTCGAAATTGAATTATTAAAGTCGTTTCAATCACCAAATAAAGTCATATTTTAATAAATACGACAATGGAAGATCCCCCAGTATAATATATTTACATATCAAAAAAAAAAAAATGAAAAAATTGACCAGTAAAAAAATGTAAAAAAAAAAACATTTATTTATGGATCTTGATCTGTAACATTTGAAATATTTACCTCTTCATTATTTGGCTTAATTTTTAATTCTTCATGAAAATACTTTTTTTACATAAAATTTTTCATAAAAAAAATAATTGATAATTGAAAAAACTCTCAATTTTAGTAAATTCCAAGAGTTTGTATGGCCAAATAACATTGGGCTTTTAATCTTATTTTAAAAATACAATAAAAATAAACCAAAATCTTGAAACCTTGATAACTAAAAAAATTGATCATCTATGTTTATCACAATTATAAGCCCAATTTCAAAATTAGGAGCAAACTTTTTTAATATTATTTTTTACTTGTTTCGTTTGTAAAGAAAATATAAAATGATTACACTATATTTTTCTTTATTAATCTATATCAGTTATTATCTCTAAACACTTTAGTAAAATACATTATTATTCAAAAAAAAAAAAATAAAGTTAAAAAAATTTTTATATGATGAAAAATCTGCCCCTATTTTTAAAATTCAGCTTATATGAAATTTCTTGAAATTTTTATGATATGGAAATATTATTTTTTAAATATTTAGAGTAGAAAAAAGGTATTATTATATTAATTTGGTATTTGATATTAACTATTTTTTTTTTTTTATTATTAGAATTATTCATTTGAATTAGTTTTATTTGTTGAAAATCTATAAAAAATTCGGAAATAATTGTAAAATATTTTGATAAATTTAATCTTTTTGTTGTTAATAACCCACCAAAAAAATGAAAATTGGATTATTAGTTATTAATTATAAATAATCAAATTTTGAAGAATTTCTTTAGAATATTAACTAAACTCTTTTTCAGTCAAAGGGGCCCAGTTTTATTGAAGAAATGGAAGACATTCTATGAGTTTAATTCATTACTTTTATCAAACTAAAATTTTCAATTTTTAGATCAAAATCATTTTTTCTCATTTTGTAAAATTTTGATTTTTTTGTTTTTTGCTTTTTTTTTTTTTTTTTTTTTAAAAATTAACTTTGAAAAAAAAAAATGTTTGAAAAAACGAAATAAACATTAAGAAAAGTTAAACTTTGTACGTTCTTTTAAAATTCATACCTTTACAAGTAAAAAATTGTATTATCAACTATTTTAATTTCCTAAAGAAATTGAGAATTTTGCACGAGACGTTCCAATGAATGGGGCCCAAAAATTTTTTTAACATTTTTTTTTTTTTTTAAAATTTATGGTTTGTTCAGGGGTTTCTTTTATAATTATGGGCTCTTATAAGAATTTTATTATTTCTGGTATTTCTAAACAATCTAAGTTTGGTTGATTCTTAAAAATAAAGTGACTTTTTCATTTTTGACTGGGGATTTTTGAGTGAAATGGTGTTTATATTTCAAAATCATTGGCACCTTAAAAATAAAAATTTGAAAATAAATATTTTTATAAATTGAAGTTATCTATTATATAAAAAAATTTCGATTTTAATATTAAGTTCTATACACAAGAAATATTTGGTTTTCACCCAAAATATAATAAAAAAAAATTGGACTATTTCGTATGAAATTTAATTTATGTTGAATTTTCCAGGTTTTAAAAAAAATGTTTTCGGTAAAATTTTGTATTTGATTGTTTGGTTTTTTTTCTCTTATTTTTTTGTTCAATAAAAAGAAAAAATTGAACTGAACTGTTATATGAATAAAAAAATATATTTTTTCAAATTTAAAATAATTATTGAATTTTTTCTGAAAATAAGTATTTTTTTTTAATTGGGCTATTTTAGAACTTGGTGGTTTAATTTTTTAAGTGTATTTTTGTACCCTTAGTATAAAGATAATAAGATTTCTTTCTTCTTCTAAGAAAATAATTTTTAAGAAAATAATTTCAAAATTTCTCGAATTTTAAACTTTTCAAAAATAACGGAAATTTATCAAACTTTTAACAACAATAATTCATTTCGGAAAATATCTTTAAAAGTAAGTTTACTTTTGTGGAAATCAAAATTTTCAACCTTTTATCAATTCCAAGAGGAGGTAAAATTGTTTACAAACTTAATATTAAATTTACTTGAAGATTTTTTTTAGTTAAAGGACTACGTTTTTAGGTGAAAACAGTAAAATAATGGAGAAAATCACCCTTGAATAAGTTATGTAATCCAAGTAATATTTGTCCAAGGAGAATTTCTTTAGAAAAAATGTGAAATTTTCACAATTTTAACAATTTTCAGAATTTTTACCTTGTTAGATCATGCTAAATTTTGATTTTAATATTTTAGAATTTCCATTTCAACTTTTGGAACTCACACTATTTTCTAGAGCTGTTCTACGTATTTTTTGAAATTACTTTTACAAGTTTGAACTGTTCCAAAATTTGAAATGCACTTGAAAATCCCCAAAAGCAATTTTTTACAATTATTTTTTTTGTTATTTTTAATTTTCCTTTTCATTGAAAAACAAAGAAAAATAGTCTTCGTGAAAAGGTAAAGATGACAAAAAATGTTTTTTTTTTTTTTTGTCCAATTTCTTAGGTGTGAAAATTTTTTTGTGAGAAGTGAAACTGAAATAACACAATTACTCAACCCCCTCAAGGGTGGGAATGTAGTCCAAAACAGTCCCTTTTACTGGTATTTGAATAATAAATTTGGAACAAAATTCACTTTATTTTCAGATTTTTCTGTTATAAATACATTTCTTAGTGAAGTAGGTTGCAATTTGTGACTTGGATCTCAATAGGAAAACTGAAAAATGAAAATGAAATGAAAAAAATTTCGATTTATAATTCAAATAACTTTATACTTTCTTGAAAATAGTTCATGACGAAATAAACAAACTTTATTAGAAGAAGAAAGACTTTGAATTATCTTTGTTGACAGAACCTTCTGGAAATTAATTTTTGGAAGTTGTAATCTCATTTTTTCTTTTCTCATATTTATTATTTCAATTTCACAAAATGTCCAAAAAATCTAAAAAAAACGAAGGAATCGGATCAAAACTTGCACTTGTTATCAAGTCAGGAAAATACCACCTTGGAACCCAACAATGCCTTAAAGATTTACGTAAAGGAGAAGGTAAGTTATTAATTGTTGCAAACAATTGCCCACCACTCAAAAAATCCGAACTCCAATACTATGCAATGCTTTCTCGCTGTAAATTCCATCAATTCAAGGGAAACAATATTGATCTTGGCCGTTCTTGTGGTAAATACTTTAGAACATCCGTAGTTACAGTTTTAGATCAAGGCGATTCCGATATTCTTGAAACACTCACAAAACAAAACTAAGCTATTTGAAAAGAAAGTAATTTGTGTATTATATCAATACTAAGTTACAACACCAAAAACAAGTTTTTTTTTTTAAAACAAAAAAAAAACAAAAAATTATAGATCATTTCGAAGCAACAAAATAAATCAAAAAAGAAATATTTTTTTTTTGGTTTGCTTTTTATTTTTTTTTTATTTTTTTACTTTTACTTTCCAGAAACATATTTTTTCTCTGTTAAGAGTATATTTTGTTTTTATTCTTGTCACAAAGGAATTTTTTTTTTTTTTTTTATCATTCTTGTCTTCCAAAATTCAAAATTAAAAAAAGTTTTTAATTGGAGAAGAAAGCCAATAACCACTTTCTTCTTTTCTTTCAAACTTTTGTTACAGTTACTTTCTTCAAAAGAAGACAGAAAGAAAATTGTAATTTTCTTCTTTTCTTTTCTTTTCTTTTCTCGCAATCAACAAGTACTTTTATATTTTCTCAAAACTTGAAAAACTTGTTCACCATTTTTTATAATCAGACACCATTATTCGATTTTTAGACATAATAGCGACTCCCAAATACTACTTTATCCGAAGAATAATACTGTTATTTGACTTTTAGAGAGGAAAAGAATTTTTCATTTGATCAGATATCTTTTTAGTGTTTATTTCGAATATTTTTGTACAGCTAACATTCCTGATTTTAAAACAAAAGAAAAGTAAGATCTTTAATAAAGCAATATAAGAAGCTTATGGAATGGAAATTAGCAAACTAAAGTACAACTGATCTCTTGGATGAAAGGTTACACTGGTGTTTGAATTTTTCAAGAAAAAAATTTTCACTTAATTTCTTTTTTTTTTTAAAATAATAAATCTCGAGTTCTTAATTAAAATTAGTTGTTCTCTTTATATTTGAGTGATACTTTTTCGTTATTTGAATTGAAATATTTTAGCTTTACTGACAATTCTAAATGAGGGGAATATTGAATATGAGAAAATGATAATACTGATAAATTCAAAAAACTGTTTGAAAATTTTTGTTTGATTTTACATTTTTGAAATTTTTTACCTTTTCTTTTGGTGAAAGCATAGAATTAAACATTTTATTGGTATCAATGTTACGAAACTTGGTAAAATTAGTTGTCTTTCAAAAAGTTCTTTGTTAAAAACTGTGTTAAAGGTAGGATTATAAGATTTACAAAAATGGGAATTGTACCAAAATTTTTATGAATTTATCAATATGTTAAAATTCAAAAAAAATAAAAATTTCCACTACAGTTTCCCATTTTTTTTTGTAAAAGATTCGAAGTAATAAATTGGAATTACATCTCTCATTTTCTTTAAATAACCCCTTTCTTTTTGTTAATCATTGTGATGTATTATCTTTTTTTTTCAACTGTTAATTCAAAATTGATAGGATATATGAAGAATTGAAAAAAGAAAATTGAACACAAATTGAACCTCTGTTAAATATCAAATATCATTATTTATATATTTTTAGTAAAAATTTCAAACAATTCTAATTAAATTTTGATAATTCCAAAAAAAAATATAAACTCTAACTGTTATGGATTACTTATGCACGATTAACTTTTTGAACATATAAAATGGGTAAATTTATACACCAAAAATAATAAAAAATGAAATAATTTGTGTTTATTATTTTATAATTCAAAAATGATTTACTCAACGCGATCATTAAGAAATTTTTTGAAATAAAAATTAAATATTTGCTAATTTTACCCTTTTTAGATAAATTCAATTAGAACAAACACGGTTGGTTAATAAAAGATCTTTGATCAATAAATATTTTTAAAAACATTTTACAAACCTAAGTTGGAAAATCCAATTTTCCAGGTTATATGAATATTTTTTTTGAAATTTAAGAGTAAAAAATTTGAAAATTTTTTTGCTTCTAGTTAAGAAGTCATTTTATCATATTTTAAAAGCATTTTATATATGATGAATATTTTTTAAATAGGGAATTAATTATTTTGACTATTAAAGAATTATTTATTAATATAGATTGAAAAAAATATTGCTTTTTAATTAAAATTTCTCTATTTTGAATTCTGGAAAACCTATGACACTTATATTATATTTTTTTTTTTTGCTTTTTCTATTTATTTGTGAAACATTCGAAGTTTTTTTAAATTTTTTGTTTATTTGGAAAATCTATAGATTTTCCAAATAAAAGACCCCCCCGAAAACCTAGGTACTCCACAACACTTGGTGACCAATTAAGTTATGTTTTTTTTTAATTTTTATTTTGATTCGAAATTTAATAGATTTGTGAAACAAAAACAAAAAGTAAAAAAAAAAAAAACGAATACACTGAATATTTATCATCAGAAATTTTTTTTTCATATTTGGCTTTTTTTTGGATGAGTAGAGTGTTTTCAAAACTATTAATTATTATCTATTCAAAAAAATATCCTAAAATTAAATTTCACCCAAATTAATCCTCAATATACTTTTTAAAAATTCTTATACCTTAAAAGAGACCTTTTTTTCAATACTCTAGACATTTAAAAAATCGCAGTACTATTAACAACCATAAATAAAACAGCCTCGATATTTTTACGAACTTGAACGTTAATCATATCGTGAATAAACCCAATTAACAAAGACGAAATATTAATTTAAATTATATTGTTGTCTAACTTGGAATTTTAACTTTATTTTTCCTACCAGTGAATGTTTAGAATTTTACAATGAATAAATAAATATCTTCCTAATAACTTTTAGATTCTTGAGATTACCAAAATTAATTGATTTCAGAACAATATTCAATAACCAATGTTAAAAAATTGGATTGATTCATTTATTTAAAATTATTGTGATTATTTTGAGACCCCTTGTTCTTATATAAAAGTATTTTTTCAGAAATTTTGTTTTTATTTAAATTTAATTTACTTTATACTTTCCATATTTTATGAGTTTTTTTTCAAAAATTTAAGTTATTTAATTGTAAAATATATTTTTTATCTTCATAATAGACGAAAAAATGTGTATCAATCTATTATATATTATAACGTGGAAATATTTTATGAAGAAAAAAATCTGAAAAAAAAAATGAAAATTATTATATTTAATAGTGATAGAAAAGTAAAGAAATTTTCTCACCTTTTGATATTTTTTTTTTTGATATTCTATACAACCACAATTGTGTATTCCAAGAATTTTATTTAATTTTCCTTATCTCCTTCTTATCCTAAGCTAAATTGAAAACAATTATAAGATGGATTTAATAAGAAAATTATCATTATATTAATTTCAAAAAAATAATTAATATAACTATTATTTAACTTTTTTCGGAAAAAAAAATTATACCATAAATCGATTAACAAATATAAATTAATATATATTATTCCAAGTTAAATATAATACCTTTATTATATAATTCAAGAAATGAAAAAAAAAAAAAAGAATAAAATATTAAAATGTTTTTTGGGTTTTTTCTATCCCTTCTTACTACTTTTGTTTATATTAAGATGAACTCCAAAAGGAAAAGATCATGTGAATACTTGATAAAACCAGAGATACTGTAACCTGAAAGTATACCTAAATTAGAATATAAAAAAGAAAAAGAAATGGCAAAAAATATCTAAGGTTGTATAAAAAAAAACAGATCAATTAGAAAATCGAGATTTCAATAATCAAACTACTACCCAAACATACTTCCATGATTAACTAAAAAATAATCTAAATATATTAAAAATGACTTTATTGTCATTAAGAGATACTATTAATGAAATATAGTAAATTTTTATATATTTATCATTTTTACAAATTACTTATTATAAACCCAATTTTTTTATTTTCTTTTTATTTTTCTTATTCTTTTTTAATCAATTTCTTCTAATTTTTTTGTTTTTTCTTTTGAAAATTCAACCTAATTTCTGTCCCCCCCCCCAACACATAACCATTTAATCTCCGATTTACACTGAAATCCCCCGAAAAGAAGTTTATGTAAAACTTTATATCGAAAGTTTAATTTTGAACTTCATAAATAATAATAAATATATAGGAATTTTATCAATTTACTTTAAGACAAAGAATATAGATAAATATATTTCCACAATCCAAAAAACATTAATAAATGTATTCTTTAATAATAATTGTTATAACAACTTATATAAATCAAATACAACACGAATGTATCCATGATATTTCGGTTTTCATTTAAAAAAATAATAATTTAGATAGATTTTATAAAAGATTTTTTTCAAAGTACTCAACAATCCTTATTTTAAAAAAAAATATAATTTAATCACCATTAAAATTATTATTCAGATTCGAAAATTTCTTTAAAAATAAGATTGGAAAGTTATGTCAGTAAATTTTGTTAGATACTTGATCTTTTATTTCGGATTGCAGATGAAGTTTACCTATCTTATATTTCCCCGCTAGTAATTCATCTTTATTCATTTCATATTGGGGTTTAATGTCATATTTTTTGATATTCACTATCAAAAGTTTCTCTTTTTTTTTTTTTCATTTACTTGTGAAAAATTTATCAAAAAACATAAATACTAACTTTTATTTACCCTTTTCCAAATTCAACTCTTTTTCAGTCAAATAGATCCAGTTTAATTGCCAAAATAGAGCATATTCTCTGAGTTTAATCCAATATTTTTCTCAAAATACAGTTTATAATTTTTATATATGATCTTTTTTTCTCATTTAGTCAATTTTTTTGTTTTTTTTGTTTTTTTTAACTTTTGGTTTTCATTTTTCATTTTTCTTCTTCTTTTTTTTTTTCAAAAAAAAGTTTGATTTATATATATATATATATATATATATATATATATATATACTCTTAGAAAAATGAGTGTTGGTAATTTCTGATAAAATCAATATATTTATTATTAAACAATCTTATTGTCAATAATTTTATTATTTCAAAAAAATTATAAAATGTTACACGAGAAATTCTAATTAAAGTATCCCAATATTTTTTTTCAACATGTAATTTTTTTCAAAATTTAGAATTTGCTCAGGGATTTCTTTTATGAATATCAACTATTAGTGAAAGTTTATCATTTCTCATATTTTTAAACAATGGTAAGTTGGTTTATTCTTAAATCAAAAAAAGTGAATTTTTCATTTTTGATTGGGAGTTTTTAGTGAAATAGGGTTTACTATCAATAAAATTTTAAAATAAAGCCCTTTTGATAATATTTTTTTGAAAAAATTTTATATAAATAGGGTGATAAATCTCTGTTTATTTGAATTATTTTTGTCTTTAAGAAATAATTTTATTTTAATTGCAAAAAAAAAAAAACCTTTAAAAGGCATAAAACCAATTTTGAAGAAAAATACTACGTGTTTAACTACAAAACAGAATTTTTATAGTTTTTCTTTTATTTAAACAGTTTATTGTCATGTCTGTATTTTTAGAATATTTTTAGGTTGAAAAGGTCCAAAAAAATTTAAAAAGTAAATCTAAAAGGGTATATAATAAAACTTCATTCAAATAATTTACTAAAAAAAAAAAAAAAAAATCCTCTTATACTGTTTTATGTTAAAATAACCCATTTTCTACCTGTGAAACCATTCAAGTCATTTTGAACCTATATTTCTTTCTTTCTTGCCTTCTTATGATGGATTGAACATATGATAATCAAAGTATCCTACAATAAAAGATGAGTTAAATATGATATTTATTTCTTAAAAGTTCTAAATTAAAATTATCATTCTAAAAATGAAGGTTCAAAAGCAAAATTCTACAAAAAAAGAGAAAATTTTTGTTAAAAATACAAAAAAAAAAACATTGAAATTTTAAAAAAAGTTGGACTATTTCCAAAAACTTTTTAATAAATTCCATTCCAAATTCAAAATTTACATATAAAATCAAGTGATTTACCTTCAAAATTGTTTTAAACTTCTTTATGCAATTGATTAGTGAGTTAAATATTGTCCAGATAACAAGATGGAAAAAAGTAACGTTTTTATATTTAAAACAAGGATTTTGGCTCTAGAAACAGGAACTTTTGGTTATTGAAGTGCGAATCAAAATTATTGATCAATTTAAATTATTTTGTTAACCATTACCAATAATTGGATATAATTTATGTAATTTTTTAATTACAAATAGATTAAAAATAAAAAAAGTTAAACAGATTTAATAAAAGGGTACCATACAAGAAATAAATTGTAAAACCATTTAATAAATAAATAAAAAAATAATAGAAACAAGATGGAGGATTAGTTACATTTACCTTTTTTTTTAATTCGATTGTTCCAAACTTGCCATTATATTTTGACATACATTGGCTTTTTTGTTTTAGTTAAATAAAAAAAAAAAAACATTCTGGCGATATAATCTCAAATAATTTTACTATTTGACCTATGTTTTTTAAAAAAATTTCTTATTTGAAAGACAGACAAAACAATCTTGATGTTTATCAAACAAATTTCAAAAATTCAAAACAAAGTTTCCAAATGTTTGAGATCTAATTCGATAATCACTTTTTAATGGTATTGCTTTTTGATTTTAAGGTGTTTTGAAATCAAAGGATTCACTAAAAACCGAAAAAATTTTTCAAAATTATTGATCTTTTCATTGGTTTTATAGTCAAAAATTCAAATTTTTATTTTTTATCTATTATCAATTTTTGTTCTATTAGAAAATTTCACAGTTTGTAATAGGCTATCACATAACCATAACATCCTGTCATTAAAAAGGAAAGTGTGGAGAAGTGAAATGAATTTTCTGTTTATGGTAAATTTTATTTACAGGTTGGAATAGCTGTATTATTTATAAGTGAAGGTTTTCCTTGGCTTGATCTATTATAAAAAAATTTGTTCGAAAAATTTGACTGCTTTTGAGATCTCAAAAAAACAACTCAGATTTTGATAATCAGCGAGACGTAAATAGTGACTATCAATTCAATTTAAAATAATATAATGAGTTATACTTTAAAGTTTATTGGTTTCTTCATTTAATTGATTTGACTCTTTATTTTCCTTCCTGTTACAAGTAAAAAATCTTTATAACTATTTTTCCTTTTGATCTTTTTTTACTCAAAAATAATTATAAAAGATTGAGGTTCTCTAAACAGACTCAAAATAAATAGAACATAACCACCCTCTATTTTGATTCATTGACTTTCAAAATCAAATACTTTATCTTTGCAACATAAAAGAAAAATCAAATCATTAATAAAATTAAAAAAATTGAAACCATTTTTTTTTTATTTGATTATTCTTTAATTAACTTCAAGAATGGAAGTCGTTCAAACCTTTGGAAAAAAAAAAACAGCAACCGCTGTCGCAAGATGTAAAAAAGGAAAAGGAATTATTAAAGTAAATGGTGTCCCACTTCATTTAGTCCAACCAGAGCCTTTACGCTTAAAATTGTTTGAACCAATTTTGCTTATTGGAAATTCAAAATTTGATGATCTTGATATTAGAATTAGAGTATCTGGCGGCGGCCCAGTTTCTCGTGTTTATGGTAAGTCCAAGCTGAAGAAAAGAAAAACAATTTTTTTCTTTTTTTTTCAATTTCTTTTTTATTTTTCTTGTTATTGTACCTTGTTAATTATTCATTCTTTTTTTTAATCTATCTTTTTTAAAACCACTTTAACTACCTTTCTAGCAATAAGACAAGCCATTGCAAAATCAATTGTAGCATATCACCAAAAATGTAAATTTCACCCTCTTTTCTCTTTTTTATTTTTCTTTATATTTATTTTTTTGTTGCATCGAATTAAATTTTGCTTTTTTTTGATTTTTTTTTGCTTTTTTCTTTTTTTCCTTTTCTTTCAAAAAAAATTATTGTAAATACAACAATAAACTGCCATCAAAAATAAAAACGAACACAAAAACAAAACCTTAATAAAAAATAAAAAAAAGATGTTGATGAAATGTCCAAAAGAGATATCAAAAAAAAATTCTTAAGATATGATCGATCCCTTTTAGTAAGTGATCCAAGAAGATGTGAAATGAAAAAGTTTGGAGGAAGGGGTGCAAGAGCAAGAAGACAAAAATCCTATCGATAAGTAAATAGTATAATTTTTAAACAAATTAAGGCCACAATTGGCAACCAAAACCAGAACCCAACACAAAGAAAGGATCAAAAACCAAACATGACTGTGTTCCGTTTTTTGAGCCTTTATTTTAAATGGATTTTTTCCAAACAAACCAACAAAAAAAAACCTTTGGTAGAAAAATAGAATTCAATTTTTTTGTTGAAAACAAGGAATATATCAAACATTTTATTATTGATACTTATTTTCTCCAAAAAATTGAAAAAAAAAAAAAAAAAAACATTTATTATTTATAATAAAAAAACATACAGTACAACCTCTAAAAAAATCTTTTTTAGGATATACATAACTTTGAAATTTTAACTATTTTTGTTGTTAATTTTAAACTTATACTTTAATTGAAATGAGTGGTTTGCCTGAATTTTCTAATGTAATTTCAAAAATTAAATTCGATTATTTTTGAAACCTTTCAAAAAAAAAAGGACAATTTTGAGAAAAGGATTGAAATTTGTTGAAAAAAACTAAAAATTAGTAAAAATGAATTTTTTGCTAATCAAATTACATTTTTCATACTTACTATTTGTTGCAAAATAATTGTAACAAAATTTTCGTTCAGCTTTCCAAAAAAAAGTTTTAATAAATCATCTAAAATTTCAATTTTTTATTCCTTAATTCAAGCTTAAATTATTAATTTCCATTTTAGAATTGCGGACTTTTGTAGATTTGATATAATTCTTGGTAACGTGATTATTTTCAAAAGCTGAAGGAAAATTTTGATCTATTTATATTACAATTAATATTATCAATGAATTGAGAATATTCAAAGCATAAAATTTCTTTTATTAAAGGAAGAAAGGCATTAAAATCTGAAATAAAAAAAAAAAATAATTGTATAATGAACTCTGAAAGACCTGTCAATGAGAATCTTTAAAACAATCAAGATGAAACGTTTAATTACATTTATTAAAATGATAAAATGTTAAAGATTTTTTATTTAGATAATTGTCAATTTTAACAATTTTTTCTTATGATCTTTTCTGTTTATTAATTTTGAAATGTTTAATTTTTTTTCTTTAGAAATATTTGTTAATCTGTGTATCAATTTAAAAGAAAATTCTACTAAATTTATTTTTTTCTAAAGGTGGCAATTTTGTTTTAAATAACTCTTGAGTTATTTAAAAGAACTTTAAATAACCAATACAGTATAAATAATTTACAAAGAGCAATGTTTTCTTGTATAAAAGATAATAATTAACAAATTGATCGAATCTATCGACAAATTCTATATACAATGCATAATCAAAACAAATTTTTCGTTTTATAAAATTATGGGTTTTGATGATATCATGCTTAATTCACGACAAAGTTAAAAAAAAAACGTAATTGTTTTTATAAAAAGGTGATTAATTCACGATAACTTTACAATAATCGAGATAATTTCTATCAAATCGCCAACGTTTAGAAAATCAAAATATTCAATATTATCGTGATAATACAGTCAGCTCCACTTTTAAGGCACAAACTTTCGACAAAATTTAAGGCACAAAAAAATCTCAAATTAAGGCATAAAATTTGGAATTTTTTTTTTTACAAATTATTTTACTAGAATCTGAATTCTGTGCCTTAATTTGAGATTTTTATTGTGCCTTAAATATGGTTGCAGTTTGTGCCTTAAAGTGGAACTGACTGTATAACAAATCGCGATATTCTATAAAATCTCGAAAATTAATCTAAAATTGTGATAAATGCTAAAATATTGCGATTAAAAAGTAATTGTGATATAATAGTTGATGGTTTTTTAGACTAATTGAGAAATATTTTTACAAAAAAAATATTTTTTGAATTGAAAAACAGTTTATGTGAAAAAAAGTTATTCTTTTGAAAAATTAAACAAAAAAGATACTTGATTTAATCAAGGATCAGACCAAAGAGTTTTATTGTGTTATCATTTAGTTTCGTTGACAAACCTATCGATCCTTTGAGGTCATCAACAATAAGTACTAAAGATAAATAAATAATTTCTCATTCAATCGTGGTGTTGTAAACTGCCTTGAATAATTAGCTACTAAAACAACATACCCTTCGCCTATTCTTTAAAGAATTTGTTCTTGAGTTAAAGTATTTTCAATATTCTCAGAAAGCTATATGGAGTTGAATAACTTTTCAAAAGCTTTCACAACAACATTGCCAGATGATCACCAATTATTAAGATTTTTTAGATAAATTTGTTGTATTCTTGTTCTTCTTTTTCTTCTTTGAACATCTTTGTATTAACCAGAAAACACAATTAGAGCTAAGATGCTTTTGTTTGATCGATCACCAATAAGAAGGAAAATTACTCTTTATTATTTTGATTATTTAACTTTTGAAGATAAAAAATTCATTTCAAAAAAAAAAAGCATATCTATTTTATATTCTAGTATACTGTTGAAAAGGATTATTATTAGTTTTATCTTACAATTTGTTTGATATTTTATATTTGGTTAAAAAAAAAACATGAAAGGAAAAATATTTTTTTTATACTCATATAAATTTATCCCCTTTCTAAATTTTTTTTGGCTTTCAAAACTTTCAAACATTTGTAGATATTTCACAACACTTACAAACACCATATAACTTTTTTAAAGGTTAAAAGTGTGGTAAAAGTCTCAATACTTTTTAAGAGTCAAGAGATTTTTTATTGTGATTTCAAAAAAAATAATTTTTAATTTTTTCACGATAATGTGGAATATGGTGATTAACTGATTGTTCACAAAGAAGTTTGATTAATTGAAATTTTATAATAGTATGACAAATTTTTATGCGAATAACTATATAAAATTGATTATATCGCGATTTTGTGATTTTTCCTTATAAATTTGGACTTATCGAGATTTTTTTAAGATTATCAGAATTTTATTGTTAATTATCGTGATGATATAAATTATCACCAAAAGCTCTATTTTGTTAGAATTTGAATTTTGTTCTTTTATTTGAGATTTTTTTGTTCTTTAAATTTTGTTGAAAGGTGGTTTCTTAAAAGTGGAATTTACGGTAAATAACATAACTTTTTTTTTTTTTTTTGGGAAATTGTACTTTTATTAATATTTATCATGAAATTCGAATGTTGGTAGATTAGGGTAATCCGATCAGTCCAAATAAAATAGAAAACATGGGATCATTAAAGAATCTTTTTTATGAAATATCATAACAGTAACAATAGTAACAATAAATATGATGATGATATAAATCTAACCCACTTTGCTTTGTTTTGTATTAAATTGACTATTTTTATTAAAATAAAACAACTTTGTCAAAATAATTTGATTATTTACTCAATTTAAAATTGGATTTGAATCCTTTATGTTTTTATGAGTATTATTGAATATCAGAAAAAAAAATTATTTTTCTATTATTTTATTGATTTCTTTGAACTTTACTTTTCCACAAATTATTTTTGAAAAATTTTTGATGGAAATAAATTTTCATGTATATATTAAATTGAGACGTTTAATATGAAAAATTCTTCTGATAATTTCAATTTCATTTTAAAATTTAATTCTCACTATTTCTTTCATAATTTCGTTTAAGTATCTTCAACTTACTTCAAAACAACAAAATAGTGTCCATGTATTATTTTGATTTGAATAATATATTTCGATACTAAGGAGTAGTATTTCAATTGTTCAAAATGGTCTTAAAAGCTGTAATGCAGTGTTTTCAAACAGATCATAGTTTTATTGAAAATACTCTTTACCTTACCACATAACTTTCTTCTACAAATTGTAAATGTTTAACTAATTTATCATTTGAACAGGATTTTTTTAATTTCTAAATAAAGAATTATTTTTTAGAATTTATTTTCTTTAATATATCATTTGAAAATTAGTAAAAACATTAAAAAAATGTTTGGAAAACTTAGTTTTATCATTAAAAGAATTTTCAATAGTATAATCTTAAGCTTTTTCTCAAGGTGTTACTATATTTTTCGGTTGTTCAAAACAAAATACAATAATGTATTTGTTTTAGTTTAAATGCAAGATGATGTCTAGTATTCGAATTTTCAATAATTTTGATTTTTTCCATAGTTTAAAGATATAATAATGTGTAATAAAAAATCACATTTCAAAAATCGCGACTCACACAAAATAATAAATTGAATATCTATCTATCTATCTATCTATCTATCTATCCGTCTATATATATATATATATATATATATATATATATCTAAACTCCTTTTCAAATAAAAGTTCAGATAGAATTTCAAGAATTATTCATAATTGAATCAAATTAATTTTGGTATAATTCTAAAATATAAGAAACTCTTTAAAACAAAAAACACTCAACTGAATCTTTAAAACTCAATAAAACATAAAAATGAAAATTACAATTAAATATTTTAAAAATTGATATGTAATTTTTTTTAAATAAGAAATCCCATTTTGTAAATTGTAGAGGAAAAAAAAAAATATAAAATCAATTAAAATCGTTGAACAAGGCGAATTGGGGAAAAGTTCTTTATATTTTATTGATAACTCTTTACATTTCAAACTTTTGTTCTTTCAAGTCTCTTTTTTTACATATAAAGCCATAATTCATCTGGGTATTTAGTTGGAATATATATTTTTTTTTCTTTTCATTTTTCTTTTTTCCGTACATAAATCCAATAAAGGTCTTTCTTAATTCCTATATCTAGCTCATTCTAAATCAAACTTAAACTATTTCCTTTTTATACTGACAGATTGGTTTCAAATTGGTATCTTCTTATCTTGTTTTTTCTTCCAACTCTTCAATATCCATAAATAAATAAAAAATGAATAATTAAAATGAAAATCACCAATAAGTAATTATCTTATTAACAATAAAAATCAATAGTATTGATGATTTGAGAGGTGTATCCTTTTGTTTGAAAAAGATTTTATATCCTTTATTATTCAAGAATAACTCAAAATTAAATCTGATTATAGATTCACCTTTTAGTCATTCTACATATATTAAAAATTGATATTTTCAAAATTAAAAAAAAATAAAACCAAAAACACAAAAAAGGTGAGTCACAATTTTTGAAATAAGCATTATGGATTTTTTGTTACTGAACTATCGCTGGAAAAAAAGTTGACAAGAAGATTTTTTGCTTATAATTAAAGTCATGTTAAAAGACATTACATATTCGAAATTTTCTTAGTGGTTATTTGTCTTTTCGAAGATCTTTTTTTTTTTTTTCTACAACTCCCTTTCATAAAAAAAAAAAAAAAAAAAAATAAAAAATTTTCAAAGTTAAAGAAAAGAAAAAAAAAAAAAAAGAATAAGAAAAAAAAATTTGAAAAAACAAAACAAAAATTTGCAAAAATATAAAAAATGATTCTGATCTAAAAAATTGAAAATATTTTTTTGATAAGAATATTGAATAAACCCTCAAAAAAACTTCCATTAACATTCCAAGGCTGAGTCAAAAATTTTGAAAAATCGTTTAGTTTCTAAATTAACTTTATCCACTCCCCAAATTAAGATTTCATTTTTTATATTACTGAAAATCTAAATAGTAAAGTGTTTTATATTAAATATTAATATTATTTTTCTAAAATTGATTAAAAGATTGATTCATTTGCTTAAGAATAAATTAAAACAAACTTTTTTTCATTTTTTTTTTTCTTTCTTGTATAATTGAAGATTATAATTAATTTTTAATATTTTTTCAAAATATCCCTAAATTTCGGTAAAAAACAAAAAAAATTGGGAAAATAGGCTACTTACTTTTTGGGGAAAGATCTTTACTTAATCAATGATAAATCTTTCAAAAAAAATCTCTAATTGATGGTTATCCGAAATATGTGCATAGACCCACTATGACATTGTATTAAAAGGTGTATTTGCTTCTTCTTTAAACAAAAATCTTAATTTTTTAAATCAACAATAATTTCTAATAATCATTTGAATTGATACCTCCATGTCCAATCAATAATAAATATTAATGAACTAGTCTTCTATGATAACAAGGTATAATTTTTTAATATGTTATTGGTGGTATTCTCTACTTACAAATTTTGTAGATGCCAAGTGTCAAAAAATTCTGATCGACTAAGAAAGCCATAAAAGAATAGTAGTTTAGTAAGATCAATTTTTTTTTTCCATTTATTCTGAAAAAGAAAACTATTAAATTCTTTTTTTTTTCTCATAATTTATCTATTTTTTACCCTGTTTATTGCAATTTTGATCATTATTATCCAATAACATTTCTTTGTTACCAATAATATCAATATAAAGATTTTTTTTCTTTTTTGAGATAAAAATTTTGGTTAACCAAAAAAATGACATATTTAACGGATTAAAAAATAATTTTATTTTTTTAAGAATAGTAGTTATAATAATCAAAGTTTTAAAGTCTTGTAAAAATTTTAATCTGAAATTTTGTTTTTGTATTAAGACAAAATTCGATTTTTCAAAAAAAAAATTTCTAGAAGTTATTTGGGAATTAGTTAATTTTATCCTCAAAATTCAAAATCATTGTTTTTTCTGCCAAAAATGATTTGAATTGTTCTAAGGATTCTTGTGAATAAGTCCAAACAATTTGTTAAAAAAATTTTTCAAAATTGAATATTTTTTTACAATTTTTTTTCATTTTTTGAAACCAAAAAACAACTTTTTCATAATATTAAAGAAAAGATTTTTTTTGCTTAATAGATCTCAATTTAATTGATAAACTGTAGTTAAAATTCTACCAAATATTCATTTATTGAATCACCTATACTTCATTTAGTTTTATTGGCTGAGATTTGAATTGAAATATTAATCAAAGAAAAAGAAACCAAATAAAAAATTTTCTTTCGAATTCAATACTTTGAACATAAAACGAAAAATAAGTTTTCCCATTTTCAAGAATTAACTTAATTCTTAAACAAAATAATATTAAGTTACAGTTTTTTCGTTTTATATTGGAAACATGCAAATTTTAAATTTCAAAAAAGAGACTCAAATCAATAAATTGTTTAAATGAGGCTAACTCATCCATTTCATTAGTCGAAAAACAAATTACAAAAAAAAAAATTTTGAAGATCTTGACAAGATTTCATTTTATTTTTAAAAATGACTACTCCCTTAAACCAAATTTTGTTTGGGCGAAAATTGAATTAGATGTTTATTATTTATTCTGAGTTATGAATAAATATATATATATCTATATCTATATCTATCTATAGATATATATATTCGAAAAAAAATTTATTTTTATAAAAATAATGTAGCTGTGAAATAAAAATAAAAATAAAAATAAAAATAAAAATAAAAAAAATGGTAAAAATTTTCCAATCTTGAATTTAACAAAAAACATTCACAAAAGTAAAAAATAAATCAAAACTTTTGTTGTTTTTAGTAAGATTAAAAGTGAAAGATCATTACCAAAAAGTTTTTTATTTATTCAAGATTAAGAATATTTCGCATGGTCAGGATTAGGAATTTCATAGTCTGGTGTTTCAGGATACAACTTCATATAAAAATCCCATAATACTTTTCGTTGTTTCGTGTATGTTGATTGATCTTTTGAGTAATCGTCATTACAATTAAAGGTTTTGATATTCCTTGATATTAAGTGTTTATAAATTTTGTCAAATTCCCTTGTAATATCTGCAGGGTGTGTGTGGGGTATTTGGTGAAAATCTGATTTGTTTCTTGACTCGGGTTTCATCCATTTGTTGTCATAAAAATATTGGTAATAAATCATCGAAAATTCCTCACTTAGTTTTTTATATCTTCCTGTGTGATGAGATTGGACAAGCTTGGCATATTCTGGATATTCCTCATGAAACTTGACAATCAAATCTTTTCTCATTGGCTTTGGGAGATGTGAATACATTGCGAATTTGTATTCTGGGCGTTTGATATTTTTGAATTCACGATTGTCTTTGTATATTTTCATTTTATTGTATCTTTGTAAAACACGAGGGAAATCGTCTTTGAAAAAAAAATCTGGTGTAAGTGGTTGGTTAATAAACACATCGTCGTCGATCAGAATAAACTTGTTTGATAATCCCTCGATCTTTTCAAGTGCAGAAAAGACTGCAAATGTGTTTAAAGTTGGGCAATGTTCGGGTTTTTCGATTATTTTACAACGATCGTAAACTACGACCTTGCCAGATTTTTCCTTGTTGATCCAATAGGGGTAGTCTGTGTCAGAGTTGATTAGCACATAGATTTTGTTCACCCACGGCAAATACTTGTGAACAGCCCTCAGCGAAAATTGCAATTCGTAATTGTACCTATTCCTATTGTTCATTGTTTTGATTATGCCAGCCCAGGTGAACACCACATCGATTTTTTCATTCTCCTCCTCTTCTTCTTCTTCTTCTTCTTCAGGATCTTCGAAAGCGTCGTTCTCTTCGAGAAATTGTTTTTTTTTTTCTTCAAATTTTTGTTTTTTTTTTTCAAATTTGTCTTTTTCTTTTTCAAAGTCTTCTTTTTCTTTTGCAAATCCTCTTTTTTCATTTATGAAGGTTTCATCTTCTTTACAGGGAACTACGCTATTTTTGCTGTTTCTTACATTAGAAATTGTGCCACCTTGGTAAAAAACTAAAACAAAAAGTAACACCATCGCAAGTATTACAATTAACCTTTTATAACTCAATTCCATACTTTACAAATTTAAAGAAAAAAAAATCTGTTTTTGTTTTTTGATTATCAAATTTGAAAGTATTATCACTTGTAAAAAAGTTTATAACAAAAATGAAATTCTTTTTATTTTCTGCTTATCAACAGCATCGTTTCCAAAAACGAATCTTTTTTGTTTCCGTATTATTGCATTGAAATTTCGTGTTGTATTGGTGACCTTTTTAGTTCAGAGAAAAATAAAGTAGCTGATAACCTTTTTTAATTCGTTTAATATTATTTTCGTTAGAAATATTGGTTCGAGAAAAAACTACTCCCAGACACAAAAAAAGGCAGAAACCAAAATAATTGAGAACACAAATTCTAATAAAGTCGAATCAATTTATTTGGAAAAAAAAAAGGGAAAATCCAGTAATAAATTTTACCAAATTTTTTTTCAAAAACCAGTAATCTCTGAATTCTTCAAAAAAAAACAAATGAAATTTTCTTCTAGTGATGTGTTAATAGATCTGAAAAAAACAACAACAGAAAAGTAGACGATTTCTATTGGATTAGAAGAATGTTTTTGAGTCTTATTTAAGATAAAAGTCTTAAAAAAATTAAGAAAATAATATAACTGTGAACAAAAAGCCATTAAATTTTTACCATTTTTTTCATCAGGTTTTTTGTTTGAAAAAAGGAACAACCTTTCCAAGTAAAACACATTATCACAAGTTTTCTATTTTTAATAACTAAGAATTCAACCTTTAAATATGTCTCAGAGATGAGAGGAAAAGAAAGTAATTTGCTAAAAGAAAGTAATTTGCTAAAAGAAAGTTTTCAATTTTCTTAAAACAGAAAACATTCTCCAATGTTTTTATTCTTTCAAAATCAAAATAAAAAAAAAGTTACTCACTTTTTTCAAATTGCTAAACCCACATAACTTTTGTTTTTATTTTTGGATGTTACAAAATATAGAAAAAGATAAGAAAAGGATCTGAAGAGAGAATGAATTTAATTCACTAACTCATTGAACTGCAAGTCACCCATGGTGGATTTATTTTTGATAATTCTTCAATAAAAGGAACAAAATTTTACTTTAAGGGAATTGCTACACCATAAGACGTGATAAAAATTTGAGAGAGATGAGAAAAGAGTATTTTATTTTGGTGGCATATGATGATACATTCTCTTAAAATGTTTTTTAAAAAATTATTTGATATTATTTTTTGAGTAATGTTAAACTATAAAAAAAAAACAAAAAAAAGAGATAAAATTGGTTCGATTTTTTTTTTTTTAAATAAATATTTTTTGGGTGAGAAGATATTTTTAGATTCTTAGAATAAAACTTATACTATTTTGTAGTTTTAAAATTTGATAGAATATAATCATATATACTTCTCCAATCACCTCAAACCCAAGTGTTTAAAACCCTAACCAGAAATGTTTTGGGATTATTATATTTTTTTTTTGAATCCTTTTAGTTGTTTAGGCCCAATTCCAATTTCCTTTTGTGGTTCTCTCAATTAAAATTTTATTGTTCATTTATAAACAAAATCCATTTATTCAAAATGCCACTGAGAAAAAAATCTTTCTTATTAAATTTTGTTGATATGATTAAAAAAATTCAAAAATTATGAAAAAATAAAAAATAAAAAAATTGAAATGTCACAATAGAATATTGAGATAAGGAGAAAAGATAATATATTCAAGATTTAAAACATTATTTTAATCAATTCAACTCAGCAGTCTATTCTGGTAATTTCTTTGAGACTTTGAAAAAAATAATTAAAAAATCTAATGAATGAAGTACTTTAAATAATAAAAATCAATAAGTTAACCAAAGTAAAAAATGTTTTTTTCTGATCCTCCTCAAAATTGCAAAAAAGTGAAAAATTATCCTTTACTGCAACTACTCCCTTAACTTTCCAAAAATTTAAGATAAGAAAAAAAAAAAACAAGAAAAGAAATCATCACAGAAGAAAAGAAAGGAAAATTATATATCAAACTGATTAATTAACATGATGGGAAGCTTTAGAAATATGACCTTGATCTTATGGAATTGTTTTTTTAGGGATTATAAGAAAATTTTTTTTACTTTTATTTTTGGAACAAATATCGCTTACTTTTTCTCAATTTATCCACTACCGAAAAAGAAGGTTCTAGGAATGTTACTCATTCCAAAGTAGTCTGTAAGATACAGTCCAAATCCCCGTTATATATTACTTTTTTTTTTATATAAAATAAATTGAATATAATTTTCATTCAGCTTTCGAAAAAATTGACATATTGTTGTTTTCCAATTAATAAATTAAAATTTTTATTCAATTTTCAATATTTATATTAATTATTACTATTACAATCTAAAATAAAAGAGTAAAAATTTTGTCATATATTCCAATATGGTAGTATAATTAAATTTATAAAAAATTTATTTCTCAAGCATTAGTTAAATATTTTCGAGTTTTGTTCTACTAATTAAACAAAATATTTTGAGAACTTGAACTAAAAATTTTCATTTTTTAATTTGAAAATAATAGTATAAATCAAGTGACTCTTCAAATTTTTAATAATCTTCTAGAAGCTTAAATTCTTCATTTTCTTTTTTGAGAATTTGTAATTTTGTTGACTTATTTAAATTCTAGGGAGATTTTTTTGGATAGTTAAAGGAAATTTTTATATTTTTTTATTGCACAATTAACAGAATTTCAGGTTTTTCGGATAGTATACAGTCATTTGATAAAAGTCAGTATCTTTTTTTTATTTTGATTTTGCAAGAATAAAAACTTTTGAGAATGTTTTATATTTTAATAAAAGTAAAAACTGTCTTTTAACAAATTATTTTTATTTCCTTCCATATCCGAAATATATTGAAAGGTTAAACCCACACTTTGTAACAATAGTAAAACTATTCAAAAGTTTTTAATTCTGAAAAATTTTTTATTTTGAAAATAATCTTTTCTTGATATTTAAAAAATATTTTTTAAGATCCAACCAAGATTTTATTTTTTTTATGGTATTTACACGGTTAAGACACAAACATTCAAGGAAAATTAATACACTTCGAAATTCCAAATTAATATACATTTTTTAGAATTTAAATATTTGGTGATTTTTATAATTGAAACCGAATTAATGCGTTAAAATTTAGATTTATTTATGCCTTAAATTTATTTCAAAGTTTGTAGCATAAAAGTAGAACTTGCTATAATTTGAAAATAACCCTAATTAATAATATCATGGAAAAACAATAATAGTACATTAAAAAGAAAGATTTGAACTTTTATTATAAAACTAGATTAATTTTGTAAATGATTTAAACAAATTCTCTTAAGCTATATATTTAAAAAAAAATCAAAAAGCTTATAAATTAGCAAAAAAAAATAAATAATTTAGATATCACCAAATATTTCAATCATTTTCTATGTGATCACGGTGTTTCTGGAAATAATAGTAAAACTAGGATATCAGAATTACATAAAATTACTCTATCTGTTGTTATTTTCTCTTTATTGTATATTTTTGGGTCAAATTGATTTTTCAACAAATGATTTTCTACTAACACTTCTTCTTTATTCTTCCACTTTTTCGTATAATTATTATCCATACAAATGTGTCATTCAAGATAAATTTTAAAAAAAAAAAAAAAAAAGCGAGTAAAATAATTCTAATATTAAAATAAAAAAATAATAATATTATGTGTCTGTTCAAATTAAAAAAAAACTACTATTGTTAAGTTTTTGGCAAGGGGTATAAAATCACTATAAAAAGATTCTCAATAATAAATAAAGAGTTTTCTTCTTTGTTTTCAATTTTTTGTATTCCATTTTTGATAAATTTTACAGAATTTTGTAAAAAATAACCCCCCTAAAATTTAATAAGAAAAAGTAAAATAAGCCCAAAAGAAAAAAAAAAATTGTTTTTTTTTTATTTAAAGTTTTATGGACTAGAATATTTTTTATATTTACCTTCATAAAAATTTATTAAACAAAAATAATTTCAAGAAAATACCTTAATTTCCACAATTTGATTGTTAGAATCAAGAAACAGATAAGGAATTTCGGAAAATATTTCAAAACTTTCGTTTTTTTTTTTTGGAAAAGATAAATATCAGAAGGATCATATTTTGTTCAAGATTTAAGAATAATTCACATGATCGGGATTAGGAATTTCATAGTCTGGTGTTTCAGGATACAATTTCATATAAAAATCCCATAATACTTTTCGTTGTTTGGGATATAATTCCTCATCGGTTGAGTAATCGTCATTACAATTAAAGGTTTTGATATTCCTTGTTGAGAAATGTTCATAAAGATCCTCAAATTCCTGTGTAATATCTTCAGGATGCTTGTGGGGTATTTGGTAAAATTTCGAATCTATTTTCTCCTCGGGTTTCAAGCAACCCTGGCCAAAGAAATATTCATAATAAATCATCGAAATTTCTTCGCTTAGTTTTTTATATCTTTTTAAATGGGATTGGACAAGCTTGGCATAGTCTGGGTATTCCTCATGAAACTTGATAATCAAATCTTTTCTCATTGGCTTTGGGAGATGTGAAAACCTTGCGTATTTGTATTCTGGGCGTTTGATCTCGGAAAATTCGGTATTGTCTTTGTATATTTTTGATCGTACATGTGGTTGAAATACACGAGGGAAATCTTCTTTGGTGAAAAAATAATCTGGTGTAAGTGGTTGGTTAATAAACACATCGTCGTCGATCAGAATAAACTTTTTTGATAATCCCTCGATTTTGTGAAGCACAGAAAAGACTGCAAACGTGTTGAAAGTTGGGCAATGTTCGGATTTTTCGAACAACATGCAACGATCGTAAACTAGGATCTTGCCAGATTGTTCCCTTTTGATCCAATAGGGGTAGTCTGTGTCAGAGTTGATTAGCACATAGATTTTGTTCACCCACGGTAAATACTTGTGAACAGATCTTATCGAAAATTGCAATTCATAATTGTACCTATTCCGAAGATCCATGTCCTTGATTATGCCTCCCCACGTGAACACCACATCGATTTTTTCATTCTCTTGTTGATACTTGTGCTTGTTTCTTTCATTGGATAATACACTCTTTTCAATTTCAAAGACCTTTGTCTCTTGGTCAACTTCAACGTATTCTTTTTTTAAGGCTTTATATTCTTGTCTGAGAGTCTCTATTTCTTTTTCAAGTACACTGTCACATTCACGATCTTTTGAACCTGAAGATCGTGCTTGAGAAATAATTAAAATAAAAAAAAATAAGAAAGTAGCTGTCTGTATTAACTTTTTATAATTTGTTCTCCACATTTTTGTGAAACCCGAAAAAAAGAATCGAAAGTTTGGACAAAAAATAAAAATTAGAACCTGACTTATTTGTTTTAAAAAACAAATTATAATCCAAAAGAGTGAGAAAGAATCGTTTCATTATACTACTAGTTCAAAAAGAATGAATTTATGTATTTTTGTCAAACACAAGATCAAAATAAACATTATAAACTTTAAGGTTTATTATTACTTTTAGGTAAAAAAAAAAAAGAAAAAACACGATTTTTAATTGGGAAACTTAGTCGAACTTGGAGACTGAAAGTAAGATCGATTAATATCAGAAAATTAAAGGACTAAAAGACAAAATGAAGTATTCTTCACAATAAGAGCTTTTTAGGATATCTTTTGGTATTTGGTTTTCATTTGGTTGATCAGTTATTCAAAATTTGTTGAAAAAAATTGACTATTTTTACGATCTTAAAAAACACTAATCCAATTTGATAACCAAGTAGATTTTTATTGTACTTGTTGATTTTTGTGATAACAATATAATGGATTATTCTTTAAAGTTAATTGGTTTCTTCTTTGATTGATTTTATGATTCGTTATCAGTTCTTTTAAGGGAACCCTTTTTAAATCTTGTTAAACTTTATTTCATGAAAGTTTTTTTTCTTATAACCTTAAGGACTATTCGAATTTTATACTTAGTGAGGGTTGAAATAAAATGATATAAACAGAAAAAAAGCTTTAAAAGACAAGGAATTGAGGAAAAGTCAAAATATTGCAATTTTTGGGTTTTTTTAGATTTTGCTTGTTAATCTTTTTTTGACCAAAAAACTTTTTGAATTTTCCCAACAAAACAAGGCAAAAATAAAAAGCTATTTTTTTTTTATATTAAGAAACTGCCACTCCACTTTCTTTTCAAGTATATTTATACTCTCTCGCTATACTCTAAAATACTTGAAAAGAAAGTGGAGTGATATTTTCCTAATGAAATTTTTTTCTTCAAAATTTGTGAGAATAATTTGGATTTGACGAAGGGAATTTTTAATTTGCCGAACTTAAAATTCTGCAAAAAAAACTTAAATTTTTCAAGTTAGCAAGATCACTGAGATCACTTTTCTTTTAAGTCTATAAATAAGTTACTAGGCGGTAAAATAGTATTCACTAGCCATAAAATTTGAATAGTCCTTAAATTTGACTATTCAAATAAACATTACTTGTAAAATAATGATCTGTAAATGTTTCAAATTTGTAAATCGAATGTTTTTTATAGTGCAATTCTTCTTTTAATTAATAAAAAATCTCTACAGCAAACCATAAAAAATCTTTTTTATTGTAGATAAGTTTTTATTTTGTCATAAATGTATTTAAATTAACATAGGAACTGTTGAGGTTATCTAATCTTGAATTAATATTTTGAAAAAAAATTCTGATAATTATATAATAAATTGGTAAAAATATATACTTTATTTTCTATATTTATTTTTTTAAAATAGTTCTTTTGAAGTTATTTGGTTAGGATTATTTTTAATCTCTTTATGGTAAAGGTGAAACGAAAGGGAAGTGAAAATTATTTACCATTTTTTTTTTTTTTTTGGCAGATAAAGGCATTTTTCTTCTTAAAAATTTAAAATAAAGATCTTTGCTATTTACATCATGATTACAGATATGAAATTTTTTTTTTCATTCTCTTAAATGCCAGAAATCGTTAATTGAAATTTTTATTCTTTCTATTAAGTAATTAATATAAAATAGATTAGTCTTAAAACCAAATTATGTTGTGATTGAATTTAAAAAGGATACAGGTGGTATATAGTTTAAATTTCTCTAAAAAAATCATTTATATATTATCGAATAATAAATTATTAGATTTTTTACTAATTGATCACTAGTGAAAATTCATAATTAAGGTATATATTTATTTTTAATTATTTATAGTCAGTTCCACTTTTAAGGCACAAACTTTCAACCAAATTTAAGGTACAATAATAATCTCAAATTAAGGCACAAAATTAAGATTCTAGTAAAATAAATTGTGAAAAAAAATAATTACAAATTATATGCCTTAATTTGAGATTTTATTGTGTCTTACATTTCGTTGAAAGTTTGTGCCTTAAAAGTGAAACTGATTGTACCAAATCTGATGACTATAAACAAAATAAAAGTATTTTAATATTTAATAATTTACTCTTTAGAATCCTCTTGAAGTAATTTTTTTTTCATTTTTTTTAATTTCCATTTAAAAGATTAACTCAATAAATATAACGTCAAATCTACATTCAACACAAAAGCTTTCAACATAAATTGAGGGTACAATAAAATTACAAATTAAAATACAAAATTCAAATTCTAGTTAAATAAATTGGATCAAAAAAAAAAAATTCAAAAATAAGTATTAATTTAAGGGTTTTTTGTGATTTTAATTACATTGAAAGTTTGTTTCTTAGAAATGGAATTGAATGTATGTATAATAACTGTAAGAATAATTAATTTTTATTTTTCTCTTTTATAAAGTAAGTCGTATTTTTTCAATATATTTCCAATCTAAGAAATAATGATCTGTTTAGAATTTTTTTAATTGAATTAAAACTAAAACTTTTTTGGTTAATGATCTATATTCCACAACAAATCTAAGAAAGATATTTTTTTCATTTTTGATTTTGAATATCGATAATATACCCCATAAATTTAACTTTAAATGGGGATTTTTTTTTGAAATACATGTTTTTTTCATAAAAATGAGAATAATTTTTAATTAAATAGATCAACAGTTGGGACTAGTTTCTTAATCAGATTTTTAATGGGAATTTGAGTATGGGAAAAAAAATTTGATTGAACTTCATTAGCAACAAACCCAGAATTCAATACTGATTAGGGGTGGATGATAACATATTCAAGAAATTAAATTAATTCTAATTTATTTATTTGTAATCACAAGAATAAACAAAACTTTGAATTATTGATAAATGAACTCCGACCTTTTTGTCTTTAAAAACCTATAAATTATATATTTTTTGACTAAACTTTTAAGAAAGAATAGAAAAGATTGTGAAAATTTTTTTTCACTTAATTTTGAAATACAATTTATTTAACAAAGAAAATCTATATTCAATTTATGTTCGTCCCTAAAACATATTGAAAAAATAAGAGAGAGGGGAAATATACTTTTATATAAAATTAAGTTGCAAAAAATTTTAATTAATTTTCTTTTTTTTTCTTTCAGTTTGAGTTTTAAAAGAATTTGATAAGAATTTATTATTCTATCCGAAAAAGTTAAATTAAAAAAAAGAGAATCTTTATTTTGGATGTATTTTCAAAAAAACGTATGGTGCGAGTATTTTTTTAAAAAAAATAATATTTAGTTAAGATTTTTTTTTTACGTAATTTCTGTTTTCGTCTCTGATGTGGGTGAGATAACCCCCATTTAAACAATTTGTTGATTTGGGTTTCTTTTTTGAAATCAAAATTTCACTGTTTTTTCAATTTAAATTTAGAAAAAGTAACTTGAATATTATATATCATAATTAAGTTAATTCTTGATTATTGCAAAAGATATATCGTTTTAGGTTCACCCATAAGAATTTAATTTGTGAAAGCACTACATCCTATAAATTGGGGGAATTTTTGAATAAAAAAATTCTTAGCCTCTAGTTGAAAAAATTAAATACAAAATTATTATAAGCATTTTAAACTTAACTTTTGTTTTCTCCAATAACATTACAAGAAAGAGACTATGAAAAAAAAATAAATGAAAAATAAATATAAATAGATAATTGATTAATAGATAAGAAAATTCATTAGAGTTTATGAAATTGAGAACATTTTATGTAACTCAAAGGATTCTAAATCATTCTTATTTTTGATTTTTTTTCTTTATCATCTGTTAAGTTATATAAGTTAATAAAATATTTTAGATTAATCTCATAAATTTCTTTTATGTTTTTTATCTTAAATAATTCATCGGTATCTTCATTAATTAGACTCTTAAAATTTAAATATTTATTTTTTTGGTTTTTTTTATCTTATTTTCTGGACATTTGTCTCTTTTTTACATTCCATAAACAATGACCATAATTATCAATTATTTCTTTTACAGTATATAGTCAGTTACACTTTTAAGTACACTAAATCTTTGCTGGATTTTATCTTTGATTCCATTTAGGAATTTTCTTAACAAACAGAAAAGAAACAAACAGTATTATAGAAACTATTGAAAAGCTGTATCATCAAGTTTCTTGGGTATTTAAATCAATTATTCTATCTACAATATAAATAATGAACATTTAACTTCAATTCTTTCTGGTATTCTAAGTTACCCTTAAAAAAAAATAAAGGACTATTTTAACACATTTACTTAAGTTACCCATTGAATTAAAAAAAACTTTTCAAAAAAAAAATACCTCATTTTTTGGAAATACTTTTTATTTTTTTTTTTACAACAGTAAAAACATCGTATGTGTAAAAAGGATTTCTGAATTTTTCATTTTTTTTGATTAAATTGTGACTTTTTCATTAACCGTGGTTCTTTTCTGAGCAATAATGCCAAGGGAAAAGAAAATTGCCAGTATACTTGATGTATTTAGTAACATTCTATTGTATTTAAAAAAGGGAAGAAAGATATTGGAGTAGAAACACTGAAGAGAAAATTGAAAATATTTTTTTTCAAATTCAAACAAAACCCAAAAATCTCCAATCATTTATTAAATGGAATTTGTTGTCATTTAAAACATCCAATATACTGACAATTTTCTTTTCCCTTGGCATTATTGCTCAGAAAAGTACCACAGTTAATGAAAAAGTCACAATTTAATAAAAAAAAATGAAAAATTCAGAAATCATTTTTGCAAATGTGTCTTTGTTTCACAAAGTTTACAAAAAAAAAAAACAATTATAATTTCAGTAAAAAATTAATTAGATGTTTATTATTTATTCTGAGTTATGAATAATAATAATATATATATATATATATCTATATAAATGTATAAATATTCAAAAAAAATTTATTTTTATAAAAATAATGTAGCTGCGAAATAAAAATAAAAATAAAAATAAAAAAAAAAAAATGGTAAAATTTTTCCAATCTTGAATTTAACAAAAAACATTCACAAAAGTAAAAAATAAATCAAAACTTTTGTTGTTTTTAGTAAGATTAAAAGTGAAAGATCATTACCAAAAAGTTTTTTATTTATTCAAGATTAAGAATATTTCGCATGGTCAGGATTAGGAATTTCATAGTCTGGTACTTCAGGATACAATTTCATATAAAAATCCCATAATACTTTTCGTTGTTTGGGATATAATTCCTCATTGGTTGAGTAATCGTCATTACAATTAAAGGTTTTGATATTCCTTGATATTAAGTCTTTATAAATTTTGTCAAATTCCCTTGTAATATCTGCAGGGTGTGTGTGGGGTATTTGGTAAAAATCTGATTTGTTTCTTGACTCGGGTTTCATCCATTTGTTGTCATAAAAATATTGGTAATAAATCATCGAAAATTCCTCACTTAGTTTTTTATATCTTCCTGTGTGATGAGATTGGACAAGCTTGGCATATTCTGGATATTCCTCATGAAACTTGACAATCAAATCTTTTCTCATTGGCTTTGGGAGATGTGAATACATTGCGAATTTGTATTCTGGGCGTTTGATATTTTTGAATTCACGATTGTCTTTGTATATTTTCATTTTATTGTATCTTTGTAAAACACGAGGGAAATCGTCTTTGAAAAAAAAATCTGGTGTAAGTGGTTGGTTAATAAACACATCGTCGTCGATCAGAATAAACTTGTTTGATAATCCCTCGATCTTTTCAAGTGCAGAAAAGACTGCAAATGTGTTTAAAGTTGGGCAATGTTCGGGTTTTTCGATTATTTTACAACGATCGTAAACTACGACCTTGCCAGATTTTTCCTTGTTGATCCAATAGGGGTAGTCTGTGTCAGAGTTGATTAGCACATAGATTTTGTTCACCCACGGCAAATACTTGTGAACAGCCCTCAGCGAAAATTGCAATTCGTAATTGTACCTATTCCTATTGTTCATTGTTTTGATTATGCCAGCCCAGGTGAACACCACATCGATTTTTTCATTCTCCTCCTCTTCTTCTTCTTCTTCTTCTTCTTCAGGATCTTCGAAAGCGTCGTTCTCTTCGAGAAATTGTTTTTTTTTTTCTTCAAATTTTTGTTTTTTTTTTTCAAATTCATCTTTTTCTTTTTCAAAGTCTTCTTTTTCTTTTAAAAATCTTTCTTTTTCTTTTGCAAAGTTTTCTTTTTCTTTTGAAAACCCTTCTTTTTCTTTTGAAAGTCCTTCTTTTTCTTTTGAAAGCCCTTCTTTTTCTTTTGAAAATCCTTCTTTTTCTTTTGCAAAGGTTTCCTTGTCATTTTCAAATTGTTCTATTTCTTTTGCCAACTCTTTATTTTCTTTTTTTTGTTCTTCAAAATTAAGCTTTTGTTCTTCAAATGCTTTCTTTTGATTTTCAAATTCTTTTTTTTGGTGACTTATTTCCTCTCGTTCTTTTTCAAATTGTTTCTTTTCTTTTTCAAATTGTTTTCTTTGTTTTTCTATTATAACATTGTCGTTAATGTTCGATCTGTTACCTGCTATAAAACGTTCTTTTTGTGTGAAAATTACAACAAAAATAAGAACAACAGTAAGTACCACAACCCCTTTTTGATAACTTATCCTCATAAAAGACAATAAACGAGGAGTAAATATAAATTTTTGTAAAAGCAAATTTATAAAAAATAAATTTTCCAACTTTTCTCAAATCACAAAAAAAAGACAAATTGAGAGAACTTTTTTTATAATTTGAACTTAATTGGTGAAAGCAATCAAAACACCAATACCAAAAAATTTACAATTTAAAAGTATTTCCTTCCCGTTATTGGAAGAATACTGTGAAAGTAAAACCTGATTTTGTGATCCTTGCTCTGAAATTAAATCCAAGAATAACAGTGAGCCAAACTCTCTTCATGAAAAATCAGAAAACTCATGTATTGAATAAAAGCACTCGTTTTTTTTTTTTTTTTCTTGTGCTGATGTAAAATAGAATTAAATCTCCAATCTTTTTTCGACACAAATATATATGTTGAAGAAAAACTCTTTGATATTTTGATTAAAAGTTATAAATTATTAATGTAATTTTTAGACAATCTTTTTTAAATTTTAGTAATTTTTTCTATTTTCGGATGTTTTTTGAAAGTAAAAATTTTCTCAATTTTTTTTGAAATATTGTTTGTTTTTTTGAGGAATACAAAAGTTTCTCAAAAATTAACCCTATTTTTTGAGAAAAAATTTCCAATTTAATCCTTCATTTTTTGAGAATTTCTTTTAAATTAGTCGAACATTAAGAAACTAGTACAGTATTTAATCATTGCTTACTGCCAGCTTCGTTGATCCTTTGAGATCTAGCCTTCAAAGAAAAAAGAAAGCACAGGTTATAGGTCCTTAATAAAATTAAGCACTATTTTTTTCTGATTAATATTTTTCGAAATCTGGACTTATAACTTAATTCAATTAACCACTGTGATAAAATTTTTTAGAATAAAAGCACTCTCAACGTTTGAATATCGAAAATATTTTTTGAAATTACTGTGCAGTTTTGGTTTTTTTTTTTTGAAAATTTGGGATTGAGAAAAGTTTGAAATCAAAGAAAAAGTTAATATATTAAATTAGAATGCTTTTCCAGAGAGTTTATCTTTTTTAGTTTATCTTTTTTTTTAATTTTACCATTTAAAACTAAAAATAACATTTGAAGACCAAATTAGTGCCTTTTGTGAAAAGAAAATTCCTCATAATTTAGAATTTGTTTTAGTAAATGAGTTTAAACAAGAGAGTGTATATAAAAATATACATAATTTCAAGTGTGAATTCAATGATTTTGGCAAAACATGTTTTCAAGAAAAAGTTAAATTGAAACTTTATTTATTTTTATTTTATCATATAGTTTTTTTAATTGTATTAATGGAAAGTATTTGATCAGTTTTTCTTTTTTAGTGTTTTTTGGGCCGTAGGGACATATTTTAAAACTACTGTTGATTGTAAAATAAATGGAACAAAATTTTCATTTGGCTTTCCAAAAATAAAAGAACAAACAATTAAAAACACCAAGAATTAAAATAAATCGCCAAATTGTACAATTAGAAAAAAACGGAAATTAATACAACAACTGATTTCCAGAATTAAAGAATTTAAATTGGATATTATTCTTTTAAAATCATTTTTTGGAAAGCTGAATGAAAATTTTGTTCCTTTTATTTTGCAACAAATAGTAGCTTTTTACAAGGATTGAAATGATAAGATCAATAATAGTCGACTTTGAAAAAAATTCTTTTTTCTGAAATGTTTCTTCACTCTCGATGATTTTAGCACATACCCATGGAATGGTTTGCCAGGAAAAATGATATTTGGGTTTAGTTGTGCCATTTTAAAAAAATCTAAAAAAAATTCAAAAGTATCTTAAGTCAAAAATCCAAAAATCAAAAAATCCAAAAAAAAGCAGTTTATTCTGAATTTTCAAAATTGGTTTTCATAAATTTAACATATTTTTGAGAGTTTCTTGATTATTTTCTTTGTTGGGAAAGTTTTTAATGCTTTTTTATACTTGTGAGATCAAAAGTCCAAAAGAGTAATGAAAAATTGATGATATTTTATTACTTAAAATTTAGAAAACCCATAATTTTGAAATTGTCAATACATCATTAATGTAAAAATTTGTTCAAAACGCTATTTTAAACATTTTTTTGAAATTTTACAATACAATTAAATTCTAGAAAAAATTCAAAAGTTTTTGGTCAAATTCAATTTTTTTATTTCTTGTTTACCAAATTTCCAAACACTGTTTTTCCAGAAGTCTTGTTTAGAACAAATTTACAAGTTTTCTTTGTATTTAAACCTATAAAAATTCAGACTTCAAACCCATATAAACAATTTCAAAAATAAGAAAGTAAAGAAATAATTTATTTTCTTTTTTGTGAATTTATCAGCAAAATGGATTTAAGGGATCAAACTTCACTAAAAAATCTTTTAATTTGAAAAATGTTTTTAGGAGTTAATTAAGTTTCTTTACAGTTTTTTTCAATTTTCCTTTTCTTTATTTCCACTTTAAGTTTATTTCATAAAATATTAAAAAATAAGGAACTTTTTTTTTTTTGGAGATACTATTTTAAGTAGTTTTTCCGTTGGTAACTAATATATTTTTTCTAATTTTTTTACACAATGTAACCAAGAAAAAATATATTTTCCCAACTTTATTAAAATATTATTCCAATGAAACTATTCGCTATTTTCAAATGAAAAATGAGAATTAATCTTGTAGATTTAAAAAAAATAAAGAATAATTAGAGATGATTAAAATATGCTGAAAGGTTGATGTACTATTTGAAATTAATTTTTAAAACAATTATTTTGTTTTGTACGATTTTTTTTAATAATAATATGGGATTAAATATTAAAGATCAATAAAACACACTTTAAACACACACACACACACACACACACACACACACACACACACACACACACACACACACACACACACACACACACATACACACACACACACACACACACATATATATAATTAATTTTCTAAAAACGTGGTGCCCGTAAATGAATTATAAAAATAATAATAACAATTTTGAAAAAAAAAAAACATTGTTTCGAAAAAATCTCATAAAGCATAAGCTATTTCGAAAAAAGTGTGCACAATTTCTTTTAAAATATCTTTATTAAAATAATTTTTGAAAAATTATTTAAATATACAAAACAATTAATTACCATTTAATTGATTCTTGATTATAATTCAATTTGTTTCAAAGTATATTAAACTCAATTCCAAAGATTGGGGTACACCTTCAAAATCAGTTTAATTCCAAGAAAAGTGATATTTGACTCTTAAATAGAAACATGAGATATTAACAATAAATGTAAATAATTTTAAAGTTAATTATTTATCATTTTTTTTTCATTATTTTTTGATTTTTGATTTTCAATAATTTTTTTGATTTTTTTTGTATTCTTTTTTTTTCAAAACTTTTCGAAAATCTCAAAATCACTTTAAAATGAAATTTAAAAGTTTTCATTCTGATCACATAAAAATTTTTTTTTTTTTTCTCTAAAAAAGAAAAAAGATTCTTTTTTTATCGAGAAAAAATTTTTTTGAAAAAAAATCATGATTTGGTGTGCTAGTGCACATGGCCTACAAACAGACCTTATTATTATTAATGGAAGTATGAATACTGAATGTATTATTAATGATATTATCAAAAAAATCAAAGGAAATTCAACTGGCTAATTCAGAATATAGTGAGTTGAAATGGATTTTCCAAAAGAATGGAGCTTGTCCACATACCTCAAAAAAAAAACCCAAACTTACTTAAATCGAGGATGTAATGTTCTGGACCCTTGACCCCCAATTCCACAAGATTTAAATCCAATTGGGAATTTATGGATACTAAACTGAAAAATTGTAACCAAAAAACGAAGAAGAATTTTTAAAATTTTCACCAATGTATGAAATACTTTGAGTTGGGAAACCTAAGATAATTAGTAAACCCTATATTTAAAAGGATGGATTTAGTTATCAAAAGACAAGCTGAATCTATTAATAGTTTTTATTAATTTTTCTTTCAATAAAAATGGATTTTTTGATAACCGTGTTCCAAAAATAGGGGCACACTTTTTTTTATTTTTTCATTTTTATTTTTCGAATTGAATTATAAATTTACTATAATATATATAAATAGTATTAATTAAATATTTTCTGGTCTTTTATTATTTTAATGTTCAAATATCATGTATTTTGGAGTATATTTTTATTAATGTAATTTTTTTTTTGTGTCCCATTTTTTGGAATTGAGTTTATTACATAAATAAAAAATATTAAAATAGTCTGATCTTGATTTTATCTGATATTTTTTAGTCGTGAAAATTGGCTTTTCTTATTTTCTTTTTGATTGAAAAAATCATTTCATAACTTGTTTAATCTCAAAAAATTTTCAAATAGAATTGAAAATATATAACTGTATTTAATATTTGAAAAATTATTTGTACCCTCTCCATATTTCCAGTTTTTTTTTGAAATTGGTTGTAAATTGTTTTCTCCAAAAAAACACTCTTTTATTTATTTTTTCTTCATTTTTCGGAAATATTACAACACACACATTTAGAAATTAACACCTTAGTCATTGATCCAATCAGTATTAATATTATACTTAATTTGGTATTTCCAATGAATGAATACCACAACTAATAAATATTATTGTTTATGAAATATAAAAAAAAATTCCCCACTTTTTTGGATATACCTTATATATATATATATATATATATTAAATTCATAAAGATTAAACTATTTGAAAGAAATAGTTTATTTAACCATAAAGCTGGTGATGAAGGAGTTCTTTAAATTATAGAATAATTTCAATTAATAATACTCTAGCTAGATCTTTTCTAAAACTTATATATAAATGGATAGAATTATCTTTGAATCTAGTTTCAGATTTTCAATTTAGCTGTAAAAAATTATTAAATACCAGAATAGCTGTTCCAAATTCATTATTTGAACCCCCCCCCCCCCCCAAAAAAAAAAAAAAAAAAAAAAAAAAAAAAAAATAACAATAAAGAATTTTTTATAGTAACAATTGATATTTAACAATACTTTGATACAATTAGTCATGTATTAGTTCATCATATATCCTCAATAAATATAGTAAAAATCAAAAAATCGAAATTTGGTTACAAAAATATTATAAAAAAGAAGGAATATGAGTTTATCAAAGAGAACCCACTTACTCGTTTATTTTTGGATTTATTATCCATTTTTAAATGAAAAAATAAAAGATTTACTTCATCATGTTTAATTATTTACAGATGACCTGATTTTAATAATGAAAGGACCTATTTCCAGAAATTGATACAGTCAGTTTCACTTTTAAGGCATGAACTTCCAACGAAATTTAAGGCACAATAAAAACCTCATTTTAAGGCACAAAATTCAAATTCTAGTAAAAATAAATTGTAAAAAAAAAATTGCAAATTTTGTGCCTTAATTTAAGATTTTTTTGTGCCTTAAATTTCGTTGAAAGTTTGTGCCTTAAAAGTGAAACTGAGTGTAATAATAATTTATAAAATTATCCAAGAATTTGGAATGAATCCTAATATTGATAAAACAACAAAATTAAATCAATTATCTAAAAATGAATATTTAGGAATTTGGCTTGAAAAAGAGAAAAATCTAAAAAAACTAAAAAAAGCAAAAACCAATTTTAAAAAAATCAAAATTATTTTTAAACAGCGAAACATTTAGTCAATGGAGTAAAATTACAAATGTTTAAAGCAATATGCACCAGTTAATTATTTTATGGATTAGTTATTTTTAATTAAATTCAAAAATAGTTCAACACCATAGATGCTTGGATAAGAAAAAAGCCACCAATTTTTTAAAAATTAATACACATTCTTTCCTAGAATAATGAATAAAACTGAAGCAAAAATAGATCAAGTTAGAATTTCAAGATATAAAAGAATATTTAAACTCAAAAAGAAATTAGAAATTCTTGGCTTTTAACACATATCAAAAAAATTAAAATTTTCAAAAAAGGAAAAAATATTTATTAGGAAGTAGAAAGTCTAAAACTACTAGACATCATTGTTAAACGATTTAGAGTAAAATTGATAATAAATAGTTCTGGATCAAAAGTTCAAGAATATTAAAAAATTATTAGGTATAATAATATACCAACAGTTGTGTCGCAGAGTTCTCTAGAGTTCCAGGTTTTCTTGAGGTTTTCTTTTTTTTTTTTAAGTGCTCAAGGCTTTTTTAAGGGTTTCTATTTTATTTGTAAAGTATTTTGGGTTTTTAGAGCTTTTTTATTTTATTTGGAAAGTGTTCAAGGTTTTTTTTTGAGGTTTTCTATTTTATTTGTTAAGTGTTCTCGTTTTTTTTTACTTTTTGAAATAAACAAAAAATTTTAATAAAATTTCGGTTTATTTCAAAAAAAAAAAAAAAAAACCTAACGAAAATCTATTGATTTTACAAATAAATAAAAAACTCAAGAAAACCTAACTGCGTTTTTCCAGAATTTAAAAGAATAAGGAAAAATATTTAGTTTTACTCAATACTTTTGAATTCTTTGAAAGGTACTGTGTTTTTTTTTTTAATTTAAGAAATAAACAGAAAATTTTTGAAATTTTCTGTTTATTTCTTGAATTAAAAAAATCTTGAATACAAAAAATCGTTTAAAATGGAAGGGTTCTACTTCCATCTTAAAACCAAGTAAATTTACAAATAATCTAAATAAATATTCTATGTTTATGATAAGAATAAAATAAAAACAAAATCTAGCAATTTTGTAAAAAAGATTTAAACTTAGAAATCATTGAAAATATCGATCCTTTTTTATGGGACTGAACATTCGATGAAAAAAATCGAACAATTTGGATTAAAAAATTAATTCAAATTAACAAAAACAATAAGAATAATATTTTCGATATTATTTGGAACATAGACTCATTATTTATCTTATCATTGGTTAGTGATAAAGAAAATTATGATTCTTTATTAAAAAACGAAAAATTTAGAAATACTGGAAAACGTCGTCAAGTGCCTAGCTTTTTTTTAATTTTAGGAATTTAAAAAAAAAAATTGAAATTTTCCTTTTATTTCTCAAACTAAAAAAAAGCTAAATGCGGGTTTCCAGAATTTATTAGAATAGAGCAAAAATCATCAATTTTCACCGATTCTTTTGAATTCTGGAAAATCTAACTGCTGTAAGAGGAAATTAATTCCCTCCCTTCAAAAATAAAAAAAAATCAAAAGATTAAACTATTTAATAAAAATTAAAATTTTATATCATAAAAAAAAAATCTTATTTTATTTAAAAATGAATATTTTAAAATTAAAACAGAAATTATAAATTAAAAAAAAAAAAAAAAACACACTCTTTATTTATCTAAAAATGTGGTACAAAATGATTGATAAGGTTTTTCTAATATTTCTAAAAGTTCTTGTAAAGAATTAGTAAAAAGATTTTTTATTGGATGTAAAGATATATCTTCCTTATAATCCAATTCAATTTCAATTTCTGTAATTTCAGAAAAATTAATTTTTTCTAAAGAATTGCTCTCGAAATATTTTTTTTTAATTAAATCACAAAGAATTTTTGTATCTTCGTTATTTGATATTGCGTCATTATAAGAAAGTATACTCTGATAGCAATCAAAAGCTAATTCAATCTGCTCATCAAAATGTAATAAGATATATTTTAAAAAGTTTTTTTGTAAATTTGAATCTGATAGAACACGTTTAATACTTGGATAGTGAGTGACTCTACTCTTTAATTCAACACTTTCGCTCTTCAGGCGAGATGATTTGCGATCCTTTTTTGAAGACAGGCTTTGATTATTTAAAATTTCATTAAATTTGGTACCAGACAAACTAATAGCAGAAATTAAATATTTTGATTGCATTTTTTTACTATTAATGTTTAATTCCTTTTCAAATTCATCCAACGTATTGACATTTGAAGAAATTAATTCGATTTCGTCGAACGATGAATCAGAACTACTTTTTATTAGTTGCTTATCCTTATCATTGTGTTTATCATTAATGCTATTTGTTGGGTAATTATTTACATTTTCATTTTCGTCATTAATTCGTTCAATCCCTAACATTGAAACAAAATTGTCGTCAAAAATGTTATCAATTTCGCTGATGCTTTCATTTCCCGTTTTTGTTTTGTCTTTCTTTCCAATTCCCACCTCTTCCAGTCCATATTCCACTTCCACTTCCACTTCTACTTCATCTTCCACTTCCTCTTGTTGTTTATTATTATTTAGTATATCATCTAGGTTATCCCTTTTAAGACTTTTTTTGCTTTTTTTAATTTTGTTTGTATTTACAATTTTTTCAAATTTTTGAAAAGATTTTAATATTATTAAGGAATGCTTTGAATTTAATGTTTTATTTTTTTTAAAATTGTTGTAATCATCTTCATCATCACCTTGCCCATTGTTATTATATTCTTTTAATAAATTACTCATTTTTTGTTGATCTTTTAACCAAAGATTATTTTCGATTTTGATAATTTCTTCTTTATTGAAATCAATAAATTTATTTTCTAATTGTAATAATAATTTCGTTACATGGAAAAAATTTGTGTATTTTTTTGTATTCTCTTTAATAAATAAACTTTTTGAGTTATTAGTTATTTTGATTTTATCTCTTCTTTTAATAGAAACTTTAATTATTTGTAAGACAATATCTAAATTGATTTGATCAATATTTTTTATTTATAAAATCTCTAGTTTCAGTAATAATTTTAATTGTTGAACCAAAAGAATTTAAAATTAGTTTTGAATCATCATTTCGAAATAAATTTAATAATATTTGGAAAATTAATCCATAATAATTATTTAAATCCTTATTGATTAGAAACAAATAAAATATTTCATTTAATTTATTTGCAAATTCTGGCAAATAATTATTCCAGAAAAAATCAACAAAATAATTTTGAATAAACTTATTAAAAATAGTTTGTAACCTTTTTTGCTTATTATCAATTAAATATTGCTTTAAATTCTTTAACAAATCGATTAATTGTTCATTATTATTATTATTATTATTATTATTATTATTATTATTATTATTATTATTATTATTATTATTATTATTATTATTATTCTTATTCTTCTTCTTCTTATTGTTATTCTTATCATCATCGTCATCGTCATCACCAAGACAAATAATATTTTTATTTTTATTTTTATTTTTATTTTTATTTTTATTTTTATTATTAGTATCCTTTTTATCTTCATCATCTTCGTTATCATCATTACCCTTTTTCTTTTTATTAATATTTACATCATTATCATTAGTATTAGTATTTTGATCAACTTTTAATAAAATTTTATTAATTTTATCTAATAAATCTAGGATATTATTTGGATTATTATTAAAAGAATAAGAATAGAAGTAAAAAATTAATAAAATTACTTGAGCAAATTTTAAAAATTTTACATCTTTATTAATTATATTTATTAATGATAATTTTTTTACAAAGGTTAAATTTATAATAATTTTAAAGATATCTTTATGTAGGTTAATATAATTCAAACCAGTTAATAATAAATTAATAAAAGAATTTTTTAAGTGCTTGGAAAATTTAATGAAATCCTTTTCATTAAAATCAATCAAACCAATTTGATAATTTTTAATTAATAATTTTATAATTTTGATTGCTTGCTTGTAATAAATGATTAAGGAAGACTTTTGCGAATGTAAGAAAGATAAACAAAATAAAAAATGGTTTGTATAATTAATTAATTGATTTTTTTTTTTTTTTTTCATTAATTTTTTAATTATTAATTTTAAAATTATTAAATATTGTTCTAAAAACAAATTTTGATTAATAATTTTTACATTCAATTTTTTTTTTATTGCATTTTTAAAAAAATTTGAATTTTGGTGATTTTTTTTACTTTTAAGTGTTTTTATTAGATTCTTAGAAGATAGTGTTCTTCTAGAGTGTTTAATTAACAATTTCCTCGAATTTGTATTTTCTATTTGCACTTGGAGAAACGAATTACATAATTGAATAATTGAAAAGCAATATTTATTCAAATGAAGCTCATTATATGGGTTTAAAAAATATTTATAAATTAATAAAGAATAATAAGAATAATTAATATTGATCGAAAAATACAACCATTTTAAAGATTCTTCACCCCAAACTTGTTTAATATCTGGTATAAAATGAATTAAGATATTAATAATTTTATTAATAAATTTATAAAAATTGATCGGCTTTAAATTTTTCCCCTGTATTCTAATATCAGCATCTCTAATATTTCCCTGTCCCCACCCTTTTACATCATCATCATCATTCTCATCATCATTCTCATTACGATTCAGGTTTATAAAAATCCAATCAAATGTAAATTTATTTTTTTTTAATTTTTTAAAATCTAATAATAAATTATCAATTTGAAGACCTAATTCCATTTTTTCCCTTTTCAATGAAAGAAAAGTATTTTTAAATAATTTAATTATTTGATTACAATTTTTTTTTAAATTCTTATTAAAATTCCCAAATTGGATATGTATTGAAGAAATCCAAATTAACGAAAAGTGGAGTGTTGGTATCAAATAGGGCAAAAAAGTGTTTATTGAATTTAATGCCAAATGCTTTAAAATAAACATATTATTATTTAAATTAATGAAATCCTTTTCAAAATGATAATCATACTGCTTTCTTTCAATTGCAATTTTTTTAATTAAAGTGAAATCTTGCTGGAATTGAAAGTTATCATCGTCATCATTCTTATTATTTAAATTACTATTATGTTCAAAATAATTAAACCGTAGCCAAGATTGTAATGTGAAATTAGAAATTAAAGGTATTATTACTTTATTGGGATATCGTTGATATATTTTTTTGATTATTAGTCTAGACAATTTGTTATTGAATTTTAAATTGTTAAATTTACTTAGGAATAAATTAATTATTATTTTAATATTTTGATAAATGAAAAAGTTGTTTGCATTATTTATATTTTTATTAATTTTAATCAAATTAATCCACAATTTGGATAAATATTGTGGAAAGTAATTCAATTTATATTTTAATATTAAATTACTAGTAATTTGATAAAATTGTACAAGAATAACTGAAGATAAAATTGTACTTTTTTTTTCGAAATTTGTATTTAAAATAATGATGTTTTTTTCAGTTAAATTGATATTTTTAATCCAGGGCTTTATAATTTTGAATAACCAAATTAAAATTTTTTGGTCTTGTTTAAATAATAAATTCTTATTAATGTTCAAAAGTCTTTTAAAAGCTTGTAATATTACTTGCTCCGTGAAAATGACACAATAATTGCTCATGGTTTTATTCAACTGTAAAGCTATCTTTTTAATTGTTTTGGAATTTGTACTTTTGATTAAATGATAGTTCTCTTTAAATTGATTATAAATCTTGATTGAATTACTTAAGTTTTCTTGGTGCCAATTTAATCCTAAAAGACACGGGACTATCCTCCATAGCGCTTTATAGGAATCCTTTCTAATTTTTTTTATTGGGTTAATTAATTTAATTAGACAAATTAACAATAAATCGCCCGCATTTTGTAAAATGATTGCACTAAATTCATTATTTAAAATTTGATTCATTTTTAAAGAATTCCTATCTATTTGGTTCGTTTGACTCCTCAATGCATTTATAAAGCCAGTACTTTCACTTTTTATAATTGTGCTTTTTTTATTGTCATCCACCTTTTCAGTGTTCTTGTTGTTGATATTGCTATTGCTATTTTCATTATTTTCATGATCCAAAATTTTATCAAAATCCTTTTTATTAATTTTTTTAATCTTATTATTATCTAAATTATTTTTTTTCAATCTAATCAATTCCATATTTAAATTTATTAATTGATTTTTAAATTTAAAATCAATTTTTGTTAATATCAAATCCTTTGTGAAAAAAAATTGTTGACAAATGGCACTAAAATATAAATTGGCAATGGATTTATCATGCTCATTAACATTATAAAACATATTACTATTCAAATCTTCTTGATCATTGCCATCATCACAGTAATCGTTATCATCGTCATCATCGTCATCATCACTACTGCTACCTTTATCAGTACTGTCGGTATTACCACCCTCGCCGTTGTCATCATTTTTGTTGTTGTTGTCATTGCTGTGCCTATTGTTGCCCTTGGTTTTCTTTTTATTATTATAATTATTAAAAATATTATTTAAAAATTTTTTAAATAAATTCGTAAAATCAAAGCATAAAATCCATTTAAAAATATTGAACCCTAATTTTTCTTCTTGGTATAACCAGTTGATTATCGGCATGTTATTATACATATTTAAATAATTTAATGAAAATGGCCCAACTCTAATTAATTTCTCAATGGCGATATGAACAATATTATTTGTCATTGCATTAATTTTGTCAATTTTATTTACTAATTTTAATTTCTTTTGATTTAATAATTTCTTTTTTTTACTTTTTAAAAATTTAAATAAAACTTTTGATTTTTTCCCAATCCCAGTGAACAATTGCAAAAAAATTAAAGAATTGTATCTTTTGCCCATTGGCCAATATTTGTGTTCTCCAAATGTCGGCTTTAATAATGGCTTGATTAATATCCCATTTGGAAACTGTATAAATTTCAATATCGCATTACAAAAATTGATAATTATTATACAATGATTCAAAACATGCTTTGAAAAATTTAAATATCGAATGCCAGTATTCGGGCCACTAAATAATTTTAAATTAATTTTATTTTTTTTAATGATTTCATTTGTCCCAGATTGCTCAAATAATTGTTCATTAAATTTAATAAAATCGGGAAACACTTTAAATAAAATTGGATCTTGTTCAATTGATTGTCTCAAATATATATTTTGGGATAAGATTCGCACCATTTTATTAACAATAAATTTATCTAAATAGAGATCAATTTGCTCTTTATTGAGATCATTTTCAGAATCTTTAACATTGCGGAGATAATCCTTAGCCGTGTCCTTATTACCCTTACTAAGAATACTACTATTAGTACTACTACTGAAATCATTGCTACTATTACTGCTTATGGCTAATTTACTATTACTGCTAGCACTGATATTACTACCATTGTTTTTAATCTCCCCTTTAACCCAAGAGAACAGTGATTGGAAAATCGGGGTTATAGCATACGGGTGAACCGTAAATAACGGGATAATGAAGAGCTCTCCAAAGTCTTTTTCTTCTTCCTTTTTAACAATTTGATAGTATTTTTCACAAAACGTAGAATAAATTTTTTTCAGGATCTCTTTGGAATTGAAATAATCCTTTCTTAACAAGTTTTTTTTCCGAGCAATTGCGCCGCCTTCAAATTTTTGTGTTTTGGATTTATTTAATTCAATTTTCAATCCAACCAAACTTCCAATTAAAGTATGCAACCCAATCCAAAATTCAAAATTCGATGTCCTGAGAATTTCTTCAAGAAAATCTTTGTCATTGAAATCATTAATTAATTGGAAGATATATTTTTTGATAATTCTCAAAAAATTAACCTTTTCATATTTGACAGTTAGCTGTCCTATTTCTCCTAAAAATAAGAGCCAAAAGTTAAAATTATTCGTTGAAATAATACTTTTAGTTATTTTTGATAATTTATCATTCTTATCATTCTTATCATTCTTATGATTGGTATGGATAATATTTACATCTTTTTTAAAATTCTTGATGCCAAATTGGAATTCAGTGACACAATTGTTTTTCACCTGCGTGTATATGTTTTTCTCGTTTTCTTTGATAATTTGGTAAATGGGGATATATGAATAAGGAATGTGTTCGATTTCTTCCAAACTTCCTAAACGAATTAATTTAGTGTTTTTAAATTCTTCAGAATCAGTGTTTATTTCATATTCATAATTTTTTTTTAAAATTGATTGTAATTGATAATTTTTTTTCATGACCTTAAAGCTTAATAATCTTAATTCATAAAAATTTTCACTTAAAATTATTAAACACCATACATCAATTAAATTTAAAATAGAATAATTGATATTTAATATTTCATAACTTAGATAAATGTTATTTTTATCATCATTGTTATCATTGTCATTTTCATTTTCATTTTTATTTTTATTTTGATTATTCTTATTATTTTTTTTATTCTTGTTGTTATTATTTTTACTACTATTATTATTATTATTATTATTATTATTATTTTTATTATTATTATTTTCAATATTCTTATTATCACGCTTCAAGTTTTGGAAATTATTATTATTTTCATTAATTAAAAAGTTATTGTAATTAATTATTAATTTTATTAAATGATATATTTGACTCAAAACGGTAAATTCGCTTTGTGGAGTTAGCAATTCTTTGTCTGGTAATAAATTTAATAAGCAATTAATATAAGGACCAAAGAATTTTAAATTATTTAATAAACATATTTGCAAATTATGAGAAATCAATGTACCAATTTCTTCATCTGGATGCAATAAAAATCTGACAATTTTGACATCTTGGAAAAGTTCATAATTTTTAATTTTGGAATTAATTTTGAGAATTTCTTTTAAAAATTCTAAATAAATTTCATTTTTTTGTGAATTTTTTTTTTTATTTTTCTCTTGCTTATTTGTGAATTTTGTGAATTTTATCAAATTGTCTGCTTTATTCAAAGTAAATCTGGAAAAAATAGTTGTTGTTTCTTTGTTTTCTTCCTTTTCTTGAGTTTTTTTTAACCAAGAATATATCAAATTGTTTATTTCATTTTTTCTTTTCTTTTTTTCCATTTGGGTTTTTTTTTCTAATTCAAAATTATTCCAATATATTGAAATCTTGTAATTTTTTTTTTTTAAATAATTTGAAAATTTAATAAAGTGATTTTTTGTTAAATATTCCTGTGAAATATTTTCAAAATAATTTGTAAATTTTAATGCCTTTGTATTAATACCTGCTCGAAAAATCCCAATTTCATTCATTATTAAAATTAAAAAGTTATTTAAATTATTTACAAAAATCGTTTTTAATGATTTAATTGTAATCAAGGACTTAATTTTTTTTTTTTCAATAAAATAATTTTTCATTTCAGCACTAAACAAAATGTTTAGTGCTTTACAAATAATTAATTGATTCGGTAGTTCTTGATCTTTATTATTAAATATGGGTTCAATTATTTCCTGTGAAATATATTCGGATTCGATTAAAAAGCAAATAATTAACAGATCCCTTAATACATTATAATTGAGTTGAAATTTCAGTTTTTTTTTATCAAAATATATTTTTTTACAAATACTTTTGATATATCTTTTGCTGATAGAGTCATCGCTTCGGTAAACGGGTACTAAACTTTCTAGTTTTGGTTCCAAATTCCAATCATGGGTTTTTAAATAGGGGTTTGGTAAATGGAATTTCTTTTGATAATTTGTTTTTTCTTGATCATTTTCATTTGGCTTGCATTCAAGGAAAAATGCAATTAATGCCGTTTCGATGAATTCTTTGTTTTTTTGTGATTTGTAACCCTGCAGTATGGTTTTTTGAAAGAGAGTATCAAGATTATCTGTTAACATAAAATGCGGTGATCTTTGCAGTGTCATGCATGATAATTTCAGTAGATGCCCTAATTAAGTTAATGATTTATTTGATTTATAAGAGTATAAATTATAAAGAAATTAAAGTTTAAGATTTGATTTTGAATATATTATTTCATTTTTTAAAGGAAAATATTTTTTTTTCAATTTTTTCTTATAGTTTTTTACTTTCAAAAAAGGAATCTTAATAATTTTTTGAGATTAATACAATTTGGAAATTAATAAAAATAAAAAATATTTTTGAAAAATTATATGTTTATCATTATTTTCTTTGTGAATGTAAATTGTTTGATTAATCAATAAATAATAATTCACAACTGTTGGAACTATTTTCTAAAAATAATAAAGAAAAAAAAATTATCATATGTGATCAAAGAAAATTTCTTTATCTTATATATCACAGGTGTGACGTTTTTTTTTTGGTTTTATTAAAAGGGTTTTACAAGTATGAGCAATGCAAAAAATTCGTTTGTCTGATATATATATATATAATCAAAACACAAAAAAATTAGGCAGAGCTGATCTAATTTGGAATTGGTAAAAAAGTGAAAATTTTGACCACTTTTCTTCCCCAACTAGTTAATTTTTTTAAGTAAAAATAATTCTTTTTACTCTGTGTCTAAAGAGTTTATAATTTTCAAGAGTTCTAAACCGAACCCCTACTTTGTATTGTCCTGGTGTTTTCAAAATTGAAAAGAAAAGTATTTTCATGGTTTTAATAACAAAACATCCCACTTAAATGGGAAATTGTTAAATCTCATTATTTTTCCAATGCTTTTAAGGCAATTATGACTTACCCGTATATAATTGTTTTTTTTTTTTTTTTTCGCAGTTTGCAAGTTTTTTCGTTTGCATTTTTTCAGACCCAAGGAACGAAAAGTATGATTTCAAAATAATTCGAGGACTTTTTTAAAAAACAAAAAACGAAAACAACGAATGAAACGAAAAAAAAATGTAAAAAAATTGAAAAAACGCGATTTTATAAGTCTTTCGTGATTTTAAAACGAAAAATTGTAATACATGTGATATATATATATATATATATATATATGTGTGTGTGTGTGTGTGTGTGTGTGTATGTGTGTATGTGTGTATGTGTGTATGTGTGTATGTATGTATGTGTGTGTGTGCGTTTGAAATCTTAATTAGAAGGTGATAATTTTGTTTTTTTCTTTGGTGAATTTATACATGATATTTTTAATCGAATAAATCAATAATAAAATTTTACTCAAATAATGAAGCAATTTAAAATGAAGAACGTTATTTATCCACAAGAGTAAATATGGACTGTTGTAAAAAAAATAGAGTTTTTAAAACATTCATATTTACACTGGTGTCCATATTAATGAAAATATCCATGAATAAATTAAATTTGAACTTTTTTCATAAAAGTTCCTTTTTGTCAGGATTCTCTTAAATCATTTCAAAAAGCAAACAAAACTTAAAAATAATATATCAAAGTTGAGATTTGCTCGTAAATTATTTAAAATTGTTTATATTAAATGAAGAAAAAAAAAACAAAATTTTACCTTTTAACTGCTTTTTTTTTTTGAAATTCTCTGCAAATTGATAAACTTTATTTAGTGTTTTAACCATTTCTTTATACTTTAATTCCGTTGTATTGATTTGTGAAATTAAGTTTTCAAGAATTTTTAATAGAGCGATTTTAATTTCTAATTTTGATGTGATAGACATCGTGTCTAATATTTTTTCAATTAATTCAGTAACTTTTTCAGATTTTGCATTCTATTATTTTCAAAAAAATTTCAATAAAAAATAGAAAGAAAGTGATAATTTTTATTTTTTTTGTTTTTTGTTGATTACTGCAAAAAAAATATAAACGAAAAAAATAAGTAGAAGAAAATTAATTTTACCTGTAAATGAAAATAACTGTTTCCTTGGTAAATATTTAATTGTGTCTCTAATGTTTCTTTTTTTGAAATAATTGAAGATATGAATCTTTCTGATATAAAATCAAAATTATGAATTGATAGTAAACTAATAATCTTCGACCATCCTAGTAATATTTGTTTTCGAAAATGCTGAAACAATTTTGGATATAAAAAGCTATAAAAATAAAAAATTTAAATAAAAGAGTATTTTTAAGTGAAAATTAATAAATAAAAAGAAAAAAATAAATTTTAATGAATATTTTTCAAAATGTAGTTTTAAAATATTTTTTCAAATATTTTTTTGGAAAGTCCTGAAAAAAGTTCTGACTAAATTTTATAAACAATTTTATAAATACTTTTGAAAGTTTTTTTTTTTAGCTACTCTTTTTTAAAAGAACGATGGTTTAAATATCCGCTTTTCTTTTAGTTTTTTACAAATTATTAATTTCAAACCCATTTTAAAAATTGAAAAAAAAAAAGAAAAAGTTTTTAGGTAACCGATAATAGACCAGTAGTAAAGTGTCAAAATAAAATCTGAAAATCCAGGGATTTGAATACCCTAAGCCACATTATTTTTGCTTTTTTATCATTTTCTCAAAAAAATAACTCACGATAAAAACAAAAGTTGATATAATTAATTTTTTATCGAAATTTTCTGATATGCCCAAAAATTGGAAAAAAATATTTACTTGATATTTTTATTGAAGAAAGGATTTCTTATCTTTGATGAATATTTTCTTGATAAAAATAATTTATATGATATAATATTATATATAAATATTTATTGTTTATATTTCCAATAAAGTCAAAAAAAAAAAAAAAAAAAAAATGCTTATTTCAAACGCGTTTCAAAATAAAAAACAAAAAATAGTTCATTGTCAAAAAAAAAAAAGTCAAAAACAATTTTAATTTGCAAATACTCTTTTTTTAACAGTATTTCAACCATTAAAAAAACCATTCATAAAAAAGTGAAATGCTTTATTTAAGGAGTCTGAAAATGATAAATTAATCAATGGATAAATGGAGTTGATTAATAACTAACAAAGTTATTCTCGATTAATTTAGATTTAGAAAAAACAAAGAGTATAAAAAAAAGTATAGAAAATTCTGAGAATTTGATCCACTTAAGGAACCAGTAACACTAAAAAAAATATTCTAGTAAATTTAATAGCAAATTCAAAAAAAAATTCAAGGCATCTTGAAATTGAAAAACCCAGTAAAAATATGATTACTCCAAGACCTGAATTACTTTTAATGCTATTTTACAAAATGAAATATTGTTTTTAAAAGTCTGATCCCCTTTTTCGAAATTGTAAAAGATCAAAAATCCAACCTAATTCCAAATTCTTTCAAAAAAAAATATTTTCTTTGACGAAAAAAGAAACCTGATATTGTAGATGAAGAAAGTAACAAAAAATGTCCTTTAAAAACGAAACCACTAAGTTGAAAAATTACTTCAGTATAAAAAATCAGCTTACTTTTTAAAAAAATTTCAATAATTATTTTGAACTTGAAAATAATATAATTTATTTGATTCAAAGAACATTTCCAATCAATTTTTTTCAATTCGTTGAACAAAAAAAATCAGAAAAATTCAACCAAACTATTAAATTAAAAATATTCCCAATTTTTTTTTTTTTAAACCTGGAAAATTCGACTAAAAACCTAAAGAAATACTTTTTAATTTCATTATAAATAATCAATAATCAATAATCCAATCTTAAATTATTTCAGTGAATTGGTCATCCTTGAATGATTAAAAATACCAATAGGTTTTATTATGTATTTCTTTATTTTTTAAATATTTTCAAACAAACAAAACTTATTCAAATTAATAATTCCAATAATAAAAAAAATAAATAATTATTATCAAATAACTGATTTTAATAAGAACAGTTTCTTGTTTATAGTCTTAATAATTGAAAAAAAAACGAATACCTAATCTTTGAAAATTTCAAAAAATTTGAAAAATATTTGTTAAAAAATTTAGAACATTTCTTTCAATATAAATGTTAAATATTTGGTTTATTTTTCTTGAATTTTCAATATAATTTGTCTATACAAACTCTCAAAAATTACAAAAAGTGAGATTTCTTAATAATAAAAAAGTTTTAAAAATTTTTCTTTTTTTCATTTTGATCCAAAAATCCAAACAAAAAAAGGATCTAAATCTTTTTACTCGAAATTAATTGGGAAAAATGGAATTCTTTTTAAAAATGATTGTTCAGTTCTCTAAAGTTGACAAATAAAGGGGTTTGGTCTATCAAGTTTAATTAAATCTTTGTGAAAATAAGTGCTTTATCAACTTTGGGGATAAAACATAAATAAGAGTCACTAATACCTTAAGAAGGCATCCATTGAGTCTCAGCCCATTCCTTTTTAGTTTTGCTATAACAAATATCGTATCCCACTAAATTATAAAAGTTTTTTTTTTGAAAGGAAATTGTGGAATAAGGATGTCTAGCGTGTAATTTACACTTATTTCCAAATAATTATAATAAATAATAAAAGTTTTTTTTTTTTTTCTTTTCAAAAATATTGTTACAATGATCCAATATACCTATGCCCAAAGACTATAGCCAATGTTTCAAAATATAATCCGTACTTTTTTTTATTCTTGTTCCAAGGCAACATCTAATCTACTACCAAATAGGGTGCCTAAGTTCAAATCAATTTTGAAAGTAAATTCCGTGATGTTTTGAAAAAAATTTAAATTAGGGATGAAATTTGTTTGAAAATGTTTCATAATTACCCAATTTTTCGTTCTTTTTAAATAAAAATTTGTAAAAAATTAACTCTATTTTTTGAGAGAAATATTTTCCAATTTGACCCTTCATTTTTAAAATTTTCTTTTTCAATAATAGAACTTTAAGAAACCAATACCCTAATTTAATTAGGGTGTTATTGTCGGTTTCTTTGATCGATTAATGCACAAGTCTTCAATAAAAAAGACGCTTTTTATTATGAAACACGGACTAAACTTTTCTGCAGGTATTATTTGGACAACAGTACACTTTTTTATTAAAACAATAATTAATTTTTAATTATGACACAGTCGTTTTATAAAAGTCTTTACTTTTTTAAAACTTTTTTTGAAGTTTTCTATTTTACAAAAGTAAAAATTTTTTCAGAATTAAAATATTTCGAAAGTTTTCGAGATTTTAATAAAGTGAGGGATCAACCTTTTAATGTGGCGTAGAGGCTTGGGCATGAAGGAAAGCACTTTTTTAAAAAAAGTTTTCACTCTTTATTGAAACACAAAACTTTTAAAAAGTTTTAATTTTGACAAAATTATAAAAAAACAGTTTTCACTTTTATAAAATGACTAAAAGCCAACCAGTTTTTTTTCTTTTTATCATGCTTGTTATCATTACAATTGTTTTCAAAAAGCGTGACCAAAAAAAAGTTTCTAATAAAGTACTTTTTTAAAACGACTTTACTTTGAAAAACTTTTTTTAGTAACACCCGATCAAACGAATCCAAGTATTGGAATGATTTATTAAAAGTAAATTAGCACTTTTTTTGGCTTTCAAAATCAATAATTATCCACGTAACCCCACCAATCTGAGAAGAATTCAATTGAATGGCTTTTTTAAATGATTCTATGAGATTGTGTCAATGAGGCAGCTTTTGAATTGACAATCTTTTTGGAATTTATCTTGTGAATGTATTATTTCTTTGTTAAATAACGGACGGTCTTCTTTCAGGTTTGAACAAAGTTATTTTTTGAAGTGTTCAAGTCTTTAGGTATTCATGGAATGTTTATTTTTCACCACTTGCTTGTTTGTTTCAAAAAGATCTGAATAAAAAAATAATTTAGGATGTTAAAAATTAATTGATCGGGAAAAGCTTTGCTTTCCAAGAGAAACCAATAAGAAGATTTTAAAAAGAAAATTTTTTCAAAATTGGACCAACACTTTTGCCACAAAAAATATCATTTAAAATCTACTAATTGTGGTCTACCAGAGAACAGTTTTTGAAATTTGGCTTGTTTCAAAAGAAATTAAGAAAAAAAAAAAAAAGTTAAATTTTAAAAATAAATAACCCAGAAATCGAAAAATATAATAAAATAAAAAAAGAAAAATAACAATTTGGGCAAGTCTCTTACAAAGGTTTTTTTTGCTTGAAAGAAGACCAAGCAAATTCTCGAAGTAAAACAGTTGTGTCTGTGTTTAGTTTGGTTAAATTCTCTTCATAATAGATATTGTGCTCAAAAGATTTTTCATACTTTTCCAGAAGCACGATAATTGCATCAACAATGAAAATCTCAATTATGCATTTAGCGAGATCGTAGTGTTCGGAGTGAAGCACAAAGCCAGCGATTTTGGAGAGAAAAGAGTCAAATTCAAAATCGCTTGTTGGTGATCCAACATTTGTCTGTTCTGTTTGCAGACTGTTCTTGTTTCGGACTGTTCTCATTCGCGATCTGTTAACCTTCTCTCTGAGATCAAATTTGGAAATGGAATTGAGATTCAAAGTTTTGTCAAATTTTTGTTTTGTTATCGAAAGAGTCTTTCTTCTTCTTTTCTTGATTTTGGAGGAACTTTGAACTAAATTGTTTTCATAATTTGGGACCGTTTTGTATTTGGTAATATGGAGATTTGTTTGCGATAATTGGGGTAAAGTTTTCAAGAGCAATTGGATCGATTGAGACAAACAGACCTTTCCTACCTTTCCATATTCTTGAAGAAATTGTTCGTAATATGGCAAACATCTCGGGAAGTAGGACCAAAACTGGAAATCTAAATCCTCAAGTTGCTCAACAATCAAATTTTGTGATTGTGCGATTAAAAATAAGGATTTGCTTGTAGACATTAAACTCGAGGTTGACTTTGCTAATTTTGTATGAAAACTAACAAGCATAGAGACCAAGACATTAATACTCGTTACTTTGGTCATTTTGCCTTCTATTCTCTCTTTATTTTTTTATTTAACAAAATGAAAGGGTTGGAAAGATGAAAAAGAGAAAAAAATGACATTTTCCAAAGAAAATTACCAAAATAAAAGATTCATTTTTTCCTATTTTCTTTGTTAATATTGAGATCACCTCATAAAATATAACGGTTTCCATTACTTAGTACTCTTAAAACTGGGATTAAAAGATCCTGTTAAGAAAAAAGGTTGTCTACAAAAAATTTAGAACAAATTTCTGATCATCTAAAACTAAATTGTTAATTTCTGTTCGAAACAATGAAAATTATTTTGTGTTTAATGCGATATTTCTGAAATAATGTCATAGATTCAATTTACTGCTCAGTTTCTTGTTGTTTTGTTCAGATATGATGATTGGAAAATTTGAAATCTTTCAAATGATTTAATAGAAAAAAAATACTTCTTACTTTAGAACATGTTTTGTTCGGAAACCAATTGTTTGGTTAAGAAAGAGAATTAATTAACGATGTTTTTTTTTATCAAGATTTCAAAAACAGTTAAATAAATTCTATCAAATAGAAAATACCAAATACTGACACAACCACCTTTACAAAGTTTAATATTGTTCGTTGGGTGAGATTTAAAATGGGAACTTGTTTTGGTTAAAACTTAATTATTTTCAACCAAAATTGATTCAATCACATTTTCAAAAGAAGTAAAATACAATTTTCCAGAAAATGTTCCTAATAGTTGGACATCTTTGTTAACAATACTTTACGAACTTTTTGTTGATGTATACTTATTTTCACATTTTTTAAAGACAACAATTGTAAAAAAATTCCAAGTTAAAAATCAAAATTTTGTCAATCAATAAACGAAGATAGTTTGAAATGTAAGACAATTATCTTTTTTACATGTTATTCTTTGGTTCTTGTTTGGATTTTTCATTTAATAAACAACAGAGACCAACTAAATAAATAAAGGTAAAAGATTTGTATTCTATTTCTTATCAAACTCTTTTTGTAAAAAAAAACCGAAAATCCCAATTAAAATTGTGATACTTTTACTGTAAAATTATAAAAATAAAAAGATCAAAATTTCTATTCACTTTTCAAAAAAATCACATTTAAAGAACAAAATAAATTTCCAAAGTCTCAATTCTAAAAGACAGAAATTAATAATTTTGGCTTGGGTATATGAAATTATAATTTGAATTGTTACTGATTTTGCCAAATCTTTTTTTGTGGAAAGTTGAATGAAAATTTTATTCCATTTATTTTAAAACAAATAGTATTACTCAATTTCTCTTAATCGAAACATTCAAGTAAGATTATTTTCCTTTGTCTAACCCGAAAAAAAAATAAGTAATACAAAAATTATTATTAAGGGACTAGTCTCAATTTTTTTTTTTGACCAATTTCTAAATAAGGATTTATTATCTAAAAATATTTTTAATATTGAAAATAAACAGGGTTTTCAAATCGAAGTAATTGGTAAAAAAATTTTCACAATCTCTAGTAAATTTTGGTAAAAAAAATATAATAGAGATTAATTCCTTAAGAGTCAAGTCAAATACCGTAGATTTACCAAATATTCAAAGAGTAGATAGTAATTGAAGTGATCAGTTTTTATTGTTTGGTTGATTTTTAGTGCTATATACCAATCATTAGGTAAACTAAGAAAACTAAAATAAATGAATATTTATGTAACGAAAACAATATAAAAAGGCTAAAAGTTATTCTCAAAGTTGTTAACAATAAACCCATATAGAGATTTTTCCTATGACCTCTCAATTTTTAGATTCTCTCTCAAGAAAAAAGTCACCAAAATCTGAATCAAGACAAGTGTTGTTTTTAAAAAATCTGGGACAATTCCTGTGAGACCAAATTATTTTTGTTAATTAAAGGATCAGTCTTCTAAGAGATCAACGAAGAATTTAAGAACATACTATTGTGATATACTCTACTTACAAATTTTTATATATACCTAAGGTCAAAAAATTCTGATCAACTACAGTCAGTTTCACATTTAAGGCACAAACTTTCAACGAAATTTAAGGCACAAAAAAATCTCAAATTAAAGCACAATTTTTTAGAATTTTAATTTTCACAAATTATTTTACTAGAATTTGAAATCATGTGCCTTAATTTGAGATTTTTTTTGTACCTTAAATTTCGTTGAAAGTTTGTGCCTTAAAAACGAAACTGACTGTATCAAACCCAAAACAGTATATTTTTCTTTGATAGATCAATTTTTTTTTTCAATTTTTTCTGAAAAAGAAAACTATTAAATTCATTTTATTTCTCACATTATAACAAGTTTTTACCCGGTTTATTACCATTTTGATAATTATTATCAAATAACAAGTTTTTTTTATCCGGAATACAGTAAGTTTCACTTTTAAGGTACAAACTTTCAACTAAATTTAAGGCACAAAAAACCTCAAATTAAGGCACAAAATTTGGAATTTTTTTTTTACAATTTATTTTTACTAGAATTTGAATTTTGTACCTTAATTTGAGATTTTTTTTGTGCCTTAAATTTCGTTGAAAGTTTGTGCCTTAAAAGTGAAACTGACTGTATTAATATAAAGATTATTTTTATCCTTTGAGATAAAACTTTTGGTGAACTAAAAAAAAAGATATATATATATACATATACAGTCAGTTTCACTTTTAAGGCACAAACTTTCAACGAAATTTAAGGCACAAAAAAATTTCAAATTAAGGTACAAAATTTGTAATATTTTTTTTACAAATTATTTTTACTAGAATTTGAATTTTGTGCTTTAATTTGAGATTTTTTTTGTGCCTTAAATTTCGTTGAAAATTTGTGCCTTAAAAGTGAAACTGACTGTAATTCCTCTTATTTGCCCGAATTCCTAAATTATGATTTAGGAATTTTGTTAAAGACTCAAAAATAAATTTATTACCCACTAAAGCTAATAAATAGGATGGATCTCTTTTTCTAATAATATAAAAAATAGTAATAATATTATTTTTTAAGATATTACAGTTAGTTTCACTTTTAAGGTACAAACTTTCAACGAAATTTTAGTAACAAAAAAATACCAAATTAAGACATAAAATTTGGAATTTTAATTTTTACAATTTATTTTTACTAGAATTTGAATTTTGTGCTTTAATTTGAGATTTTTTTTGTGCCTTAAATTTAGTTGAAAGTTGTGCCTTAAAAGTGAAACTGACTGTATTAGATTGAAAAAAATTAATAAAATCAAGATGAAAATTTGGGATATCTATAATTCTAAAAATATCTTTAACTTCCCATTTTTTATTAATATTAAATTTATTCAAAATTGCATTGTGGTCACTAATTTTATTTTTCATTGTTTTTGATTTTTGATATTTTAAATTATTGAAATTTGTAATAAAATAATCTAAATTATTATTATTTCTGGTTGGTTTCGAATTGAAAATAATTTTGAAATTGAATTTTGAAAAATAATTTATTTGTTTTTTAATCAAATTAAAATCGCCTCCAATAATTTTATTATGGTTTTGATATTTTTGTAAAATATTGATAATTTTTTTATTTATTTCTATATTTCGATCTTGTCTCTTATATACATTAATAATTATAAAATCAATGAATTGTATTCCCATAAGATCAAGATCTGGATTAAATATTTCTCTTGTGAAATCTTTAAAAATATTTTTTATTATAATCAATAATCCTCCTTTATTAGAATTTTTATTACCATATGATTTTTTATTTATTGAAAAATAATTCATGAAACGTGGCTTTTTTATTATTTTTTGATTCTTGTATTAAACATATATCTATGTTTAATTTTAATAGAAAAGATTCTAAAATCGAAATTTTATTTTTATCATTTAATCCTCTGACATTAAATGATAAAAAATGATATATTCGAATGATTGCATAATAATTGTATTTTTTTTAATAAGAGATAGTTATAATAATTGAATTTTTAAAGCCATTTCAAAATATTACCAAGAAATTTTGTTTTTGTTTTATGATGAAATCCGATTTTTAAATATAGAATTTTCTAGTAGATATTTGGGAACCAAGTACTTATATTCTCAAAATTCAAAATCAATTTTTTCTGACAAAATTTATTTGAATTGTTAAAAGGATTCTTGTGAATAAGATAGAAAAATTTTTCAAAAAAAAATATATATTTTTTTTTCATTTTTTGTAAACCAGAAAACATCTTTTTTAAAAACTTAAAATAAATAAAAAATTGCTTAATAGATCTCAATTTAATTGATAAATTGTTCTTAAGTTTCTATCAAATATTCATTTATTAAATCGCCTATACTTCAATTAGTTTTATTGGCTCAGATTTGAATTGAAATACCAATCACTAAAAATAATAACCAAACTAAAAATTGTCATTCGAAATCAACACTTTCCAATATTAAAAAAAAAAATAGTTTCGAACATTGACAGAATTAACTTAATGGTTAATAAAAATAATAGGTTTTTTTCTTTTCGTTTTATTTTGGAAACACTTCAAATTTTGAATTTCAAAAAAGAAACACAAATTAATAAATTGTTCAAATAGGATTAACTAATCTATTTCACAAATCAAAAATACAAATTATTCAAAAACAAGATCATTTAAGGATTTCCTTTTATTTTGAAAAAATATTACTCCCTTAAAATAAGATTTACTTACTTTTGAGACCTTTTCAACAAATTTTTTCCAAGAATCTTTATCTAATTATTATATTTTAACTTTAAGACTTTTTTTGTTGTTTTGTTGTCTTTTGTCTTCTCAAGTTACAATCATTTTCAAATCAAAGTTGTGATTACTTTCATTTTTTCATACCTTTATATTTTCATAATCTTTCAATCTTTGACAATTTAACCTTGAGTATGGGGCTGGTATTTTCAAAGGACGAAAACTATAATGAACAAGATTTAATTGTCACACCAACCTTTAATTTGGAGAGTAATTTTTTATAAATTCAAATCACTTTTAGCAGAAAGATCAAAAATTTTCTTTTTTTTTTTTTTTTTTTTTTTGTTTATTCTGCATTTTATTCTTTTTAAAAGATCCCCTCCCAATAAAAGAAGATCAAAAATTTTTTAAAAAGGCAGAAGATCTGATTGATGAAGGCTTTACCATTCTTGAAGATTTCAAACAATATACAGGTTGCAATTCCTTAATTCGTCGTGCCATTTCTCAGCCTTCAAATGAATCTATAAGGTCTGCATGGATTGCTGTTGTTCCACTTGTAGAGAGACAAATCAAATACTTTGAATTCTCAAATTATATTTGTAAATAGTTTTTTTCTTATTTGAATAATTTTTTTGTTTTTTTTTTTGTTGTTCTTCAGAAAAAAAAACAAAATCAAAACTTTGAAATACAAGTATTAAGTTTTTTCTTAATAATTGTGTGAGTATTAAAACCATCAAATTAAAACAATTTATTAAAACACCGATCACTACAATGCACATTTTTCAAAAGAAGATTATTTGTGAATAACAACCACCCCTAAAAATCAAGAAAATATAAATACTATGAGTATTTTTATTTTCAATTGGAAAAAAAATTTCACTTCTTTTTCTTTTCACTCTAGGATCAAGTTTTTTTCTTTTCAAAATAACAGATCAATCATTAATTCATGTGACTTGAGTAAACACCCTTTCGGTAATTTAAAAACTGATCCATTACTTTTAGGTTTTAATGGGTACAACCAAAAGTTAAAACTTTGATTCACGATCGAGAAAAGGATCAAGTATAATTTTATCTCACTCAGAATCAAAATTCCATTCTGAGAATTCCAAGAGCAATCAAAATTTTGATTTGGATTTAAAAACTGGAGAAAAAAGGAAGTCCAGTGGTGTGAATAACCCGTGTTGACAACCTCTAACCCATTACAAAAATATAACTCGTGTTTTTTTTTTTTCACAGACTGGGTAAATGAAGATAGGAAAGGAATATATACACAATTGCTTCAGATTTAAATTTGCTTTAGAGGTTAGATCTTGAATTAATGTAAATGGTTCAAAAATCTTGGAGGCTTTTTGTTTAAAAAATTTCTTCATAATTACAAAATTTCAAGATAAACTGATCTTTCTTATTTAAAAATTCAAAAAATGATCTTATTCTCATTTTTTTGTCAAAAAATTACATTTTATTCTTTCTGTATCTTCACAATTCTTTTTTAAATTTTATTTAAAGAAACCTATTTCTTGTTTATAAACTCCATTTCACTCAAAGGAGGCCAGCCAAAAATGAAAAATTCACTTTTTTTTAAAAAAGAATCAACTAAACCATAATGAGATTAATTTGAAATAAGAGAAATAATAAACTTTGGATTAGAGTCGATAATCGTAAAAGAAAAGCCTGAACAAACCATAAATTTCAAAAAAAAATTGTTAAAAAAATTTTTGGTTTCCTTTCATTCTAACGTCTCATGCAAAATTCTCTCAATTTCTATGGAAAATTAAAATTGTTGACAAGAAGATTTTTTAATTATATGTGTAACTAATTTCAAAAGAAATTACAAAGTTTCACTTTTCTGTATGTTAATTTGGAGTTTCAAACATTTTTTTTTTCAAAGTTGACTTTTTAAAAAAAAAATAAAAAAGAAAAAAAAAAAAAAAATAAGAAAAAATTCAAAAAACTTACAAAATGAGAAAAAATGATTTTAATCTAAAAATTGAAAAATTTATTTTGAGAAGAATAATGAATTAAACTCATAGAATATATTCTATTTCTTCAATAAAACTGGGACCCTTTGACTGAAAAAGAGTTTATATATTGTCATCCTATTGGTTTTTTTCGTTTATTTCTTCAGCATGCAAATATTTTTTGCATGATTTAAATTTTAGTAATGGGCTAAAGTAAAAAACACGGGTTATTCACACCACTGTAGTTAAAATAGAGTTTCCCATATGATCCATACCAAATGAGCGAAAATTGGAAAATAAATTGGTTTCAAATACTGAATATTTCACTATTAAATACAGTTACAAAATTTTTAGTTTTGTCTCAAAAATTTTCAATTTGCACATTTATGAAAAATCAAAAAGTTGCTAGTCCTCATTTTAAATAGTTAGCATGCTTTCATTAATTTTAAATAGTTAACATACATTCATTTTTTCTGAACAACTAACCAAAAAGCATTAGAAAATTTTACTGGTATTTGAATAATAAATGGGAAAAAATTTTCACTTCATTTTCCTTTTTTCTTTTAGAAAACTTGTAAAGAAATAGATTTCAATATCTGATCTCTATTTATTTGTTTGTTCCTTTTCTATCCGATTCGTTTATATGAAAGAAGAAATTTTAAATAACACACAGATACCATTTTTTTAAAAAAAATGATAAAATCAGCAGAAATTTTATCCTATTTGAATTTCAAATACCAGTAAAGTATCAAAATTATTTCTTTCAAAGAATTTATCTTTTGCTTTTTTACATCAAGTTCCAGACACAGTAACTTAGAACAGATATATTTTTTGAAATTATTAATTCCTTTTTTGAAAAAAAAAAAAATAACAAGATAATAATTAATTATTTATGAATAAATTACACGGCTTTCTTTTCAATAATAATAGCCAGTTTTTTTCTACCAGGAATATTTAATAGAATATGTATCAGAACAGATGAAATCGAACCAATTGATTATTTAGTGCAACATCAATCGTTAGTTAAACAATTTCTTGATTTAATGGATATTATTGTTATGTTTGATACAATCAAAATGGAAACACCTGATTTGCAAAACGATTTTAGTTATTATAGAAGATTTGTCAGTAGGTTTGTAATTTATTTTATTTATTTTATACTAATTAAATAAAAACATAGAAAAATGATGAGATTAGAATTTCATAAATCAATAAAATCCAATTTTTTTCTTTTTTTATTGATTTAATGAGAGAATTTGTTGTTAAGGGTCGAGTCATTACGGTGAAAAATTTTTTTCTGACATGGAAAAAAACTTTTTAGTAATTTTTATGAGGACCTAGCACCAATCAAAAACCAACCAACCTATGATGTACGATCGATCTCCAAAAATAAACAACCAAAGATGAGGACATTTTTAGAAAAAAGCGCCAAAGAGCGACACTCAATTTCCAATTAGAATCGTTGTGAATTACAATTTTGAAAACAACTATGTCAGTTTTGAAGTGTCGCTCTTTGGCGCGTTTTGAGATCTCGGTGTTTTTATTTTTCTTTTTTTTCATTTTTCAAATGAGTTATTTTTATCGTAAGAATAGTACATAATCCATACTTGGTCAAATTTAGAAGGTTACATAATAACCACAAACCAGATTAAATCGAATTAAATTGATTGCGAAATTCAATAAAGCAATTTGTTTTAAATTGAAGAAATTTAAACTCTTTTGGAAATAGAAAATGAGAAAATATGAATTTTTTTTTTTAAATTTTGATTTTTTGAAATTGAGAACTCTTTTAAACTTATTTTTCTTCGTTTGGATTTTTTATCAAAGAGATCCAATGAAATTTTTTTTTTGTATTTGAATTTTGTCAACCAATTGAAGTGCTATTTCACAATACCGTTTTTGGTCTCAGGCCATATATTGGGTATGGAGTATATTCACGGTAAATGACTAGACCCTTAATACAAATGAATTTTTTATATTAAAATAAATAAAATTTTAGTAAAAGATGATTTCACTTTATACTCACACAATTATTTTAATTAACACCATTTCAGTGATACTAGAGAATTTTGTATGAAACAAAAATTGGCTTTTGATCTGAAATTTTAAATTCTTTATTATTTATTTATCCAGAGAAAGGAGTAATTAAAGAAAAATTATTCAAAATAACAAAAAGAGAAGAAGAAAAATATTAGAATAAAAATGATTTTTGTTTCATATAAAACATCACATTAACTTAGAAATTTATAAGAATAAAACTGTTGACTATCAAACTAAAAACCCAGAAATTTCCCAAAAACAGGAAATTCCTTTTTTTCTAATCTATTGAAAATCTTATTAAAAAGTCAAAAATGTCACCCTCAATTTATAGATAAATATATAAATTACCGAGCAACCATTAACCGTTTTAAATGGATTATTGATTAAATATTTTAAATCTATCAATTTTAACACTTTGGTAAATGTGGGAATTAAAAAAATCACAAAACTGAAAAATATTAATTGAGATCGTGAATGAAAAACGAAAATCTAATTTATTATGATTGCCCCTTAGATAAATTCTAAATTTCTTAGAAAGCATCTAATATGAGAATTGTTTTGTTTTTAAATTTATGAAATAAGAGTTAAATTAACTTTAAATCTCTCCTTTAATAATTTTTTCAAAATTTGAAAATTCAATTGGAACGCTTTGGGGATGTATTTTTTTTACAAAATGGGTTTCAAAATTCCAGGTAAATTCGCAATAATCAAACACCTCTATCAAATTCAAAAGCTTTCAAATATTTTAAAATGATGAAAATGATTCTTATTTTAAAATTTGATATCAAAATTAGATTTTCAAATATTTTAAATCAAATAAAAACGATTCTCATTTTAAATTTCAAATACCAGTATCAAAATTAGATTTTCATTTTTCGATCACTATCTCAATTAATATTTTTTAGTTTTGTGATTTTTTTAATTTCAACATTTACCAAACACTAGGATGAAAAAATAAAATTGAAAAAAAAAAGTTAGACAAAACTACAACCTTAATTATCATTTCATCCTTGTTAATTGAGTTTATTCAAAACATAATCAACATCCCAGTTCTTAAAATTCTCGAGTCTGCTGTGTTTATTGTTGTTAATAGTAACCTACGATTTTTAAAAGTATCGAGTTTAGAAAAAAGGGTCTATTTTGGGGTAAAAAATTTTAAATGGATGTGACAATGAATTTTCTTTAAATTCAGCTTTAGGATATTTTTTTGAATAGATAATAATTAATAGTTTTGAAAACACTCTTATCATCTAAAAAAACTCAAACACAGAAAAAAAAAAAATTTCTAACATCTATATAACATTTTTATAATAAAATTCCCTTTTATATGATTATTTTTATCCATATTTTTTGAAAAAAATATTCTTATAACAGGCTTCTCACATGTTACAAATTTGTATAACACATTTCATTAACAAAGATTTATATTACAAAAGTTTTGTAAACAAAATTATAAATCATTTTAAACATTTTAAACACCTTTACAACCTGATTATAACATTTTATAAAAAACTTTTAAATTTTTTTTTTATTGTAATTTAAGGGAGGAAAAAACTTTTTTTATTAGGGGTAACCTGTTTCTTTCAATCAATATTATTTTCATAAGATTGGCATTAGGTTAAAGTTAGTTCCTCAAAATAGAAGAACTCAAATAAAATTAGTTGATTGTATCTAACCATTTTATTGATCAATAATACTAATCGAATTTAAACAAATTTACGAATGAATTTTTTTGAAAACCTATCTCCAAAATTTTTAACACACATATAATTTATTCGTATTGATAATTATTTGTTTTTTGTTTTTTGAGTATTATAATTTATTAATAATTGCTAACATTCCAATTAATGAATGGTTTCTATTTTGATATTTCTTCTTGAATTGATTAATTAAGTTTTTTTTTTTCAAAAATTCAATTTTGGTGTGTTAAAAATTTTGAATTGGAGTTTATTATGAGAATTTAAGCATACCAAAAAAAATAATAATAATAATTTTGTTTTTATTTTGATATTCATTCAGATCATATTCTTACTTTTATAATAATTTTTTCTTTGCTTGTACCTATTTTATTTTTATTTTTGCTAACTATTATCTATAGGAAAAGAGACGGTTATGATTTTTCGAAAAAACTTTTTAAACAAGGGGATGGAGTAAAAATTAGTTTATTTTTTGCACAATCAACACCAATGTTAAAAGCTTTTGTTTTTGCAGTCAATGATTTTAAAATAAAGGTAATTAATTTTTTCAAGTTTTAAAACATGCATTTATATAAATTTTTTTTATTGTATTGACGATGCATTTTCATATTATGAATCTTGTGAAAAAATGTCCGTTTTTGATAATTTGGTTATTAACTTTTTTTAAAAGTAGAATATAATTTTTAGTTTGAAAGAACCTATAATAACAAATTGAAAAAAAAAAAAAACTAATTCAAAATTTAATATTTCCCAGTTTTTTCTCCATTTTATTAACAACTTAAATATTAATTAATTCAAAAAAATTGTTTTTTTACCAAATATTTGGAGTTATTTTCGTTGGGTTAATTATAAAAACAATGATGGTTTATAAGCTATTTCAATAAAAAGTGGACTTTTTTTATAAAAGTGCTTTCCTCCCTACTCCAACCTCTACCTCAAATTTAAATGTTGATCCATAACTTTATTAAAATAGAAAAATGATAAAAAGTTTTAAATTATGAAAAAGTTTTTACTTTTTTAAAATCGAAAACTTCAAAAAAGTTTTAAAAAAGTCTGGACTTTTTTTAAAACGGCTGTACTATTTTAAAAATAATAAATATAAATTGAGATTTAATTTTATTTCAATTTTAATCAGATACAAATAAAAAAGAAATATTGTTTTTGAGGGGGTAAATTCTTATTATTAAAAAAATAACTTCAGCTCAAAATAATTTTTACTGCTTTTAAAAACAAAAATCAATTTGAATAAAAATAATTTTGCCTTTTAACAAATATTTTTTTAAAAAAAATAAATCATCCATCTATTTATTGAATATTTTGCTATTTATTTTCAAAGAAATAATTTTTATTAATTTTTTTTTTTTAAATTATATTTTTTTTCGAACAAAAAACTTGTAATGTGTAGATAAACTTTTATTATTTCACAATTATGAAATAAGGATTGATGATTATAATAATACTCTTCATCAAAATTTGAAAAAAAAATAATAAATTACATTAGTTAAAAGCTAAAAACCTTTTCAATATTCATTATTCTATCATATATCACTAAATTTATCTATAATAATAATCAAAAATAAAATTAATATTTACTAATTTTATATTTGATACACAATGAAATAGAGTGGATTAGAACATAAATATATATTGAAAACAATTGCTGTGTTGGCTAATGTATGTACAAATATGCTAAAAAAAAAAGTATTTAAAATTGGATCGATCAAACTTTTTTGTATTCGGGCAATTGTGGGGCTAATTTTGTCATATGATCAATTAGAGCTAAAGGGTGCTTTTAATCCAGATTCGCCAATAGACTTAAAAAATTCTCTTACCTTATTAAAAAATTACCAACCAACACAATATAGACTTATTTCCATGATAAAATTTTCTAAACATTTCAATGATAATACCACACCTAACCATATTTTAACCATATTTGATAATTAAATTGTGAAATTATCTTGATTTTTGGCTTTCTTTTTGAATTTTTTTTATATGTATCGTGTCGTTTTAAATGGATACCTTTATCAATTTTTTTTTGATTGGATAAATGATTATTTTTCAGTATTTACCCCAGTTATCTGAAATATATATATTCACTTCGCTCTGAATAGCCTTCTGGTAATTGTGAGAACATAATCTTAAAAATTGGATTTACTTGGAAAATTGTTTAATTTTTCAGATCCAATAAACCTTCGATAGTTATTATTTTTAGAAATTTTTATTGTATCTGGGAAATTATAATTAAACTCCATTTCACTCATAGGGGCAAAGCAAAAAATGAAAAATTCACTTTTTTTTTTTTTCAAAGAACCGACCAAACTACAATTATTTAGAAATAAGAGAAAGAATAAAGTTTGGATTACAGTTGAGATTCATAAAAGAAATACATTGAACAAACTTAAAATTTCAAAAAAAAAAAAAATGCTAAAAAAATTTGTTGGTATCTTTCATTGTAATGTCTCGAGTAAAATTTCTCGATTTCTTTAGGAAATTAAAATTGTTGACAATAAGATTTTTTAATTCTAAATGTAACTATTTTTAAATGAAGTACAAATTCCTCAATTTTATTAATGTTAATTTGGAGTTTAAAGGAATTTTTTTTCTCAATTGACTTTTTTAAAGAAAAAATAAAAAAAAAAAAAAAAAAGAAAAAAAAAAAAAAATTGGATAAAAAACTAAAAAAAATATAATAACTTGGAAAAAATGATTTTGATTCAGAAATGGAAAATTTATTTTGAGAAGAATAATTAATTAAACTTATAGAACATGTTCTCTTTCTTCAATAAAACTGGGGCCCTTTAACTGAAAAAGAGTTTACTTTTTTAAAATTAAAATAAGATTTAAAAAATCGTATATATTTATTAAATTTTTTTTTGATTTCGAAGAGAGGAAATTAATTTTACTCTTATGGAAAGTTATTTTTTTTTTAATTTGAAAGAATTGAGTAAAATCTTTGATTTTTCGTTATTCCTTTGAATACTGGAAAACTACCGTTAAGTTTTTTTAAATTTTAGAATTTCAAAAAAAAGCATTGTTAGGTTTTCTTGAGTTTTCTGTTTATTTGGAAAATCAATAGATTTTCTTTAGGTTGTTTTGATTTTTCTATTTATTTGTGAAGTGTTCTAGGTTTTTTTTTTTTTTTTTGAAATAAACAGAAAATTTTAATAAATTTTCGGTTTATTACAAAAAGTAAAAAAAACCTAACGAAGATTAATATATTTTCGAAATAGAATAGAAAACCTCAAAAAAACCTAGAACACTTCACCAATAAAATAGAAAATTCCAAGACAGCTTAACACTTCTCAAATAAAACAGTAAACCTCAAGAAAAGTATCGTTAGGTTTTTTTTAATTTTTGAAATGAAAAGAAAATTTCAAAATTTCTAATTTTTATTTCAGAAATTAAAAAAAACTTAGGCAATTGACGGTATTCCACGGAACTTGAAGACACATTCCTGAACTCGTCTAATTTCTATATTTTATTAAGAAAAAAAAATATCAACTAAAAGCAACAATAAAGGTAAACAAAAAAAAACTGATAACAAATATTTTTTTTTTTTATTTTGGAGACTTTTAGGATTATATAAATATTCTTTTTTTCTTTTATTTTTAAAAAGCTATCTTAAAAAACAAAAAATTCAGAAAATATAAAGAAAAATCAATAAAATTGAGACTATTCAATTTGTTTTAGTAGATATTTAACCGAAAATTATATATTTTAGACAAGGTGAAAATCGTCAAATGAAAAAGAATAAGACAATTTCCATTCAAATTTGAAATAATTTGGATTTTTGTAAAATATTAAAATCATTTTTTCATTTTTGAGTTTTTTTTTTTTATTTTCATTTCATTTTTTCAATTAGGTAATGGTTTAACTGAGACCTGAATTGTTTTAACTAATTGGTATTGAGTGAAAATTGAGTTCTTTTAAAAAAATTAATTCAATTAAAATTATTTGATGGTATCTAACACTCTGATTGTTCAATAATTGATAAAATTTCAATAAATTCACCCTTTCCTTTTTTTATTGTATACAATCCCAACGCTAGACTACACTCTTGTTTAATTTGTATTCATATACTTTTTTTTTTTTTTTTTTTTTTTTTTTGAGTCTTATAAATTATAAATAATTTTTAACATTACAATGAGTTCAAAATTCTAATTAAGTCTTTCCAATATAGAATTTAATAAACAAGATTTTTAAAAAAAAAATTATTTTTTTGTTTGTTGAAAATTTTGAATTGAATTTTACAATATTAGAATCCAATTAACATTAAAATTTTCTGATATTTTGTTGGGTTTTTAAAAACTTTCTTTGTTTTAAAAAAGGTGATGATCTATCTTCTCGAAACAATGATGTTTACCAGCTCATAATTCCTACGAATGTTTATAGTGAAAATATTTAGTTTATCTCTTTTCTTTAAAAAAAAATTTAAATATTTATTTATATACATTAAGTTAAGTAACTTAAGTAGACCATTTTTAAGAAATGAAATTGAAATCAAAAAAAAAATTAAAAAGAAATTCAAAATAAGCATTAAACCAAGTATATAAAAACAGTTTTAACATTAACTGAGAATTTTAACTGAATGTCTGTATTAGGTAAAATTTTTCCATTTTAAAATTCTGAAATATATAAATTCAGAAAAAATAACAAAAAAATGTACCTTTCAACAGTATTAATAATTTTCGAAAATATCAAAAAATTCTTTTTAAATTAAAAACAAATCATGAAAATGTGTTTTCAGGGTATTCTCTTTCAAACACAATAATTTAATCAAACAATACAAAATAACAATAAATTATATTTGAAAATTATTATTTGTCAAAATTCATAAAAAAAAAATTGAAAACAAACATCTGTTCAATTTCAAACCCGATTGTAATCAAATTCTAATATTAATTCCAAAAATGAGAATTTTTTTTTTTTGAAGGTGAAAATTTGGTACTTAAATAAATATTTATTTATCAATTTATAAAAAAAAATAACACAAAATTAAAAACCTTTTGAAGAAAGAAAAACTTCTTAAAAAAACCTTTCAATTTACGAATAACTAATTCATTAATTTTGATTTTTTTTTTATCCAAAATCAAAAAAAAAAAAAAATATGACATTTTAAAAGTTTTTTTTTAAATAGTAAAAATCTAGAGTGCTTAAAAGGAAAATAAACTCTTTTTCAAATAAAAGGGCACAAAAAATTTCAAGAATTATTCATAAATGAATCAAATTAATTATAGTATCATTCTAAAATATAAGAAACTCTTTAAAACATAAAAAACACTCAACTGGATCTTTAAAACTCATTAAAACAAAACAATAAAAAATTAAAATTCAATATTTTAAAAATTGGTGTGCCCTTTTATTTGAAATGAGAAATCTCGTTTTGTAAATTGTAATGAAAAAAATTATAAAACGTAATAAAAACCTTTGAACAAGGCGAATTGGGAAAAAGTTCTCTACATTTTCTTGATAATTCTTTACACATCAAACTTTTGTTCTTTAAAGTCTCATTTTCAATATATAGTTGCAATTCATCTGGGTATTTATTGGAATGTTTTTTCTTTATTTCTCTTTTCTTTGTTCCATGCATCAATCCAATAATGGTCTTTCTTAATTCCTATTTCTATCTTGATTCGAAATCAAACTTAAACTGTTTCCATTTATACACTGGTAGATTATTTCCAAATTGGTTTCTTCTGATCTTGCTTTTTCATTTTCCAACGGTTCAATTCCAAAAAAAGCAAAAAATGAAAAAATGAATAATTAAAATGAAAATCACCAATAAGTAATTATCTTATTAACAATCAAAGTCGATGGTATTGACGATTTGAGAGGTGTGCCCTTTTGTTTGAAAAATAGTTTATATTTGTTAAACAATCATTTGAAATAAGTTTAAATGAAGAAATTGAAAAATCTTCATTTTGTAAAATATTGTACTTTTTCGTTTCTAGTAAAGACAGTTATTGATTATCATAACGAAATAAAAAATTCGAGAAATAAAGCATGTATTTTTTTTTACAATGTAATTAGTCGACAACACACACACACACACACACACACACACACATATATATATATATATATATATATATATATATATATAGAGAGAGAGAGAGAGAGAGAGAGATACACACATTAAGAGATTGAAATAAAGATAGAACCTTAACAAATCAAATTGAATAATATCCAAAAAAGATAAAAAATAAAAAATTTTTAATATTGATTTCTTTGAAAATAAAAAAAAGTAAAAATATCTATTCCTATTACTTTTTTTTCTTTGTAATTCTATTTCTATTTTTTGGAGATGTATTTTTCATTTTTTTATTTTGTGATTTAATTTTTTTAGGAATTTGAGTTTTGTTGTTTGTTTGATTTTTAACAACTTTTTCTTGGCCGTGGGTAATTGGTTTACCAATTAATTCAAGTTCAGAGTTTTGTATATCAAACCAATGGTCTATCATTTTCCAATTTTCTTTTTCATTTCTTAAAGTGTCCTTTTTATCTGTACCGCCCATATTACCAAGGGAAGGTGTTGGTGCTGGTGCTGGTGTTGGCCTGGGTACCTGAATTTGCCTCATTTGTTCTTTGATTGGTGAAAAGTATGAGTGAACCATGACGTCCTTGGCTTGGAAAAGTAAATTAATGATCCCACTTAATCCAAAATAGACCATAAAATACCATGACAAACTTGAAACAAACGAGGAGTCTAATGACGACAACCCAATTCCTTGCTGTAACATTGCTTTAAATCTTGCTGGTAAGAAGAATGGTAATTTGACGACTAAAAAGCCTTTGAATAAATAGCTGATAAGTTGACCAAGTACGACTTGTGGGATCATATTACCCATGCTCCCTTTCATCATATTAGTCATCATGCTTGGATCAAACATCATTGACATGGCTAATGGCTTTTGTTTTGAGTCTTGGTTCTTTTAAATTTTAAATCGGAAGATAAATTTTTGGTGTTTTTGTTTGATTAAATTTGAATTTGGAGTAAAGTTTTGATTTTTTTGTTGTTTTTGTTTGAACAGAGAAAAAACGAAAAAGTAATTTTAAATTTTTTGATTTAAAGTTAGGGTGTTTTCGAAAGGTAATAACTTATTGAAAAGTGAAGAAAAAAATCTCATCTTAGATCTGGTTTTAATTCGTTAAAAGCATAAACAAAAGTGTTACAATAAAATAAAAAAAAAAGAGAATCTGATCCTTTTTATACAGTTTAGAAAATAAAGAATAAACGAGGCACTGAGTTTTTTTTTTTGAAAAACACAAAGAATAATTGGTTAAATTTTTGATTTTTTTTCTTTTTTTATTCTATTTTTCTTTTTTTATTTTTTTTTTTATTTTGAACAAAAGTAAAAATGCTTTAAAAAAAAAAAACTTACTAATTCACCATTTGTTTCATCAAGAAAGAAGGGTTGTCTAGAAATAAAAGATCTTTTTGAAATCATGTTGGCATTTTTACAAATTCTATTTGATCGTATCAATAATTGTTGTTCGGCTTGGGTGTCTTTGTCAACTGCTGGCTTTTGGCTGGGAATAATTGAAAATAAATAATGGCGAATTACACTAACTAAAAAAACAATAATTACGATTGGAAACAATACCCAATCTCGAATTTGAGGATCAAGTCTCATTTTAATATTTTGTTGAGATTAAAAATAGTTTAGCCCAAGAAAATGTTTTGATAAAAAATGATCTTACTGAAGATTGTTAGAATACAACCAATTTGAAACATAATAGAAATATTGATCTTTTCTAAAGTTACATATTAAATTTATGATATTTAAGATAAAACAATAGAAAAAGATCTGAAATTAAAGGTTTTTGAGTATATTGGTCATAGACATTATTTTACTTTTTTTATCATAGCATTTTTTTGAGAACTAGTTTAACTCAGTGAGGACCCTAAAGATTTTGAGTGTTCTAATATTATTACTACTATTAATTTATTCTTTTTAAAATCATTTAAATATAAACTTTTGTTGTTTTTTTACTGATATTTGAATAATTAATGGGAAAAAATTGTCACTTCATTTACCGTTTTTTCTTTTATCGATAGGGTTTACAAAGAAAACTACAAGTAATTTGTAAACTCTATTAATTTGTTGGTTCTTTTTAATTGTTTTGAATTATATCTATTTTTGAGATAACTTGTGATGAACCAAGTATCTGAAAAGAATAGAAATTTTCAAACACAAATATTTACTGAAATTTAAAATTTAATGATATAAAATCTATCTGATTATCTTTTTTCAATTCTGAGTATTCCTTCTTTTTTGGTTCTTAATCCGTTCCATGGCTACCTTGGTAGTTTTTCAATCTCAAATTTTGATTTTGATATAGATTTTCAAAAAGTTTAAAAAGAGAATAATAATGCTCATATTGAAAATATTTTTCCATTAATGCGTTGATATGAAAAATCTTTTTCTAATGTAATTGAATAACACAGCTGTTCCTAGTCTACCTTGAAATTTTATCAATCTCAAATTTTGGTGTTGATATAGATTTTTAAATCTACGTATATAAGAATAAGAAAGCTTATATTGAAAAAAAAAAAAAATTCAGAAATGGGTTTTATTGACAAATAAACTTCCAAAGTAATCGAAAAATAAATTCATTTTTTTTATAAGTGGATATTATGTAGTTTCTCACCAAATTTATGATGTTTAGAGTCATTTTGTGTTCTGAAAATTTATTGTTTGTAAATCAGAAAAACTTCTTGGATATTGGCTCATTTAGGAAATTTTTTATTTAATCTGAGCATTATTATTCTCTTTTTAAACTTTTTGAAAATCTATATCAATATCAAAATTTGAGATTGAAAAAATTCACAGTAGCATTGGAACTGCAATAGTTTGTCTAATGTATAGAATGGAAAAATTCCCAAACCATAAAACAAGATATCAAATTTCAATTCAGGAAACTAAATTTCTATATGTAACAGAACAAGAAGTTAAATCAAGATAAAGTGATAATTTATTACCTTTTATTACTGGTATTAAAAATTCAAATGGAATAAAATATTTATTTGATTTTATCATTTTTTTAATACTGAAAGTCTGGGTTTAATTTAATTTTTTTTTTCTTACCTCATATAGAGAACAATAAAATTTGACTAAAATAAAAAAAAATATTCCACATAATTTAAAATTTATTTCTGAAAATATCTTATTTGTTAAACTTTATTTTTAAAAAATCTACAAAATAAAAAATAAAAATGAAGTGAAAAATTTTTAGATGGATTCATCAAATACCAGTATTTTTTTTTGTTGTTGAAATGGATTAGGTTCCACAATGGTGAAATCCAAAACTATGACGTTTAGGTATTATGGTAAATCATTTTAGTGTTCCAGATGGTAGTAATGCATCTTTAATGTTATTGGCAAATAGTACTAAAATTTCATTATAATCAAATAAAAATTGAAAGTGTATTTGTATAAAATTCAAGAAAATGAGGTAAAAAATATTGATATTTGTATAGTCAGTTCCACTTTTAAGACTTAAATTTCAACTAAAATTAAGGCACAAAAAAATCTCAAATTAAGGTACCAAATTTGGAATTTTTTTTTTACAAATTATTTTATTAGAATCTGGATTTTGTGCGGTAATTTTAGATTTTTTCGTTTATCTTAGTTTTTTTACTAGAATTTGAAATTGGTGCCTTAATTTGAGATTATTTTATGGATTAATTTTCGTTGAAGTTTGTGCCTTAAAAGTGGAACTTACTGTAGAAAAATAAATACTAAATCGCCAATAGAAAGGAATTAATCTTGAAAAATATTTTTCTTAAATTTGTCTTGGAAGGTAGGTTAATTGTTGAAAAAATATCAATTTTTATAAAATATCAAACCAAATTTTGTTATAGATCTTGATATTTCCAACAGTAATTTAAAAAAATTCTAAAAATATAGAGTTTAAATTGGAGAACTTGGTAAAAAATTAAAAAAATTATTGTACATTTATGTTTATAACAATTGTTTTTTTGATTATTTTCATCTCTTAAACACTAATATTTTGACTTTAAATAAGAACATCCTTTAAATTTTTGATTATATTTTAGAAAAAGTGTGTTTAAAACTTCTTATTTATCGAAAAGTAAAAAAAATAAAAAGTATTTTTAAACTAAATGTATGAAAAGAATAAAAATTTTAATTTGATTCATTGTAAAAGTTTTTAGTTCATGATTTATGGGGAATATTAGCAGGTTTAAAACCATCGTAATCTAATATTCAATGGAAAACACATTTTAATAAATGAAAAATATATAAATTATTTAAATATGCTAATAAAATTTCAATGTAATAGTTTAGAAAAAAAATGTTTTTTTGGGATTTTTTTTTCAAACAATATTCAAAAATTTTTTCCATGTATTTTTAAAAACAAAATTAAAGAGGTTTGTTTTCAAAAGCCAAAAAAAGTTTTAAAAAATTATAAAAGTATAATTTATCAACTTTATTATTATTTATTATTATATTTTTGTAATGTGCAGTGATTTAATCAAATCAATTCCTTTCTTATACTTCTATTGAAAAAAATATAATGAATTTTCAAAATATTATTTTATATCTAAAAACCATAAAATTCTGAAAATTAAGTTTTTTGCCTTGAAAAAATACTATTTTTATTCAATAAAAGAGTTGGTCATAAAAGTTCAAATATTTGTGTTAGGTTTTCATGATTTTAGAATAATTGAGGATAAAGAATAGATTTTACTTTATTCTTTTGAATCCAGGAAATTCAAATTTTAATTTTCACAAATTTATATTTTTTTTAATTGTTAAGTAGTTGATCGCAAAAATAAAAAAAAATGGGCACTAAAATAGATATAGAAATACTCTATGAACGGTTAAAACCTGTATATAAAGTATAGATCTTGTTGGAAATAGTGCGAACTGTTCAATTCTCTCCATGATTATATAACTTCGATAAATTAAGAGTAATTTAACACAATTCTTATTCATTCAAATTTAAACTCCATTTCAAAATCATTACCTCTTTAAAAATCAAATTTTGAAAATAAATATTTTTATAATTAATGTTATCAATTATTATAAAAAAATAATAAACTCTTTTTCAGTCAAAGTGGTCCAATTTTATTGAAGAAATAGAATACATTCTATGAGTTTAATTCATTATTCTTCTTAAACCAAAATTTCAATTTTTGGATCAAAATCATTTTTTCTCATTTTGTAATTTTTTTTTCTTTTTTTTACATTTTTATTTTTTTTAAAAATTAAATTTGAAAAAAAAAATTGTTTGAAACTCCAAATTAACTTTAAGAAAAGTGAGTTTTTGTATGTGCCTTTAAAATTCATACATTTCCAAGTGAAAAATCTTATTGGCAATACTTTTAATTTTGAAATGAAATAGAAAAATTTTGCAACAGAGGTATTAATGAAAAGTACCCAATAAATTTTTTAACGGTAATTTTTTTTTTGAAATTTATAGTTTTTTTTTTTATTTCTTTTATGATTATCGAGGTCAAAACGAAGTATATTATTTCTCTTATTTCTAAACAATCTTAGTTTGGTTTATTCTGAAAATTAAAGTGTCTTTTTCATTTTTTTTGGGGGGGTATCTTTGAGTGGAATGGATTTTATTTCTAATAAACTAAAATTCAAAATTTTATACACAGCTAAAACGTTCAAAAGAATCAAAATAATACAATTTCATTCAAATTGAAAATAATTTTGATTTTTGTAAAATATGAAAATCATTTTTTCATCTTTTAGTTTTTTTGTTTTCATTTCATTTTTTGAATTAAGTAACTTGTTTCGTTAGATCAAAATTTTTTTCAACAATTGGTTGATCCTATGGCAAAGTTGAGTTGTTCCAAATAGAAGAACTCAAATAAAAATAATTGGTAGTATATAACGATTTGATCGATCAATCTTCCTAATAGAATTTCAACAAATTTATCAATCGATTTTTTTGTTTTGTGCTCTCCAAAATTTTAAACACACTCCAGATTTATTTGTATTGATTATTATTTATTTTTTGTTTTTTGAGTATTGTAATTGATAAACAAATGTTAACATTTCAATTAGCGAATGGTTCTAATTTGGTAAATCTTCTTGAATTGATTAAATAAGATTTTTTTCTTCACAAATAGAATTTTGGTGTGTTAAAAATTTTGAATTGGGGTTTAGACTATTTTGATTGTATAGTTGAAGTAGATTTTTTTGCAGTTAAATGGCTCATATATGTTGAATTTTACACTCAAAAAATATTTAATCTCTAAACACATCTTTTTTTTAAAAGAATTTGTGATTATATACATTAAATGAAAGATTCTGAATTAAATTTACATCCTGTTGGATTTTATAACTTTATGAGAAATACATAAAGAATCAAAAATAATATCGCTAAGATGAATGAAACACAGGTCTTTGTATTGTAAGTTTAATAATTTTTCACTTGTCTATTATTCGATCTCAACAAAGTTTTTTTTAAAAAAAATTTTTTTCTATTTTTTAATACATTGAATTTTCTTTATTATTGAAAAGAAGAATTACAAGGAGAAAAAAACAACTAGTTATTTAATAATGTTGGAGAAACCAAAACATCAAAGTATGGGTAACTTGAAAATAAAAAATTCAAAATCAAAGGCTAAAAATACCAAAGGATTTAAATCAAATCAGATCACAAAAAAAAAAGATAAAACAATTTACAACAACTTAAACAGCGATTATCCCCAAACTGAAACTTCATAATCAATTATCAAAATTAAATCAAATTAATCAAAAGTATCGCGACTGTGATTTTGGGTGCTCTAAATTAAAGATAGCATTGATTTTTTTTTTGATTTTTTCCAAATTAATTCTTTTTTTTATCTTTTTTTTTCTGTTTCTTTTTTCCTTTTTTCTTTTCAATTTTTTGCTTTTTTTTTTGAATCATGAAGAAAAATTTGTGTACCTTTCCCTTGAACAATTGTTGAAATCTAGGATTTTAGACATAAATTTCCTTTTAGGGAAGTTTAATTAAAAGGGTTTTTCAGAGTGTAATTTACACTTCTTCAACAATAATAATAACAAATTGTTGTTTTTATTTTAAATGAAATACGCAATAAATAATAATAAAAAAATTGTAAAATTAACGAATGTTTTGTTTAGATTTTTATATTTAACAAAACCTAATATTAAATATAAATGGATTTACTTTTATTTTTTTTTTTTTCAATTACACTTATTTATTTTCTTTATATATATATATTATAAAATAATATATATTGATTTAAATTTTTGTAATTTTTAATATTTTTTAAATTTAAAATTATAAAATAAATTTAATGTCTAAAAATAAAAATAATTTATTTTATATTGTAAAAATTGTTTTTGAAGAATAATTTGATTATTTTTTTTTTGATTTATTTTTATTTATCATTAATTCTTCTGATGATTCATCAATTTCAAAAGTGAGAACTAAATTATCTATATTATTAACTTTTATTTTATTAATCGTATCTAACATTTCTTTTCCTACATTTCCCAAAAACTGCTTTTCTTTTTGTGAGAGAGTTGGTTGATTGAATATTTCAATTAAATTTTCTTTTTTTTGTTTTTTATTTTTAGGAAAATCAAATAATGAATATTCATTTATTAATCCATTTTCATCTAAAGAATCGCTGTTGAATTTATTTAATATTAAATGTTTGTTGTTGTTTGATTTTTAATTATTTAGAATTAGAAAAACAATTAAATAAAAACAGTAATTTTAGTAAAAGAGTAAATAAATATAGGTATATAAAGATAAAGAAGAGGGGGGGTATTTTATATTTATGAATTACAAATAGTTAAAATAAAAAATAATTTCAAAAATTTTTGTAAAAAATGGAAAAAATAATGTTTTGAACAATCATTGAATCTCAAAATAAACGAAATTTTTTTTTATTTTTGATACTTTTTACTTTTTTTTCAAATTTCTTTTAAGGGACTAGTCTCTATTAATTTTTTTTTTTTGACCAATAACTAAATAAGGAATCCTTTTTTAGAAGTATGTTTAAAATTGAAAATAGACAGGTTTTTTAAATGTTAGAACTTTGAGTTCTTGTTTTTTTAAAATTTTACAATTCTTTCAAAAAAAGTTAATTTTAAATTTTTTTTTTAAAAAAAAAATATCTTTATCGGATAACTGTTGAGAGGAAAATGTTGGACACAGAAAAATGGTTGGACACCATTTTTAATTGGGAACATTAGTAAAATTGAAAATCAAATCCTATTGATAACTAGGTGAATTTCATATAAATCCAGGTTTAAAGGTGTTACAAGTTCATTAATCTGTGGTGTGAGTAGAATACTCATTTGAATGGTTGATAACTAAAGTAGATCTTGCTATTTTAACAAAATCCCAAGTTGTAGTAAAGTTTACTATTAATTCTGGAAATGGTAATTTTTAAACTTGCTTTAGATTATAAGAGATAAGGTTTTGAAAAAGTAGAATTACATTAATCGTTATTCTAACAAGTAGATTATTGTTATTTTCTTGAGTTATTTCACAAACAATTGAAATTATAAATCATTTTCAGTAATGTTCCCAATTAAAATTGGTGTCCAACTATTTTTCTGTGTCCAACATTTTTCTCTCAACAGTAAGAATTTTTTGATTAATTTTGGATTTAATTATTTTCTCAAAAATAATATTTATTCTCATTTTGAAAAACGAAAAAATAATTTAAAACTGGTGAATATTATCTCTTTCACTTCTGTTCATCCAACTTTACTCTATAAAGAACTCAATTTGTTTTATCAATGATTACTTTTTAAAAAAATAGTTCTTATTCTTTTCTTTTATTTTTTTTGACTCTGACAAAAACTTTTGGAATGGTAATTTGGGAATACTTTTAAAAACTTCAAATTCAACAAAAACAAAAGTTTGTAAACTCAAAAAGTAGATTAATGAAAAAAAAAGAATGGTACTGGAAAAGAAAGAAAATCTTTTATTTTGAGTAAAGCATATATTGTATATTTTTTTCGAATCAAACTGTTTTTTCATGCAAATCCAAAAAAACTTTTCGGGTTTATTTTTCAAACTATTTTTTGTAGGTCTTCCACAAACACAACAAGGTTTTGCTTTCTTGCTCATATTTTTTTTTTATTTTTTGTATTTTTGCGAAAAGTTGAAAAAAGGCAACTTTCAAGAAAGCGAAAAAAAGGAAAAATTTTTTATTTCTATAAAAACAATAACTAAATTTAATGAATGTCATTTATCGAGATTTCATTACTATACAAAGCAGTTTTTCACTTTGATTTCAAATCTAAGTAATTGACAAAAAAAATTCTAAATCTCTATTAAATTTACCTAAAAAAATTTAATAGAGACTAGTCCCTTAAGGATTATTCGAATTTTATTCCCAGTGGCTATTACTTTTATACCCACAACACGAATTATGAACTCAAAAGAATGTTGAGTTAATAGATCTTGTTAAAATGTAAAATTTAGGTTGTTTTTGAGGAAGGCAAAAAAAATTTACTTTCCAAATCCAAATTTTTCACTCAAAATTTTCGACTTCCAAAATGATATTGGGAAAATGTCACTCCACTTTATATTGAAGTATGTTAGAGTTGGTGGCGAGTGTAGTCACCCATTTGAAAAGAAAGTGGAGTGACATTTTCCCAATATCAAAAAAAATAGCTTTTTATTTTTGCCTTGCTTTGTTCGGATTTTTCGAAAAGTTTTTGGATCAATAAATGATTTTAGTCAAAATCTTAAATTGCTAAAAATTGGCAATATTTTGACTTTCCCTCAATTCACTATATTTTAAAGGTCTTAATTTATTTACTGATTTGTATTTCAATGCTCACAGAGCATAAAATTCAGATAGTCCTTAAGGTGTTTGGGCTTTCCAGATTTTTGATTTTTTTTTTAAAGTGTTTATTGGATAAGCCCCTTTTTAATTGAATTTTTAAGAACTTGGTCTTGGGTATTATGTAATGGAATGAAAAATAAAACCAAAAAAAACTGTCATTTTTTGCAAGTAAAAATTATTTTAATCTGTGAATAAAAAATTCGCTAAAACTTTAACCAATAGAACAAAAGAACAGTATTTGCCATGTATCTGAAGGATTCGTTTGGAACGTACCTCATTAAATAACTTTGCTTTGAAAATGTGTGACCAAAAAAAAGTCGTAAAAGTGCTGTAAAATATGCGACAAAGATTTGTTAAAGTTTTATAGATAATTGTGCAACTTTGTATTCATATTTTTTTAAAAATGGGCTGTCAACTAGCAAATTTAACAATGTAAAAAATATTGGTATAAAAAACCTTCGTTATTTAATTCAATGCTAGTTTATTTTTTACTAACAAAATTCAATTTTTAACATTATTTCTTAAAAGATCATTTTACGTTGTCGTGATTAATTATGAAGAAAATTATAAAGCAATTTATTTGTTTGTATGATTGAAATTCAATTTTCTAAATTCCTAGGTCTGGTTTCAATTTCTCTTCGCTAAGGTCTTAATAATTTTTTCTTTTTTTGAGCTTTGTTTTTAAAAAAAAAGACCCCCAAATTAACAAATAAAAAAAGAAAAATGAAAAAATTGAAGTGTGATGAAGAAAAATGATTACTTATCGGAGAGATCTTTTTCGTTGTCTTTTTCGATTCCATAGTTTGAAGGGGAGTAGTGTAAATCAACAAGGCTTTGTCTTGCGTTGAATAGAATAGCTTCTGCAAGATCTTCTTCAGCAAAACGACGATCAGTATAGGATTTTCCAAAATTAGAATTTTTGCTAGTTATTTATTATTGGTTTTTTCGATCACAAGTTGTTGTTGTTTAAAAATTGTTTAGTAGTGTGTTTGGTGTTGTATTTCATAAAAAAAAAAAAAAAAAAAAAAGTTTAAGGTAATCCTTTTTTATGAATACAATTTACTTATTTTGTTTTAGTTTTTGAATTTCCTTTGAACTTGAATACTGAATATTCCTGTTTGATGTGCTTGTGTGTTCTTTGTTTGTTTTTTTTGTTTTTGGAATTGACTCATTCTTACGCTCACGAAATTCTGGTTTTGGCTTTTCTTGGCTTTTTGAAGGAACACAACCCATTATAAGAAAATTAATAAAACAGAAAAAATGATTTGATCTTTGGGAGAACTGAACAAATTATTAAAATCTTTCCACTGTAGAGTTTAAGATCTTAATTCCAAGGAAGTATTACACTTGCCCCAATTGTCCAATTAGGGCACAACTTGGTGAAATTCTAGAAAAATAGATAAAAAAGAAATATAAATAGATAGAGAATTAATAGTGATGACTGAAAGATAAAACAGAATCCTTTTTCCATTTTTATTCAAAGAATGTCACTATAATTGAAAAATCAAAATTTTTATAATTATAAAATTTAGGTACTCTTGTTAAAACAACCTGTTCCAACCTTTTTGTAACTTGTATTAAAATTAAAACTCTATGTTTCTTTTTTCTTGATATCTCAGACAGTAAAATAATGAAATTGACAATAAATCATAAATAACTATTATATTCTTATCTTAAAGTTCAATTATAAAAAAAAGAAAATCTAAAATAGAAAGATTTAAATATAATTTCTATCTCAAAAAATAATTAATTTCCAAAAAAGTTGGGCAAATTTATTTTAAAATTTATTTATTAAACGAAATTACCAAAATGCAAATTATATAAACAATTTCATTAACTACCGTTTATTGGTTATTGGCTATAATTTGATTTATTTGATAGTATAGTATTAGAAAAAATCAAATATAATAAGATTTCTGATCTTCAATTTTATCTGATATTGTTTAGGAGTTGAAAATTGCTATTTATTATTTTGATTTAAAAAAAACATTTTTATAACTTTTTTGATCTCAACAAATTTTCCCAATAGAAGTAAAAAAAATATAATAACTGTATTTTTTTTTATTTTAAAAATCATTTGTATCCTTTCAAATTCTCCAGTTTTTAACATAAAGTTATCATATATTATTTTATCAAAAAAAGTGTTTTTTTTTTTTTTTTGGAAATATTCCAATGAATATATTTTGAAATAAATACCATAGACATTAATTTAATTAGTATTAATTTTTACTTAATTTTTTGGTGTAAATTAACTAATATCTCAATTAAAAAACATGATTTTTTTCTGAAATGTAAAAAAAAATCCGCCATTTTATCTGAAATACGTGAGAGTAGTTTTTATGAGACAAATTTTATAATATTTCATAAAAACAATAAACAACTAAGACAGATGGAAAATCACTAAAAAGTCTTTCTCAAATCAATTTAAATGTATAATCACTAAAAGTGGATTTGTTCCATACTATAAATGTTACTTGACACCAAAAAAGGAAAGTTTAGAATTGACTTCTTTTGGTTGACACATAATAAAGAAAATATAAATTATACATAATCCAAAAGCAATATTCCAAATTTTAACAAAAAGTACTACACGTAATAGTTGACAAAAAAGGCAAATAACAAAAAAAAAAAAAAAAAAAAAAAAATCCAACATCTTATCGTGGTTCTAAAAACTAGTAAACAAAAGTAAAAATTTATCAAATAAAAAACTTTTTTTTTTATATTTTATTGTTATGATAAGAATTAAAACATATTTTTGCCCATATTTTAATTTATTTGATTGTCTGAAAGAAAATTTTCGATTATATAACGAAGCATGGCCATTTATTTTCGATAATTATGATTTTTATTTTTGTTTTTGTAAGGGTATTTTAAAAATATATTCTTCGCTTTTAATATACTTGGGTTTAATAATAATATGATTTTTTTGGTATTTGATAATTAAAATAATTACATTTTGTTTTAATTTTTTGCTTTCTTTCTTAAATATTATGCTATTTTGTTTACTATTAATTATTTTAATGTTTTTAAGTGTATGTGATATTATTTCTTTCTGGTTCTTGCAAGATTTTGTAATTTCAAGGTTAACGTTATCAGCAAATGAATAAAAAATTATTTCTTTTTTCTATAAAGGATTAATAAAAAGTAAAAAAAAACAAAGAAAAAATCCAATAAATGAAAATGTGTATTTAATAAGAATATAAAAATTAAATTATTTTAAAAAATAATAATAATAAAAATAAAATTAATTAGTAAAAAAAAAAAAAAAAAAAAAAAAGTATTTAAATTACTTACATATGTTTTGTCTATATCTTTTATTATAAAAAGCAATTCCAGTTCCGGCTGAGTTATATTTTCTGAGTTTTTGAAATCACCTTTTGAATTTTCTTTTTCATAGGCTACTTTTAAATAATAAGATTCAATTGTTTCATTTGATTGATTTTTTTCACTTTTTTCCTTTTTAATTTTTGATAAATTATTACTTCTTTTTGGATTTTTTTTTCTTTTTTTTTCAATTCTTTTTTTGGGTTTTTTTTCATTTCTTTGGGGATTGTTTTCAATATTATTATTTAATTCATCATCATCATCATCATCATCATTATCATTATCATTATTATCGTTATAATTATCATTATCATTTTTACTAAAATTTTCGTTTTCATTTTTATTTTTAGAGGATAAATTACTCACTTTCTGAGAAAAATTTTCGTTTTTTTCGGAAAATTGATATTCAAAATCAACATTGAAAACAAAAGAGTTAAATGATTTATAAAAATTTAATTTAATTTCGGGCATTTTTTTTTTGAATTCATTTGTAATTAATTCACTGTTAAAATGTAGAATATACCCAAAAAGATTTATTATATCGATTTTAAAATTAATATTACCCTTTAAAGAATTAAATACTGTTTCTACAAAATCTTTACAATAATTGTCAGAAATCTCTTTAAAAAAAATTGAATAAATTCGTAATTTATCATTAACTATCTTATAATAATCATCATAATCATCATAATTATTTAATTCCTTATTTGTATAATCAATGGTTTTATTTAAAGGTATTTCAACATACAGATAGTTTTTGATAGTCTTTATATATAACATCCAAAATATAAGCTCTTGATGCGAATTTATCCAACTTTTAGAAAAAAAATGCTTGAAATTTAATTGAATGGCATCACCTATAGTTTGGTATAATGTTTCTGAATATTTTTTATCTTGGATTATGAATTCCTCACATTGATTTTCCTAAAAACAATTGTTTTTTTTTTTTTTTTTTTGGGGGGGGGTAGTACATGTAGTAAAAATAAGGAATTAGAAAAAAGAATTTCTTTGCTTTAGATTGAGTTTCAAAATTATTATCAAAGTCTATTATTTTTAGGAATAAACTTTATTTTAAATAATCAAGAAAGAAAGTTAAAAGATGTTATTAAATAATGTTAAAAGTAAAAAAAAAAAAAAAAAAAAAAAATGTCTGAATAATGTAAACTCCAATTCAAAATTTTACTTCAAAATTAGCCAATTCCCAGAAAAATTGAAAGAAAAATTCGGTACTTTAACTGGAAATCATCAACAATTGTATTCAAACTGAAACAATTATGTAACAGTTTGAATAGATACACATAAAGATCGGAAAAAATACCGATATTCAAAAATATTCATGTATTGTAAAAAGAAAGTTGATCAGGTAAACCACTTTATATAGGAGCCTAAAAGATATGAGAGAACCAGAAGACATTAGAAAAAACAAATCAAAAAGTCAAAACTTTTACTTCAAAATAATAGTCAAAGATGATATAGATGAATTATTGTGGAAAATGAACAGAAAAGAAATCTCTGGCACCGCCATAGAATTTTAACTGGATAACATGACTCAACATGAAATTAGGAAAATGAACTTTAATTAAATCAATGATTTTACCACAGAATACTTTTTAATCAATAAGACTCAACATGTTATTAGGGAAAAGGGGAATCAAACCAAATAACCCCCAGTCACCCAGACATACACACATTCCTTTGAATTAAGAGACTTCAAGTTTATCACAAAAATTATATTTAACTTGTATATTTTTTTCTGTACAGTGATCAAAATAATGCCTAAAAGACTCTAGTCCGGTTTTCAAAATATAATCGGTGCTTTTTTTTCTTCTTGTTCCACTTTAACATCCAATTTACTACACAGTAATATACCCAAGTAAAAATCAATTTTGATGATCCATTCCTTGATATTTTGGATAACTTTTAAATTAGGAATGCAAACTTGTTTTGAAAAATTTTCGGTAATATTCTCAATTTTTTTGAAATTTTTTTATTTTTTTGATTTTTGTAAATATTATATCAAAAATTAACTATATTTTTTGAGATAAATGCTTCCGATTTGATCCTTTATTTTGAGAATTTTTTTTTAAATAATAGAACTTTAAGAAACCAATATCATTTATAATTAAGGGTTTTTTGTCTGTTTCTTTGATTGGTTAATGTATAAGTCTTATATAACAAAAAAAAATACGATTTTTATTTTGAAATACAGATTAAACTTTTCGGCACAAATTATTTGGAAAAGAGTATTTGTCATTTTTTTTTTTGAAATATTAGAGTTGTTTCGTAAAAGTATAATTGGTTTGTGGAAAAGAAACAGTGGTTGCGTAATAAAGAATTAATATTGTGTAATATATTTTCTATTGCGAAATAAAAATAATTTACACAATTGATTGTTTTATTCGCAATCATTCGATAAACTGAACAATTCAGACAATTATTGAGCAATTAATAAATCATTTGTTTAATAGAAAGAACATATTTCATAAAATTGAACTTATTTCCCTTAAATTCAATTTTATTCAAGATTTTGTTTTTAAAGATTAATTTTATTAATAATTTTTAGTTAAAAAAATTGTTTTTTCTTTTATAAGTTCCCAATTTTATTGGATTATTTGCCAATTTTTTCTTTTTTTGAATTTTTCAGCAAATCAGAACTTTGATTAATAAAGGGGTCAAACGATAAGAGAAACTTTCATTAGCTTTATTATTTATAATAAAAAATTTTAAAATTTATTAAAAATGTATTTTACTAAAATCATTTTTTTACAAAATATTAGTTTATCTTTTTGGTGTTTTTTTTTTTTTTTTTTTTTTTTGTTATTTTGCTATTTTACTTTTTTATTTTAGTATTTTTTAACTATTCCAAAAAAAATAATAATTAGTTATAATTGAAAAATAAATAAATCTTACATGAGAGATAAAAATTTAATATCTATTGGATATTATTTTATCAATAAAAAAGTAAAATTTGGATTATTGATCAAAAAAATTTTTTATTTGAAATGTTGAACATTTTAGAGTAACATAATAGTAAATTTTTATTTTTTGAATTTTTTAAAATGATTCTTTTATTATCAATTTTTCGATATTTCTTATTTGTCAAAACAAGTTCTTTTTATAAATAAATTTTCCAATTATTTGGAATAGTTTCAATTCTTTTTGCTTACATAACATAAAATTGTTTAAAATATTGCTAATTAGGCAATAGGTATGATTGCCTAAAAATATTTCTTTTTAAGCAATATATATTTTAAATTAAGCAATTGTTTGTATTTTTAAACAATGTTCGTTATAAATTACACAACTGCTCTATTCTTTATTCTATTCACTTTTTTTACAAACTAAATTAAGATTCGAATATTTCAAATCGCTGTGTCTATTTCAAACGCTCTTTGAAATTAAAGCGACAAATTTAGTCACTTGAAATTTCTTTCATTACAAGATTAAATGATTTTTCATCTAATCCTTAACAATAAAATTCAATTCAAAATTTTCAACAATATAAAAATCAGTCTTTGAAAAAAAAATTCATTTGACTTTCTTATTTTACATTTCAAAATGCTTAAATTTCTTCAATTTAGAACAAATTGTTTTCTAAAAGTGCATAATCAATTTAATTCGATTTGATCTAATTTGTGGTTATTTTTCAACCAATAAATTTGGAAGAGCAAGAATTTTGTGATATTCTTTCGATAAAAATAACTCATTTGGAAATGAAAAAAATGAAAAAAAAATTTTAGAGATATCAAAAATCTCCAAAGATTGACACTTCAAAATGAACTCTGTTGTTTTCAAAATTATGAATTCTAACCATTCTAATTGGAAATTGAGTTTTGTTCTTTGGTGTTTTTTTTCTAAAAATGTCCTCATACTTAGTTTTCATTGTTCGAGATCGATCGTACATCATAGGTTGGTTGGTTTTTGAATTTAATTAGGCACTCATAAAAATTACTAAGAAATTTCTTCCATTTTAGAAAATTATTTTTTGCCTTATTGACTCGACCCTTAAAAATTGTGTTTAACTTTTTTTCTCGAATGGTAATATATACTTTTGGTCTATTGAAGTGTTCGATCATCATTTAATTTGTAAGTTTTATCGAAAAAAGAAACATGGCTTTTATTTTGAGACAATAGTTAAGTAAGTTCAGTATGGAGTATTTTTAACAAGAACAAATGAAAAAACAAATAAAGAAGAAGTGAAAATTTCTTCTCATTTAATAAAGTGTTGAGAGTGTATTGTTTCAAGAAATTTTCGATACAAAATCTAATGCATTATATTTGCTGAGATTGAAACACTTACCTGTATGCCTAAAATTAAATTAAAAGAATTGGAACCAAGAAATAAAGAAAAAAAAAAAACAAAGACGAAAATCAGACGAAGAAAAAAAGAAAATAAAGTTTACCTTGCAAGATTGAATGAACCCAAAAGTTCCGTTATGATTGTTTATGATATTCACACTATTGTTTCTGTTTTTTGTGATCAAGGAATCCTTGGTTTGCGGTCCGAGTGAAATTGGGGTTGTTATACTTGTCTTTTGTAAATTTTCAAGCGCATAATTCTTAAAGAATTCCTGATTGATCTCTTTTGGTGTTTGGTGAAAAATTTCCAATTGGTAGCTCTTAACGCTTTTTGGAAATTCAGTCTCTTGTTTCAATTCGTTCAAATAATTTTCAAATATTACCTTAAAGAGTGTTTTTGAATCGTTTTGGGAATTTGTAGTACTGTCTAAAGTTAGTGTTTCGTTTGAAAAGAAAAGCTGATCCACCCAGCTAAAATAAAATGGTTTGTCATAGAAGTCAAGATTAGCTAATTGAATTGGAAATTCAAGGCAGTTATCCCCAGCATCGATCCCAATAAGCAGCAAATAATCCTTTTGATCAATTTCTTTGTTTATGACTTCTTCCTGTGGATTGTGTTTAACAGCTCGGAAACTCACATATGGAAATTGAAATAAGATTTGAATTTTAACAATTGACATAATTTTAGAATGAGAAAAATAAATGTAAAAAATGAATTAATAATTTCTCCAAAAAAACAAATAATCCCTTGATAATGAGAACGAGAAGAGTCTTTCCTAACTTTCAAACACTATTATTTAGACACAATCAAAAATTCTGGGATTTTTTCTGCAAAAAAAATTCTTACACTTGAATGGATTAAAGGCAAATTTATAAGTTACTCGAAGTTGTAGAAGATTCAAAATTAGTATTTTTCTCACTGGGTTTTGAAGTTTACTGTTTGAATTTAGTTTACAGTTGCTTAATTAAACTGTTTCCGTCTCATAAAACTTGATTTAAAATACATTATCATTTCCAAATCTTCAATAAAGATCAATATATATATAAATTATTATCAAACCAGACAATAAAGAAAAAGTAAAATCTGAGATTGGGTTTCTAAAAGTTTTATTAAAAAAAAATTAAAAATGAAGGAACAAATCGGAAGAATTTATCTTAAAAAATAGAGATAATTTTTAATAATGTTTTGTAAAAAAAAAATCAAAAAATAACAATAATTAAGAAATTTTAGACAATTTTCTTTTAAATTTATGGATTTACGAAAAAAATCAAAGAGTTTATACTTCGAAATGGATTTGACTGTAGATAATAGACTGGGTAATTAATTAAATGTACTATTTAAACATGAAGAAAATTAAAGTGCATGTTTTATTGGGTAAAAGTTTAATGCCCTACGGATGACATTTTGGGGCTCCCTATTGAAAATTCTTCTCTTTTATTGTTTCACAATTTAAGGTGATCGTCAGCTTTATTGCAAAGTCTTGGTTCTATATATATAAAGAAATATATTTCCGCTTTTTGGCTAAAAGTAGAGAAATCACATAGATAACATTTGAAAAAAAACATATAGGTTTTAACAATCAAAAATTTAATAATCATAATTATCTTCAGAATAAGAATTAAAAATAAACATAATATTGCCATACTTTCATTTAATCAGTTCAACTTGTTTAAAACATAAAAGAATTGGAAAAAAATATTTTAAAAAAATTGATTTTTTAATTTTACTTGTACTTTCTAGTTGAATAATTTTTTTGTTTTTTGGAAATCTTTGATTTCTTTATTGGTGGTATTTTCATTATGGAACTAGCGAGTAAATAAACATATATAGATATAGATATATATATATATATATATATATATATCCCTTGGAACCCCAAATATACTAAAAAGGTTTCAAACAAGATTTTTAATTTGAAATGTTATTAAAGGATTCTAAGATAAACTACTTTCGAAAAATAAGGGCCCAGTTTTTCAAATTATACTCACTAAACTAATTATATGAGGAACCCTGTAAATAATCATCAATAAACTAGAAGTTGATGGATAATCATCAGAAGATTAAATACTAACAAGGTGTCGTCTTTAAAAAATTTTTTATACGTTGAAAAAAATCTATTTCATTTTTTGTACAAAAAATTTGGCTAAAAAAAATCATCCAAAATTTTACAACATCTGGATATTATCGATTTTTTTTTCGGTTCTAAGAGTAATTTGATTGAGAATTAAATTGAAATTTTTCATCATGTAAAAAATATTAAATGTAAATCAGTGAAGATATATTGACATCTGAAACTATTTGATTGAAGAAACTAACAAACAAAAAAAAAATCAAATTGTCATCTGATTGTTTGAAAAAAATTTTTTTATTTTCTTCCAATTTTTCAGTCAAAAGTTTGGTTAATAAATTATGAAGTAGAAAATTTTATTTAAATTACATCATTAATCAACTGCCCAACATCATATTGAAATCCAATAATTCTAGAACGAGATCTCGAAATTTGGGCCCCTATTTTTTGAATTTAGTTTATATAATTTATAAACAATTATCTTAGAAAGTAAATTTTATAATTAAAAATTGTACAGTTTCTTACAATAAAAAAATAATTTGATAAAAAATTTTCAGCATTGGTAATTTTTTTTGTTATTGTGATTTCATAATTTTTCCTGACATAATTTTGTCAAAAAAATTTTTTTTTATTTTTTTTTTTGAAAAGTTTGTCTAGACATCAAAAATCTCTTATTTTTAACGATTCAAACACATTATAATTTACTGGAAATTTTTTTGGGGCCCTTTTCACCCCAGAATTGCTTAAAATACTTGATTAAATAATTTATTCATTACAATAGTTATTTTGACATCACATAGAAAATTGAATTTAATCTACTGATTTCCATTTAATCACAATATCTATATTTGATTCTAATTAATTTAAAAATAAAAAATAAATATAAATTAAATTTGAAAAAAAAATCAAATATTTTTTTTAGTCATAAAATTTGGAAATTTTTTCATTAAGATTTTTTTCAAATTTAAATAATTTGTTCAATAAGTCTAGTCAGATTAATAATTGATTTTTTTTTTAATTTTTAGTATTTTTTAATATTTTTCTTTTTAAAATCTAGACACAAAATAAATATTACTATTGAATAAGAGACCATATATCAGAACTTATTGAACAAGATCTGGATTAATTTCGATTGAAAAATTCAAATATCGCAAATATATTTTTCAAATTTTTACTAACAACAAAATTGAAAAGAAAAAAAAATTATTTGTTTAGAAGATTATATAATTATCTTGGAATAATATTCAAAAGTTATTTTTTATTTTTATTTTTTAATTTATGGTTGATTAGTTAATATATTTAAAGAAATTTTTATGATGTAATTGCAATGTTTTAAATCAAATTATTTAATTTTTTTTTTTTTTTTTTGAGGGGGGTATTTAATCTATTAAAAAATATTTTTATTGGTTTAATTTCAATGTAATAAAGGAAATTATTTTACATTTTTTTTATTTTTTTTTTGTTTTTCAAGTATTTTCGATTGTTTAAATAATAAATTTTAGAAAATTATTCATTTAAAATTTTTAATTTTGGCCTTCGAAATAAATTTCATTTTTCCCTTGATTGGATATTTATTGAAATTTTTTCTAAATAATGAAAATTTCTCAGTAATATATTTTTATATTTATTTTTTTTATCATAAAAGTAACAATGTTATTAATATATTTATTATTAATAAATCAATACATTGAGTTTGGATTACTATTATTGTTATAAAATTACTAATTTAAAAAATTAAATAAAAAATATAAATCTTTAAAGAAAATGTAAAAATGAATAATTATTTTTGTTTTTCCAAAAACTAAATACAATAACATAACTACTTTATCTTTGAACTATTGTGAGTTTTTATTATTATTAATCTGGATTACAGACAAATAAGATTATAAATATATTAGTACATCAATATCATTTTAAATCTTTTATTTTAAATTTGTTTGCATTTAAGCAAATTCGGGGTGCTAAGGGATTTATATATATATATATATATATATATATATATATATATATATATAAAACTCATTTTCATTCAAAGGGATCCAGTTTTATTGAAGAAATAGAACATATCCAGTGAGTTTAATTTATTATTCTTATCCAACTAAAATTCAATTTTTAGATCAAAATTATTTTTTCTCATTTTGTAGAATGTTTTTTTTTTTGTATTTAGCTTTTTGCTTTTATTTTTTTTTTTTTTTTTTTTTTTTTTTTTTTTTTTTTTTTTTTGGTTAAAAATAAAATTTGAAAAATGAATTGTTTGAAACTCCAAATTAACATTAAGAAAAGTTAGGATTTGTAAATTCTTTTAAAATTCATACATTTACAATTAAAAAATGTTTTTGCCAAAAATTTTAATTTCCTAATAGAAATTGTGAATTTTGCACTAGATGTATCAATGAAAGGAGCCTAATAAATTTTTTAAAATTTTTTTTTTTTTGAAATTTATGGTTTGTTCAGGCTTTTCTTTTATGATTATCTAGTCTAATTCAAAGTTTATTTTTTTTCTTATTATTTCTAAACAATCTAAGTTTGGTTGGTTCTGGAAAAATAAACCGACTTTTTCATTTTTGACTCGTCTCCTTTGAGTGAAATGGAGTTTATATCTACTCATATGAAATTATTTTATATATTTAGAATAATTTACAAATTCAAGGGGTTAATTTATGATCTAAAAGTTATTTAATATTTGATAAAACCTGGTTTAATTTACATAGATTAATGTCTTGAAAACTTTGATTTTATTCGAAGGGAATTTTTAATCAAACTATCTTATAAATTGAAAAATACTTTATATTCATTATTTGCAAAAAAAATCAATGAATATTTTAAAAAATAAAAAACTAAATTCTTAATCTGATATAAGATTCCAAAAAATCTTCTATTCGTTTAAAAACAAGTTTTAGAAAAAACACTCATCAAAGTATTTAAAAATAAATTACTTATATTATCCTCAATTTTAGAAAACAATATTTCATTTACTATCATATTTTTCAACTCTAAATCAATATTAAAATAAAATATTTCAATTCAATAAAGTATACCAAATTTCTAAAATAACATTATGTTTAGATTTTACGATGGGGTTTACTCTATTAAAAATAAAAAAATATAAAATATAAAAATGGGAATTCTAAATCAATCGAAGAAAAATAAAAATAAAAATAAAACAAATAAGAGAAAAATAAAAAAAATGATAAAATTTATTTTTTTATATAAATTTCATTTAAATATTAACAAAATTAAAGATTTTAAAAAAAAAATAATAATTAATTAATTAATTGCCTATTTTCTTTTTCTTTAACTTTTTGTTGTAGATAATTTTCAAATAATTTAATTTGGTATAAAGAAAAATTATTTGAATCAAGGAATTTTTTTGAAACTCATTTCCATATATGAGCCAAAAATCTGCAATTGCGTCTGTGGCATAGGCTCTTAATTTGAAATTGTAAAGGTGTAATTTATTTTGTAAAATTTTAATTATAACTTGTAATTGTTGTTCAAAATTTTCTTCAAGGTGTTGTTTCCAGATTTGGATTAAAAAGCATAAAGAAATTTGAAAAATCGGTACATCGTTTTGATTTAAAAAATGGATTGAATTTTCAATAACTAAATTAATATCGAGTGCGGTTATCAAATTTTTTACTATTCTGGAATAAAATGGTAAGAATAAAGTATCATCATCTTCTTTAAATGATCTTATGAATTGGTGAATAATTAGTCTGGATGAATTAAAAAATAAAATAGATTGGTTTTTTATAATGGTTTTTAATAAATTTAAAACTATTTCCCTTTTGTCGTTTTTTCTTTCATGACGTAAACAAAAGAAAATTACTATAATTATTTCTTTAAAATAGTTTTCCCATACTTCTGTTATATTATCATTTGACAGTTGTTCTAATACAGTTAGAGTTTTTTTAAAATTTTTTCCTACCGAAAGGTTATTAAGTAGTGTTTTGATCAGTTTTTCAATTGTTTGTTTTTCCAATTTTTTAGTTTTTATTTGTTGATCTAAATTTGGATTTAAATTTTCATTTCCATTTCCATTTCCATTTTCATTTTCATTTCCATTTATATTTTTTATTTCTTTTAAATTTCGTTCATTCATTTGGTTGTTTCCAATTATTTGTTCTTTTTTATTTTCTGTTTTCTCTTCTATTTCATTTACATTATTATTCCCAATATTCTTTTCATCACCTTTTTTAATTTGTTTTTCTCCATCTATTTCCCTATTCTCAGTTAATTCTTTTCCATTAATCTCATCATTTAGTTTTTCTTTTATTTTCCCATGTTCAGTTTTTTGTTCAATTCTTTCCTTGTTTGTTGTTTTTTCTGTTAATTTTGTTTCTTCGGTTTCTTGTTCTTTTCTTGTTTTTTGATTGTCTTCTATTTCTTGAGTTTTGTTTTCATTTTCCTTTTTTTCAATTCCTTGATTATTCATTGCGATTTCTGGAATTTCTTTATCTTGAGATATTTTTTGATTGTTTTCTATTTTTCCACGTTCATGATTTTCATTTTTTTCTTCTTTTGATTTTTTATGTTCATTTTGTTGTTCAATTCTTTCCTTGTTTATTGTTTTTTCTGTTAATTTTGTTTCTTCGGTTTCTTGTTCTTTTATTATTTTTTGATTGTCTTCCATTTTTTGATTTTTGTTTTCGTTTATATTCACTTCAGTTTGTTTTTTAATTTCTTTTTCTTCTTTTTTTGCATTAAGGTTTCCGATTGGTTTATTTTCTTGGTTCTCCTCATTTTCATTTTTGTTAATTTCTTCTTTAGCATTTTCATTTTGTTCTGTTTCTTTTGGGGTTTTAATTTTATCTTGTGAGTTTTCATTTTCCTTAATTTCTTCTTTTTCTTCATTTATATTTATTTTATTATTAATATATGTATTATCTTTTTTTATATTAATTTCCATTATTTCATTTTCTTTTTTTGTATTTTCATTGTTGTTAAGTTGAGTAGAATTTGAATCATTTATAAAAGATTTATTGTCTTCGTTTAATTTTTCATTTTCAATTTCAATTCCAATTTCAATTCCAATGGTATCTATGTTATTGTTAAGATCCTTTTCAATTATTTTTTCATTGTTTTCTTTTTCATCATTTATTTGTTTTTCTTCTTCATCCACATCTTCAATTTCATTTTCCTCAATTTCTTTTTTTGTTGTTATTTTTTCTTTCATCTCGTTGATATTATCAAAATTAATTTCTTTATGGATATTATTTTCTTTTTTTTGATCTTGCTCTTTTATACCTTCATTATTATTATTATTTTCAATTTCTTTTTCATTTATTTTTTCATTTGATAAGTTCTCGTTTTCAATATTAATTTCTTTTTTCTTCTTTTTTGGATTAATGTTTCCGATTTGTTTATTTTCTTGGTTCTCCTCATTTTCATTTTTGTTAATTTCTTCTTTAGCATTTTCATTTTGTTCAGTTTCTTTTAGAGTTTTAATTTCATCTTTGGAAGTTTCTTTTGGGGTTTTAATTTTATCTTGTGAGTTTTCATTTTCCTTAATTTCTTCTTTTTCTTCATTTATATTTATTTTATTATTAATATATGTATTATCTTTTTTTATATTAATTTCCATTATTTCATTTTCTTTTTTTGTATTTTCATTGTTGTTAAGTTGAGTAGAATTTGAATCATTTATAAAAGATTTATTGTCTTCCTTTAATTTTTCATTTCCAATTTCAATTCCAATTTCAATTCCAATGGTATCTATGTTATTGTTGAGATCCTTTTCAATTATTTTTTCATTGTTTTCTTTTTCATGATTAATTTGTTTTTCATCTTCAATTTCTTCGATTTTTTTTTTGGTTTCTTTTTCATCCAAATTTATAGAGCTTGAAGTTTCATTTTTTTTTTCTTTTTCTTTTTCGTCATTGGTTTCTTTCTTCTGGGTATTTAATTTTTGAGACTGATCAGCTTTCAATATTATTTTTTTAATTGTTGGGTTATTAATTTTTTTTTTGGATGGTTTTTTTTTTTCAAAGTTCTTGTTTTTTTCGCGTGTTGTTTATTTTGATTATTTTTTAATTGTGTGTTTTTTCTTTTTCTGGTTATTTTTTTTTTTATCGGGGGTGTTTTTTTTAGAAGATTTGATAATTTTAATATTTAATTTTTTGTCTTTGGGTGCATTAGAGGGTTTGCTTTTTGATATCTTTTTGAGATTATTATTCCTTAATTTCAAGTTTTGAGAATTTTTTTGTTTTGTTTTATTATTTATTGTGTTTGTTTTTTTGTTTTTTTTTTTAATTAATGAAGGTTGAATTGTCCTCTTCTTTAAAATTTTCTTTCTATTGGGATTTTTTTTTTGAGACAAGATTGATTTTCTTTTTTTTAATTGTTTGTTTGGGTTTTTTTCTTCAATAATTTTTGGCAATTTTTTATTAATTTCATTAGTATTTTTTGAAATAATTTTATTTTTATTTTGGTTGAGTTTTTTTGGTTTGGTTTTTGTGTTGATCTTGGTTTTGATGTTGGGTTTGGTTTTGGTTTTGGTTTTTGGATTTGTTTTTGTTGATGACTTTGAATTTGTTGTTATATTTGGATTATTTTTTTTAAAATCGTTAATTTGTTGTTCTAGATTTGGAATTAATGACAAAAGAGAATTGGTTAATTTAAGATGCCTCTCATTATTTAATAATGAAATGTTCTGGAAGAAATCTTTGGCATTAGATTGGTTACATAGAATAAAGATCTGTGTTGTTAAAGTGAAATTTTTGGAATCGGTGTTTTTTAAATTATTAATTAATTGGTTAAAAATATGCTTAATATTATCAAATTTTAGTAACCATTTATTGTTATTATTTAATTTAAGAATAATAAATTCAAGAAGATAGATTTGATTTGGAATATCAAGTTTATTATTTAAAGATATGCAAACCAATAAAAAATTTTCATAATTATCCTCAATAATTTGAAGTGTATTCATCAATTTTTCTTTCAAAGAATCAACTTTAAACAATTTTCCAAAGCACAGCTCTAAAAATGTTTTTTGATGTTTTTTAAATCTCAATTTAGAAGAAATAATCATTTTTTCAATTATATCTAAAGAAATTGATTGGTTTTCAATTGAATTTTCATCAAAGGTGTCAAAAATGCATGATAATACTTTTTGATATTTCTCAATGGGTTTTAGATAAATTGGATTCTTTTGAACTTGCTCGTTTAATGAAAATAATAATTTATATTTTTGTTTCAGGTTATCTATTGATGTAGTTTTATTTTCTTGTGTTTTTTTATTTCCTTTGTTTTTTTTATTTTCTTCATCTGTCAGCTTTTGATCATTTTGATTGTTGCTGTTTATTTTGGTATTGGCCGTATTTTTGTTGTTTTGAGTTTTAGTTTGATTTTTTTTCAGTAAAGGTTTTTGTTTTGAATTTGTTTTTTTTTTTTTGAGATTGCTTGTTCCTTTATTAAAAGATTTTGATCTTTTTCGAAGTTTTGGTGTTTTTTGAGATTTGATTATTTTTCCTGAAGGTAAGTTTGCAAATGGTTCGGCTTTTTTAGTTTTGAATGTAACTGTTGATTTTCTTCGGTTCAAATCATTTTTCGTGTTCGTTGCTTGTTTTGTGATTAATTCTTTTTTAAAATCTTTTTTACCAACAGAATTTGATCTTCTTCTTAATTTTTTTTTTGTGATTTGTTTTTTTGTATTTTTTTTATGAAGATTATTTGAGATAGAAGTTCTTGATGTTTTTTTGACCACTAATTTTTTTAATTTTGTTTCTTTTAATTCTTTGGAATAATCAAATTCGATCTATCAATTAATAACAAATAATAAATAAAAAGAGAGAAAAAAGGGTTTGAAGAGAATTTAAAATTCAAGAAAAAAGAGAAATATTTGAATATTTTTAGATAAATATATTAGAATGATTTATTTTTGATAATAAGAATATACGTTGATGCGAGGTTTATGTATGTTATGAAAACAATGTGTCTCTACATTGTCTTTAATAAGAACAAAAAAAATATAAGATCATTTTAATGTTTATTTTATTCAAATTTTTATTTGAATTATGTGAGTGATTTCGGTTGTATTGGGTTGTATATTTATCAGATAAGAGATGTTGGTTGTTATTGTTTTTTTTTTTTTTTCTTTTTTTTTTTCTTTATTTGAGTGTAGGTTCTAATTACACTATTGTAAATATATATATCATTTATGTTTTTAAACTTGTAATAAAAAAAAATGTAATATAAAATATTAAAAATTGCTGTTTTTATTTTCATTTCATTTTTAAAACTTATAATTCTTTAATGAACTTTCTAAAGTTCGTCTTAATAAATATGACAAAGTATGTGTATATGTGTGTCATTTTAGAAGATTGTTGTACTTTTTTTTTAGTAAATTTTTTTTCATAATTTTGCTTCAATTTGGAAATTAAATTAATTTGTCAAAAGTTAGACACGCGTCAAGTCTTCGTTAAATTTATGAAATTTTTAGTTCATTCAAAATTGGGTTTCAAAATTACTAAATTTTATGGAAAAGGGTAAAATACCATTTTTAGAATTTTTAAAAACATTGAGAAACTTAAAAATATTTTTTAAAGAACCTAATGAATTTTAAAGATTTTTTAATCTAATAATTCTTTAATATTTTTGAAAATAACTAACAAATGAATTTAATTTTTAAAAGGTATAAGTGATTTTTTATCGCAAAATTTACAGAAAGTACAATTTGTGTACTTTTTTAATATTTTCTCATTTTCAAGTTTTAAAAACAAATTTGAATGAGTAAAAGGGTCTTTATCAATATTTTATTTTATTTTTTTCTTTCTTGGAACTTTTCGAATTCATAAAGAAAATTGCAATTTACTTTTCCAGATTTAAAGTTTTTACAAAAACTCGAAAAATGTTTACAGTCAGTTCCACTTTTAAGACATAAACTTTGAACGGAATTTAAGGTACAAAAAATCTCAAATTGAGGCACAAAATTCAAATTCTAGTAAAATAATTTGTGTTTAAAAAAATTATAAATGTTGTGCTTTAATTTGAGATTTTTTTCTGCCTTATATTTCGTTGAAAGTTTGTGTCCTAAAAGTGGAACTGATTCTATATAATGTTTGAAAATATTTACACCTTGATCTAAAATTCAAAGAAAAGTTACTTCTCAAAATAATTGCATAAAAAAATGTAAAATATTATATCTTTATAAATATTTTTTAATGAAATTTTTTTTTTTAATTCCAAATCTTATCTCAAAAAATTAAGTATCAAATCCTCAAAAAAAAAAAAACAAATTCTGAATGAAAAACAAACCAAACAGAAAAGATAAACAAAGATTCAAAATCTTAAAAAATAATAATAAACACTATAATACTGTTAATTATTCATCAAGGGTGGGTTTTTGTGAAGAGGGTAGACCAAGGTATAAATACTTATCTTTAATGTATTAGCATTACTGTGTTTTCATCCAAAATAAAGGCATATTCTAATTGAAAGTGAAGTATATTATTACAGTATAGTGTAATTGACTCTAAAAAATCTATTATAAATATTATTGAACAATAAATTATTGGATTATTTACTCAAGATCACAATTAAAAATTGTCGTTTTTGAATTTTTTTTCATTAATTTTTAATTCCTTTTCCTAATCTAAAAATAGAAATAAAAATAATAGTATTCTGGTATTTAAAAACCAATATTTTGAAAAGTTCAAAAGGAACTTTTTTTTAAAAATTTTTTTAATTTCAAGATTTACTCAATAATCATCAAAATGAAATCAAAGATTGATTATTTTTGTTTCCTTTTTATGAAACTAAACTATTTTTCATAAATTTCGACTCGCTTTATAATGTTAATGGGGGTTGTTTTGAGGGTTTATTCAGTATTCTTTAGAAAAACTATTTTCAAATTTTTGGATTAGAATCATTTTTTCTAATTTTGCAAATTTTAGTTTTGCTTTTTCAAATTTTTGTTTTTCTTTTGTTTTTCTTTTTCTTTTTTTTTCTTTTTGTTTTAAAAATTTTTATTTTATTTGCAAAAGTTCATGTGGAAAAAAAAGAGATCTTCGAAAAGACAAATAATCACTAAGAAAATTGAGGCTATGTAGGGTCTTGGAAAATGGATTTAATTATTCATAAAAAATCTTGTTGTTCAACTTTTTTTCAGTGAAAGTTCAGTAATAAAAAATCGGTAATGCTCATTTCAAAAATTGTGACTCGGTTTTTTTAGTTTTTGGTTTTATTTTTTTTTAATTTTTAATATATCAGGCTTTTATATATTTAGAATGATTTAAAAGTGAATTACAAATCATATTTAGTTATTAATTGTTCTTGAATACTAAAGGATAATTTTTTTTTTTCAATTTATTATTTCAGGTGAGTCACAATTTTTGAAATGGGGTTAATTTAAAAAGAAATTTTATTACTTCATTAATTGTGTGATGAATATGTTGTGTAATATCACAAAAAATGTTTTGTTCAGGTTCATTTTCTGAAACTCAATTTGTTTACAATTAGAAACTTTTTAAAAATTTTTTTTTTATATTTTCATTTCTTATTTGGACTTTTTCTATTGTTCTGATATGTCAACGGGTTCATTAGATGTATATAGTTTATGGATAATGATATTTTTAAATTTGTGGAAAAGTAATTGTTTATAAAATGCGTCAAGTGTATTTGGTGTGGTCTATATTGAAGAAAAGGGGATGATGAGTTCTTTCAATTTCAAAAAATTTTTCTTTTAATTCTAAAGATCGGTGCTGTTATTTAATTTTAATGTGAACTATTTATTTAAAATGAGAAATTACTGTCTTTATTGTTTTAATTTGGAAAAATTCACTTTGTTAAGTGACGAGTTTGGCCTGGAAAAACTAAAAAAAAAAAATATTATTCGCAAGTGATATTAGACGATATTGGGGAGTTTGAAGAATGACGATTAATATGATCTTAGCATTTAAACAATTGAATATCTTGAGTCTGGAAGTGGATCCAAAACGAAGAATCATAACATGTAATTTTTAAATAAAAGGAACAATATGTGATGTTATTTATTTTTGGAACTCATGATCTAACTCGACATAACAAACAACAATAAAAAGAACAAACATCAACAAATAAAAACCAATTTGTTATTTTTTAATGATACTTCAAAGAATCTCATTCTCTACTGAATAATTGAAAAAATTGGAGTTAAATGTTAAATTGGTTATATTGGAGACAAAATTTGGTTTAAATTTCACAGAGACAAAGTAGATCTTGAAATTTTTCAATGAGTACATTTCGCCTTTTATTCCCCATTTGTTATAGAATTTCCGAAAAGGATCAAATATAAAAACCTGCATTCAATCTATTATGTTTTCTTAATAGTGAATGATTTTGAATATTCCTATAAAAATTCCTAACTTGATGTTGCAAAAAAATGGTTTTTATTTTTTATCCAAATTTGTAATTTTCTTATTTTCCCATTCTGAAACTCTTGAAAAGAATGTTTTTTTTTACTCTTTTTTTTCTGAAGAAACAAGACCAAACGTTTTTTTTTTTGTTAAAAATGATATCGATTTCTTTCAAAACCAGAAAAAAAAAAAAAAAAATGTTTGGATTTAAACATTGTTTTTCAACAAAGAAATGGAATTAACTCGTTTTCCAACAATTCCCCAAATTATGAAGTAATTTTTCTGACTCTTGAACAAATAATTGGGTTTTTTGTACCAAAATATTTTAACAATGCCGTAAATCCTTGAGACCATAATTAATCTAGGTGTTATCAATTAAAAAAAAACTCTTGCAGAAAAATTAGTTTTAGTCTTCTAAATTAACTTGAAATATCATTTTTAAAGTTGAAATTATTTGTAAAATACTTTTGATTTTACTCAATTTAAGTTGACAAGAAGAAGATCCGAAATTTTTCAAACTTTGCCTAGTAGCCCAACGATTTCCATAAATTTTGACACAATAACTACATTACTGTCTTAAACTTTTTAGTGTTCAAATCTCTTTTTTATATGGAGTTATCCAAAAATTATTTACTCTAAAATTTCAAAAATAAAAATTTTACTTTTAAAAAACAATAAATAGCAAAATAATATTTTTGCCTTTAAATAAATATTTATTAGTCTAAATCCCTTTAGTTATTAACTAAAATTTAACTTTAATTTGAATGTTGTTTTTTAAGATGTGGTCTTTTGTGAAAATAAAATGAGAAATTATTTTTCAAAATAAACTCTTTTTCAAACAAAAGGGCACACATCTCAAATCATCAATACTATTAAATTTGGTTGTTAATAAGATAATTACTTATTGGCGATTTTTATTCAAATTATTCATTTTTTAATTTTTTGTTTTTTTATTTATGGATATTGAACAGTTGGAAAATGAAAAAAAAAAAAAACAAGATAAGAAGAAACCAATTTGGAAATAATCTATTAATATAAAAATGGAATCAGTTTAAGTTTGATTTTGAATGAGCTTGAGATATAGGAATTAAGAAAGACCATTAATTGGATTACTGCATGGAACAAAGAAAAAAGAAAATAAAGAAAAAAACAATTCCAACAAAATACCCAGATGAATTGTGGCTTTATCTTTAAAATGAGACTTTAAAGAACAAACGTTTTACTTGTGAAGAACTTTTTCCCAATTCAACTTGTTCAAAGGTTTTTATTGATTTTATAATTTTTTTTTCTTTACAATTTAAAAAACGAGATTTCTCATTTCAAATAAAAGGGCACACCAATTTTTAAAATATTGAATTTTAATTTTTATTGTTTTGTTTCAAAGAGTTTTAAATGTTCAGTTGGGTGTTTTTTTTATGTTTTAAAGAGTTTCCTATATTTTAGAATGATACTACAATTAATTTGATTCAATTATGAATAATTCTTGAAATTTTCTGTGCACTTTTATTTGAAAAAGAGTTTACTTTTCTATTTTTTTCTTTATCTACGGGCATTTGCATAATAAATGGGGAAAATTTTTACTTCATTTTCCTTATTAAATTTTTCTTTTTACAATAGAGAGTTTTCAAAGAAGTAAGCTGCAATTTGTGATCTCGATTTATTTGTTGGGTCACTTTTTTATGTTTTGTATTGGTACGTAGTGGTATATTTTGTTTTAACTGAGAATCTTAATTGAAATGGAAGATTTGAGAGTTGAAAAAAGAGAATCAGTTGAAATATTATCCTATCAATTTAAAATACCATTGATGGACTAGTCTCTATTTTTATTTTTTTTTTAATCATTTTCAAAATAAGGATTCCTGAGCTAGAAATATGTTTAATATTGAAAATAAACAGGGGTTTTCAAACCTAAGTAATTGGCAAAAAATTTTTCTCAATCTCTATTAAATTTAGGTAAAAATAATTTAATAGAGATTAGTCCCTTAAGAAAAAAAAATAAATTCATTTGCTTGTTCAAACTCTTTTTAAAACCAACGTTCTGAAACTAGGTTTAAGGGGGGGTTAATATCTTAAGAAATTTTAATATCAATCCCATAAACTGGTATTCCAAAAAAGTGTTCCAAAAGAAACATTGGGGATAAATCGGGAAAGTGACAAATGAATAAATGAAAAAAAAAAAAATAAAATAAAAGGGTAAATGGGGTCTTTCTCTACTTACATCTTTTGGTTTTTCTTTTTTTAATAATTTTTGAATTTGCTGATTAAGTTTCTCGTAAATTAATTTGCTTTGTTCAGGGAATAATCTAGTGTAATCCCAGAATGCAGACCTTCCATTTTTTCTGGTTTCCTGTCCAGCAGATGCCATTGAGTGGTTAATCATTTCTTCAATTGTATCGCGATAGCGATCAAGATCGGAGCTTTTCCATTTTTGTAGGATTTCTATCAAATATTGAGAACATTTGATCTGCAAGACTTTACTTTTGGAGCCAAGCCAAGAAAGTTTAATTTTTGGAAGAATCTTAGGTGCCTTTGTGTATTGGATAAGGTCCAGGATGCAAAAATGTGCGCTATTGGAAATGATTTGTTTTTTTTTGTCCAATAAATTTAACAAGTCTACAAGCCACCAATTGAAAAAATCTGAAAAGGAATTTTTGAGACGGCGTGATAAATGCGAAATTAAGCATGTTGTTCTTTTGACAATTTGACTTCGGAGATCTTTTAATTGATCAGTGATTGGATTGACAAATTTGCGAAGTTCACCTACAAAAAATGAATAATCGGCTGCACCTCCATTCAACAATCCTTCAAATTTAGTAAGCATTTCCATTCGAGGTTTCCAAACTTCTCCTTTGTCGTGAGTTAAGTGGAAAAGGATCTTGTTTAGTTCTGTTTTTAGTTGCTTTTCGGTTTTGATCTTTTTTAAATTTGATCAGATTTTTGTTTTTTTAAGAGGTGATGTGTTTAAGGGGATTGAAAAGAAAAAAAAAAAAAAAAGAGAAGAAAAAGAAAATTAAGACGAAACTAAAAAGAAGATAAAAAAATTAAGGGTAAATGTTCAGAGATAAAAAAAAGATGAGAGAAAAGAATGTTTTGAAAATACAAACAATAATTGGTTCAATTTTATCACTTTCTTCTTTAAAATTAGAAACCATTAAATTTAGACGTGTTTGTAATCTGTTTGGTGTTCTTGTTTTGTGTTTCAATTTTGGTTTTGTTCCTGTTTTTGGTTTTGTTCTTGTTCTTGTTTTTGTTTTTGTATTTGTTTTTAATTTTGATTTTAAATGGTTTGTTTGAATTGGTGTTTGGGGAACATTGCTAATTTTTCTTTTTGTTCGAGAAACTGATTGTCTTTTCTTTATTGCTTTTGGTTTGAAGTTTGATAATTTCTGTAAATCTTGGTTATTTGATTCTGTAATTTCTTCATATTGGATTTGGTTTTGTTTTGAAACTAAGACTACATTTGAAAATTGTTTTTTTAATGTTAAATATTGTTCTTTATCAACAATTTGTTGAAGAATTTTTAAAAATTGTTTCCCCAATAAGCTTTTGTAAAAAAGGATTGTGATTTTTGAAAAAATGAGATTGTTATTATGAAAAAAAAATGATTAAAGTGTTTTGATTTTGGAAAAAGATGATTTTTGTTTGTGTTTTGAATTGGAAAAAGATTTGTGGGTGTTAGAGGTAAAATGGCTAAAAATCAATTGACCCAAAAAAAGTCGGGTGAGATCTGAGTAAATAGTAAAAGAATTCAAATCTATCTACCAAATAGTGAATAATGGCATTCGATCTTTAAATGGAGTAAAATTTCAACTGATCATCTTTGCTTAAATATTGAATTGTTCCTTTTGTTTGGAATCATCAGTTCATTAAAATGTAACAAGAGGAACAAGAAAAAAAAAAAAGACACACAAATAAAAAGATAGTCAATTTCAATTTACTGTCTTTTTCCAATTTAGAAATGAAAATTTTTCAATCAAGTTCCAAAAATATAACAGTCAATATTTGTTGCAAAAACACAAGATCTTGTAAAAAAAAATGATTAGAGATGACAGTCAGAGCTTATATGGTTTTTCTTCCTGTTATTTCCTAATTAAAAAAAATAAATTTTAGCCCAAAGTTTCAAAAATAAAGAGATCCAGTTTAATAAAACTCTAGATTATCATGATCAAATGATCTTGAAAAAGATCTTGTTTTTTTTTCAATTTTTAATCCGATTGTCGATCAATATTTGAGAAATGGTAATAAAAATTTTTCAATCTTAATTGGAAAATGACAGAATTGTTTTAAATTGATTCAGAATAAGAAAAAGTGGAAAACAAATCCACAATTTTTCCCCATTGAAACTCAAATACCTGTAAAAGAAATTTTTAGAGTGTTACTTTGAAAGATCGATTTATATTTACTTGTTTTCAGTTTAAGTTGGTTTTGTTTGAGTTATTATTGTGTTCTTGGAAAAATAATCCTAGATTGAAAAACAGGTGCAGATTTTCAAGAAATTTGAACTGAAACAAAAGGAAATAGTTTGGGAATTCTTGTGTTTTTGTATGGTAAAGAAATGTATGTCTTTTAAAGAAAAAATATTTACCTGTAGATTTCTTCCAAAATGGTTCGAGAAAGATTTGTGATGACTTCATTTTCATGTGAAAGTAATTTAATAAATATTATGAGCATTTTCTTTAAGGGAAATGATTGCAAATTTTGGAGTTTTTGGTACCACCATTGGAGAAGAAGAACAATGAGTTTGTCTGAAGTGCAGCTATGGAGTTTGCTTGTAAGGTCCCACAGCTGAACAAAACCGCAGATCTGAACAAAGGAATCCAATATTTCGGAAGTCAAATCAAGAAAAGTCAAAATAGAATCTGGATCGGATATTCTTGTTGACACGATTTCAATTGAGAAAAGGATTTCATTTGAATACTCAAGGATAGCTTTACCTTCTCGGTTTATCAAAAGAATATAAATCTGAAATATCGAAAAAATTAAGGACAATGGAAGATCGTCTTCTTTCAATATTTCAGAGAAACACATAATTATGGTTTTAATATCTTGATTTGGAATCTTTTTTTCATTAATTAAAAGTTGTTGGAATTCATTACACCCTTGTTGTTTTCGAGATGGATCTATTTTGGTTTTGTTATATTTTGTTTTGTTTTTTTATTGACAATTGATTTTGTTGTTTTTAGGAATATTTTGGTAGATGTTCAGCAAGTTTATTGAAAAAAAAATTTTTGAGTGAATGGAATATTATTTTTGTTTTGTAAGAGAAAGAGTTAGTTTTATAAAACAAACCTTTATGTTTTAGTAAAGAAAAAATTTTTTTTGATTCCATGTTTACAAGACAAGGAAATTTTGAAAAAAATTAAAAGGAAAAAAATAAAAATTTTATTCCTTAACGGTTAGTATTAATTTTGAGAATAAGTGTTCTTCAAATTAATTAATATTCGGGTGTGTTCTGAATCAGAAATATTTGTAAAAATTAAATTCGAGTAATTCTATTTCCGTTATTTCTTCAAAATTTGAATATTTTCAATTGAGAAAATGTGATTTTTAAAAAATACTTTAGATACATTTATCTCATTTATGGACAAGTAAATCTTATTTATTCTTTTCACAAAGTTTAGATAAACTTCTTTATACAAATGGCCAATGAAATTCTGATTAGTAAAACTCCTTCATCAACTTTTGAGAACCAGAATATCAATTTGTAAATTGTTCATTTTTTTCGATTGTATAAAGTTTAAAGATCTGATTCTTTTTATTTGGATTTTTTGGTTGACAAAAAAAAAGAAAATTATTGCAAAACAGTATTGTATAAAATGAAAACATTCTTTTAATAAATTTGGATTGTTCTTAGGGACAAATAAAATTAAAAATTTAATCTGATTTTAAAAATTAAAGAAAAATACAGTGATCAAAACAATGCGTGCACAACGACTATAATCTGTGTTTCAAAATATATTCCGTACTTTTTTTTTTCTTGTTCCAAGGCAACATCAAATGGACTGCCCACTAGTATACCTAATTTCAAATCAATTTTGAAGGTAAACATCTGGATATTTACAGTAAAATTTAAATTAGGAATGCAATTTAGTTGAAAATTTTTTAGTAATATTCTCAATTTTTTGAAATTTTTTGTTTTTTTGATTGAAATTTTAAGAAAAATTAATTCTATTTTTTGAGATAAATTTTTGAATTTTAATCCTTCATTTTTAATATTTTTCTATTCAAATAACAGAACTTAAAGAAACCAATACCATGCTTAATTATTGTTTATTGTCAGTTTCTTTGATCGTTGATTTATAGGTATTGTAGAACAATGAAACTTACCTTTTATTTTGAAACATCAATAAAATTTTTTTGCAAGCTTTATTTTGACAAGGGTAAATTAAAAATTGGATCAATAAAGATCTGAAAAAAAGGATTATAAAATCTAAACAAAATTTACTAAGACCATAAAGAAATCATTTACATTTTAGTATTCTCAATATATTTGATTAAAAAAAAAAATCTATTCCAGATCAATCACAAAAGATCTACTTCGTACCTATTTGGTCTATTTGAAAAGATAATTTGGTCATGGAATCTAATTATTTGTTTTGATTGACGAAAAAATAAAAAAAATTCATGTTTTTTTTTTATAATACTAAAATTAAGTAAATACCTTTTCTTATGGGAAAAAAATCTTTAATCTACAATATTATTGATTTTTTTTATAAAAAAAAAATCGCATTTAAAAATAAAAAAAAGTTTATTCTCTTTTTTCAATAGAAAAGAGACAATTTTTCAAGAGTTTCAAAAAGGGAATAAAACAAAAAAAAAAATCAAGAAAATAAAATAAAAAAAAAACAATTGTTTACTACTTGTAAGTTTTGAAATTTATGAGAAAGTCACAAATCGGTCTTTGTTAAGAATACTAGTATATATGGGTTTCTATCTTTGATCATATCTGGAAATTTCTTAACGGTTGGGAAATAAAGAGGGATTGATACTATTGGAAAGTTGGATGTTATAGTTTGTCTCTTGGAATTTAAACCAAATTTGGTCATAATAGAACTAATGAAACTTGCATTTTTTCGATAACTCAGTTGGGTGAAAAAATCGTTATATATTTAAAGGTGTGTTCTTCAACTCGCCATGAAAAAAAACATATTATTTTGACTTGTTTTTGTTATTTTTTATTTATTTACTGTTTATTGTTGTGCCTGAGTTAGATCCAGAGTTCCTAAAATACATAGTAATCCATATTATTCCTTTTGTTCAAATACTCTCTTTTTATAATTCTTTATTTTGGATCCACTCCCAAACTTAAATTAATATTATTTTTATAGTGCTATGATGATAGTAATCATCTTTCTATGAACTCCTCAATATTTATCTTATTTCCCTTCGAACAAAGAATATCTTTTTTTTTTCCCACGCCAAACTCGTATTTTAACAAGTTGATACTTTCCAAATTAAAAAATCAAGACAATTATAAATATTTGATTAAGCTAAATATTCCAATATATTTGTGATTTTTACGAAAATAAATTGTTAAAATATTATTAAATTTGTTCCAATTTAACACAAAATTTGTTTTAAAATGAATTCTTATCAGCATTTTACATCTTTTTTTCAAATTTTGAATTGAAAATTTCAATTTTTTAAATTTTTTCAAAAAAAATCGAGATATATCCAGATATATTTGTGATTTTTGTTTAAAAATTCCAATTATATTCAGATATATTTTTTAAAAAAATAATTTCATCAATCTTCTGTATACCCTCTTCGTTTAACTTCGTTTTTATGTTGAGTACTAATTCTTCGAATATAAGTCTAAAGAGTATTTTTATTAGTTTAAAAAAAGGAAACTGTTCTTAAAAAGCATTGAATTTTCACTATGATTCTAAAATTTATCAACCAGATAATCATTATGACCACTTTAGGTGGGGTTTTAATTCTAGTGGATTATTTTACAACTTTTGAAAAAGAAAAAAATTCACAAATAAAAAACCAAACGTATTGCTACAAGAGATCAGTCTAACTTTCAAACAAAAAGCAGGAACTGAAAAAAAGTTACTATAAGATTAAATCAACAAATTATTTTTACTTAATTTCTCTTGTCTAGAAATCACAAGACAAACATAAAACTTTTCGGAAAATTAAATTATCAAAAAATTTAAATAATTGATCCAAGTAAGCTAAATTATCCAATGTTAAGAGTTTTTCCATTTGATTTATTCAGAATCTGAATCACAAATTTCAAGATCTCTATGTGTTGTTCAATTAAATTTCAGTTTTAAGAGAAGTCATCATCAGATTTTTGTTGGTGTGGTGATTGAAAAAAAAATATCGGTTTATTTTGAATTATTAGGGACATCTGAGATAAGAAAACTGGGGGTTGGTAATTTTAAAAATACAAAATTAATCTAAGGTTGTTTTTATTTCAAAATTAAAAAGTGAGGAAAATTTAAAATCGAATAAAATCGAAAGAGTCAAAAAAAAAAAAAAAAAAAAAATTATTTCATTTTGAAACCTTTGGTTTTAAAAGTGTCATTATTTTCTATTTGTCTTGAATAAGAATAAAAGTGTTTTGTTTCATAATTTTAAAAAAAAGATTCTTATTTATGATCTTGGTTTTTCTTTTTTATGTTGCCAAAGTGCAAGGAGAGATACACCTGAAACTTTAACAAGTTTAAATCTAACACCTGGAACATCACCAACAGCTCTTCCACTTCTTCCAACTGGATTTATTTAAAATATGTGGTAAAATATAATGAAAAAAAAAAAAAAAAAAAGAAGAGGGTCAATAAATAAACAAAAAAAAATAAAATAAAAAAAAAAAAAAAAAAAGAAAATAAAAAAAAAAAGAAAAAGCAAAAATAATAAAATAAACAAAAAAATATTTTCAATGTAAGATCTTACATCCACAAATTAAAACTTCATCATTATCGTCAATGTATGTAAGTGATCCATCTTTTGGTACAAAGGCAAGAACTTTTTTACCATTTTTAGCGAGTTGAACACGTACACATTTTCTAATAGCAGAATTTGGTTGTTTTGCTTCTACACCAACCTTTTCTACAACAATCCCACGAGCATGGGATGCTCCTTGGAAAGCGTCAGTCTATTGGATCAAATCATTTGGATCAAATTATTTTTATCAAAAAAGAACAAAAAGAGATTTTTGATTATTTTTATGTTTTTTTTTGATTTTTTTGAAAAACAAAGAAGGGAAAATTCAAAAACAAACTTTGATTGCAGTTCCAGAGTGAGATTTTTTATATCTTTTATCTTTCCATCTTTGAACTTTACGTCTGTTTCTAAGTTTTCTACCGGCTCTAATACCTTTTGGTTTTCCTGTTGGTCATCACCAAATTATTAAAAAAAGCAAGTATAGATTTTTAAAAAAAAAAACAAATTGATTAAACGTGTTGTGAGAATTTTAGTTTTGAACCATGGAAAAAATTGTTACCCATTTGGATGTATTGAAAGAAATATTTTTAACTAAAAAAACAATTAAAAAAAATGAATTTTCTCAGAATTTTGTTTTAAAAAAAACTAAACCCTTCTATTTCGATTTGGAATAATAACATTCTTTTTTCTATTTTTTCTAATATTTGTTTCTTAATCTATGAAGTTTAGATCTCTCATCAATGACTCTTTATTAAAACATGATTTTTTCTAAAATGAGTTCTATTTTGAAATGTAAACGATAAAATTACAATTTTTTGAGAAAGGTGTATATTTTTCAAACACAAGTTACTATTAATTGTAAAATAAAAAGATCAAAATTTTCAATCATCTTTCCAAAAAAAACACCTCCCAAGAATTAACACTTATAATCAAAATTCCCAATTCTAAAAGAGGTTAATCAATAATGTACTGAATAAGAATACCAAAAATTGTAATTCTAATTGAATCTCGAAAATCTCTTTTTTGGAAAGCTGATTGAAAATTTTGTTCTATTATTTTACAACAAATAGTAATTTTCAAACTGATCATTATAAACATTTAAAAATGAAATCTTTTTTTAACTTAGAACTTTTCATAAAATGTTAAAATTATGAAATTGTGTCTCGAAAAATGTTTTCATCTTTTTAGTTGATTAAATTGAAAACCTTTTCTTTTCAAAAGACGTTAATAACGTAATGATTTCCCATATTTCCTTTGATTGATATTTTCATTGATTCTAATAAAAACTAGAACAATTTATTTTGATCTTTAAAAGAAAACAGTGAGTATAAAACGCATCAATTCAAATTAAAGTGGTTGTCTCTCAAATCAGTGAAAGTAAATTAAATTATATAAAATAGATTTCTTCGCACAATTAATAGTCTTTCAAATTCAAGAATGAAGTTCGGTTGGGTACACCCTACAAAAAGAAGACTTTATTTTAACAGTAATTGTAAAGAGTATTTTTCAAATAACTTATTTGTTCATCTAAAAATAGTAAAATTTGTTTCTCTTGGTTTTTGTTTTGATTCATAAAAAGAATCAACATGTTTCTTAATTTTTTAAAGAAAAGAAATTCTTGTCTTACCATAAAATCACTCAAATATCAAAGAAGAGTATTTTCAAAAGATTTTTGACTTCTAAATCTATCTGATTATACCAAATTGATAATCATTTTTTACATTTTTTTTCAAGTTTATTATTTAATCAATTAACATGTCTCTTACACAATTTCTTGAAAACCCACCTTACGAAGAACAACCACAAGAAAAAGTATCTTTTTCTTCTTTTAAAAATTCACAACCCAGAGTTTTTTTACTTATTATTTTTTCTTCCTCAAACAAAACAAAACAAACGAAAACAAAACAAAAAAAAAATAAACAAATTTTGCATTTTTTTCTCTTTTTTTTTTTTTTTTTTTTGACAAATAATAGCAAAGAATTTATGAACAAGTAATTAATAGTTTATCAGACACTGCTGATAACAAAATGAAAGACACTTGTAATAACTTAGATACAGATCAACAAGATGCCTTAATGAGATATATTTATAAAGGACTTGAAAACTGTGATAATTCTTTAAAACTTCTTAAATGGCACGGCGCTCTTTCTGAAGTTGCTGGTCTTGGTTGTATCATGCGTGTTATGTCTGAAAAAAGAAAACGTGTATTATAAACACTTTTTTATCAGTTATTCTCCTCCCCTCTCAAAAACAAAGAAACAAAGAAACAAAAAAAAAATTATTCACACGAAACTTGCAACAAAGAAGAAAAAAAAATGCATGCTATTTAAATTTTTTTGAAGAACTTTAATTGTTCGACAAACCAAATTTTGATCTTCCCTATTTGTTTTTTGTTTGAAATTATTTTCCTTTTTTGTTTTTGAAAAAATAAAATCTTTTTCCTTTTTTCTTTTGTTTTTCTTTTCTTTTCTTTTCTTTTTTTTTTATTCAAAATTTCCAAATTTCTTCTTTGCAGATGAAAAAATCCTTTTGAACCAATGTTTGGTTAGCACTTTTTTTAATGTGGCTAATCAATTACTATTTCACTGATCTCACTATCTTCAAATACTTACCCTTGAATTCTTTTTAAATTTAAAAACAAAACTCCAATTCTATAATTTTGATTACACACCAAAATTCAAATTTTTTCAAAAAAAAAATCTAATTGAATAAATTATAGAATAAAAACCAAATTAGAGCCAATCACCAAATAACTGGAATTTTAACACCATTACTTATCATTTGTAATACCCACAAAAAAAAATATTAATAATTAGAAATCAAAATAAAATAAAGCCTGTGAAAATTTTGGTGAGAGGATTTATTGATAAGGAATACATTTTCAACCTGGAAGGGTGTTTATTTTGTTGTTTTATTTTACACTTCCGATTACAAATAGAATTTTCAGTTTGAAGAAATTGTTCAAAAAAAAACACTTGTTTTCCAAGTTAAATAAAAACAAAAAAAAATTTATCAATAGATCTTTTGATGAAAATTTTGAAAAATAATTTTAAATGGAAATTTTAAAAAATAAATGAGGTTTAAGGGATTTTCAAGAACCAGTTCAAAATTCAAAACATTTCAAACTTGTAAAAGTAAGGATAAAAAATACTTGAACACCCACAGGAATTACTCTGTGTTTATCGATTTGAAACGGAAATTTCTGAAATATTAAAATCAAATTTTGATAGGATCTAAACCCCATTCCAAAAATTTGGATACACCCAAAATCAACAATATGTAAAAAAACCCAATTTATTGTATTTTTCCAAACGTAATATAAAACCACATTCGAGTTATCTAGTATTAATTTTCTTATAAGTAATCATCTTTCTCCAAATAAAATAATAAAAAATATAAAATGATGAAAATAAAAACAGGTGTGTCCAAAACAATGAAACAAACTGGACAAAAAATGTATTGGTAAATTTGTCAAAATGTTACTAATAATTATTGATCGATCAAATGATAATATACCACCAACCAGTTGTATCTGTTTTTTTTTTTCAATTTAACAATCTCAACACTAACCTTCCATTAACCATTCGAGATAATCCCCCAATCAAACGAAATAGATAATGTAACTGGATTATAAGGGAATAAAAAAACCAAATAGAAAATATAAAAAAATGAAATAGTTTGTAAAATCAAAATTATTTGGAAATTTAAGGTAAAGTGCAGTATTGTTATTCTTACAACTTTTTTAAGGGTTCTAAAATATATTGGAATTTGGTTAATATATATATATATATATACCTAAAAAAAGTTATTTGAAAAAGCAGTAGTTTAATTTTTAAAGTATATTTTTTTACAATCTCTTATTCAACAATTGGGGTTCTTTCTTTCTGGAAGAAAAAAAAAAAATTGTTTTTAAATATTTTGACAAAATTTGAATTTTAAACTTTTCAGAAAATTGGATATTGAATAAATTTTTTAAAAACAATAATTCACTTCTTAAAATAATATTTAAAAGTAAACCAGACATTGTTAGTAACCGGATTTTTTAGTTCATTTTTCAGTTTCAATATCAAATAATTGTTTTTCGCTTTTTTATTAAATCCCCTTGAATATTTTTTTTTAGTATTACTACCCTCGCAATGATAACGACAGTTTAAACATGGAAAAAAAAATAATTTGTTTTTCTTTTGAATATTATTATATTTACATAGTTTAAATTACAGTCTAACACAATACACACAGAAAAATGTATTAAAAAAAAAGATTAAATCAGTCACAATCATCTAAAATTGATAAAACTTTTTCATTTTCCAATAGATAAAAAACAAAAGAAAATTTTCTTTTTAATTTCTTTCTTTTTAATATAAAGGGGATTTTTTATAAAAAGTTTGATAAAATTTTGAAAGAGGTAAAAAAAATGTTGAAAAAAACATTTTTTTTAAAAAAAGCAAAATAAAAAAAAACTAGAAAAAAAAATAAAAAAAATGATACTTTTTTATTTCTCTTAACTTGTCAAACCCATAAAAAACGATTTATAAATATCCAAGATTAAAGCAGTCCAACCCAGAAACAAAAACCGAACGACAACTATCAAATAAACACCCTGAATTATATAACAAATTAAAAAAAAAAATAACCAAAAGTATTGTCGTTATGATTTTGGGAATTCTTGATTAAATGGTGACATTTTTTTTTTTTTTGATTTTTTTACCAATTGTTCTAATAAACGAATTCTAAACTCAATTTATTTCTTTTTCTATTTCTCTTTTTTCTTTTTCAATTTTTTGCTTTTGTTTTGACATTTTTACGATAAAAATAATTTAATATGTTTTTGTAATGAATAATAATGAAAAATATGATTTTACACTGAATCTCTTATTTTTACTTTGCGAAATTTAAGTAAATAGACAACTCAAATAGAATTGAACTTCTTCAATAATAATAATACAATATTTTTATGTTTTTTTTTTGCTGCAAATTGTGGTTTTTAAATTTTATTGTATGTTGCTGGAAGTCTTTCACGTATTCTTTTTTTGGCCACGCTTTGACAGTTTTCTGTAGTATAGATTTTGAATTTAATCCATTAAAAATCTCGTTCCAGTTAGATATAAAAAATTTTTTTGAGGTAAAAATTATAAAAAATCTCAGGAATTTTGTCAATTTTTCAGTATTACAAAACTTTCAAACACTTTTAGAGAATTTAAAAACATTTTCCAAAAAGTTTAAAGTGGGAAATATTTATTTTAATCTTGGAATTGTATATAGTTGAATTTTCTCAAATGGGAATTTTGATTGAAGAAATACTAGTTTCTGGGATTATCCTTCAAAATCCAATGATTTAAGTTGTTATATCCCCCCCCCATATGAAAAAATTCTTAAAAAATTTTTAATATGACGAAATATTTTTGAAAGGAAAAGAAAACTTTTTTTATTTGGGGAGTGATTGACAGTGTATTCTTATTTCAGAATTTCCAACTAAAAAAGAAGAATATTCGAATGGTTCTTTCAACAATTACTTGATTTTGGATCTCAACTTTACCCTTTTGGAAAAAAAGTGAAAGAGGGTTTTTGATTAGAAATATTAATGAAATCTGAAAATGAAAAGTAAAATGAATCAAAAGAAGAAACCAATTAACTTCAAATAATAACCCAGTAAATTATTTTCAATCAACTCAGCAAATACAATTTAAGTCTACTTGATTTATCCAAATTTTTCAAAGTGGTTTTGGTTATCTCAAAAATAGTCGAATTTTTACAACAAATTTTTCATAATTGATCAATCAAAGAAAAGCCGAAATACCAAAAGAAAGTAATAAAAAAACTGTTATTGTGCTGAGTACTTCATTTTATTTTAATTTATTTATTTATTCTTTTTTTAATTGATCTTACTTTTCATTTTCGGTAATGTTCCCAATTAAAAACCATGTTTCACTTTTTTTACAGAATGGAGAAGTAAATTCTATAAAAATAAAATAAAACTAAGAGGCCAGAAAAAATCACCACACCCAAACAAGAATTATTAATTACTTATTGGTGATGAAGTGTCTCTAAATGATAGTCTTTGATTATTAGATTCCGAGTGCAAAAACTGATTGTAAAAAAATTCCATAGTATAAGGGTAAGATAAGAATTATCACTTGGCCCCAATATCTTCAAATCTATCTTACCGCGTATATCTTTATTTGTAAGTATTGTGTTGATTTTTAAAATCAACATTTTCACATAAAAAACTGAGTACCATATTATACGTATAAAAGGAATTATACTCACAAAAAATGACAAATTTTTATTTGTTCCACCCTTTTTAAACAGTCTTTCAAAATCCTCTCTCCAAAAGATCAATTTAATTAATACTAAAATAAAAAAGTTCGACACAAGACATGAGATAATTTTTTTTTACAATTTTCTGGAGTATATTTCCTTTTGGTTTCTGAATTTCAATCAAGTAAGAATAAGTTTATTAATTTTTAATATCCAAAATTTAAATACTACTCGCTTAGAGCAGTTTAAGTAACAGAATTTCGAATTCATTTTTTTTTTATTTTATTTTTTTACATTTTTGAGAAACAACCAAAATTTAAAATTATAAAAGTATGTTAATTCTTTATGAGACACCTGTTGGTTATTGTTTATTTAAGGTTTTAGACGAAGAAAAGCTTCGTTCTACAAAAAATATTGTTACTTCTATTGACAACAGCGAAGCACTTTCTCAATTGTAAGTTTTAAATTTACAAAATATTATTTTAAAAAACAATTACGAATTAAGATCCAGAAAAAAAAAAAAGAAAAAAAAATTAAACCACAATCAATCATAAAACAATTGTCGACTCACTTTTTGACTTTCCAAATACATTTCCTTTTTTTGCTTTAATATTTCAAAAAAAACAATAAAAAACAAATAAATAATAACCTTGTTCATTTAACAAAACCAAACAAAAACAAAAAAAAAAACATAACAAAAACATAACAAAAGAGTTGAGTTACACGATTTTTCCAAATTTCAAAACGTTAATGAAGCAGTCGAGTCCACACAAAAATTGATTCAATCCGAGTTAAGTGGCAAATTAATGAATTTCCTCCAAGAATCTGTTGTTGACAAAAAACTTAAAGACAGCCTCGCCATTTGTGATTTAAAGCTTGGTAGCAAAATCCAAGACAAGCTAGGGATCAAATGTATTTATGACAAGCAGCTTCAGCAACTAATGAAAAGTATCCGATCACAAATCACATCGATTGTCGGGGACGTTTCCCCAGACGAAATGAGGACCATGTCTAGGGGTCTTTCTCATTCGTTATCACGCCACAAATTGAAGTTCAGCCCCGAAAAGGTAGATACGATGGTCGTGCAAGCCATCTCGTTATTGTCTGATATGGAAAAGGAATTAAATATCTATTCGATGAGGGTGAAGGAATGGTATGGATGGCACTTCCCCGAGCTTGTTGACTTGATCGACGATCACATTTTGTACTCAAGGATCGTGAACTTTGTTGGCGTCAGAAACAACATCCCTAAATTGGATTTGAAGGAGTTCTTCCAAAACTTGGACACCTACGAAGAAGGCAACGAAGAAGATGTGAACGATACGATTGAACAAATCCGATCTGTCGCAAAGGTTTCGATGGGTACCGAAATTTCTGAAGACGATATCATGAATATCCAATATTTGGCATCTCAGGTCGTTTCCATGGCCGAAGGGAGGCAGCAATTACTCGATTATTTAAAAAACAGAATGACAGCAATCGCCCCGAATTTGACTTCCTTAGTTGGCGAGATTGTCGGCGCCAAATTAATCGCCAAGGCTGGTTCTTTAATTTCCCTCGCTAAGCACCCTGCGAGCACAATCCAAATCTTGGGCGCCGAAAAGGCCCTGTTCCGTGCCTTAAAGACAGACCACGATACACCCAAATACGGTTTAATCTACCATGCATCATTGGTAGGACAGGCAACCCCTAAAAACCGTGGCCGTATTTCGAGAATTTTGGCAGCCAAATGTGCACTCGCCATCAGAGTAGATTCATTGGGTGAAGACCCAGATAACAGCCTTGGAATTAGAGTAAGAGAGATTGTTGAACGCAAGGTTCGCCAATTCGAAGAACGTGGTGACTACCATACAAATAGAAAAGTTAGAAACAGCCAAGGTGGGTTTAGAAACCAAAACATCGACGAAGAAATGAGAAATAAATTTAAAAGTGCCTATAACGAAGAAAACGATTTTGATATGAGAAGAAATAACCCAAAAAGAAATTATCAAAATAGAAATGATTATAACGATGATGATGATAATAATTTCAAAAAAAGGAGATTTAATAATAGAAAATAAAATTATTTTTGAAAAATTTTATTTAATATTATTAATATACATTTATTCACTAGTCAATATTAAATATTAAAAATACTTTACTCTTTTATCTTTTCTTTTCTATACTTTTTGTTTTTTTTTTTTTTTTTGAAATAAAAAAATTTTTAGATTATATAATAATTTTTAAATAAACTTTTTTCTTTTTTTAATTAGATCATTTTTTAAAAATTATTCTTGCGTTTGAAACCGATTCAACAAATCAAATAAACCCCAATTCAAAATTTTTAACACACCAAAATTCAATTTGTAAAGAAAAAAACTTATTTAATCAATTCAAGAAGATTTACCAAATTAGAACCATTCACTAATTGAAATGTTAACACTTCTTCATAAATTACAATACTCAAAAAACAATAAATAAATAATTATCAATACAAATAAATCAAGGGTGTGTCAAAAATTTTGGAGAGAGCAAAACAAAAAAATACATTAGTAAATATGTTGAAATTCTATTAGGATTATTGATCGATCAAATGGTTAGATACTACCAACTAATTTTATTTGAGTTCTTCTATTTTGAACAACTTGACTTTAACCATAATATCAATTGTTCAAAAAAAATTTTTGATCCAACGAAACAAATTACGTAATTCAAACAATGAAATCAAAACAAAAACTAAAAGATGAAAAAATGATTTTCATATTTTACAAAAATCAAAATTATCTCCAATTTGAATGAAATTGTATTATTGTGATTGTTTGGAACGTTTTAGCTGTGTGGAAAATTTTGAATTTTAGTTTAGTATTAATTTAAAGTTTAATAGTGAAAGAGAGAGCGTTGGAAAACATTACTGATATAAATTATTATTTACAATTTCACTTTACAATTTTTTTTGTGATCAAATTGGAAGATTCATCAAATTAATTTGTTAGGTAAAAAATGAGATTATTGTTTGTTTATTTAGAAAAAGGAATTTTGAAATTCAATATTAATGCTTTGAACACATCAAATATCAAACTTTTAAAAAAAATCTTATTTTTTTTTATTTAATTTTTTTATTGAGGAAGAAGTGTATATTACCCAAGAGTGTCCCTTTACTTAACCCCCCTCAAAGAAATTTAAGTATAGATTCATAGATTTCACGATTCTTAAATAATGTAAATAATCTTGAACCATCAAAATTTTTATATTATTTCATTATAGTTTAATTCTTTTAATTAATTTGGAATAATTAATCTATTATTTTCAGACAAAGGATATACTCATAAAAAGTGGCAGTCTTTTCTATTATTTCTTTCTGTTCTTATTTTAAATAGAAAAACCAAAATTTATAAGATTTTTTTTATTACATAAGAGTATCTATTTAAATAGTTAATATATGTTCTGAAATTTAGAAGTGTTGAGCTTGATAGATAACTTATAGTCTTTGCTAAATAAATATAGTTTTTTTTTTTTTTTTTTTGGTATTCAATTATTTTATAATATTCTTGTGGGGTGTTTTAAGTACTGTTACGCGCCGCAAAGCGTCGTCAAGTGTCTAGTTTTTTTTACTTTGAGAAATAAACCGAAAATTTTTAAAATTTTCTTTTTATTTCTCAAATTAAAAAAAACCCAATGGCACTGTTCCAGAATTCAAAATAAAAGAATACAATCAAAGATTTTACCATATTTTTTTCTATTCCATATACCAAATAACATTTCAAACAGTTAGAACTCAACAACTCTATATAATTATAATTATTAATTTATTTTTTAGAAGCTCCAAATTCTCTGAGTTCCAATTAACATTCTTGTTTTTACTTTGATTAAAATTTTATTAGTTTTTCAAGATAAGGTAGATCTAAATTTTTTAATTAATTATTTTTATTTAAATATCTTTTTATTAATTGAAATTAACAAAATTTCAAATTTTTATTATATTTTATAAAAAAAACTAGTTTTTTTCTGTTTATTTTCTATATTTCAGTTATACCTGTGTTAATCTAAGAACGGGGATATTTTTTTAGTTGCAATTATATATATATATATATATATATTTCCAACCAATATGTTAATAAATTTAATAAAAAGATTTAAATAATCTAATTTTCAAATTATTAGTGACTAAAATTATTGTTAAATTAAAGTTCGTGGTATTTTGAAATTTTTTTGGCCCCCCCCCCCTTCATATTATATACCAAAAGGATTTTTTTTCCCAATAAATTCCCTAAAAAATCTTCTTAAATCAATTCCCAAAAAAATACCAATTTAGAACCATTCACTAATTTAAATTACAACAATTGTTTATAAATTACAATACAAATAAAACAAAAAACAGAGAAATTTCAATTCTTATAATTCAAGAGTGTGCTAAAAATCTTGGAGAGAGTGGAACAAAAAAATATTTTCATAAATTTGTTAAATCTTTAAGGAAAATCGATTGACCAAATGGTTAAATATCATAAACCAAATCTATCCGAGTTACCTTTTTTTAAATAAATCAATTTTAATATAATATAAACTAGAAAAAATTATTAAAATCAAACGAAACAGATTTTGTAATTCAAAAAAAGAAGATGTGAAACAAAAAACTTTAGGAATACACAAGAGTAAATATGAATGTTGTAAAAAATAGAGTTTTTACAATTTTAGAATTAAATATAGAGCTCCATTCATTTATCCAAATTTTGGCAATGGTAAATATAATATCTAATCATCTTGTAAGACTAAGAACAATTTTAATCAAAAAATCGTTTGACAAACTACAATCTTTCAATTTTAAAAAAAAATTCATTTATCAAACAAAGTATTGGTATTTGCCAAACGATTTTATATTGAAAACACCTTTAAGATGATAAATAAAAACTTGTATTTTGTTTACTATTACCAAAATTTAGATAAATGCATGGAACTCTTTATTTATCTCTAAAATTGAAAAAACTCTATTTTTTACAACATTCCTTATTTACACTTGTGTAAAATATTATTTTTATACTTTTCAAAAATTTAAATTATTTCTAATTTAAAACAAAATGTATTATTATGAGTTTTTTAACTGTTTTAACTGTGTATATAATTTTGAATTTTAGTTTTTTAGGTTTTTTTTTTGAACTTAACATTTGAATAAAAGTTTGAATATTTTTCATTTCCTTTATTTTTTTTTTGTTTTTATTCTAAAAATTATTTTTTTTTATCAATCCCCAAATAAATAAAATATGATGATAATGACAAATAAATTTAAATAATCTAATTTAAAATTATTATAAAAAACCCCATTAAAAATTATTTAAGAAGTGTAAAATTAAATCCAATATGTCATTTTACTTAAAAAACCTTTAAATAATTATAAACCAAAAACCATAGATTTCATTATTCTTCAAAATAATGACAGACACAATTTTTTTGATGTTCAAAAACAAAGCCAAAATAAAAAATCGAAAAAAAACAAACAACAAATTAGAGAAATTAAAAAATTCCAAGTAAAAAACAAAAACTATAAAAAAATATACAATTTTACCAATGATCACAATTTAAAATAGATATTTTGTCCTTTTTACGAACTTTTACAACTCTAAAAATTGAAACCAAAATAATAATACCAAAGTATTTAATAAATAATATTCTGAACCACCACATTCATATTTTTTCATTTTTTTTAATTTCAAATATTAGATCAAGAACCATCAAGATAACAACCAAAAGAAAAAAATATTATGTTTCCCTATTTATAAAGCAAGTTGTGTCATCAATATATTTCCAATAGGTAAAAATTATTTTTCAAAATGATATCTGGGTTAATTAAGTATTTTTTTTTCAAAAAATTGACTGTTTTAGCAACTAATATTTATTTTAAGATTAAACTGTAAATATTAATCTGTAGACATACGAATTGATTTCTTTTATTTCCATTTTAGAAAGATAATTGTATTTTCAATATATTTCCAATAAGTAAAAATAATTTGTCATAATATCTCTGAGTTAATTAATTATTTTTTTTGACCAAAAGAAATTTTTACAACTGATCTACTCATGTGATAAATTTCAGAAAGATATTTTTTAACATTGAAACCTGAATATTGAGGACTCAAACCTTTAAATTTGTCTCATAAATCAATATTTTTTTCAGAAATCGTATATGGAATTTTTTTACTAATAACAAGGAATATTTTTATAAGGTACCAAGATCAACTTTTTGGATTATTTAAAGCTTTTTTAGAGATATTTGTACCAAAGGACTAGTATTTTTTGCTATAAAATCAACAAAATTTAATTTTAGACCTTTTCAGTTACAGATTTTCACCCCTTGAGGTAAAAAAATGTAATCGACTTTTTTAAAAATAACATGAATACAAATATATAGAGAAATTGATATAAACTCTTTTTCAAACAAAAGGGAACACCTCTCAAATCACTAATACTATCGAATTTGATTGTTAATAAGATAATTACTTATTGGCGATTTTCATTTTAATTATTCAGTTTTTCATTTTTTAATTTTTTATTTTTGGATATTGAACAGTTGGAAAATGAAAAAGCAAGATAAGAAGAAACCAATTGGGGAATAACCTACCAGTCTATAAAAATGGAAATAGAATAAGTTTGATTTCGAATGAGCTAGGTATATAAATTAAGAAAGATCATTATTGTATTGATTTTATGAACAAAGAAAAAAGAAAATAAAGAAAAAAACAATTCCAACAAAATACCCAGATGAATTGTGGCTTTATCTTTGAAATGAGACTTTAAAGAACAAAAGTTTGACATTTAAAGAGTTATTAATAAAAAGGCCGAGAACTTTTTCTCAATTCGCCTTGTTCTTCAGAGGTTTTTTTAGATTTTATAATTTTTTTTTCTTAACAATTCACAAAACGAGATTTCTAATTTCAAATAAAAGGGCAAATCAATTTTTAAAATATTGAATTTTAATTTTTATTGTTTTGTTTTAATGAGTTTTAAATATTCTGTTGAGTGTGTTTTTTAGGTTTTAAAGAGTTTCTTATATTTTAGAATGATACTACAATTAATTTGATTCAATTATGAATAATTCTTGAAATTTTTTGTTCACTTTTATTTGAAAAAGAGTTTATATATATTCATACATTTGTACAAAGATACATAAAATTATCTATTTAAATAACATTTGGGTTTCTAAAAGCATGGATAAACAAAACAATAAATAAAATATTAAAAATAAAATATAAAGTATAAAATAATAAATATGAATTAAAAATAAAACTTATATTAGTTTTCAAAATAATTTATTTTAAATGCCTTTTCATTCCGGCGTAACCAATTGCATTTGAAAACAATTCGTTTCCATTGGTGTCATCTAACCAAGCCTTGCCACAATCATTAGTTGTTCTAGTTGATGTAGGATGGGTATTTATTACCACCACTGGGCCGTAACCTGGCTCTTTAATCTTTTCTGTGACGAGAGGTAAGCCATTGTTCCAAGAGGCAATCAGCGTTCCACCATTAATATTGTTTGTGTCGATAATATGTGCATAATCCTTGGTTTTGAAGGTTTCTACACCTCTTAAGATTGGATGTTCTGGCAAGTGTTTTTCGCCTAATTCCCTCTCATTTTTTTGGATCCTGGTGCCATACACCAAAGGAACGAAATTGTCTGTATATATCCTGCCCTTGATTTGCTTATCATCCGAGTCGATCAAAGTATTGATTGCCACAATTACAAGGCCCCTACCCGACTCCACAAATTCTGCCAAATTGTTGCCAAGTATTTCAGAAGATCCCAGTGTATCAACATTCGCTGATCGCAACACTACAGCGTCATATTCCATCATTTCCTCGATGGTTGGTGTCACATTACGAGGATCCTTGGTTGTTACGTATTGTATGCCGCCATATTTCAAGGTGTCTACAAAATGCTCCACTCTTAGCTCCCCGCGTCTTGCCCAAGCAAGAACAAGGATATTTAAGTCTCGAAGCTTTGCGCCTCCGCGGGACAATATACGTATTTTAACTTGGAATCTTTTGGCAAGGTTAAAGGAATGCTTGACCAACTCTTGTACCTCAAAGTACCCCGTTTTGGAAACCTCGTCCAGATCTTCGAACGACATCAGCTCCAGGCGTATTAGGTGTAAGTGCCTTTTAACCAAATCCTTGACCGTCACTTTAGAATCGCTCCCTAACTCGCGCAGGTGTGAGCGTGCCCATTCGATCAGGGCACGGAACAATTGGATCTCCGGTGTCGAGATGGAGTCCATCCGGAGCATTTGGTGGACAGTTTCTTCCTTGAGCCCAACAAAGCAATGGGTGTCCTTAAACAAGAGCCTTGAATTGCATTCCAAGAATTGTAAAGAGTCTCGTTGCCACCGTTTCACGCCTTCGCCACACGCCCTTTCGTAATGCTGAATACAATTGGTTAAGGTTAGCATCCCTGTGAAATATCTCGAGCAATATTCCTGCAATTCAAAAACACAGAATTTGTCGGCAACACCGTAGACCCCATAAAACGTTTCCTCGTCCAATTGCGCCTTCCGCGAATAGAGAAATTGTAAAAAAAGTTCAAAGAACCTTGGATCAACATCATCAACAACTACCTCACACAGCAGGCGGTTGTTTGTCTCTTTCCATTCCTGGGTATAAAACAGCCCTCTCCATACCGGCGAGTTCATCGACAAGATCAATTGGTGACCATACATCGCAACTTTCTCCTTGCCTACAATGAATTTGACATCAGACATGTCTCGGTTGTTCACCCATTTGTGCAACAAAGCAGAAAGGTTGTTTTTGTTTTTATTTTTTTTTGTTTTTTCGTTTTGGTTTTCTCTGTTTGTTTCTTTTGATTTTGATTTGTTTTTTGATGAAGGATTCAGAAAATACAGCCAAGGGAAAGAGTCGAGAAAAAAAATTTATTGAAATAGAAATTTAGACAGGTTCAGGAATATAACATTTAGAATAAAAAGGAATTTGTGTTTTTTGTTTATTTTTTTTTTCTTTTTCTTTTTCTTTTTCTTTTTCTTTGTGAATCGAGAAGAGAAAAAGAATAAAAATTAATATGAGTTTTGAAGGATTTAGATGAATTACTTTCACTCATTTTTTGGGATTTTTTTCTTTAGAAATGTGCTTTTAGAAAGAAAACAATTGTTTTTGTTGTTTGTACTGAAACCCAAAAAAAAAAAAAAAACTAAAGAGAAAATTGAAAATAAAAAAATGATTTTGAAAAATGAGATATTGATTTCTTTCGAGAGTAATTATAGTTGAATTTCTCTTTTGAGTAATTTCTAATCTAAACGAAGTCTGAGTAAAGTATGAAAAATCATCATCCCAAGAAAGAAATTGTGAGATCTGTTAAATATTTTATTCTTAAGGGGGTAAGTACATTTTTCATTTTTTAAGTGCCACCATTTATATGAAACTGAATTCTTCAAATCATTTCTTTAACCAAATACATTGACATTTTCATAAATACTAGAGTGGAATATATCCATAGTTTAAGATATTTTCCTACCAACAAAAAAAGGCAAATCAAAAAAATGAAAAAATTGATCAAAAAAAAATAAATAAAAATCATTTATTACTTGATCTTATCTATAACATTTGACACAATTACTTATTCTTTAATTGGTTTTATATTTAATTCTTTAGGAAAATAATTTTTTTTTGGAAAATTTTTGATAAATAAAATTACTGTTTATTTCGAAAGAATTTCCAAAATGAATTTACAAATCCTATTTTCATTTATGTCATCTAATTCTAGTTTTAGTTCAGAAAAATCAGAGATTTTTTGAATTCTTCTTGAAAATAAGGGTTTATTGGACAATTATCTTTGATTTTAAAATTATTTAATTTTCATTAAATTGAGAACTCAAAAAAATTCTGAATCTGATGGAAATTTTTTCTTGATTTTTTCAATTATTTTGATTTGAATATTTTGTAACTGTTTTTTGATTCCAAGAATTCAACCCCTCTATTTTAATTTTTGAAATATTATTTTTCTTTGTTTTGGTTTTTGTTTGATAAAAATATTTTAAAAAAGAATTTTGCAAGCAAATTTGTCAACAAAAGGTTTTTTATAAATAATAAATAGTAATGGGGTGAGAAATTCAAGGTTAAAAATTGTTTTAATTCATATAAATTAAGAACATAAATAAAAAAAATCTTCGAAAATATGCTTTTATCGATTGTTTTTTTTTCATTCTTGATTTCAACAAATTTATTTGGAATGGTGATCTTTCTTGTTTGGTCTTCTAAAAGAAAATATTTGTTTCAAATGCACACCTTTTCGTATATATATATTTTAATTTACTGTTGGATTAATTTCAATAGTTCGTATAAACACATTTATAGATCCAAAAACAAATTTAATAAAACCAAAAATTGAATCAAAAAAAATGTACAAAAAATTGAAAATTTTAAGATTCAACTCTGAATTACTTTGATTCTTTTCACGAATCGACCAGTGGATGGTGTTTTAGTTCCGAAGTTTCAATATTTGGTGGCACTCAACAAATATTTTTTCAGTAATGTTAACACGATTAAAATTTTTTAAAAGGTAAAATGTACTTACTTCCTTAAGGGAGAAGGTGTAAATTTCAATGTCTAAACATTTCAATTGTAAGAAACATGACTCAAAACGTATTCTTTGAGTACCATAGGGTATTGAAACTTTAAAATCAAACTTTCATTCATATTTCTCTATTTTATTAAAAAATATATAAATGAAACTTAATAAGAGTTGAATTTGAATTTTTCAATTTTTTTTGTTTAAATTTTTGGTTTTATTGAATTCTAATTTGAGACACGAGATTTTTTTATTATAAATACTTGGAATTAATCATATTATAAACCAAATAAGTGACATAATATCTTACGATTAATCCCAAACAAATATTGTCTTTGAATAACAAACAGAAACATCACCCTTATAAAAAAAATGTTGAAATCAATTAAGAATAAAAAAATCGAACAAATGATATTTTCGAATATTTCTTTCTTCTTTATATTCTTAATTTGGATGAAGGAAAAAACACAATTACCTTTGAATTTCTTTCATAATACTTCCATATTATTATTTATCCAAATAACCTTTTACAAAATTGTTTTCAGTGCCATTTTTTGAAATAGTTTTATAACAAGAAACCAAAAACAAAGAATAGTAATTCAAAGAAGAAAGTAAAAAGATTGGATAATAGATGTTAAAAAAAAAACATTAAATTAATTTCCAACTAAAAGAATAAGGAAATATTGTGGAAATTTTACAAAAAGAATTATGAATTACAGCCAGTTCCACTTTTAAGACACAAAATTATAACGAAATTTAAGTCAAAAAATCTCAAATTAAAGCACATGTTTTGGATTTTTTTAGACCAATTATTTAATGAGAATTTGAATTTTGTACTTTAATTTGAGATTTTCCTTGTGTCTTAAATTTTTTTGAAAATTTATATGTTAAAAATGGAACTTATTGTATTATTTTGTTTTTTAATTTTATTGATAAAAATTAAATGAAAAAGAAGAAAAATTCAAATATTTTTATAAAAAAAAATAAAATTCCACTAGAAATATATATGATTTCTCAACAATCATTTTTCCTTTAAATAACATTAGAATAAAACATTTATTACCAAGTGACTATCAATTTTCCAATGAAAAAAAAAAAAATGTAAAATAAATTAGGTGTGAAAACGTAAAAGTAAAAATGTCCAAAAATGTGAAAAAATTATTTTGTTTTAGATAATTCTGAAATAAAATTTTTCTTCTAAAAACAATTCAAACCCTTTAAACATGTGCAATTCATCACCACAACTGTGAACCTTCGACAGGGAAATGGTTTACATTAGTAAAATTCTTTAGAAATAACAAGTAATTTAATTTCTCAAAATTTTTTCAAAGAAAAGTTTTCCAATTCAGAATTAAAAAGAAATCTGAGTAAACAATAAGTAATTATTTCAAATTTGACAGATAAGATTATTTTATAAATGAATTTTTTTTTTATTATTTCTCAATCTATTTTTTCATTTTTTTTTTTTTTTTTTTTTTTTTTTAATTGATATTTAAATATCTGAAACAGGGTATTTAACAGTATCATATTTATTCTATATTTAAAGTATTTATTTATTTAAATGATTTTAAGAATTAAATTTTAAATAAACTTTGGCACTCCAAAGTGATAAAATGTATTACTCCCTTAAAATTTATTTAAAGAAAATTATTTCATGTTTGTGTATTATAGGCAACACAATTGAATCATACAATATCACCTACATTCTTAATAAAATTTATTTAAGGAACATTATTTCATGTTTATCAATTATACCCAGTCAATTTATCCCAAAAAGATTTCCTATATATTTTTTGAAAAGTTTTTGAAATAACCTTACTATTTGTTTTGAGGTTGTATTCAATCAATTTTCATGTTTATTTTCTTTCTACAGTTAACTAATGATTTGATCACTGGTTGAGTTTAATCGAATGAGTCCATTGACATTTGAATTGTTAAAAAATAATAAATCCTTTTTCTGTTTGGAAATTATTTGAAATTTATTGATTAACCAGAACTTTAATGATTAAAATGTGTCTGTTGAATGACTTTAAAGACTTTGTTCTCAAAAATTTAACTCAACAGAATTTATTTAACCACAAACCAGTAAAAAAACCTTTACTTTAATCATTTTTTTATTTTTTTTTATTTATGATCAATCTCTCATCGCTCAATTATTTAAACCTCAACTGTTTCTTTTTGTTACAACACTAGGGCTGGTTTGGTGATTATCAGGTTACTTTTTTGAACAACCCACAAGCTTCAATCATTGCGTCAAATAAAACAATTGGTTAACTGTTAAAAACTTGTTCACTTATGAGAATTATATCTTCAAAACCAAGAAGGAAAAGCTGAATGAAAGTTCAAAAAATATCAATTCTAATTCCTTTTGCGAGATCTTTGTGCTTTTTTCAATTAGCAATCTTTGGGTAAAATATTTTGGGAACTTGTTAAAAATTTTTGTTTATGAATTGAAAAACAACAGGAACCAAACCAAGCCTACATTTTATGTATTCAAAACAACTTTAAGTCAATTCAGATTTCACTAAAAAAAACTTTTACCTATCAACAAATGAAAAATCAAAATAACCAAGCTTTTTTTGAAAGATCAGCAAATAAAAAAAAAAATAAATGATCGTGATTTATGGAAATCAAAAGATCTTTGAAAAAAGAAAAATTTTTATGTGTTTTGGACACAAGTCTTTGGGTTTATAAAATGAAAGCTTTTAATATTTGTGATCTTGAATAATCTAAAAAAAAGAAAAATTGCATTAAACTGGATTCGAACCAGCGACCTTTTCATTACGAGTGAAACGTTCTACCCCTGAACTATTAATGCATTCAATTAATAGGATGTAAAATATAACAAGAATTTGTCTAATATATATTCTACCAATTAATAAAAGAAAAATTGACACTTTCTTCAACCTAAATCTAATCAAGAAACATACTTTGTAAATTAAAATATCTCAGATTTAACTCTCACACTTACGAAATAACCAAACAAATTATCAATATTACTGATTACCAATTAACTCCACTCTATTCTTACCTATTTTTTTAAAACTTCTTCAAATCTACTACGTTCCAACTTTAACCACCAACTATGATAATTAATGATACTCAGAAGAGATCTTACTTATAATTAATAAGACAACAATAACATTTTGTACTGTTTACAAACTCAATTCAAAACACACCAAAAAAACTTTGTTATCTTATTATCTAAATAATAAATAGGAAAATTTTTTCACTTTTTTTTTGTTTTTAACTTTTCCAAAACACAAAGCGAGTCTACAATAAAAGAGTCACGAATTTTTCTTTACAAATTAACTGTTTGTAACCTTTTTCTTATTGAAAGAATATCAGGTGAACTAGGAACTTGCAAAAGAAATGCATATCAGATAATGGAATTGAAAAAAGGGAATCAGTAAAAATTGAATAACTTTTTAAATTTAAAATATCAATCAATTAGATTCTATAACTCTGCAGACACTTTCAAGAAAAAACGTCTTACATACTTTCGAAAAAACAACACTGTAATATAGTATTTAATTTGTAACAAATAATCTAGTGTCATTTTTTGCACTTTTTCTTTTCAATTCTAAATGTCAATGTCATTTATTAAAAAAGATCTTCTTCGTTTTTTTCATGAGGGTATTTATTTGTTTGAAAAAGAGAGAACGTGTTTTATTCTGGGATCGATATCAAAGAGAGCAACTAACTCAACAAAAAGGGAAATGAAATTAACAGATGGGGAATTCACAATCCATGCACAGCTATTTACAAACTCTGATCCTGAGATCGAAAACCTATTAGATTTTGAAGGAAACAAAAAAATAAGTTTTTCAATTCACGTAATAAAAATTATGGATGGTGCTTTACAATTATTTATCCGTGACTGGAAATTATTAGAAATGTCAAACATCAATTTTAATGACAGCGCTGTTTCTGTTCTTGAGGATCCACAGATTAGAACTTGTATGGACAAAAAAACTCAAAAGTAAAACTTTTTTTCTTTTCTAATTTTTATCTTTTAAAACACTCTTGTTCTTCAGGTGTGTGCAATATTTCGGTCTAAAAAAGAAAAGAACATATTAACAAACACCATAAAGAAAACTTCGAATTACAAAAAAGGTCTCTTCGTTACTTTTTTACGCCTTCCTTCACTAAAAAAAAATATCAAAAATATTCAAAGTTAAACAAAAATCGCAAAAAAGTTACTCAAACTGTTTAACTCACTCTTCTAAAGCCATTTAGGTCACACTTTTTAACTGTTGAGATACTCACTTTTTTAAAATAGCAGTCTAACTTGTTGAAATTTCATTTTCAATTTTTTTAACTGTTCACAAAATTTTGTTGTTGCACGTTTTTCTTGTGATTGGAATACAGACACTTTTTTTTTAATGAGTATTTTTTTCACAGAACGAGCAAAAGGTTTTTCAAATTATCTTTAAAACAGTCAACAAACTTCAACAGAACTATTTTGGGATTCTTTCTAAAAACTTTTTTGCTGCACTTTTTTAAAACTACTTTAAGGTATCTGTACCATTAGGGGTGAAGAGTAAACCCAAATACTAGAGCTAAACTCGATTCTTAAAGCACCATATGGTCTGTGAAAAATTACCTTCTTTTTTGTGATATTGATTGAAAGATCTTGGAAAATAAATTGTGAATTTTTCCTAAAAGTGCCCGATATTTTTAAAAGCAAGATTGTTTATTAAAAAAAAAAATTATAAAAAATTTCATTTAATATTCCATTTACTCAAATTGAATCATCGTCTTTTAGAAAGACTATTTTTTTGAATTCCAAAAGACATTGTTGTGGTTTCTGTGATTTCTGTGATTTTTGTGATTTATTATTAAAAATAATTCTGAAATAAATATCGGGACACTTTTAGGAAAAATTCACATTTTATTTTTTAGTTATCAGTAAATTACATTTGTTAATTATACTATTTTTCAATATATTGTTATGAAATAAATTTTTTTTTATCGGATCTCTAAATTTTGTTGTAAAATCCTTCAAAAAATTAAATTCATTTCCTATTCCATGGAATTTTAAATTTTTACTATAGATCTTTGAATTTCCATTTAGCCTCCCTTAAGGAAGTAAGTACATTTTACCATTTTGAAAATTTTTAATTGTGTTAACATTACTGAAAAAATATTTTTTGTGTGCCACCAGATATTGAAACTTTGAAACCAAAACACCATCCACTAGTCGATTCGTGAATGGAATCAAAGTAATTCAGAGTTGAATCTTAAATTTTTCAATTTTTTGTAAATTTTTTTTGATTCAATTTTTGGTTTTATTAAATTTGGTTTTGGATCTAGAGATGTGTTTATACGAACGATCGAAATTAACCAAAGAGTAAACCCACAAAATACACCCGAAAGGGTGTGCATTTGAAACAAATGTTTTCTTTTAGAAGACCAAACAAGAAAGATCACCATTCCAAATAAATTTGTTGAAATCAAAAATGAAAATTAAAAAAATCGATAAAAGCCTATTTTTGAAGATTGGTTTTCTTTATCTTCTTAGTTTACTTGAATACAAACTATTTTTTTCCTTGAATTTCTCGCCCCATTACTATTTATTATTATTTTAAAAAACCTTTTGTGACAAATTTGCTTTCAAAATTCAATTTTAAAATATTTTTCTCAAACAAAACCAAAACGAGGAGTAATATTTCAAAAATTAAAATAAAGGGGTTGAATTCTTGGAATCAAAAAACAGTTACAAAAGATTCAAATCAAAATAATTGAAAAATTCAATAACAAATTTCAATCAGATTCAGAATTTTTTTGAGTTCTCATTTTAATGGAAAATTAATAATTATAAAATCAAACGAATTTGTCCAAAAAACCCTCATTCTCAAGAAGAATTCAAAAAATCTCTGATTTTCTGAACCTAAACCAGAATTAGATGACATAAAAGAAAATAGGATTTTTAAATTCATTTTGGAAATTCTTTCGAAATAAACAGTAATTTGTTTATCAAAAATTTTCCAAATAAAATTTTTTTCATAAAGAATTAAAAATAAAACCAAATAAAGAATAAGTAATTGTGTAAAATGTTATAGATAAGATCAAGTAATAAATGATTTTTATTTATTTTTTTTTGATCAATTTTTTCATTTTTTGATTTGCCTTTTTTTGTTGGTAGGAAAATATATTCTACTAGAATATATTCCACTCTCGTATTTATGAAAATATCAATGTATTTGACTAAAGAAATGATTTGAATAATTCAGTTTCATATAAATGGTGGCACTCAAAAAATGAAAAATGTACTTATCCCCTTAAAATCAATTGTTGTGAGAAAAAAATAGTTTTTTATTTATTAATTTTCTTATGGAAGAGAGGTAAGAAACAAAGTTGTTTTTTGCTTGTCCTTAGTTTTTTTTACTTTTTGGAATAAAAAGAAAATTTAAATAAATTTTCGTTTCTTTCTTTAATTAAAAAAAAAAACGTCGTTACATTTTCCAGAATTTAAAAAGAATTTAGTACAATCCAAGATTTAACTCAATTCTTTTAAATTCTGGAAAAGCGTCGTGGTTTTTTTTTTACTTTTTTGACTTTAAAGAAAATTAAATAAATTTTCTTTACATTTCAAAAATTAAAAAAAACCTAGGCACTCCACGGCACTCCACGGCACTCCACGGCACTCAACTGCACTTCCTGAAATACTAAATTTATTTAGAATTTTTATATTAGCTATAATGTCTGCAAGATTATAACTGCTAGTAAAAAAAATTGTTTTTTTAATTATTTATCATTTCAATTATCTTTTTTTTTTACAAATGTAAAAACCTTTCTTGTGAAAAAAAAAAAAAATTCGCCTTTAGTTTCACAATATCATCAAATCAATATCTCAAAAAAGAAGGTAATTTTTAACAGACCATGTGCCACTTTAAGAATTTATTTAAACTCTAGTATTTGAACACACTATTAACCAATTTGGGTACTGGTATCTTAATAACTATCCTAATTTGAGTTTTGGTGAATATTGGAATTCAACCAATTAAACAATCTTAACAATTTAAAAGATTATTTTTGGATGAAAATTAAAAATTCTGCAAATTTTGGATTTGAATAACCAATCAATTTTTCATTTTTTTCCATTTTTTTCCTGGATGAATTTTCTTATAATTGAGAAGAAGGGTTTTAAAGGAAAAAGTTCAAGTGGTTACTTGTTAATACTGCGATACCGAAATATGATGGTATAGGTAACTTGAAAAGAAAACAAAAAAGCAAAGGTCAAAAAATATCAAAGAGTTAAGGTAAACTAGATCAAAAAGAAAAAAGAAATTACAACAATTAAACAACGATCTCACTAAATGAACATTCATGATCAATTATAAAATTAAATTAAATTAACCAACACTCTCCAATGATTGTGATTTTCCGGTGTCCTTAATTAAAGATAGCATTGATTTTTTTTTTTGATTTTTTACCAATTGCTTCTAATAAACCCTTTTGAAATTTAAATTTCAATCTTTTTTTTTTTTCTTTAAATTCTTTTCGATTTTTTTTTTTTTTTGATTTTTCAAACATAAAGATAATTTGGGTATGCCCTTCTCATAAATAATCGTGAAATTTAAGATTTTAATCTTAAATTCCCTTTAAAAAAATTCAAGTAAAAGGATATCTAGAGTGTAATTTACACTTCTTCAATAATAATAACAAATAAATTTCCCAACGAATTAATTTATTGGATTCTCTAACAAATCATGCAAATTTAAAAGTATATTTTTATCCTTACCCCGAATTCTATAATAAGCTAAATTCCAAAATTTCTTCATTTTTTTTTAGAAAACTAAATTAAGTTTCAAATACTTCTAAGGAGTGTGTATATTTTAGATGCTCTTTGAATTGGAAGTTACAAAGTTAGTCACATCAAAATTCTTCCATTACCCAATTAAATGTTTCTTTCATTTGACCTTTAGTTCTTACAATAAATTCCAAAAATTTTAGACAAAGTTAAAAACGTTCAAAAGAATAACAATACCACACTTTTCATCCAAATTGGAAATAAAATTGAATTTTACAAAATATTTTATTTTTTGTTTTTTCTGTTTTGTTTTTCATTTCTTTCTTTTGAGTTACGTAATCTATTTAGTTAGATCAAGAAATTTTTTTGAAGGCCTGATATTAGAAGGTTAAAGTTGAGTTTGTTTAAAATAGAAAAAAAACATAAGAATAGCCGATGGTATCTACCCATTTGATCAATATATAATTGTTGGTGGACTTTCAACAAATTTAGCAATACAATTTTTTGTTATGTTTATTTGATCATTTTGAAAATATTGATTTATATTTTTTCGTTTTATTTTTTTTTCTTCGATTTGAATAAAAATTGTCACAAATAAAAATATTAATATTGGGTAACTTAAGCATGATTTTATATAAAGTTTGGAAAAATATAAAAAATTGAGATTTTTTTTTGACTATTTTTGATTTTGGGTGTATCTGAATTTTTTGAATTGAGTTTACTTGAAAAAAAAAAAATTTATTTCCAAAAAATCAAAATAAATTTATTTTATGATATTTTTATGAACCCCAATTCTAATATAACTTTTAAAATATCTAAAATTGTTATTTATCATTTTTTTTTTAGCAAAGCTTTCAAAAAAAAAAAATAACTTTATGAAACTCAATTTTTTATTAAACTATTTAAATATTTAACATCATTAACAATCATTTATAGATTATTAATAATAATTCATGTGTTTGTTAGTATGGCATTACATTAATACAAGATATAAATATTTATGATCTCAATTTTATATGATATTTTTGAGGAGTGAAAAATGGTGGTTTTTTTTTTCTTTTTGATCATTAAAATTGTTTTCTCCAAAGAGTTTTAATCCTAAAAAAATTTTCAATAGAATAAAAAAACTTATAACTTTGTTTTGTTGTTTAAAAAAAACATTTGGATCCTTTTCGTATTATTAATTTTTTATTGAAATTGGTTGTATGTTGTTTTCTCAAAAAACAAGTGCTAGAATTTTTTTTTCATTTTTTTGGAAATATTTTGATAAATATATTTTGAAAATATTATAGACATTAATCAAATCAATATTAATATTTCACTTATTTTAATATTGCCAGTTTAGAAATAGAACGACTGACAACAAAGAGAATTTCATTTGAAATGTAAAACAAAATTAACCCACTTTTTTGGAAATACCTTATATATTTTTTGATATTTAATTTAAGTTAAGAGGGTTCTAAAAATTGTTTTTATTCATCAAAATGGAGAAAAATGAAAAAAAATAGGAATTTTTGTTGTTTCTTTCCTGATTTGGTTAGAATTTGATAACAACTTGGTACAATATGTTAGTATTAAATAGAATTCACCAAATCCCCCATTTTCCTAAATAAAATCATTTTTTATCTACTTAACTTTTAATTTTTTTTTTTAAAAAATTACTTAAACCCTTGACTCGTTTTTGCATTTTTATTTTCATTAGATCTTTGAATGCAAAATTACTCAAAACCTTTCCGACAAAACCTCAGTCCAATTTATCTTCAAACTAACAATTGCGATTTTGCGAGAAATAATAAAAACAAAAAAAAATTGTCACACTAAAATAAACCAAATGTTTCAGGTGTTTGGTAATATACATTCTGTTCAAAAATCAAATAGAGAGCGAAAACTATCCTTTAAAGAGTTCTTGGGAGCTCCAATCCAATAAAAAAGAAAAAAAAAACAGAAAGACCAAAAAAACTAAGAGAAAATCACAATTCCTTTCTAGGGATAATTATGATTTAATTGAGACAAATGGAACAATTCAAGTCGCCCAATGGTCAAAAATCGAGACATGTAAACTTTGAAAGTTAGAGTTGTTTAATGAGATTCTGTTCGAAATTATCGTCATTTTTTATGATCGAAAAAATCGTGATTATTTTTCTTTTTCATTACCACGTTTCTTAATAAGGGTGTTTGAGTTTAGGAATCTTAAAATTTCTTGTTCATTTTTCCTTAAAAAAATACACATAAAATGTTTTTTTTAATCCAAATTTGAGAATATTTCAATTTATATTCCTTCCCAATTTAAATGGGATTGGATCAAAGCATGTTTTAAGACAAATTGTTAAATTGCAAACATAATTCTTAACGACACGGAATTGATAAATACAGATTTATTCTTAATAAATTGTAAAAAAATATTTTCTTACCTCCAAAAGATCTAAGAAGTTGATGATTCGCTTCACCATTCTTTAATAAATTAATTTTAATAAATGAAATGTGAAATCTTTTCTTTTTCAAACCATAATAATAGAATGATAGAGCTTAAAACTATATAATTTTTATTTATTTATTTATAGAAAGGAGTAATTAAAGAAAAATCATCAAATAACAAAAAGAGAAGAAGAAAAATAATAAAATATATATAAAAAATAAATTTATCATTTTCATGGCCAAATAGAAACTATCCACTATCGTTAGGTTTTCCAGGATTTGAAAGAATTAAGTAAAATCATAGATTTTACTAAATTCTTTCTAATTCTGGAAAACCGCCGTTAGCTTTTTTTTAATTTGAGAAATAAAAAGAAAATTTCTAAAAATTTTCTTTTTATTTCTTAAATTAAAAAAAAGCTAGGCACTTGACGACACGTCCCCAGAATACACAGAAGGAGCAAAAACCCGATAGAAAGATTATCAATTATAGATAAAAATTCCACATTCCGTGATTAATAATTGGTATTCTACTGTCGTTAGTTTTTTTTTTAATTTAAAAGAATAGAGTAAAATCTTTGATTTTGCTCAATTCTTTTGAATTAAAAAAAAACCTAGACACTATCTCTCAGAGTGGGGAACTGGGTGCCTGAATTTATATATTGTTTACTATTTTAAAGATTTTTTGGTTTCACATTATTTTTATTATTTTTTCTTTATTACCTTAAGTTTTCTAACAAAACTATATAATTTTATTTCCCTTTAATTATCTTGCATTAGGTACGAATCCATGAGGTATCTAATCCAATCAAGTTAGAAAAAAAAAAAAAAATGATTATTTTCACCTTTTTAGAAAAAAAAAGCATTCACATCTTCTAAATAATAATGATTATAAAAATTTTTTTAAATAAAACCCATTGTCAAAAATTTGGATGCTCTCAAAATCAAAAATAGGCCAAAAAAAAATCACAACCTTTTTATCAAATCACCATTACCCAAAAAAATATAGTTTTATAAATTAATTTTTAAAACTATTTTCCTATTTTTGAAATATAATTTGTTTTATTTTTTTTAATGAAACTAATACTTTAATTCATCACATTTTCCTGAAAAAAAAAATGAAAAAAAAAAGAAAAAAATTAATTCTCGTTAAAGTTAAATTAATTACTGGGAATTTAAGTTATTCAAAAGAATAATATGTGTGTTTTTCTTGTTTAATTTCAACAATGAGAATATCCAACTAAATATATTAATACTAAAATAATATATTTTTTTCATTTTTTAATCTTTCTTTAAAATTATAATAAATAAATAAATAATAGAAGAAAACATCTAAATTTAAATGATGTTATAATTCCAGAATCGCAAATAGACAATTTGTATTTGAAAACTGATGACGAGCAAAGTCAAGTAATCATTTCTTATTTAAAAATCATTAATATATATATATATATAATTGGTTACTTATTCATTTATTTTATGTTTATTAATTATATTAATCTTTTATTATTCCTTAACCAAATTAATTCTTATTAGAATTATCTTAATTTAAGTTCATCAGAATCAAATATTGAATTAGAATCCTCTTCGCCAATAAAAAACACAATAGGGAAGAAAGGATTAAATTTGTTCACCAATAGTTCCCAAGATTCGCAACAATCAAATAACCAATCACAGCTTCTTGACTTTTCATCGTCAAATAATTCAACAAAGCCTGAAAATATTAAACATTCTCAAAATAATTCACAAAAGGAAATACAATTTTCCATTCCTTTATCTTCTTCTTCTTCGCCTTTAAATTATTTTTCGTATTCTTCTTCACATCCTTCTTCTTCCTCCTCCTCCTCCTCCTCTTCTTCTTCTCTTTCTTCTTCTTCTTCTTCAACATCTTCATCACTCCAGATTGGGACTGGTAAAGTGATATCATCAAAGCATACAAGAAAGAAAAAAGATCAAACGTCAGGTAATTTGATGTCATCATCAATAATTATGGAGAATGAGCTTAACAAACTTTACGAAAAAAGTAAAAAAATTTGGAAAACATCTGAATTCAACAGCGGAGCTATGCAAATTGATGATTATTTTAATAAAAGATTTAAAATTTATCAACAAATGGCAAAAATAGTTACAAGCAATAATGACTCATCTTATAATCAAAATTTTTAGCTGAAATTAATTTTTTTTAAATTGCTACACTATTATTTGGAAAAATAAATTAAAATTTTTGAAATCTTATCATGTAAACAAATTTAAGTCCAAATAAAAGATTGATCTTTATTTTATAAAGTTTACTGGTAATATATAAAGACAAATAAAGGTGGTATTTGATTTAATTTTTAAAAAATATTCAATTATAAATTTAGAAATGATCGCATCTCAATGTAATTAAAAACTTTTTTTAATTGTATTTAATTGTACCTTTTTTTCAGTTAACAATAGAAAAAATTATTTTTTTTATTGAAATTAACAAAATAAATAATAGTCATAATAAAAAAGTGTGACAAAAAAGTTTTTAGTATGATACCTAAAAAAAACCATATTAAAGTTTATTGAAAGTTTTAAAAGGTATTTTAGAAAACTTTTACTCATATTTATGAAAATGACTCTATCAACTTTTTATTCTTTTGAAATCTCCCTTTTTTTTTTTTTTTTTTTATTAATCCAAGAAAAAATTTTCAAAATATTGTTTTTGTTTTTTGTTATTTAAAATTGATTTATTCTTATTTTAGAGAATTATTTTTTTATTTTTTATCTGAGATGAAATGAAAAAAAATTATTTTTATTTATTAATTTAGAGAAAGGAGGAATTAAAGAAAATTGTATCAAATAAAAAAAAAGAAGAAGAAAATTAATTGAAATATATATAGACTATCATTTTCATGGCCAAATAGAAACTATCCGCTTCCTGATTCTCTTGAGGAGTAAAAGCCCGAAAGAAAGATTATCAATTATAGATAAAAAATTCTACAATCTATGATTAATAATTGGTATTCCACTGTCTTTAGGTTTTTTTTAATTTAAAAGAATGGAGTAAAATCTTTGGTTTTACCCAATTCTTTTTAATTAAAAAAAAAACATAGACACTACCTCTCAGAATTATCACCAGGTGTCCGAATTTATATATAACCTAGATTTCAAATATTGTTACTCACTTTTTTTTAGTTTTTTGGTTTTATTTTTTTTAATTTTTCTAATATCAGATTTTTATATATTTTGAATGATTTCTATTCAAATGAAGTGATTTTCGAAGACAATTATTTTTTTTTTTAGGGTTTATGAATTGGTGAATCTGTTATTAATAGATATTTAATCCAATACCCAAGAAGTGTGAAAATTTTATTTAAAAGTATTTTTCTTAAGTACAATATCCATGAAGGTGTTAAAATATCAAAAATCATCAACAACCGCCATTGATTCAAAAATTTGAAAATATTTTTTTTAGTAGAATACTAGAATAAACATTCAAAATAGCAACCATTAAAATTATAAGGCGAGTCAAAATTTTTGAAATCTAGTTTATTTTTAATTTTTGGATCAGAATCATTTTACAGTCAGTTTCACTTTTAAGGCACAAACTTTCAACGAAATTTAAGGCACTATAAAAATCTCAAATTAAGGCACAAAATTCAGATTCTAGTAAAATAAATTGTAAAAAAAAAAAATTAAAAACTTTGTGCTTTAATTTGAGATTTTTTTGTGCCTAAAATTTCGTTGAAAGTTTGTGCCTTAATAGTGGAACTGACTGGATTCAATTTTGCAAATTTTTGTAATTCTTTTTCAAATTTTTCTTTTTCTTTTTCTTTTTTTTTTCAAAAATTCTTTGGTTTTTTTTTTTTTGTTGATACTTTTTTTTTACTTCATTTTCTTTTTTTTTTTTTGTAAAAGATCACGTGTAAAAAAAAAAAGATCTTCAAAAAGATAAATAATCATTTAGAAAATTAGAACTATGTAATTTCTTTTTAAATTGAATATCTAAATATGGTTAAAAATTTATTGTCATTAATTTTAATATTCAGAACTGAAAATGAGAAATTTTGCAAGAGATGTTTCACTTAAAGGAGTTGAAAATGTTTTTAGGATTTTTTTTATTATTCATAAATTTATGTTTGGTCAGATGTTTCTATTATGGGTATCAAGTCTAATTGGAAGTTTATAATTTTTCTTATTTCCAAATAGTTATGTCGATTGATTCTAAACAAAAAAAAAATGAATTTTTCATTTATGGTGATACCAATTTAAATGAAATGGTGTTTAGAATATTTTTTACAGTCTGTTTCAGGTAGAATACACAACTTTTAACGCCATCTAAGGCACAAAATAATATCAAATTAAGACTAAAAATTTGGAATTTTTTTTTACAGCAAATTATTTTACTAGGACCCGAATTTCAGCCTTATTTTTAATTTTTTTCTGTGCCTTAAATTTTAGTTGAAAGTTTGAGCTTTAAAAGTGTAACTGACTATATTACTAAAAACCTCTTTAAAAATTTTTTTTTTTTTTTTTTGTTATTTTGTAGATTTCAAAAGTATCAAGTATTGAAAATAAAACTAAAAAATATAAAAAAAAAAAAAAAAAAAAAAATTAAATGGTTTAATTATTACTAAATCATAGATATAAAAACTCAAAAAATATATAATTAAAAATATTAAAAAAAATCAAAATCAAAATTAAAACATAAAAATTAAATAAAATTTTAGGAGAGAAATAAAAACATAAAAACCAATATTTAAAGTTTAATAAAGCTGAAACAAGATTAAAATTATTGTTATAAAAGTTCAACTCAAAACTTTCGATACCTTTTTTCCCAAAAAATCCACTTTGCATTTTTTGCAATTGTAATTATTAGAATAGTATTGTGTTTGTATTGGATGGAGATCTTGTTATTGTAAACATCTTGTAAAATCCTTGCTGTTCTTTCGTCTGTGCTCCAAATATGCAGAATTTGTTTGGCGAATTTAGGATAGCTGGCATTTTCTGAAGAACAAATTACACCAAATAATTTTTTTTCTAATAGACGTATAGCATCAGACCTTTGGAAAATGGCTTTGTATTTCATTGCTCTTGTAACAGATACCCCTAAGGTTACGGAATGCTCATGGTTTGTAACTTTAATTGCATAGTCTGTGATTTTGCCCTCTGGGAAATACAAAATTTCATTTTCTGTAGAAAGAAGCTTGGCATTGATCATTTTTTTGAGAACTTCGAAGGACATTGCTTCCGAAATTATCGAAGTTCCACCTGCATTTTCTGAGTCTCGGATTTTACTCGCGCCACGAGATAAGTTCATTTTTGAAAATGTTTTATTTGCTGTGTAAATGTTGATATGGAAATATTTGGACGAATATATAAACAAACTCTTTCTGACTTGTAAGTGTGAATAGTTATTTTCGAGAAGAGTGTACCCATATCCCAAAATTAAGATTTGAGGTTTGTGGAATTGAAGAATTCGTTTGTTTTTTTGGCTTTTCTTTTTCGTCTGTATTTGCAAGAGTATCTTATTCTTTTTCATATTCTTGTTCTTCACATTGTTTATGTTGATTCCCTTTTTCTTGTTCTTACTGTTGTTCTTGTGATAGATCCTCCATTTTTGATTTGGTTGGAATTTTTGTTTTTTTTGAACGCCAGTTTTTTGATCTCGTATTTTTTTTTTGTTACTTTTCCTTTTTGTGATCAACAATTGGGTTTTTTTTTTATGATTTTTTTTCCTTATTTTTTTTTCAATCAAGGACAAATTTTTTTGTTTATTTAAAATCAAACTTGGATTTAGGTTTTTAATTAGACCCAATTCCAATTTAAAATTTGTTTTTTGATTTTTGTTTTTATTTTGATTGAAATAAAGATCAGAAAAATATTCGAATAAGGAATGGCAAAAGATTTTATTATGATTATTGTTTAAGACTTGGAATTTATGTTTTATATTTAAGTTGTTATTATAGTTGTTATTATTCACTAATTGGCAGTTAGTAGAGAATATCAGATTGTTTTGTGTTAGGGCAAACACCTTCATCATCATCTCCGCCCTCATCATCACCACTCTCAACGAGCAATAATCCATTTTCCCCACTGTTCTCCAAGTTTGCCTTTCTTGGAAGCCTCGAGATCCATCTTGATCCTCGTTTGTATTGACAAACCTTTCGTAAACTTTCGTCACTATTTTCCCGTTTAGAGAGAACCAAGTTCTGCACAAACCGGTACTGATGAACTAAAGACCGATCACACCGATGATTGTTGAAGCTTCCAAGTGCACCTTTGTTCACCATTCTACATTTGTGGTGTGTAATTTGTATCGAGTTCGAACAAGACCCCAGCAAATGACTCTTATTTAGGTGTAGTTTTGAGAGAGAATATGATAATGTCATGTTTTTGTTTAATTTTTTTAAAATTTTCGAAATATTTTTTTTTTTGAGGAATTTATCAAAAAATGTTCAATATTTGTTGTAGAATTCACAAAATATTAGGTAGGTGTTAGGATCTTTTTATTTTTTGTTTGTACAATAAAATAAATTTTCTTTTTTTTTATTTAGAATTTAAAAATTTATTAGTCAAAGAGTAAGAACAAGAAAGATATCGTTATTTCTATTTCTAAAACGATCCTTGTCTTTTGGGTTTATATATTTATTTTTTTGAGGTCTAATCTCAGTGAAAATTGAGTGACGTGTTTATCAATTTTTTTTTTTTTTTTAAGGTGCCCTAATCAACATTTGAAAATACAGCAAAATTCAAAAAAGGTAAATTGATAAATTCAGTAGGTAAGGTGTTAAAACTGTTAAATTTTTTCCTTTTTTTTAAATTGAATTCTATTTACATTCTGAAAAAGAGGGGAGGGGGTGGTTCGGTTATTTTTCTTTTACAAATTGCATTTTCCTTGAATTGTGTTGTAATTTGTGATCTCTATTTGGAAAAGGAAAATAAAAATAATGTTAATTTTTTTTTTCTATTTTTTCGTTATCTACCAGTTATTGATTTCTTAAAGACAATTTCTGCCATTTCTTAATGTATAAGCTAGAATCTGAAGGTTTTACATTGTTTCATAAAAGAAATCTAATTAATAGAAATATATGATTTAGAGTCTGTTGATAATGTACTTTATAATTATATGTAAATTCGATAAAAAAATACGACAAAAAGTTATACCAGGTTAATAAAATTTCTGAACTGTGCCTCTTAGAGATCAATTTTCACTTAACATAAAATATAATCGTATTTTGTAAAAAATGATCGATATAATCTTTTTATTTGAAAATTAACATTAATTAGAAAATACGGAAAGAAATTTTATAAAAAAGAAAAAGAGTTTATTCTATTTTCGTTTAAATTGGCCATAAAATTATATTATTTCAAAATTCAATAAATTCAGTTCCACTTTTAAGGCAAAAACTTTTAAAGGAAGTCAATGTATAAAATTATTCCAAATTAATTCACGTTTTTTGGATTTTTGTTAATACAAATTATTTTACATTGATCTGAATTTTGTGACTTAATTTAGAATTTTTTGTGCTTTAATTTCATTGAAAGCTTTGTCTCTGATATGGAACTGAATCTATTAAGTATAAAATCATTTTTTACTTTTTTTTTAGATTTCCATTTTTTTTTTTCGTTTATAAACCAAAATTGGGAATTTATTAACTTGGCCTATATGACACTATAATAAATAACCCAATACCTTTTTATTGTGTAACAATGAAAATATCAAAATTCAAAGTAACAGCATTCAAGGTCCCGGATTTCTAAAATGATAAAACAACTGATTCTCGGAAAATATACTAGGCAAAAAATATCCTCATAAATTACATCTGAAGGGAATGATATTTTTAAAAAAAAAATGAAATCTTAATAAAAATTTAATATAATTTGTATTTTGACTTATGAAATGCTAGTGATAATTTCATCTAAACAATTTATTAATTTAATTATATTTTAATGTATTTCCAAAATTCGCATGTTTCCCATACTAAACTGGATAAAAGTAATATTTTTATTTTTGTTAATAATTAAGTTTATTCTTGAAAATATTTAACATGTTTTTCGTTTTATGCTGGAAAGTATTGATTTTGAAACATTTTTTTTTATTTTGTTATTATTTTTAATTATTAATATCTCAAGTAAAATCTCTGTAAATAAAAATAATTGGGGTATATTTGATTCATTAAAAGAATAGTTGATAGAATTCTAACTGCAGTTTATCAATTAAATTGGGATGTATTAAGTAAAAAAAATTTTTTTCTTTAATTTTTTAAAAAAGTTGTTTTCTTGTTTTCAAAAATGAAAAAAAAATTGCATAATTTTTAATTTTGAAAAATTTTTTTAACAAAATTTTTAGTCTTATTCACAAGAATCCTTATAACAATTAAAATAATTTTTGACAGATAAAAAAATCATTTTGAATTTTGAGAAAATTAACTAATTCGACTATTTTCAAGAAAATTTTATTTTGAAAAATAATTTTTTTCTTCTTAGAACAGAAAACACAAATATTTATGAATTTTACAAAATTGTAAAGGTTATAATTATGTTTGAAATAATAAAATAATTTTTCAATAAGTTTAAAAAATCAAATCTTTTGGTAAATAAAAGAATTATCCGAAAAAAGAAAAAATCTTATATAAATATTCCCGGAAACAAAATATTTTTAGTGTAATAACTAACTAAAGGGTAATATACAAGGTAAAAAACTTTTATGATAGATAGAATCAAATTAATTCTATCGTGGTAGTATTTTCTAAAAATAAAATGAAATTCTTGTCAAGATCTTGTAAAATATTTTTTGTGTAATTTGTGTTTTGAGTTATGAAAATTAGTTGATTTAATCATACTAAAAAATTTAGTAATTTAAGTCTTTTTTTAAAATATCCAAAATTCGCATGTTTTTCATAAAAAAACTGAAAAAAGTAACCTTATTATTTTTATTAACAAATAACTTTATTCTTGAGAAGAATAAACATATTTTTTGTTATATTTTGGAATGTCTTGATTTTGAAACAAATTCTTTTCTTTTGATATTATATTTAATTATTTATATTCCAACATAAATTCAAGTCAATGAAGTTAATTAAAGTATAAGTGATTAAATAAATCAAATTATCATAAAAGCCTAAAAAAAATTTCTCAAGAAAATTTAGATTTATTCAATAAAAAATTTTATTTTTCATTAAGGTTTGAAAAAAGTCGTTTTTTAATTTAAATTATAAAAAAATTACAAACTATTTTTCAATTTTGAAAATTTTTTTAACAAAGTATTTGGTCTTATTCAAAAAATCATTATATAAATACAAATCTTTTATGCAATAAAAAAATTATTTTGTATTTTATGGGTAAAAATTACCTAATTCCCAAATATCTTCAAAAAAAATTACTATGAAAAATCAAATTTCATCTTATAGCATAAACAAAATTTCTTAGTAAGATTTTTAAATGGTTAAAAAGATTTCATATAACTATCATTCTTAAAGTAATATAAATATTTTTCAATAGGTTGAATAAATCATTTTTTTGGTTAATCAAAAGAATTATCTCAAAAAAGAAAAAGCTTTTTAATAGTAATATTACTGGCATTAAATACTTGAAATTGTGAAATAATGATACAATTGATGATAAACCTGGTTTTAAACTTTTTAGTATGTAAGAAATACAATTAATTTAGTAGGTTTACTTTTTCATAAAAAATGGAAATAAAAATTTGATCTCATATAAAAAAATTCTTTTCATGGTTTTCGAGGTCTATCAGAATTTTTTGACACTTGGCATCTCCAAAATTGTAAGTAGATAATGTTACCGCAATAAAATACATATTTGAACATTTTACCATGTTTATTGTAGAAAACTGATCCTTAATTTATTCTTTTATCTTTTTGCTCATGAATTGAAAATCTTATTTTCTCTGAAAATAACTTTAAAAACAATAAGAATCAAACTTGTATATAGAAAAATGCTTAAGCCCAATTAAAAACAAAAAAAGTGTTTCTTAACTCTAAAACAGCTTTAAAGAGTGCATATAAACTAAAAGTAGAAAATCTACTTTTATTTTTGTACTAAGACAGCTTTGAATAAAAAGGAAAATAGAACTTCTTTAATGAAAATCTTAAAACCCATGTTAATTGTAGAGAAAACAAGTGGATTATTACTTTAATTCAATTGTTTGAATCTAAAAAATATGGGTAAAATACTACGTTAAAACTTGATTCAAATCACATTTTAATCTTTTTTTTTTAAATTTTGTTTTGTGTTTTGTAAAAATAAAAATTATTTCTTCAATTTCTTTTGGAACCTTATACATTTTATTTTCAAAACTGGTTATTTTTGTAAAAAATTTTAATCATAAAAAATTCGATCTTTTGAAAACTTAACTTTTTGTTTGAATTTGTATTTGAAAAAATTAAAGCACTTTGGGGTATGTTTGGTCATAGGCTTTTAACGTCGAAATAATTACTCTAAAAAAAAAAAAAAAAATTGTACTGAAATTGAACTCCAAGGTATATATATATATATATATATAAAAACGAAATACGAAGAATTTGGGTGCAGTTTAAAACGTTAAAAGAATAAAAATACTACACTTTAAATTCAAATTGGAAAGAATTTTGATTTAACAAACTATTTCGTTTTTTTTTTCTTTTTTGTTTTGTTTTTTATTCCCTTATGATCCATTTACGTTATCTATTTGGATTATATTTAGTAATTTTTTTCAAAGGTTGATAGAAAGTTAGTGTTGAGTTTTTTAAATTGGAAAATCACATACAATTTTTAATGTTATCTTACCATTTGATCGATCAATAATATATGGTGAAATTTCAACAAATTTATCAATACATTTTTTGTTCCGCTTATTTCATTATTTTGAACACATCAATTTTTTTTTTTTTTTTTTGTTAGATATTTTTTCATTTTTTTCGATGAAAATAATTACTTATTAAAAAATAACACTGGTTACTTGGGTGTTATTTTATATTACTTTTGGAAAAATATAATAAATTGGGTTTTTTTTTTACCTATTTTTAATTTCAGGTTACCAAATTTTTGGAATGGGGTTTATATATATATATATATATATTCCTTGGTAACTCTTAACTGGTCCCAAATTCATCAATTTTGAAATAAATAATATAAAATGATATTGATTTGTTAATAAATTTATTTGTTATTTATCTTTAAAATAGATTTTAATTTGAATAAAATTTCAAAATAGTTCAGAGATGAATAAATTATGTTTTGGTTATTTTATTTCTTTATATTGATGACTTCTCATCCATGTACAAGACTAGAAATTTAATTAAATTCGGATTAAATTAAATTCAAAACCCTTGAATAACTATTAATAAATATTAATTTTCTTATTGTTTTTTAAGTTGGAATTTATAAGTATGACTGATCGGAATAAAACAAAAAGACAATTATCTTGATTATTTTTTGATTTAATTTTCAAAATTCCATTTACTTTATTGATCATGCAGTGGTGTAAATAACCCTTGTTGACAACCTTTAACCCATTACAAAAATTTAACTCATGTTTTTTTTTCTAATTTGGGTATTGGAAGACCAGAATTCACTTATAGATTCTTGGTTCAGATCCAAATTGACTTTATAAGGTTAGACTTTTGATTAATCAAAATGGCTCAATTATATTTAATGCTTTTGTTTCAAAAATTTTATCATATTTAACAAATTTCTGAGATAAAATGATTTATTTCAAAAATTCAAAAAATGGAATTTTACTCATTTTTTTGTCAAAAAAATACCTTTTAATCTTTCCATATCTTCATTATTCTTTTGTAAAATTTATTTAAAGAACCCAATTTCTTGTTTATATACTGTTTTCATCCCCATAGATTTGTTTCTTTTATTTCTAGAGTCAGCCAATATTTTTTACAAGGGTTAAATTTTTGTAATGGGTTAAAATAAAAAACACGGGTTATTTTCGCCACTTTATTTATTTTAATGAAATTATCTTTGAATATTTATGAAACTTTATATTGAGTGACTATACCCAAATTCTAAAATAATTTCCTCTGACCTTAGTTTTTAATTGATTCAAAATGATTTTACTTTTTTTTTTTTTTACCTCTAACCTTCCTTTTTATTAATTCATTGTACTAGTCTTTATGGAGATCTAAAAGATGAGTTAACATTAATCAGTTCTGATGAAAAGAAAAATATCAGTTACAAAATGAATTGACTCATTTTGAGTCAACTCTTCAAAATTTTCTTCTTTATTGATTATGTATGAAATCCATTCAGTAACCCCTCATAAATCTTCATTACCAAGAATCTAAATAAATAAAAAAATCGGAAAAAGAAAAAAAAACAGAATCTTGTTGTAAAAAATCAGTTTTAAGAACATCCTTTAACATTTGAAAACTATTTTCGTTGAATTTTGTCATTTTTTTGTTTTTTCTCTTCAGGAATTGTTTTTTTCATAAAAAATTACTAGAATGAAAAACTTTCTCATTCCTTGTTTTTTTTTGATTTTCTTTCTTTTTAGTCAATTTGTTTTCTCCAAACCTGTGGAATCTGACTATATCCGAGACTTTTTATGTTTGAAATATAATCACGAAGTTTGTGGTAACTCTAGCGAAACAGAATATCCTTCTTGGTGTTATAAAAAAAATGTGGATGTTATTCCTCGTTTTCTGTCTGATGCAAATCTTCGAAATGACTCACTCGAAGGCTCGTGTACAAATGACTGGGATATTTATGCTGATTGCAATTGTATTTAATCAATTTTTTTTTTATTTTTATTTTTTTTTTTGTTCGATCGTTTTCTTTTGTTTGTTCTTAAAATATTTCCCTTTTTTTTTTTTTTTTATTTATTTTTTTTTTTTCATTTTGCTATTTTTTCAAATAGATATTTCTTTTTCCAAAGGTTATTTGATACCAAGTAGTGCAAACGAAAATTCCAATTGGTATATACTTTTTGTTGTTTATTATGATGGTGAAATTAGTTTTATTGATCTTCATACCCAAGAGGTAATAAATTTATTTCTATTTTACTTTTCTTGATTATTTTTTTATCTCAACTTTTTCCCATTTTCTTTCCTTGAACAATCAAAATAAAAAAATAAAAAAAAAATAACAAAACAAATAAAATAGGTTGAACTAAGTTTTACACCCTTTGAAGGAACGGTTGATCGTTTAGTTGGCGTGTCTGTTAACGCTTCATCAATTGATGGCGCTATTGCCGTCACTCAAGGCAACCATTTGAAAATTAAACAGGCAGACGCAAGTTTACGAACTTTAATGGATGGTTATCTTTTGGATTCTCATTATGGTGATCATATACAAGATATTCTTCCCTTTTATTATGATCAAAAATCTTATTTACTTATTCATGCTATTGAGTCCGATAAACAAATAGCTCAAATTTTGAGATTTGAGTCAAATGGAGATATAACCGAACTCCCAACAAAAACGTAAATATTTTTTTCAAAACGACTTTTTTCCTTTTTTCTTAATTTTTGTTTTTGTAAAGAGATTGTAACAAAAACGACTTTTCTGTAAAAATGAAATCAAAACAATCCCAGACCCAGTCACACTTCAAAAATGTGACAAAGTCTTAATAAAGCACATTTAAAATTCTGAAACGAATAATTAAGTTACATTTAATTCCTTCCTCAGCTGTTTATAATCAAAAAAAAAAAAATGAAAAAAAAAAGCCATCAAAATATAACCAAACCAATATAAACACTATATATTATTAAAAAAAAAGAATATTTTTGCATAACGCTATTTTCTTATCACAGAAATCAAATAAAAATATAAAAAGCTCATTCAACAACTTGAAAAGAAAATTTTTGAAAATTACTTCATTTCTGAAAAATTAAAAAAAAAAACAAAAACATCACAACAACAGTTGTGAGTGTATCGGTGTTTTTTGCTTTTCCTGTGTTTTTGTATTGTTTTCGTTGTTTCAAAACTTGAGATTAAATCATCCTAAATATTTATAATCTCATTTTAAATATAAATTTTACCTTCTTCAGTTATCTCTTGATTTTTGGAAATTCCAAGAAGGAAAAAAAAACAATATTTTTAGATTAAAAGAACCACAATTATAAAAAATGTTTCAATGGCTAAAAAACACACTAATAAAATGCCAAATAAAAAAAATTTTTAAACTATATTTTCATTTATTATTTATTTTGGAAACCTCTTAAATAAACTTTGTTTCATTCAAATGGGAGCATCCAAAAAAAATATTTTTTTTCAATATCAATTATATTTTTTTATAATTGACCTTTGAAGAACAAAGAAGAAATAAGTATGAATAAGACACATCAGAGAATAGTTTATATCCATCAAGAGCAAAACTAATAAATTAAAAGTTATTCTTAAAAATTGAAAAACCCAAAATTCTTAAGGTACCTATTAAGAAAAACTATAATGTTCATTTTGATCTTCAATAGAAGATCCAAATAAAATTCCAATACAAATAAATATAATTTTTCTACAATCATTTTCACTGTTTCAGTAACATTCGAAGAACACCTTTTTACCAAGTGACTATCGATCTTGCAATAAAAAAAAAGTTTGCAAAAGAATTAGGTTTATCAAAAAAAATTGAAAAAAAACAAAAAAGTGGTTAAATAAACCATTTTTAAAAAATAAAAATTAAAATAAAATATTTTTCTTGGTAATTTTTCATCAAGGTTCTAATGATTAGAAAACTTAAGGTAATAAAGAAAAATTAATCAAAAAATGAATATAAAAAAAAATACTTAAAAAGTGAATAGTTAAAATATATATATAAATTCCGGTACCTATTGCCCCCCCACTCTTAAAGTTCGTGTCTAGGTTTTTTTTTTCATTTAAAAGAATTGAATAAAGTATTTGGTTTTACTCCATTCTTTCAAATTAAAAAAAACCTTAACGACAGCAGAATACCAATTATTAATTACAGATTGTGTATTTTTATTTATTTATTATTGATAATCTTTTTGTCTGGGTTTTATTACCCACCTGTGAATTCTGGAAAGCCTAACAGTGGTTTTTATTTCTTAAATTGAAAAAAAAACTAACGAAAGTTAATAATTTTGAAATTGGTCATACAAGTGATATTATTATTATTATTATTATTATTAATTTTAATTTTTTTTTTCTCTTTTTTTATTTTTGATAAATTTTCATTGGTTGCCTCTTTCTCTCAATAAATAATTAAATAAATACATATTATATTTTTATAAAAAAATAAAAAAAAAAAAACTAATAAAAATGACTAGATTACATACATCTAATAAGGTTCAAATAAGTTTAGCTGAACATTACGGAAATTGGTATTATGAAGATGATATAAATTCACATAATATATCCGATATTGATTTATTAATGGTTTTCCAACAAGAAAAAAGAATTGATATCATTAAATTTAATGAAGATGATGCAAGTGAAATATTGTTTGGAGAGGGTGATGATGATACACTTTATAATTTTTATAAAATCTCGAGTGAATCTGAAACTGTTATCAAATCTGCCGGAGTATATGATGAATATTTCAGAAGAGCAGAGCAGTATAACCCAGAGCAAACTGATGCTAATTATCATCCATACAAAACATGGACGAATCCATTTGCAGCCAATCAATTATGGATCGCTATGGTTGTAACTAATGGGCTTGATTCCGATTTTGATTATGAAAACGCTTTGGTACTCGTTAATTTACCAGAATTTAGATTCAACATGACTAACTCCTGGGTAATGGATCCAGCAGTAAAAACATTAACATGTACGGAGTTAAACCAGGTCGATGTAGGCAACGGGTGTGATGATCGAAGGATCTACCAACATGAATTACCATTTGAGGGAAACCATATCAGTATTTCGCGAAAGGACCCGGGCGAAGGTGATTCTGATCTCGTGACTGAAATACAGGATGGCAAAAGTGCGCAGGATCCATATAAGGCCAACATGTATTATTCCAATTCCAATTACCATGTCTTGCATGTTTCTTCCGCGGAAAAGACCATTTTGGTATTTGCAGCACAGGAACTTATTTGTACAAATGTCACGATGGAGTGCGACAACTTTGGGATGATTATACAAAAGCAGAGTAAGATCCAAACCATTGGTAAAATCAAGGAAATATATGTCAGTCCAAATTCGCAACATTTGTTCATCAGTCTAAGTAGAAAGAAATGGGAAATTTTGACCTTTTTGCGATTCTCAGAAATATGCGCTGATTTAAAAAAAAATGAATCTGACGTCTTTCTTCAGGTCTATAAGGAAAAGTGCGATCAGTTTGAAGAAATTACTGTTGATTCCAATAATTTTGGGCAATACTCTTCGTCATGTGGAATTGGTGTATATTGCCCAACATTTGACGAGCCAATTTACAATGAGCCAGCCCTGGGGTACTACACTTACAGAGGCGGATCATTGACAAAGTGCCCCAAGGGATACTATTGCCGAAAGGGTATGCAAATTCCTTGCCCACGTGGATATTACTGTGATGAGGAGGCGCTATATAAGCCAAAGCTGTGCGATCGAGACTCCGCGATGTCCAAATATTGTAACACAGAAAAATTGCAAGCACCACTGGAATGCCCCAAGGGTAGATATTGCCCGATACCATATTTGGATGACATTGGCTCTCCTGAGGGAACATTTATCGACTATGAGTCCAATGACGATTTAGATTTCTATCTCGACCACCATTATAATAATAATGACTATGGCGAGCAACAAGCAACAAATTTAAAAGATAATTATTTATTTGATGATTGTGCTGATGGCGACTATTGCCCCCTTGGTAAGTATAAAATCCAAGGTTGGTCAAATTACACGTCGGCATTGTATTGTCCCGAGGGCTACTATTGTGAAGACTCTGATGAAATATTGCCAACCAAATGTGATTGCTCCAAAAATGATTGCTACTTTTGCCTCGCAGGAACCCAAAAGGCTAGTCTGTGTCCAGCAGGCTATTTCTGTACTAATTCCACGACGAAAGAGAAATGCGTTCGCTCACATTATTGTCCTGAGGGATCCACTGGGACCCAGAATTGCCCCGCGGGGTTCTATTGTCCAACGCCATCGGAAAAAATAGTTTGTGAAGAGGGATTCTTTTGTAAAGAGGGTAGCTTTGAAATGCAAAAATGCACGCCATTGGTCTCCTGCCCAAAGGGATCTAAAGAGTTGGTTGGTGGCTGGATGGGCTACACGTTTATGATTTTATTGTTGGTCGGCCTGTTTGGGGGATACAACTTGTCAATGAAAAAGGTGTACCAATTAAGAAAGCAGCGTGAAGTATTAAGAAAACTCGGCATTCAAAAGAGATCTGTAGTCACGGCCTTAGTTTCAGGTGGCTTATTAGCCGGTACTGGCACCAATGAAGTTGTTTTATATTCTGACAGCAAGGAAAAGGACCCCCTGGCGGAGGAGCGTAGTTTCTACTTAGATTTTGAATTTGAAGACCTCGGGCTAACCATCAAGGGAAGATCGAAAAAGGTTGTCCTGAAGGGAGTAACGGGGGAAATTTACCATGGAAAGGTAACCGCCATTATGGGACCCTCGGGCGCAGGTAAAACAACCTTTTTAAATACACTCTGTGGCAAGGCCTTTTATGGTAACAGAACCGGTATGGTCAAGATCAATGGCTTTGAAGAATCCATTTCCACGTATAAAAAGGTGATTGGCTTTGTGCCACAGGAGGATATCATGATGAGAGAATTGTCTGTCAAGGAAAATCTAATTTTCTCGGCCAATATGAGGCTACCACGCGAAATGAGGACCGATCAAAAGCACAAATTCGTCAATAGGGTCATCAAAACTTTGGGTCTTTGGGATTGTAGACACTCGCCAATTGGCGACGAAAATAAGAGAGGTATTTCTGGGGGCCAGAGGAAAAGGGTTAATGCGGGACTAGAATTGGTTTCAAATCCTGTTGCAGTGTTCCTTGATGAGCCCACCTCGGGCCTTGATTCCACCTCCGCTATCGATCTTTGCAGATCACTACGAAACATTTCCGACCTCGGAATCAATGTGATGGCAGTTATTCACCAGCCAAGATATGAAATCTTTACAATGATACATAATGTCTTGCTGTTGGGTAAGGGCGGTAGGACAGTATATTTGGGCCCCACGAAGTTTGCACTCAAATATTTTGAATACCTGGGCTTTAAATGCCCCAAGCACGTCAACCCAGCTGATTTCATGATGGATGTGATTGCAGGCAATATCAAAAAGGTCGGAGAAAACAAGGATTATGATCCCAAGCAATTATTCGACGATTGGGTCGAGAAAAATGAAGAGTTTTTTGGCCAATTGAAACAAAAGGGCAAGTACAAGGACGACTCAGAAGACACTAAGCAAGACTACGAGGCTATAAGAGAGGTATGTATTAAAGATCGAAATAGAAAAACTGCTGGCTTCTTTTTACAATTATGGTATTTCTTTGTTAGAGGGCTGTTGCAGCAAATTAAAGACCTAAAGGCCTTCTTTATCGATCTGCTTCTCGTTTATATTGCAGGCCTGTTTTTGGGTGTCTTAAATCAAAATAGGCCATATATTGGACCCCCACCTGGATACGTCATCAACGAGTGTCCATCGCAAATGAAAGAATACTGTGGCTACCCACAGCAGGAGCCAATAGGATCATTGGCAAGTTTGACAGCCCTGGCTATTGCCTTGACAAGTACAATGTCCACTTTAAAGGTTTTTGGCAACGAAAGAGTTGTCTTTTGGAGAGAAACATCAACAGGAATGAATTCCTTTGCCTACTTCCTTGGGAAAAATTTATCTAATTTACCCAATATCCTATTGCAGCCACTCGTGTTCCTGTCAATCTTTTATATTCTCGTCAACCCTAGAACATTTTTAAAAGACTATTATGGTGTGCTCATCTTGGTTCAATTCGCAGGTTCTGGTATCGGTATGTTTGTTTCAACTTTATTGCCACAAAGTGTTTCGCAGTTGGCAGGCGCTGTAATATGCTTAATTCTATCTCTAGTTGCAGGGTTTAACCCGCCTTTGAAAAAGATCGAACACATGGTAATAATGAATATTTTTAATGCTCTTTCCTTTTTAAGATACGGACAGGAGACCATATTTATTCTTGAAATTGAAAGATGGTCTGATGTTTATGATGTTCAATCAACCTATGACCTATATGGTTACAAAAAATCTCATAAGGCAATGGATATAGGACTGCTGTTTTTGTTAGGTATTGGACACAGAGTGCTAGCTTATTTATTCTTGAAATTTAAAGACCGTAACAAGCAAAAATAAGCTTTTCTATATTTTTTTGATTTTTTATTTTTTAATTATTTTGATCTATTTATTTTAAAAAGTTCTTTTCCGAAATTTTATTAATCTTAAATAAAGTTTTTATTTATCTTTTTTTTTATTTTTAATAAATTTTTTTTTTTACAAAATATAAGTGTCTTGGGAGATAATACAATGTAATTCAAAAAAAAAGATTCTGGATTTTTCTATAAATTTTAAATAAGGTTTTGTCCAAGAAGAGACTAATTTAAATTAATTAATGTTTTTTGTAGAATGGCAAAGTCAAAATTTTTTAAAGACTTTTTATTAATTATTACTGTTAATTGTAAAATAAAAAGATCAAAAATTATCATTCAGCTTTCCATAAAATCACAGTCCAAGAATTAAAATAAATCATCAAAAGTCCCCAATTCTCAAAGGTAAATTAATAATCTAAGCTGGTTTTAAGAATTAAAAATTTGAAATGGTTATATGATTTATAAATTACAATTATGGAAAGCTGAATGAAAATTTTGTTCCATTTATTTTGCAACAAATAGTATTAATAAAAATAATTGGAAAAAAATATGTTTTTGGGACAAGTGTGTAAGTTTTTGATCATAATTTATATTAATTTTTTTTCAAAAAACAAGTTTTATTTCGCTTGGAGGCAGAGTTCATAATTTGAAACTATTTTACCTTTTTATAATAAAAAAAATCTTTTACTTGATTTTTTTTAAATTATTCTTTTGTATTTGTGTAATCTCGTTAAAAATTTCTCTTGAAACAATTTTAGACATTATTATAACTCAAAATTTTTAAAATTAAAATAAATAGAAATAAAAAAAAATAAATATATTAGGAAGTTAGAAGTAAACTCAATTCCAAAAATTGGGGCACACCTTCAAAATCAATTTAATTCCAAGAAAAGTGATATTTGACTCTTAAATAGAGACATTAGATATTAACAATCAATGTAAATAATTTTAAAGTTTATTATTTATCATTTTTTTTTCATTATTTTTTGATTTTTGATTTTCAATAATTTTTTTGATTTTTTTTGTATTCTTTTTTTTCAAATAAAAAAAAAATTTTCTTTTTTTTTCAAAACTTTTCGAAAATCTCAAAATCACTTTAAAATGAAATTTAAAAGTTTTCGTTCTATTCACAAAAAAAAATTTTCTTTTTTCTCTCAAAAAGAAAAAAGATTCTTTTTTTATCAAGAAAAAATTTTTTGAAAAAAAATCATGATATGGTGTGCTAGGGCACATTGCCTACAAACAGACCTTATTATCATTAATGGAAGTTTGAATACTGAATGTATTATTTATGATATTATCAAAAAAATCAAATGTAATTCAACTCGCTAATTCAGAATAGGGTGAGTTGAAATGGATTTTCCAAAAGGATGGAGCTTGTCCACATACCTCAAAAAAAAACTCAAACTTACTTAAATCGGGGATGTAATGTTCTGGACACTTGACCCCCAATTCCACAAATTTAAATCAAATTGGGAATTTATGGATACTAAACTGAAAAATTGTAACCAAAAAACGAAGAAGAATTTTTAAAATTTTCACTAATGTATGGAATACTTTGAGTTGGGAAACCTAAGAAAATTAGTAAACTCTATATTTAAAAGGATAGATTTAGTTATCAAAAGACAAGCTGAATCTATTAATAGTTTTTATTAATTTTTCTTTCAATAAAAATGGATTTTTTGGTAACCGTGCTCCAAAAATAGGGGCACACTTTTTTTTATTTTTTCTTTTTTATTTTTCGAATTGAATTATAAATTTACTATAAAATATATAAATAGTATTAATTAAATATTTTCGGGTCTTTTATTATTTTAATGTTTAAGTGTTGTGTATTTTTGAGTATATTTTTATTAATGTAATTTTTTTTTATGTACCATTTTTTGGAATCAGTTTATATCAAAGAGGAAATATATAAATCATTTTCCAGTCAAATTTGATCATGTTATAAGGAATGAATTATACATGTTTGAATCAATATTAGTAGAAAAAATTTATTTTGGAAATTTCAAATTTGAAATCATTTTTTCACATTTTCATTTTTTTTTTTCGATTTTTTTTTGATATATAATTCTTTTGCAATTTTTTTTTTTATTGTAAGATTTTCTAGTCACTTGGTAAAAATGTTTTATTCTAATGTTGCTGAAACATCTGAAATTATTGTTGAGAAACCGTATTAATTACTGTTGGGATTTTCTTTGGTGATCTTTCAATTGAAGATCAAAAATGTACATTCTTGTTTTTCTAGATAGCTACCCTTTGAATTTGAGTTTTTTCAATTATTAAAAAAATATATTGATTTATTTGTTTTATTTCAGATTGGTGTTCAACTATTCTTTGATTTCTATTATTTTAATTATTTTTTATTCGTTCTTCAAAGTTTTATTATAAAAACTAGATGAGATGAGGAAAAAAAATTGGGAACCTTTGAGGGAAACATAGTTTTATTAATATCAATTGATGGATAAAAAATTACACCAAAGTCTATTTTCGAAGATTTTTTTTCTTGGCCTCCTCATTTGTATCAATCCAAACAAAGGTATTCATTTACCTTGGAATCCCCACCCCATTACTATTTATTATTATTTTGCAAATGTTTTTTTTATTAATTTGCCTTCAAAATTTCTTTTTTTAAAATGATTTTATAAACATAATACCTATAAAATAAGAATCCTCTTTTAAAGATTACCCGTGTGGGTTGATAAATTTTAAATCAAAAAACAGTTACATAGATTCAAATAAAAATAATTGAAAAATTCAATAACAAATTTCAATCAGATTCAGAATTTTTTTGAGTTCTCATTTTAAAGGAAAATAAAGAATTAAAAAATCAAACGATATTTGTCCAATAAACCCTTATTCTTAAGAAGAATTCAAAAAATCTCTGATTTTCTGAACCAAAACTAGAATTAGATCACATAAATGAAAATAGGATTGTTAAATTCATTTTTGGAAATTCCAAAGAAATAGGAAGTAATTTGTTTATCAAAAATTTTTCAAACAAAATTATTTTCATTAAGAATTAAAAATAAAACCAAATAAAGAATAAGTAATTGTGTCAAATTTTACAGATAAGATCAAGAAATAAATGATTTTTATTTGTTTTTTTTTGATCATTTTTTTCATTTTTTTGATTTGCTTTTTTTTGTTGGAATGAAAATATCTTATACTCGGATATATTCCACTCTAGTATTTATGAAAATATCAATGTATTTGGCTAAAGAAATGATTTGTTTAATTCAGTTTTACATAAATGATGGCACTCAAAAAATGAAAAATGTACTTACCCCCTTAAAGAAATTATTTCAATCATTTGGTTTCGAATAAAAAGAGGCACCCAAAATTGGTAAAATATACTTTGCTCCTCAATAATTTTTTTCTGGAATTAAATTTATATCTTTCACAGTACAAAAAAAATTGATTTATATTTTCATAATATTGAGTAAAATAATCACATTTTTTACATTTTTCACTTTTTTATGTGTTGTAATCTTTTTTAGAATTAGATGAATGAATAGGAAATAACAAAAGAAAAATAGTTGTTTTTAAAAATAAAAAAAAAAAAAAAAAAAAATGTATTTTATTTTGTATAAAAATATTGATTTACAACTAACACCTCATAAAATAAGAAATTTTTGAGAGGTATTTTTTTTTTATTGTTTTTTTTTTTTTAATCCAAATAAATTTGTTTTTTTTTTTATCTTTTTTAAAAAATTTACAATAATAATATAATATCAAAAGCACTCGGCCAAATATGAAATAGTTTATAATAATTTTATAATCTCAATTTAAATATTTCATTGGTAAAATGCCTTTTTTAAAAAATAAATTAATTGAATTTTTAGTTAATAATTTTAGTTTTAAGGGTAAAACGAATGGATAAACTAAAAACTTTATCAATTAATTAATAAGAAAGGATTAAAAACTAAGAAAAAAATAAAAAAAAATAGAATTAACTAAAATTAAGAAGATATAATTCAAAAAAAAAAAAATTAGGATTAAGAATTATTTAAAAAAAACTTTGAAAATTATTTTCAGATGAAATATTAGAAATTGAATATTCAGCATGCCATTTGTTTAATTGTTTGAAATCCAAAGAGTTAGTATTTATGGAACTTTTAATTTTTGAAAGGCTATTTTTAAAATCTTGCAATTCTAATTTCCTTAATTCTGTTTGGACAGTTTTATTGGAAGACAATGAAGGTGATGAAGATGAAAGAGGTGTTGAATGGGTGCTGATATTATTCAATTGCTTAAGATCTGGCATTATAAAATTATTACTTAATGAATCAATTGTAGGATTTTCGAATTGTAATTGTTCATAGATGGGATAATAAAAAGAAGTTGTGATTAAATTTTTGAGATCAGACCCTGTAAATCCCTTTGTCAATAATGCTAATTCATTTAAATTGAAATTATCTGAGACTGAATTATTTTTCAATAAGAGTGTTTTCAGAATTTGCTTTCTTTGTGACAAATCAGGTAAAGGCACATAAACTTTTTTTTCAAATCTTCTGAGGATCGCTTCGTCTAAATCATAGGGCCTATTGGTTGCGCCGATTACTAAGATTTTATTTTTTCCATTTTTATTATCATTGCCTTTGATACATTCCCAATGCTGCATAAACAAATTTTTAATTCTCCTCGAGGTCTCCCTTTCAAGATTCCCATCACTTGAGCGCTTACACAATATTGAATCAACTTCGTCAATGAAAAGTATACAAGGCGACATTTTTTTTGCAATAGAAAAAATGGCTTCAACATTTTTCTCTGCAGCGCCATACCATTTAGAGCTAATTATTCCCGGTGTTATATTTAAAAATGTGGAATTGCATTTCGTTGCAATTGCCTGTGCGATCATGGTTTTTCCAGTCCCTGGTGGTCCGTATAATAAAAGACCCTTAAAATTGTTTTTTTGTAATAGCTTGAACTTTTGATACAACTCGGGCCGATTAAATGGATAAATTATTTGTTCTTTAATTTGCTTTTTAATTTTTTTCATCCCCCCAATGTCTTTAAATTTAATTTTTGTAAATCCTTTTGAGATGACTATTTCATTATACAGTTTTTGTTCAATTGTTGATAAATGTTTTAATTTATCCTTATCAAATTTATCTTTTTTTAATTTGTTTTTTTTATTGTTATTTCGGTTTCCATTTCCCTTTTGAATTTCTTTTTTATTATTATTATCATTATCATTTTCATTTTCATTTTCATTTTCATTTTCATTTTCCATATCCATCTTATTATTAAAATCTTGTTCTTTTTTTTGGCTAATAATTGAAATGTCATTTAATTCATGAAATAAATTAAATCCATAAATTAAATCATCATTTTCTAAAATAATATCATTAGTTGTATTATTATTATTTGATTTACTATTGGTTCTTAAAATATTCCTTTGGAGATTATGGGTCATTGCATGTCCTAATATATAATTCATTTCTTCGCAATTGTACCTTTTTAAAATAAAAAGATTTGAATTTATTTGTTTTAATTTAATGGAAACTTTCATTTTTTTACACATTAATTCCATTAATGAGCAATTGTGTTGGATTAAACTTCTTTTTTGATCTATATTGACACATTTTTCCCATTTTTCAATTTCTACTTTTTTTTGGGGCTTTCGAATTCGGATTATTTGTCCAAGAATATTTGATAAAAAATTGATCTTTTCTTTATCTCTATTAAAAATTAATTTATCGATTAATTGTTTAATGGGAGATAAAGATTCAAATTTATTTAATAATTCTAATTTTTTATTTAAATATTCTATTTTTTCTTCATTATTCATTAAATTTAATTGATTTTGCTGCTGTTGCTGCTGCTCCTGTCGCTGTTGTTTGGGTTTTTGTTGAGATGATGGTGTTGACTGTTGCTGTTGTTGTTGTTGCTGTTGTTGCTGTTGTTGCTGTTGTTGCTGTTGTTGCTGTTGTTGCTGCTGCTGCTGTTTTTGTTTTAATTTTTGTTTTTGTTCAAGTGTTTTAATTATTGATAAAGATTGAGATCTGGAAAGCTTTTTATTACCTATTTCAAGGCCGGTAATTATAAAGGCATTGGGGTTATTATCAATTAAATTATTTATTCCAGATTTTAAACATTCCAAAATATGATACGAATAAAACATTGTTTTGTCAATTTTTGGAATAAATAACAGAAAAGGTTCGTTTATTTTTTTTAAAATGGAAAATAATTCTTGACATAAGATTGCAGGATGATCTTGATCGACGTTTTCGTCTAATTTGATTATTTCTGATTTTTTAACAAAAAATCCGTTTCTATTATTTTGATTTTTATTGTTGTTTGAAACACCTAGATTACAACCAATATTTGGTAATGGTTGATCAAATTCAACACCTACATAAGGCGAAGAGTAAGCGGATTCTTCACCAAAAGTCATTACAACCTTTCCAAAGGATCCTGGTTTTGGTCCAGACAAAAAGGTTTTTGATTGATTATTATTATTATTATTCTTTGTATTTTTTTGAAATTTTTGTTTCCAGTTAAAAGAAAGTGCTTTAACAAGTCGATCAGAATCAATATTTTGAAAATTTGGTCCAACATATAATATTCGATCACCATTTTTAAATGCTGCTTTTTTTTTTTGTTGTTGCTGTTTTTTCTGTTTCTGGTTCTGGTTATGGTTCTTGGGTTGGTTCTGGTTCTGGTTCTGTTTTTGGTTCTGGTTTTTGAAGTTTTGTTGTTCTTTTTTTTTAATTATAGTTTTAAAAACTTTTAAAAGTGGTATAATTTCTAGAAAATCAAAAACAAAATATTTTAAACCTAGCTCATTTGCTAAGGCTTTACTAATTTTTTCAATTAAAAGCATTGAAGATAATGGTCCTGTTAATAAAAGTTTTCTGCCTGCTTTTCTTTCTTTCAAATTAAAGCTTGTTTTTAAATTTTCTTTTGATGTTGACAATAACAAATGGTTTAAATGTGTTTGAAAGTTCATTTTTAATAACTTTATTAATGTTGGTTCGATGGGATATTCAATTGACGAAAATTTATAATCTTTGCCTTTGTTCATAATCATTCGGTTTATTGATCGGAATTTGCTCAATAAGATCCCCCGACAAAATCTTTGTTTTAAAGGTAAAATTTGGAAATATTTGTGAAATGAACAATCTTCGTTAGAGTGCTTTTCATTTTGGTTTTTGTTTTGGTTTTGGTTTTTGTTTTCATTTTGGTTTTGGTTTTGGTTTTGAAAGCTTGACTTTTGTGTTAGCTTATTTTGTTTGTTGATCAAAAATTCTTCAGTTAAAAAAACGAAGGAGTAACGCTTTCCAAATTTGCCAACGAACTCAATATTGTCGCCATCTTTTAAGATGATTTTATGCCCTTGTGCTAATCTTCCTCCATTTAAAAGAACCTTGCCTTGCTTTCCATGCACCCTGAGATACCTCATCTTCGTTAAATTGTCAATCAGGATATTCGCCAAAGATAAACTAAATTCCCCATTTCTTCCAAACAGTCTTGAATTGCACTCCCTGGAACTGCCGAACTCAAACGGTAACTTATAAATGGGAATTCTCAGCCTTGATCCAAATAAAGAAAATAAATTCGCATATCTCGCATAGGTCTTCGTTTTTTGTTCAAGTGGCTGTGTTTTGTTCACCATGCTTGACAGTGCCCTCACAGATTCGTTCCGTGTTGTTTCCTTTTTTAAATATTTTCTTTCAAAGCCTAAACCTTCTTGAATCTCTTCAAAAGATCGATCCGTATGAAGCGATAAAACACCCGATCCATAACTCTTTGTAATTGCACATTTTTGTGTCTGCGTGCGTGTTTGTGTTGGTTCTGGTGCGTGTGTTTCATTGGATCGTTCCATTTAAATTTCGAAGTTGGTGAGAGTATGACAAGAAGAGATTGAGTGGACTTGTTTTTTTTTTCGTTAATTCTAAAAGGCAAGGCTTTCGACAAATTTTAGATCAGTTCCCTATCAACAAAAAATAATAAAAAAAAATAGGTTTTTTTTAAAAAAATTTCAAAAGAAAAAAAGTTACTAAAAAATAAAAAATGATAATTTTTAAAAAAGAAAAACTTTGTTCTTTTGTCATTTGATCTTCTGATAACTGATCAAATTGAACCAAATTCTTTTTAAATTTTCAAAAAAAGTTTTATTATTCGGCACAACAAGTTTTTAATTTTTAGAAAAATAATTTGTATGTTTTTTAGTCTTGAGAAATTCCTTAAAAGAGACGTGTGTTCGAGCTAGTTTGTTAGAATTTGTTGTACTTTGGGATTATTTGCTTGCAAAAAACTTTATATTTTTTCAACATTTTTTTTATGGTTGTCTTTCGGGCTATTTGGAAAAAAAATTTGTTGTTGATAAAGTTTGTTTAACTCTTTTTAAAATATCAAGTCTTTTTTATTTTTTTTTTACCAAAAAACCAACTTATTGTTGACCAATAAGCTTTTTTGTGTTTAAAAGCATCAATCGTATTATCAAAAAAGGAAAACACACCCTCCTTTTGTGATTTGGAAAAATTCTAATGATTGAAAATAAAACCAAGTTTCTTAATATTTTAATAACAAGACAAAAAGGGAAAAAAAGGATTTTGTAAAAATTCACATCTCCTTTGGCTCAAGAAATGTTCCTCAAAGAATAATTGAAATACATAAACTTACTTTGTATTTTTTGAATTATTTTTTTATTGTAAATTTTTTGACAACACCATGCTTTACTCTTCCAAAAATTAATAACAAAAATCGAACTTTGTTTTTCAACTTTGAGAATTGTTAGTTTGGTTCAAGTAAAAAAAAAAGAAAAATTAGTAAATGGGACTTGATATGTTTTGGTGATTGTCTAAAAAACAGAACAACATTGAAACAAACAGTGGTTTACCCTGTACTAACACGAAAGAACACCAACGTATTTTGAAAGGTTAAAAGTTTAAAAAAAAATCTGATACTGAAAAGCTGATAATTTAAAAATAATAGTCTTTCTACTTGTTTTTAATTATTGAAGCGGTTGAAATAAACAAATTGAATTAGCCATGTCTCAAATGTAACAGTTGACGGAACAGTGTTGGTAGTACAATTGATCACAAAGCTTGTAATGAAAAATGATTGATTAAACCTCGATATTTTTAGAGCAAAACTAAAAATAAAAGAGAAAGAAACAATGTGAATTTCTGATCACACACCCCTAATAAATATTAGTTCCAGGAAAAACAGTGTAACGATAATTTACTGACTGTTTTTTGTTGATCAAATTCTTGATTTTTCTTCTTTTTTTTTTTCTCAACTATTTTTTTTATTCTATATTTTTTTTTAATTGGTAATCAATTTGAAGTTTTTAAAGAAGAAAAATTATTGGTTGGTGTATTTGTTATTTAGTTAATGCTTCAAATTTCCTTAATAAAATATTTCACGTTTTTAATGGGTACAACAAATTCTGAATTGCAATTTTTTGATACTTAAAATTATTTGCTTAATTATGAGAGACATACCTCTTACTTTTAATGTTTATTTTTAAAATCCTCACTATAGAGCTTAATTAAATTGATATCAGCTGTGGTGGTTAGAAGATATTGGGACGGGAAAATAATGTTGTTCACGTCATGATATATTACTCTTACGGATTTAGTAAATCTTATTTATTTTTTTTTTTCCCCCAAAGGTAATATAGTAATTATTTACACAGGGATCCAATTAAACTCAATATGCAACTTCATTTATCAACTTTAGAGAGCTGAGTTATCATTTTTAAAAGAAGTTCATTTTTCCCAATAAAATATTCAGTAAAAAACTCTTGATCCTTTTTTGTTAGATTTTTGGATCAAATTAGAAAATAAAAAATTTGCAAAAAAATTTTATTTTGAAGAATTATCACAATACAAGATATTTTTGATTACCTTTATGAACAAATAACATCTAACTTTTAATCTTTTTTTCAAAAATATCTATAAAAATAAATCAAAAATTGGATACTTGGAGATCTAAAAAAAGTGATCATTTGGTTTATTCACAAATATTTATTAAATTTCTTGAAATTTATACGATTAGGCAATATTCTTTTTCAAATGTCCAGAGTTTAAAAAAGGAAGTGTTAAAATTAAAATCAGTTATTTGAGAATATCTATTTTTTTTTATTTTTCGAATCATTAGTTTGAATGGTTATATTTGGTTGTAAACCTTTTAAAAAATTGAGAAATAATTGTAAAGTATACTGTTAATTGCAAAATAAAAAGATCAAAATTTTCATTAAGCTTTCATAAAAAAATCACATCTCAAGAATTAAAAAAAATCATCAAAGTCCCCAATTACAAAATGGAAATTAATAACTAAAGCTTGTTTTATATAATTAAAAATTGTAAAAGTTACCATAATTTAGAAATCCTTTTTTTGGAAAGATGAATGAAAATTTTGATTCATTTACTTTGTTATAAATACTATTTCTACATCTGTTCTGAACCCTTTTTATAACTTACTGAAAAAAATTACAGTTTGATAATTAATTATTGATTAAAAATGATCAAATTAAAATATATTTCTTTTGAATATAAGTTGAATTTTCCCCGATTTTAAAAAAGTATTTTGGACAGAATTTTTAATTTCTTTGTTTGGGTTTTTTTTCGTATTCCTAATATCAATACAAATAAAAAATTGATTCGAAGTGTACTTCGAATCAAAAAATTAAATATATTTTCAAGTTTAAAATAAAGATTACAATATTTTTGGAAATTATGTAGATTTTTTAACACTGGGTTATTTTAGAACTTAGTTGTTTTATTTTTAAAATGTATTTTGGTACCCTTCCTGTTCGAAAATAATACGATTTCTTTCTTTCAAATTAAATAATTTTTTTTTATTTTATTCAGAAATATTTCTGATTTTGGACTTTTCGAAATGAGAAAAATTGATCAAACTTTTAAACACAATAGTTTGTTTCTGAAAATAGTATTAAGATTAAGTTGGGCATTGTGGTAATCATATTTTTACTTCTGATTTTCATTATTAAGAAGTTGTTAAAATTTTTTTTAAGGATTTGTTATTAAATTTTACTTGAAGATTTTTTTGGGTTTACTAGTCCCTTCAACAACCCCAACAAAAAATATATTTATCCTACAATACCTTACTTATTCAAAATCACCAAATGCATTAATTACTGCTAAAAGCACCTATTCACCCGGGTATACACCATCATAGACCCCATTTAATCTCATACCCACCACAAAAATATCTTCTCGATCCAACTTGTAAAAAATTCCTAGAGATTAATAATGTCATATCAAAAATTTCAAAAATGATATAAAATTAAAAACAGTTGTATTAACAAAATTTTTTCACTTTTTTTATAATATCTTTTCACAATCGTTTGAAATACTACAACAATTTCAACACCATTAAATTTTATACGACATGGAAATTGGTTATTAGTTTGACAATTATGTTTTATGACATAGAAAATCCAATTCCTCTCCCACCATAAGATAAAAAATTCAATTTCTCTTACATTTCATTAGAGATTTTTTTTTTTTATTGTAATAAACAATTTCAAAAATTCAACTTCAAAATATAAGAAATTACACAATCTTAGAAGTATTTTTTAATCATTGTTTCTAAATTGTTTAAATCTGAGATTTTTCCGGTTTTGGGAAATTAAAAGATCTACATTAATGAGTGTTTTTTTTTTTTTTTATTAATTTGTTTGTCAATTTTCCAAAACCAAAGAACCAAAAAGTGGATACGATAATATTTTTTCTTATATTATAAAATTTTACGTTTTGTGATAAACTTTCAGAACCATTTTATGCCCTGTAGTACATGATAAAAGTTTTTAATAAAAAATCAATTTCAAATTCTTATAAAATTTCATATTTTGTTGGAACTGCTGTGACGACAAATTACAAACCAATTCTTTCCTGTAAAACGAACCGAATTAATTTTAGAGAGTGCTCCAATTTTTCGGATATTATGCCAACTCCCAATATTCGATTGTCATTAATTTTTTTTTCATTATTTAAACCATCCATATAAAATTATTATAAATCTGAATGATTTTTTTCAAAATAATTACTAAACTTATTTCGAATTCATTATTCTGAGAAGAAAATCAGTAACTTCTTCAAGCTTTGAAATCAACTTTTAAAAAAAACAAATAAAAATAAAAAAAAAAACAGAATCTTAATTAAAACAAAAAATTTTATTAAATCATTATTTTTATTCAAATTAAAATTATATTTTTATTTAATTTATGAATATTTTTTTTGTTAAAAATAATAACAAAAAAAAAAAAAAAAAAGAAGAAAAATGAAAAAAATATATCACTACGTTGCTAACGATTCCACAAAAAAAAAAAAAAAAATAAATAATTAAATATTGTGAGGGATTTTTAAATTCTTGGGTGCCCTATTGCGAATATCATCCAACAATGTTTGGTCTTTCTGTGAAATAGCAACATCTGCAGCCAATTCGAATTTCTTTAATTTCAGATAATATTTAACTTTTGTTATGGGTTCTTTAATTTTAGGTATATATTTTAGAGCTTGATCGGAAACACTGTTTTGGATACAAATATCTACAAAGGGTTCATACCCGATTGGAGATTTTTCATTATTTGCAAAATCGAATAACTCTTTCCAACGGTGCTTTGAAGCAAGTGCCTTCATTTTCACCCACCAAAACCTTTCGTTAGGGACCGAAAACATTTTTTTAAGCCTTTTAGCTTCTTTGTAATATTCTCTTTTGATAAGTATAGTTAAAGTTTCGTTTATCGTGTGTCCAATTACCTTTAGAGGTGTTTTTTCTTCCAATTGCTTTTGGAAGTTTAAAAATTTGATATTTTCATCAGTCATTTTTTTAAAAAAAGTATTTTTGGAACTACTAAAGGCCATCGAAGAAACATTTCTTAGTTTCATAATTTCATTGAAATCATTGGTTTGGTAACTTTCAACAATTTTGAATAATCCAATTTTAGTTGGTTGTTTCAATTCAGAATACAATTTAATTAGAAAACCCGGATCCTTTTTTTTGCAATACTTGACAAATAAATTGATTGCAATTTTTTTGTTTTGAATAATTCCAAATAACTTTTCTTCGCTATAGTCTGGGTCATTGATCATATGCAGTAATACCAAATAAATTAGATCTGCCTTGCCGCTTTCAATTGCCTTAATTAAAGCTCTTTCCGGTTTTTGCATATTTATTAATAGGGGTACCTGCTGGGACGCAGAATTTTCATGATCCAGTAATTTAATTGCCAATTTTTTTTTACCTTCAGAATAGGCAACAGAGGCAATGCTGGCAAAGGAGATACCCTTTTCTTTGCCTAATTTCGAAACAATAGAGTTTAAAATGTCTTCATCCGATCCAGACGATTTAACCTTGTCACACGCCCATCTTACCAATACCCGATCTTTGCTTTCTGCTAAGCATTCACATATTTTTAATGCAATATAGTGAAACCTTCGATTCACCAATCTTTCGATCAACAATCCTACTCCCATTTTTTTATATTGTGTATACGTAATACACATCCCTATGTCAAATGTTTTCACTTGATTTAAAACTCTTAAATCTTTTGCCATGATCCCAAAATCATCATGGTAATACCCATCCAAATACGTTTTGCCCAACGAAGCCGCTCTCATTAATTTTAATTGAATTTCTGGACTAAAGCTATGCCCCGCAGCTTCAAGACAATTATCAACAGCCAATGTGAGCTCCCTATTCTTTAATATCATTCTTATCGTCTCATCACCCTTCGAAGTAACATTCAAAAAGGCCTCACTTGCATCATATAGAAAGGCAGCAGGCGACGATACCCCTAGTTGGAAAATTGGTACAATGACTTCTGGAACTTTTCGTAAAAACTCACATTTTGTATTTGAAATGATCCTTGTGCCATCAATTTCAGTAACTAAATGAATTGGCTCATAATAATAATATTGTAAATATGATTGACTTGGCCCAACCATCAAAAGTAAATTATTTTTTTCAAAATTTAACAAAACAGTGTCACCAGAACACCAACTTATTTGCTTTGGGCTTCCCTTTGTGTTGCAATTAAATTTTAAATAATTTTTTTCAAAATCAGTAGAAACTACATATAAGCTACCACTGGTAGTATAATACGCCAATAATTTACCAGTTGGTGAAATTACTAAATCAACAATACCCTCATCTAATTCAATCTCAAGCGGTTCACTTTTTTCTGCTAATATATATAATCTGTTATCAAGAGTACTAATTAATACTTCAGTATGCCCTATAAAGTTATTAAAGACAAGTATAATTATAATTATATATATATATATATATATATATATATTGAATTTATTATAAATATATAAATATTTATTTAAAAAAATATATTGATATATTTTTCAATTGTTGATAATTTAATTTTTTCACATTAGATATACATTCAACTTTTAGAATCATTTTTTTTTTTTTATTAAAAAATTATTTTGGAATGTTTATAAGGTACAATAATAGACATCTACTTTTTTTTTTTTTTGATTTTTTTGATTTTATATTTAATTCCCATAAGCAAAACACCATCTGATTAATATCAGTTTAAAAATCTTGTATTTTGTAATAATAAAATAAATTTTGTTCTTGATTTTTTGCTTTTTGTTCTTTTTTATTTTTTAAAAATATTTTCAAAACTGTTAAATTAAAAAAAATATAAACCCCAATTCATAATTTTTAACACACCAAAATTCGATTTGTGAAAAAAAAAACTTATTTAATCACTTCTCGAAGATTTACCCAATTAGAACCATTCACTAATTGAAATGTTAACACTTATTTATAAATTACAATACTCACAAAACAAAAAATAAATAATTATCAATACAAATAAATCATGGGTGTGTTAAAAATTTTGGAGAGAGCAAAACAAAAAAATACATTAGTAAATTTGTTTAAATTCTATTAGGAATATTGATCGATCAAATGGTTAGATACTATCAACTAATTTTATTTGAGTTCTTCTATTTGGAACAACTTGATTTTAACATAATATAAACCTTGTAGAAAAATTTTGGTTCAACGAAGCAAATTACGTAATTCAAACAATGGAATGAAAACAAAAACTAAAAGATGAAAAAATGATTTTCATATTTTACAAAAATCAAAATTATCTCCAATTTCAATGAAATTGTATTATTGTGATTGTTTGGAACATTTTAGCCGTGTGGAAAAATTTGAATTTTAGTTTACTTTTTAAAATGTATATAAATCTTGTTTTTATATATTAATATGACATTTAATGAAAATTTTAGAAAAAAGTAAAACCCTATTAAGTTTTGTTAAAAAATTAAGAAATGAAAAAATATTATGAAACATCAAAATGAGTTGAGAATAATCTTTTTTTAATCTAATGATCATCTTTGAATATTTTTGTAAATAATAATAGGTGAATTTATTTTGTAGAATTTTAAACTAAAATTTATATTCAAGACAAATGACATCTTTTTTATTTATTTTCTCTATTTCCAGTTTTTAAAAAAAATCAAATTTAAATTACATACTAAATATTTATCAAAATTTAGTGGTTTATTTTCCCAATGCTTTAAGAATTAGTTAATAAAATTTTACATTTACTTTTCAGAATTAATTGGTGTTCTTTTTTTTTTTTTTTTTAATTTTTAATTTATTCTTTAATGTATTGGACATATACTGTATTATATTAATATTGATATTACTTTCAAAATCAAAGTAAGAGTAAAACATTTTAATAATAAATCGTTCTTGTTTGAATCTGCATATGCCATTTTAGAAAATTTTCGTACTTTTTTTTATAGTAAAAAATTTTCAGGATTTTGCTTCAATTTGGAAATTAAATTAATTTGTCAAAAGTTAGACACGCGTCAAGTCTTCGTTAAATTTATGAAAGTTTGTAATTTCTGATCAAGAAAAATTGGATTTCAAAATATATAAATTTGAAAAGAAAAAAGTAAAATACCATTTTTATTAATTTTAAAAAAATTGAGAAACTTCATAATATTTTTAAATACCTAAAGAATGAATTTGGAATGGTTTTTTAAATTAATAACTTTTTCATATTTTTCAAAATAACTATCAAATAAATTTAATTTTTACAAAAGTATAATGCTTTTTTTTCAAAACATTTACTTGATGGCAATTGACACATTTTTGTTCAATATTGTCTCTGTTTCGAGTTTTAAAAGCAAATTTGAATTAATTAAAAGAGTATTGCCATCAATTTTTTTTTTTTTTACTTTTTTGATCCATTTTCGAATTCATAAAGAAAATTGCAATTTACTTTTGATGACTTATTGTTTTTTCGAGACTAGAAAAAATGTTTAGGGAATGTTTGAAAAATTGACTTTTTTTTTTTTTTTTTTTATTTAGTAAAGGAAATTCAAAGAGAAACTTCTCATACATTTGTATAAAAAAATGTCAAAATCTACATTTTTGAACATTTTTGATGAAATTTTTTTTTTTTGATTCCATCAACCTTTTCTCAAATCCAAAAATTTATCATCAAATCCAAAAAAACAAACAAATTACAAATGGAAGTTAACAAACCAAACAGAAAAGATAAAGACAGATGGGAAATCCTAAAAAACAAAAATTAACACTATAATACTGTTTAATTATATAACGAAAAATATGGTGATTTTTTGAGAGAATAGAACAAGGTGTAAATCTTTATCTTTTTAAACATTAGCATTTTTCTAGAAAGTTATGTGCTTTGTGTTATTCCTTTTAAAATGATCATTTCAAACACAAAGATGATTTTTAGATCAATAATTAAGAAAAACAAATGACAATGTTGATTTTTTGTTTGAATTAGTGAAAATTTTAAGTTCCGTGAATGGAAATGATTTTAATGATAAAAAGATCATAACCTTAAACAACCTAATATAGCCTTGTTATTATTGTTGATAATGGTTTAAAAAGAAATTCTATACTTCATTGGTTATGTAATAAATTGATTCCCATTTTCACAAATTGTTTTTATCATGTTCGTTTTCGGAAAAACTCGATTTAATTCAAAAAAAATTTTTTTTATTTTCATTTTTTATTTGGTACTTTTTATCATTGTTCTGTTTCACCAACAGGTTTTTCAGTGGTTAAATAGTTGATAGGTAGATATATTTTTTAAATTGTGAGAAAAGGTAATTTTATCCTAAAAATGTGCCATTCGTGTCTGGAATGGACATATCACCAAAAATTGAAGAATAACCTTTTTTTGACCTTTTATTGTGTAAACCAGAAAATAAATAAATTCTAATCTCTAGTTTCTTATTTGTTTCATTTTTTTGATAAAATTGATAAATTTCAAATATAATTTGAAAATTTCTTTTCATCTTGCTTTAAAGATTATCGCAGTGGGCCATTTAAAAAGCAATTGAATTCAAAAACTTTACAGATTGTGCGATTTGTACCGTATATTTTTGGTGATAAAGTTTTTTAAAAAAAAGAGCTAATTTTATTTACTGAAATCGAGAATACAAAAAAGAAGAAGGATCTTGTAATTATATTTCTTCTCAAATTCAATGTGTTTTTTTTCGTCACTTAATCGGTAAATGAACAGTAAAAAAAAATTGTCATCAATGTCTATTTTTCAACAGAGAAACCTTGAAGTTTGATGCTCTTCAAATCTTTGTTTCTCTGAAATAGTCATCTTTTTTTCTTTTGTTATTCTTCAATTGACCTTATTTTTGAAAAAAATAAATCAACAAGTCTCAATCGAAAAATAGAAAAAAAGAAAAAAAGAAAAAAAAATAAAAAAAAGAAAAATTTGGGGAAAAAGGAAAAAAAAATACAGAGAAAATAGTTTTTTTGAAAACACAACAAAAGAATAAGAATGAGAAGGGACGTTCTTACCTGAAAATGTAAAAAAGGGTAATATAATTTCCATAGCGGTGACGGCACCCAATTTAAGCGGAAGGGTATATTCCATAATTTTCGGATCATCCATGCTTTCAATTACAAGCAAACGATCTTTTTTTGTTAGGATCACAATCCCATTTTCCCAAACGACTGTTCGGTAGACCAACTCTTGATCTTTTTCTTGCGTCATCAAGACTGTTTTGATAATCTCGCCAAATATATCATAAATCATCACAGAACAATCCTCATAAACAACTAATAATCTTTCGTCAAGTGTCCAACCTACACCTTTAACCTTTTTGTTACCATAGTCAATTTGCGAAATTAAGACACCAGAGGACGTGTAAATAAATATTCGATGCTTAACTGAAACAGAATTGATTTGAATGACCTTTGAATCATCTAGGATTAATGCCAAAAGTCCTCCGAATCTTGATGCTGAGACAATATAATTGGAAAGGTCAATGTCCTCCCATTCCATTTGATAAAAATCATGCTTTTCATAAAAGTATCTATCAAACTCGTTCCAAGTGAGTGATGGGTTGTCCATTTGGCAAGTTTTTTTTTTTTTTTTTTAACAAAGATCCAATTCAAGGAAAGAGAACAAAGTCTTAAAAAGGAATAATTCGGAAAAAATGATTATTTTAATCAATTACCAAGATACAAATTGTTAGTACCTTTTCTTATTACACAACACTTTTGTGTTTTCAAAAATATTTCAATTTTGAAAGGTATTAAAAGATCATAATCCAATGACTTTCAATTTAAAAGTTTTTACAATTCAAACTTTTAAACGATTCCAATTTGAACAACTGCCCACTTTTTGGTTTTCATAAAAAGAGTTTCACGTTATCAAAAGAACCAAATATTTTTCTTTTAACTATGAGTAACTTTTAATAATTTCAAACAAATTCAAACTTTATCTTTTGTTTATCATTATTGCTTTACCCTTTTGGGCCACAAAAAAGTTTGTATCAAGTATTTGAAATCTGAAAAAACTATGAAAGAAAACCAGAAACTGAAATCTTGAAGGCTGTTAGTCTGAAAGTTTGAAAACCCTTGAAAGTCTTTCTCTATATTTTGCTATTCATATCAATAAGAATTATTTTCCTCTGAGAGATTTTTTAGCCATTGTGTTGGTAGAATCCGTTTTCGGAAGTAATACAATTGGACTTTGGGTTAAGTATTCAATATTCATAAATTTGTCAACGTTTAAAGGGTACTGTTGTAAAAATTGACTATCAAAACTAATAAAACCATGTTTCTTTTTCAAGGAGGCTTTTGCGTTAAATAATCAATGAAAACAATAATAAAATAAGTAAACAACATATTAATTCCTTCTAGTTCTATTGCTTGCCTTGAAATTATAAATGAAATAAAAGTTCACTTCATTTTCATATTTTTTTTTTCGATAAATTGTTTCCCATTTAAATTTGGATTCTTTGTTTGCAAAAAAATATATCAAGATATAATTTAAAAAAGAATGAAAAAATTGGATTTTGAGAACACATGCCCCAATATATTCCTTTGAAATATCTTATTTTGAATAAGATAAATGAAAAATACAATGATTTTTTTCCCTCTTTTGAATTCAAATAGAGGTTCTAAAAAATTTCCAAAAATTGAATGAAAAAATTGGATAAAATAATATTATAAAAAATTTTTCAATTTGAAATAAATATTTTGTTCTCAATAAAAAAAAATGTTAAATTTTAAAAAAATTCATTTCAGAATTCACAATTTATTTCAATTTATCAACGGGTTTACCTTCAAAGGCTATTAGTATAAGGTACACCATTGTAAAATAAATTAGATATTGCACTGATATATATATATATATATATATATAAGTGTTTTAGGTTCTGAACAAAGATATTTTTAACCACTTTACCAAAAGATTTTAACAAACCTGATATCACCATTAATATAAAATTTTGTAAATTAAAACAGTATCCAAAAGTTCTATAAGGAAGATTTATTAAATATCTAAAAATATTATTACTAATTGATTTTTGGAAGATTTTTGGAAATTTTTGATGAATAAAGAATATCATATTTTGTGAATTTAGAATAAAAATATAAAGTAAACTCTTTTTCAGTCAAAGAGGTACTCTTTTATTCATTGGATAGAATATATTCCACGAGTTTAAATAATTTTCTTCTTAAAATATTTTTTTTTATTTTTAGATCAAAATCATTTTTTCTCATTTAGTATATTTTTTTTTTTACTTTTTGTTTTTTATTTTTTTATTTTTTTTTCTTTATCTTTTTCTTTTTTTTTTTCTTTTCTTTTTTATTTTTTAAAAAAGAAATTTGAAAAAAAAACTATTTGTAACTCCAAATTAAAATACAGAAAATGAGAATTTGTATTTTCTTTGATAATTGATACTATTACAATTAAACGAATCTTGTTCTCAACAATTTTAATTGTCCAAAGAAATTGAGAAATTGTGAAAGAGATGTTCCAATGAAAGTGGCTCAAAATTTTTTTTCAACATTTTTTTTTTTTTGAAATTTATGAGTTTTTTTAGGTATTTCGTTTATGATTACCAACTTGAATCAGGATTTTATTATTTTCCTTATTTCTAAACAATCTTAGTTTGGATTATTCTTTTAATAAGTGAAATTTTCATTTTTGGATGGTACTCTTTGAATGAAATAGGGTTTATTAACAATTAATAGCTATCCACAACCCCCCCCCCCAACAAGATAATAGAAAACTTATTTTCATCAAGATTTAAATTAACTTGATAAAAAAAAAAAAAAACAAATTCATCAACTAAAGACAAATGAATATAAAATTTTCCAATAATTCATTTTTTTGAAATTAAATTTGAAGAAAAACAGAATTATTCTCTTTCGATATTTTTGTTTTTGAAAAAAAAAGAAAAAGAAAAAAAAAAACAAAAAAAAAATTGACAAAAATAGAAAAAATGATTTTGATCTCAAAAATTAAATAAATTGAAAAAAATTTTGGGATCAGAATATTGAAATAAAACCCCATAATAACTTCCATTCACATAATGAAATGAGTAAAATTTTTTGAAAAATACTCAATTACTTACTATTTCATCCTAATTATTGAAACTATCATTATTAAAATCAAAAGATTCCCCAAATATTTAAACATAAAATTCTAGGGATTAGATTTTTTCAAAAAAAAAAAACAATTAAAATAGAAAATACAATCAAATAGTAGGGATATATGGAACTCCTTAGGAACCGGTTCCTTCTTTTGAATAATAAACAAGTAGAAATATTTTTATTATTTTATTTTTGATTGATTTTTTAATTGAATAGTGAATCAGAGAATAGTGTATTGGGTCAAAAAAATTTTTAAATCTCAATTATATTTATATAAATATTTTCGATTTTTTTTGTTGGTGGCTCTTATCATTTTATCCTGAATTTGTCCCAACTCAAGGGAAGACTCGAAATCTAAAAAGGGTATTGTGAAAATGTAACTCTTTTGATTGGACAAATTCGAATAACATAAAAAAAAAAAAAGCCATAGAATCTAATTAGCAAATTATTCAATTCAAAATAAAAGTTTAAAAGTATAAATCAATTTAAAAAAATCAGATTTTTAAAAAAATTATCATCTTCAATTTTATCAATTTCCAAAGGATTAAAAATTTTTCAATACAAAACAAATTGGTTTCAAAAGTACACAATCAATTTTATTTAATCTAATCTAATTTTTGGTTATTGTGTGACCTTCTATATTTGACATACTAAAAATTTTGTAACATTCTTGAGAAAAAAATTAACTTATTTGAGGATAGAAAAAAATGTATCTATTGGAGATCTCAAAAAGTGCTAAAGATCTACACTTCAAAACAAACACACTTGTTTTCAAAATCATATCCACAACCATTCAAATTGGAAATTGGGTGTCGTTCTTTGACACTTTTTTCGAAAAATATCCTCATTTTGGATTGTTGTTTTTTGAAGATTGTTCACCTAGAAAAACATGTTTGGTTTTTGAATATTATTAAGCACTCATATAAATTACAATTTTTTTCATCCATTTCAGAATGATATTTTTCACGGCAATGACTTGGCCCTTAAGTCATTATTTTTTTCTATTTATATAATAAATTCAAACTACAATTCCGTTCCTAATTGATTCTTAAATCCAAATTTTTTTTTATATTTGAAACTCAACCGCACAATCTTGGATCCCTGCATATAATAATTTTAGAAAAAAGTGTTTGATTTTAAATTTTCCAACTATTAATAATTAATAATGCTGTAAGAACTTATTTGCATGGCAGGGATTTTCTTCAACACTACAGTGAAAAAAAAACTCGATTTTTTAAAAAAGTCATATTTTCTCTTGTAGCAATAATATTTTGGTTTTCAGTTTATGCCATGAGGCACTTAATTGTAGAAGGGTTTACATGATTTTAGAAAAATGTAAGAGTGTTAAATTAGATTCCAAGTGTTGTGTTGGTTTTGGTTTTGGTTTTGGTTTTGAAGTTTGAATAATCCAATGATCAAATTCTTACATAATTGCAAATATATTCTTTTGATTTGTGATTAGTTACCAATAACTGTGGTTTCTCTTTTTGTTTCTAGAATTACGGCAAGCCACAAATCAAAAAAAGAAAAAAAAAGATGAAAAAAAAAAAAAAATTTTTTTTCATTCATATTGTTATGTTTTAAAAATCTGGTATTCTAAAGTTAAATGTTATTTAAAAAAAGAAAATTTATTAAAAACATAAATAAACATAATTTTTGTTAAGATTAATTCTTAATCATTTGTTTATTGTTTGTTATTTTAGAATTCTTGAAGAATAAGAAAAAATAAAAAAAAAAATTATCTTTTGTGAAAAGAAATGAAAATGAAAATTAATCACTAAATTCACCATCTGATATTCCTTCTGATTCTTCTGATTCGTCTACTTCTTCTTCTTCCTGTTGTTTCATTCGCTCAATTTTTTTCAATTCTTCATCAGTCATTGGTGGTGCTGGCTGCTCTGGATCATCTAAAAGATCGGGATCAAGCCCCTCGGCCTCCATTTTCATTCTTATTGCAACCTTTGGGACTCCTCTCATGACCAATTGGCACCATTTTCGATATCGAAGATCGTCTTTCACCTTTACGACGTTTGATGTTTCTTGTATTTCTTCTTTTTCTTCTTCTTCCTGATTTTCTTCTTCTTTGCTTTCTTCTGTGGTTGTCGTTGTCGTTGTGGTTGTCGTTGAAGTTTCGCGAGGTACATCAATATCTGGGAGTGATAATATTTAAAGCATTGTAAATCAAAACCACATCCAAACCAAAAATAGATTAAGAAGTTAATTGAACAAAAAATAAGAAAAGGAAAATTTTTTTAAGAATCGGTGTTCCGCTTGAAATTGTAATTGTGAGATCGTTGTTTTTTTTTTTTTTTTTCTTGGTTTATAAAAAAAGGATTAAAATTCTTTGAAATAGTCTTACCATCAAGGCCCTCAATTGAGCTAAGTTTGTCTTCAAATATGTTCATTATTGTGTCCAACCTTTTGATTGAAGAATCAATTTCCGAAAGCTTTCTTTCACAATTCGTTGAAAATTTGTTGAGAAAATGAACAGACTTTATAACAAAGTCATTAATGTAAGTGATAGTTTTGTTGTAACTTAAACCTGGAAGTTCTTCATAATTTACGTCTTCTTCCATTTGGAAAGATTATTTATTTTTTGAATGATACAAAGATTTTGAAGGAAAAAAAGTAAATTCAAAAAATGAAAGTAGAATGAGTTGGCTTGAAGATTTTTCTAATAATACCAAAATGAATTGAAAATAATGGTGTTTGGTTTTCTTCATTTTTTCAATTCAAACACCTAGTTCCCAGAAAATCAAAGAAGGAAATAAATCGTATTTGGGAATTTAATTTAGTCTTTTTACTTTTTTTTGTCAAATTAGTATTCAACTTTTAAGTAAGATCAGACCTCAGGTTGCTAAGTCGTTAAAAAACTCAAATAAGTGTTGTTAGAAATTTATTAATACCATTTTATATCTTTTTTTCTGTTTCAAAAACTCCTTTTGATAAAACAATTGTTTAATCATTTTTGATGAATTTATTATTCCTTATCAACATTCAACCCGAGAAAAATTTCAAGGTTCAAACGATAAACCCTTGACTTTTTTTTCGTCATAATCCAATAAAACATCTAATTGACTAACCACTCGGTAGTCTACCGTAGTTCAAATCAATTTTGAAAGTAAACTCCTTGATTCATTAAGTTAACTTTAAATTTTTCATAATTATTTTAAATTTGTTTGGAAGCTCTCAATTTTTTGGTCTTTATTGTTTTTTTGATGAAATAAACATCTCAAAAAATTAACTAGTTTTTTTCGAGATCAACTGTAAAATTCAAAGATATTCCATTAAATTTTTAGTTCAATTTCCCATTTTGTAATCTCATATCTAAAATTTTAAAACAATTCAAGAGAAAGAACCTTTTGAGAAGGACAACCAATTTTACAAAGTTTTTTAACATTTAAAGCAATCTAATATATTATTCCTGGCTTTTATAAAAAAAATTTGTAAAATGGAAAATGAAGTGAAAAATTTCAGATATTTATTGGAATTTATCAGTATTTTCCAATTTGATCCTTCATTTTTAAAATTTCTTTTTAAATAAATGGAGACTCTAATAAACCAGTACCATATTTACTTATGGTTTATTGTTGAGTTTTTCTGATTGTTTTATATATTGATCTTCTTGAAAAAAAGGAATCCACTCTTTTTATTTTGATACATGGATTAAACACTACTTTACATATTCTTTAAACAAAGACAAAAATTGACTCTTATCTGTAATTCAGTATTTATTTAAAATATTGATTTTTAAAATTCACAACAAATAGAAGTAAAAGAATAACAATGGGAAATGTAATTTCAAAATAGTTTGTTGACATTTTAAACCCTTCTTCACCTACTTTAAAAATGTGAAAATAATATTTACAATAAAAGTTTCAGTCTTAATTTGCCACTTATCCCACCCATTTTTTTGATTTTTTCGAATTTATTGTTCTAAATCACTTATTTTAAAATGTACCAACTTATGAAACCACAAGAATCTGAAACAGGTCCTAAACCGACCAAAAAAGCTGTAGAGTATAAGCTTACACAAAGCACACATGCTTTTGCGGTTATTTTCCCAATTGAACCCAACACGCCAAAATCAAAAATCAATTTTGATTTAACCGCAACAGGAATATGCGTTTCTGTTGGTGACGATCAACCCGCCATTGCCGGTTGTTTTTTAAAACACATTAACACTGAGAAAAGCTCTTGGGAAGTAACTGAAAAAACAGTTGAAATTACATTAATAAAAGAAGCACCTGAGAACTGGCCAGTTTTTATTTATTCGCCATACCAAGAAAAGATCGATCCTCATTCCTATTATCTTCTCAGCTTTTTCTTTGAGGGAACAAAACGTTATAAATTTGCTTTCGATGCACTTCTGAGTGCCGCAGAAGGTGGACATTATCATAGTATTTTAAAAGTTGCCACAATTTTCACAACACCTACAAACTTCCCTATACAACCTAACGATGAAAAGGCTCTTTACTATTGGAAAAAGGCAGGTAGTATGGGTGATCCACAAGCCTTGTTTATGTAATTTTCTCTTTTTCTTTGGATTCATTTTTTTTTTTGCTTTGCTTTTTAGATTTTTTTTTTTTCTTTTTTTATTTTGCCTTTTTTGGTTGACAAAACAAAAGACAAGTGATAATAAAAAAAAAAAAAAAAAAATTTCAATTCAGAGACTGTCTCTGGTTTTACAAGTGAAATTCTATTCAACCTTTTTCTTTGTAAAAATAAAATTGATCCTGCAACACTGTAAACAATTAACTTTGATTCTTCCAAAATACTGGTATTTTCACAATAAATGAGACACGATTTTCACTTCATTTTCCTTCTTTTTCTTTTTCATACATTTTTCTTGGAAGTGGGTTGGGATTTGTGATCTCTATTTGAAAAAGGAAAATGGAAATGAAGTGAAAATTTGTGTTCCAATTAATTTGGCAAATACCAGTCAAAGAAATTCTTTAAATAATTTATTCAAACAAGATAATAGTACTGAGAAATTCCAGAATCAAAAGAAAGTTCGTCTGGTAATTGAAAAAAAAATAAATAAACAATAATATCATTTGTTCTTATCAAAAAAAACAATCAAAAAAAAATTTTTAAAATGGATTATTGTGAAGGGACTAGTCTCTATTATTTTTTTTTTTTGACCAATTTCTAAATAAGGATTCCTTATCTAGAAATATATTTAATATTGAAAATAAACAGAGGTTTTCAAATCCAAGTAATTGGCAAAAAATTTTCTCAATCTCTATTAAATTTAGGTTAAAAAATTTAATAGAGATTAGTCCCTTAATGACAAAATAAAAGAAACAAAATTTTCATTCAACTTTCCAAAATAAAAGAACAAACAATTAAAAACACCAAGAATTAAAATAAATCGCCAAATTGTACAATTAGAAAAAAACGGAAATTAATACAACAATTGATTTCCAGAATTAAAGAATTTAAATTGTATTTGATCTTTGCAAAAACTTTTTCGGAAAGCTGAATGAAAATTTTAGTTAAATTTATTTTTAAACAAATATTACATTTAGAATAATAATAACCTCAAATGACCCTCCTCAAATTTCATTATTTATAGAATTTTTTTTATGAGTTTTTATTCTTTCAATAAAAAATACTGTTCAATATTAATTTTTTCTTTCTTGTATTGTAAGACCAAATGAAATTATTTTTTATTTATTTTTTTCAATTATCAATCAGAATGAAAATGAATTCTAGTAATGAGAAAAAGTTTGAGAATCCAATTTCAAATGAAAAAAAAAAAAGAAAATGAAGTGTTTTTTCCCCAAATTACATAGTATACAAATTTCAGAAATAAAAAAATTAAAAATTTTCCCAAATTAATCGCTTAATTTTTGAAAATTTAAAAGTTAAAAATTTTCCAAATTTAATATCTTGTTTGTTCAAATTTCCAATCTTATATTTTTCATTTTTCAATTTTACAAAATACTAGATCATTAAAAAGGGATTTATCTATTTTGTCTTAACTCTACAAAACAAAACCGAAACAATCCAATTTCTTAATTTCATTTTTGAGCTCCCATTTCTTTTAATCTAATTTGTTCCAAAATTTAACAAAAAATGATATTTTTTTTATTTTATTTTTATTGTTATTCTTGAAGAAAGAAGTGCAAATTACACTCTATATGTTTTTATACTTGATTTTCCTTTTGGGAAATTTAAAAAGTAAAATCATAGATTTTGAGAATATTAATCAATTAACGAAAAACAATTTCAAACTATCACAGTTTTAAATATGAGCATAAAGAAATAATAGAAAATATTGATCATTTTTGAATTTGGATCTATCCTTCCTATGAAAATGATAGATTGTTATTTTTAAATAAATACAAAGAAATAAATCTCAATGAATTAATTTCAAACTTAAAGTGAAAAAATGATATTTTTAAATTGAAAAACTTCAAATTGCAACACATGTTTTTGGTAAAGTTTTATTTTGGAAGAATTAAAAAAAAAAAAAGATTCCAAAATTATCACCTAACCAGGTGGGGCCAAATTCAATTGAGATTTTGAGCAATTGGGTTCTCAAATTTTTGCCTACTACTATATATGATTTTTATCATTTTTTAAAAACGGAATATCAACATAAAATAATACAAATCACAAAAATTCTAGAAAATACAGGTACAATATATTTACGAAAGGAAATAATGTTTTGTTTTTTCAAAAGAATATTCTATATTTATCTAAATCATCTATTGAGGGTTGAATACAATTACATTTTTGCTAAACAAAGCGGTTATGATTTAAGATTGGAGGATGTGGATAATATTCATCTGAAATTTATAATAAACTTAATATTACCAATTTTCAAACACAGTTAACACAGTTAAAACGATTAAAAGAATAACAATTTCATTCAATTTGGAAATAATTTTGGTTTTTTGTAAAATATTTTTATAATTTGATTTGTTTTTCTATTTTTTGTTTTCATTTCATTTTTTCCAATAACGCAACACTTTATATTCAATCGACATTTTTTTTTTTTTCTTCCGAATTATTGATATTAGGTTAAAGTGAAAAGTTCCCCTTTAAATAGAAAAACCCAGATAAAATTGGTTGATAGTATGTAACTTTTGGTCGATAAATAATTTGTTTATAGAATTTAAACATATTTATCAATGCATTTTTTTGTTAGCCCATCTCTATCCAAAAAAATTTGAAAAACTATTTATTTATTTTGATTGATACTTATTTATTTTTTGTTTTGTGGGTCTTGTAAATTATAAAAAACAAGTGTTAACATTCCAATTAGTGAATGGTTATAATTTGGCATTTCTTCTAGAATTGATTTAAAAAGATTTTTTTTTTTAAAAATTGGATTTTGGTGTAAAAATTTTCAATTAGAGTTTTCAAAAATTATTATCAACATTATATAAAAACAAAAAAATTCAAACATTTTTTTTTTTTTTTTGATAATTTGTTTTTCTTTGAATTATTATATTTTTAATTATTATAGGGTTGGCTGTTTCAGTTTTAGTGGTACAGCTTGTCCTAAAGATTTTAAACTTGCAGCAAAATACTTTACTGAATCTATTGAAAAGGGTTGTGATGCACCATATTATAATTTAGGTATTCTTTATTTAAAAGGTGGTAATGGTGTTGAACCAAATCATGAATTAGCTTATCAAAATTTAATAAAAGCTGCAGAAGCAAAGTCACCAGACGCTATGATACAACTAGGTAATAACACCAATTTATATATATATATATATATATATATATATATATATATTAATTTTATTTATTATTATTCATTTAATTAGTTTTAAAGGATTTTTATGAGAAAATTAAATTTTACAATTGATTCAAATTAAAAATTTTTAATACTTTAACATTGAAAGATTGTTTAAAAAATTAAAGAGACATAAATATAGAAAAATATAAATATTTTTGTGAATCAAAAATTAACTATGGGACTAAAAAATTCAATTTTTGAAAAAAAAAAAAAACACACTTTTTTATTGTACTATTTAAAATCATCTAAATAAATAAAGAACCAATAAAACAATAAATAACCAAAAATGTTTAAGCTCGTGAATCATCGTCAACCACAATATAGTTCAAATATTCAAATCAACACAACTTGTATAATAATTGTTATGTAAAGAAAAATAAAGATCTATGAAATTAATTAAAGATTAATTTTTTTCAAATGTTTTTTCTGATCTGTGTTACCATTTTTAATATTTATATTTAATTAATTTAATCGATTAATTGAAACTAGGATTTAAGAAGTTAAAACAGCTTGTCTATTCAAAAATTTGTTTTTTCGAAAAAAAAAAAAAAATAAATCATGAATAAAATTTCATTTCTTTATTTTTCCTTTTTGAAAGATTTTAAAAGAAGAAAAATTATAAAAGATAAAAAAAGAATAGAAAGGGGTTGGCAGAACTCCTAAATACTTAAATAAGGCTAAAAATTCACCAATTTAAAAATTGAAGATTTATAAAAAATTCACGAACTTAAAAAAAAGAAATTGTTGGTTATTTACAATCTTTGAAAATATTTTTTTTCCAATTTTTTTTTTCTTAATAATAAGACTTTAAAACTGTCACTCATTTTAAGATAATATTAATTAATTTATATTCGTTTCATCTTCTCATAAAAATTCAATTTAAATTCTTAAAAAAAATTAAAACGATCTACAAGCATTAAAATATTAAGATAAAATAAAAATTATTGAGAATTTTTGAATGATTATCTTTTAGTAATACGAAAAAAAAAAATAAATAACCTAGAATGTTGTGTTAACTAATATTGAATCGATTTTAACTCAAATGTTTGGGATCAATATTAATTCCTATAAGTACTATTACCTTAAATAACTTAAACTTCAATTCAAAATTTTTGACAAACACAAATTATAATTTTAAAATATTTTAGTGATCTAAAAGTGCTTTTCTTAAATACACTCTTTTTCCAATAAAAGGGAACAAAAAATCTCAAGAATTATTCATAATCGAATCAAATTAATTGTGGTATCATTCTAAAAAATAAGAAACTCTTTAAAACCTAAAAAAACACACCCAACTGAATATTTAAAACTCTTTAAAACAAAACAATAAAAATTAAAATTAAATATTTTAAAAATTGATGTGCCCTTTTATTTGAAATGAGAAATCTTGTTTTGTAAATTGTAAAGAAAAAAAAATTATAAAATTAAAAAAAAACTGTTGAACAAGGTGAATTGGGAAAAAGTTCTTCACATTTTATTGATGACTCTTTACACATTAAACTTTTGTTCTTTCAAGTCTCATTTTAAATATAAAGCAGTAATTCATCTGGGTATTTTGTTGTAATTGTTTTTTTTTCATTATTTTCTCTTTTCTTTGCCCCATATATCAATCCAATAATGCTCTTTCTTAATTCTTATACCTAGCTCATTCGAAATCAAACTTAAACTGTTTCCATTTTTATACTGGAAGATTATTTCCAAATTGGTTTCTTCTTATCTTGTTTTTTTCATTTTCCAACTGTTCAATATTCATAAATAAAAAAATTAAAAAATGAATAATTAAAATGAAAATTACCAATAAGTAATTATATTATTCACAATCAAATTCAATAGTATTGATGATTTGAACGATGTGCTCCCTTTTGTTTGAAAAAGAGTTTATATTATTGCTTTGTTTTCAAGATTAACAATAAAATTTTACGCTTATTGGATAATATACATTATTTATTAGATTTACAAATAATTTTAATGATTTCCAAAAAAAGTGAAGTTTTATTATAATTTTTTCTTTTTTTAATTTCTGAATTTCAATTCTAAAAAGAAAATTAATTGATTTGGGAAATACTTGTGTTAAATCGAAATTTTATTTTATATGTTAATTGACAAGTATATATAAACTATTTCCAAAAAAGTGGGTAAATTTATTTAAAAATACCTTTATTAAACTTAATACTATTTAAATATCTAAAATTGATATTCATCATAAATCTGTTCTATATAATAATTCAATTTGCTTATTTGTATGTTATTACATAAATAAAAGATATCAAAATTTGTTAACAATCATCAATTGATTCTTCATGATAATTCAATACATTTATTTGTATGGCTTTTACCTAAATAAAAGATATGAAAATTTATCATCACAATTTTATATGATCTATTCAAAGTTTGAAAATTTTTGTTTATTTTTTCCATTTTGATTGTGAAATATTTTTTTCCAAAGTGGTTTAGTCTTGATAGAATTTCAAATACAAGAAAAAACATATAACTGTATTTTTTTGTTTAAAAAATCGTTTGGATCCTGATCATATTGTCCATTTTTTATTGAATTTAGTGGTATATTGTTGTATAAAATAAGTTCTTATTTTTTTTTTTTTTTGAAATATTTTTATGAATATATTTTGAAATTACACTTATTTTGAAAAAAATACAACAAGTACTAATTCAATATAGTATTAATATTCCACTTACTTTTATATTCCCAGTTTACAAATAGCACCACTAACAAAGATATTTTTTTATGAAATATAAAAAAAAAATTCACCTCTTTTTTAGAAATCCTTTATATAGATATATGTATTTCTATCTATATGCATAAAGATATTTTTGAATAATCAAAATAAATATTATTGTCTGGTTCTTTTAAAATAAAATTAAACTCAAAAAAATAAAAATAAAAATAAAAATACAGACATCATGTTTACACATGTGTACCTATTTTTGAAATTACCATTACAAATTTTTTTATGAGTAATTTATTAAAAATTTGAAATAATATCTTTTGGGATCAGCTCTAAGATATCCATAATATTTAATGGTCGTAAGTTTTAAAAAACTATATTCATATTTATTACAAGAAAATTTCTTGAATTATGCTGTAAATATTCATTTTGATTTCAAACTTGTTTTATCATCAACATTTTTTGAAAAAGGGGAAAACAAAAGAATATATGATCAAAAACTCTTGTAAAAAAAATAATTTTAAAAACACTTGAAAATTTTTGATTAAAATAAATTTATTCTTTAATTTAGATGAAAATATGATCGACTGTTTTTTTTTGTTTTTTTTTATAAAGTTTTTCCCAATTTTTGAAATTATTATTATTTTTTCGAAATTTAGTTTATTTAAAAAAATTCTTAACAAAAAAATTTTTTGTTTTTTTTTGAATTCTTCATAATTTCGATAACTTTTTATAAACTAGAAATTCCAATTGCAAAATTCACCATTTTTACTTTTATTTCTCAACTTAATTTTATTCAATATTAACATATTTATTAAACTAATTATTGATTTATTTAGCACTGATGCATTCAGAGGGTGTTTATGTAAAAGAAGATTTAGAAATCTCAAGAGAATGGGTAAAAAAAGCCAAAGAAATTGATTCTACCATCCAAATCCCAGAACAACTTTTTAAGAAAGATAAAACTCTAGCATCAACTATACTTAAAGTATCAGAAAAAAAGAATGAAACCAAAAAAACAGAAGTTGAATCTGACGTAGAATCTGATGATGAAGATAATGAAATGGAAGATCGACCTACAAGATTCAAGTGGTTATTTACATTTGGTTCACTTGCTGTTGTTACAGGGTTAAGCCTTTTAAATTTTGAAAAAAGCAACAAGGATACACAAGTGGAAGTGCAAACAAAAAATTGAAAAAAATTTTCTATAAAAGTATTTAAAAAATCATAAATTAAATGTATTTAAACACATTTTTTCAAGTTTAAAACTCTGTATCTAAAGTATTTACTAAGTTATTACCCTATTTAAAAAACCGACCTTAAAAAAATTACTTTTTTCATTTTTTGAATTTTTTTTTATAAAATCAAATTTTTTCTGAAAAAACTACTTTTTTGAAAGAAAAATAAAGTTGTTCATAGTAAGTTACTTTAACGTATATACTGTGTTTTTATCATTTTTTTTCAAAAAATTTAGTTTTATTTTTTTTTAAAATTTTTTGAAATTTTTTTACTGATGTTGGAAAATTCAAAATTTTAATTTGGGTCAAAATTAGAGGTAATTTTTTTTTTTCTACTTGGAGTCTCGGGGAAATAATTTTCAAACATATTATTATAAACCCCATTCCAAAAATTTGGACACACCCAAAATTAACAATGGGCAAAAAGAAACCACCCAATTTATTGTATTTTTCCAAACATAATATAAACCAACATTTAAGTTACCCAGTATTAATGTTTTAATAAGTAATCCTTTTAATCCAAATAAAAGAAAAAAATATATAAAACCAAAAAATAAAAATCAGCTTGCTCAAAATAATGAAACGAGGGGAACAAAAAACTTATTGGTTAATTTGTTGAAATTTCACCAACAATTGTTGATCGATCAAATAATAAGATACCATCTACCAATTGTATGTTATTTTTCAATTAACCAAACTCAACACTAACCTTCTATCAATCATTGAAAAAAAATTTCAGATCTAACAAAACGGATTACGAAACTGCAAAATAGGATATGAAAACAAAAAGAAAAAAGACAAAAAATGAAATAGTTTGTAAAATCAAAATTCTTTCCAAATTGAATTTAAAATGCAGTATTGTTATTCTTTCAACTGTTTAAGATGTGTTCAAATTTTTGGAATATAGTTTATATTAATAATAATTAAGATAAAAATATGATATAAAATTTTCTATCTTAACAATTGTCAGATATTTTGTTGATTTTTGTTTCATCTACAGAAAAAAAATAAAATATAAATCTTAACACCATTTCAAAAATTGTAACTAACCATAAATAGAAAATTGAAATAATTAGATCTTCTAATATTTAAGAACAAATCATTAAATCTGATTTGTAATTCATTTTAAATCTTTCTTAAGGTATAAAAACCAGATATTTTAAATAATAATGAAAAAATAAAACCAAAAACTAAAAAAAAGTGAATCACAATTTTTGAAATTACCATTAAGGATTTTATAATACTGAACTTTTACTGAAAAAAAGTTTTCAACAAGAATATTTTTTACTTTTAATTAAATTCATTTTAAAAATCATTGAATTATTTCAATTTTATTAGTGATTATTTGTTTTTTAGAAGATTTTTTTTTTTCCTTTTGATCTTTGGCAAAAAAAAAAAGTATCAAAAAAAAAAAAAAAAAAAAACAAGTAAAAATGAAAAAGTAAAACAAAAATTTGAAAAATTAGTAAAAATTATTCTGATGATAAAATTGTCTTATATTTTTTTGGTAAGAATATGAGAATAAAAGCTCACTACAACATCCATTAACAATATATAGTGAGTCAAAATTTTTGAAAAATAGTTTAGTTGAATTATAGAAATAATTTAATTATCTACCATCAAGAGGTAATTGAAACTTATTTAATGTACTTTATACACTTGAAAAAGTTATTTTTTTTCAAAAAAAACAATTATATAAAATTTAAAAGAATTTCTCAAAACTTCAAAAATTTACCCTATAACTTGAATTTTGAACAAATAAGAGTTAATTTTTTTTATTTTACTCTTCTAATTTAAAATGTTTTATTTTTTTCCTTAAATACTGCCACAATAAGTAAAAAAAAAAAAATCAAAAGAGATTACCTGTTTATTCGATCTCTAAGGAATGAAATCTCTTAAAAAATACTTATTTTCTCAACATAAAAAAAATAAATATTAATACATGGTTCAATATTTTATTTTATATATTAATTGAATTTTATTTAAGAGGGGTGTTGTAAACTTCCTCTTTTTACTTTTGGAAAAAATAAATAAAATGTATTTTTAAACCTGTAAGGAAAAAAAAAAAAATAAAAATAGAGAATGAATTTTCAAATTGATTAAAAATCAAAGTATTTTATTAGAAATTATTTTTATGTTAAAAAAAAAAAAAAAATTATTTGATATCTTAATCATTAAAAAATACACAAGCGTCATTATATGTTGGGTTTAAAATTTAAACACCCCTTTTCTGTTGTAAACAAATCAATACATTTCATCAGAGGAATTACTTTCCGATTCTTCATCTATTTCCATTTCACTTTGCGAGCTTTTAAAATCAACATCTATTGAGCCCACAACCTGACTTGAAGGTATATGGAAAGATTTCTTCTTCTTTTCTCTGGTAAAAAATTTTAAAATTTGCTGATTTTTATTTTTTTTTTTAGTTGATAGATCGTCTTCTGTAATATTTTCCTGTGAAGACTTAATTCCCATTTCATCAAATTCTTTATTATTTAAAAAATCTGGATTTAATTTTGGAATGACAGATTGGGTGTTATTTTGTATTGAATTAATCAAGTGTATTAAAGAGGGGTAAACATCTACATCACTTGTTTTTTCTGCCCAGATATATTGGATAACCAATGAGTTATGCAAGGAATCTTTTATGTCATACGTATTAATATCATTATCATCATCATCATCATCATCATTGTTGTTGTTGTTGTTGTTGTTGTTGTTGTTGTTGTTGTTGTTGTTGTTGTTGTTGTTGTTGTTGTTGTTGTTGTTGTTGTTGTTGTTGTTGTTGTTGATATTATTTGCATTTTGCTGGGATTGTATGTGGTCCAATTTAGCAACATTTTCTAAAGAGATCAATCTTTGGTGATTACGGAACAATTCTGTAAAAATAATAAAAGAAGCCGCAGTCAGCTTTATACTTTTTAAAGAAATCCCAAACTTCAAAATGATCACTTTCAAAAAGTTTTTCGGATTTTGGAATCTATTGATAAACCTATGAATAATTTTTTCATCTTCAGTGCCATCTATTTTACAAAACTGTATACCTAAATCCTGGAGAACTGTGGAAATGGATTCAATCATTGTGTGATGGCGAGCAAAAATGATCACTTTTAAATTCGATTTATTTTGTTTTAATTGCTGGATGAAATGAGAAATATATGAGACGACAAACCCCTTTTTTAAATTTGCTGTCAAATCAAACAATTCAAGATAGGCTCTTTTCATTTCCCGTTTTAAATTAGAATTTATTTGATTATTAATATTATTCATATTATTATTATTTTTTTGAATAAATTTTTGATTTTTTTCTCTTTTTTCATTTAATTTGTTTTTCGTTTCAGTTAAAATTGTATTTTCTTCAATTGGGCAATATATTATTTGTCTAACCTTTTCAGGAATTTGTTCAATGACATTTATTTTTTTCCGATAAATCAAACAAGTCTGGAAAAATATTAATAATAATTCCTTTTTATTCCTGGATTTTTTTTGATTATAAGTTCTTTCGCCCCATTGTTCTTTGATCGTTTCACAATATCTTTCTAAAAAGGAACGTTTCGATTTAAAAACATCAGAAACTAAAAGATTTAACATTCTAAATATTGAAGACGGGTTTGAAAAATTGGGATGTGTCGAAAGGAAAATAAGTTGCAATGCTCTTCTACCCAAACTTTGGATTTGCTTTAATTTTAAAGCATTTCTTTCATTAAAATATTGTGGCTGGTCAATAATCACTATTTTAAATTGTTTTGATTTAATTTTGTTGATAAAGATTTTTTCAACTAATAGATTATCGGAAATTATTGTAATTGGCTTTTTCAAATCAATACTCTTTCCAATTATTTGGGTTTTATTCGTGAATCTATTTATCGAATTTTTTAAATTAAACCATTTTTCAAAATCAAATTGCCATGAAAAGCTCATTATTTCTGGGCATACCACTAAGATCGGATGATTTTTTTTATAATAATAACTTGCAATTGAAATTGCCTGAACAGTATTATGTCCCAACAAATTATTAAAAAAATAATTTGGGTTTCCATCCTTATTTATTGAGAGATCATAAACCCATTTACATTTTTTAAAATATTTTATTTTGATTTTTTTGATTTTTTCCCATTTAAATCTGCAATTATCATCATCATTACCAGTATTATTATTATTATTATTATTATTATTATTATTATTGGATATCTTACTATTATAATTAACATTACTGGAATTACGGGTATTACTTAATTTGATAAAAAAATATTTATTATTTCGTATCTTTTTTGTTTTAAATTTACAAGAATAACCCATTTTTTGACACATAAAGAAAATTGAAACGGCAACTTTCTTTTTGTTTATTAAAAAGCTCTTTAATTTTGTCCAATTAATAAAACTATTTAAAAAAATTCTTAATAATTTCTGATTTAAATTTTCTAAAAATATTAAAATTTGTTTCAAATCTTTTGTGAAACTATTAAGAATAAGTATCGGGAATTTTTTATTTTTATTCCTTTTTATTAAATATTTTATTTGATAAAATAATAAATATTTTTCAAATAAAAAAGCATTTTTAACATTATGAAAAATAATTTTATTTTTCTTTATTATTTTATTTTTTCGATTTTTGTATTTGTGTTTATTTTTCATTATTCTTTGTTTCTTAATATTTTCATTTTTTTTCAAAAACCTTTGAGAAAAATTCTTACTAAAAATGTTTATAATTTTTTGATCAACTTTAATTAAATATTTATTATTATTAACGTTTGGATAATAATTTAAAATTCTATCAAATTTTGGCCTTAGTTCCATTGCTTTTACCCAGCCATTTGATTCTGTTAATAATTTATGGTTTGATGCAATCTTATGAACGATTCCATCGTTTGTCTTTAAAAGAATTATTTTATTGACCCTTTCTCTATAAATTCTTTTTATCTGTTGATATTTTTTTTTATTTTTAAATATTCCAAGGATTTGTAAACGTTCCTTTTTTAATTTATACCATTCACCGCAATTATAATTATAATCGGTATTTCTACAATTATTATTATAATCGATATTTTTACGATTATTATTGTGCTGATCAAAATTGTTTTCAAGAAAAAGTGTTTTTTTATCAGCAAATAATTTAAAAAATGTTTTAATATACATTGTACCAAATTTTTTTATTTGGATTCTATTATTTTTATAAATACACTTTCCGAGACCCATCTCATCCCCAATTAAAATTCTGCCCCTGTGTTTAATTCCATATTCAACGCCTTCTCTTTGGTAAGGCAGCAAGGAATTAAATAATTTTCTTGGGATATTTTTTAATTTCTTTTTATTTATTTTTTTTTTTATTTTTGGGTTTGTTGGAAATAAGCTTAAAATGGCGATAGGTATTGTTTGAACTTCAATTTTGAATTTTTGAAAATTGTTTAATTCTGTGACAAGTTTGTCATGACTATTTAATGGGAAAGTCAAATAATATTTTAAATTTTTTTTATTTCCTTTCTTTTTTTGGATCTTTTTTTGGATCTTTTTTTGAATATTTTCCTCTTCTTGTTGTTGAGAATTTGAAAATTCTTGTGAATTTATTGATTTTTGTGAATTTTGTGAAGAGATCAGATCAATTATTTGAGAACCTTCATTGGACTGAAGTTGAAAGCCTTCGATACCTTGATATATTTTATAAATTGAATGCAAAAATGGCGGGTTTACACAGATTCTTTCATTGTTAAATATTTTTATTATTATACTGATTGGTAATGTATTTGATTTATATTCTTGCGATAATTTTTTTTGTTTGTCTCGATTAAATAAATCCGGAAAATAATCTATATTGGGATCTTTATTTGGTGCCCTTTTATATCCATTTTCCAGAGTTTTGTTAATTGATAAATTATTAAAAATATTGGGTTGAGATTTATTTAGTTTTTTTTTAGATTCTTTATTGTTAAAATTATTATTGTTATCATTTTTGGAAATTAATTCCATTGGGGAATATTTTAAATCATCGATATTGGATAATTTCTGATTTTTGTTAAAATTTAAAGAATCTCTAAAATTATTTTTTTGGAATTTTTTCAAAGGAGAATCTTGTGATAATGGAAATCTCTTATGAATTGGGTAAGGAATATTATTGTGTGTGTTATTTTGAGAAGAAGTATTTGAATAAAAAATGGAATTATCACCATTCTTGTTATTGTTGTTATTGCTGTCAGTATTATGATTATTATTATTTTTGTTATTGTTATTATTGTTTACGGTGTTATTGATCATGCCACTGCTGTTATTGGTGTTGTTATTGCTGTTGTTATTGTTATTCAATTGATTATTAAAAAAATTTTGAAAAGTATTTTTGGAAAGATTGTTATTTTTTACAAATTGAAACGAAATATTATTTCGAGCCATTTGGTTGTTTGTAAAATTAGAATTAGGAATAAATTTATTTTGTGAATTTATTATAGAATTGTTATTTCTTTGTGGAAATAGTGGCAATTTTGAATATTTTTGATTACCTATATTTCTATTTTGATTTATTATTGGGTTTTTATTTTGTTGGGAATTTTTATTGGTATTATTATTTATTTTTGAATTCGAATCAAGATTTGTTTTTGTTCTCTGGTTTGTATTCAAATTAAAGTTATTATTTGTATTTGAATTATTATTAAAAATTTTTTTGATATTATTATTATTCGATGAAAATATTTTTTCTTGTAATGTTTTATTGGGCTTTTCTAATCCAGCAATATTATCAGTATTCTTGTTGTTGTTACTATTGTTATTGTTATTATTATTATTGATGTTATTATTGACTTTACTGTTGTAATTATGCAAAAAATTTTGGTTTGGATATAATTTTGTTGATAAAGATTGTGAATTTGGAAATTTTAACTGATCCATGTTTTTATTATTTGGCATTTGGTTGGTTTTCAATTTACTATTTTTAACCTTATTTTTATTTTGAGCCAAATATCCATTTTTTAGCAAGGGCTTATATTGAAAAAACTGTTTGATTTCTTTATTTGGATTTTTATTTAATGTTTGTGTGACTGGCGTTAAAAAGTTATTAGTATTATGATTTTGATTGGTAATTTTCTTTTCAATATTGTTTGTTCGCGAATTGTCTTCTGGGATTGGATCAAGATCTTCATCAGAAAAATACGAATCAAAAAATTCAATATCAAGTTCATCAGCAAAATTATTATTTGAAGGCTCTGTTTTGTTAATATTCTGATTGGATAAATCTTTTTTTTCTTTTGTTTCGATTTTTATTGGTTGCTCTTGCTCTGTTTTTTGATTTTTATTATTATTATTTAGATTTGCCATCAAATTTTTTGTTTGAAATGGTGTATAAATTGTATTTGTTGCATGTGTTGTGCTCATTGCCATTATTGGTTTCTTGGCTTGGGTAGTGTTCGCTGTATATGCAGTTGATGTTATTGGCTTTATTTTTTGTATTGGTGTTAGCTTGTTGGTTGGTATTGTGTTTATGGAAATTATTGTTTTCTTGGTTTTAGTAGTGTTAACTGTATTCACAGTTAATGGTATTGGCCTTTTCCTTTGAATTGGGATTGGCTTGTTGGTTGGTATTGTGCTTATTGGTGGTCGTGGTTTCTTGGTTTGAATGGAATTAAATAAAATAGGTTTTGTGCTCAGCGATGGTTTTATATTTTGTATTAGTTTTGGGGTTGTATTTTTTGAAAAGAATGTGTTTGGTTCATTGTTTTGTTTTAGCTTGGTAACAGTATTTCCAGTGGACGTTATTGATTTTATGCTTTGCATTTGGATTTGTTCCAAAGTTGGTATTGTGTACATTGTAGGTAGTGGTTTGTTGGTTTGAATAGGGTTAAATACAATTTGCTTTGTGCTTAGTGATGGTTTTATATTTTGGGTTAGTTTTTGGGATAGCCTTTTTCTCGTTGAAGTTTTTATTGGGTTTTGAGTTTGGAGATTCATGTTGTTTTGAGGTTCTTTGTTTGGGCTTTTGTTCTTTAAAGCTCCCTCTTTTATGGAATTGCCAATTTGTTCCTCAAACAAATCATCTTCAAAATCATTAAAAAAATCATCATCGATCTCAAAATCGTTGGTGTTGTTCTGTGTTTTTGTTTCTTCGTTTGTTTTATATCTTTTTTTATCGTTATTTATACCTAATTCAAAATCCTTTTTATTATTGCTTTCCACCTCTTTGTTGAAGAATTCTTTGCTGTCCCTTTTTCTTGCGATTTGTGAATTGTTTTGGAAAGGCAAGATTTTTTCTTTTTTTTTGCCTTGTTGTTGTTGTTCTTGTTCTTGTTTTTGTTTTTGTTTTTGTTTTTGGCTTTGGTTTTTTTCTTTTTCAAAAAAGTTTTTTTCTTTTTCTTTTTTATTATAATTAAGATTCTCCTTTGTGAACTGTAAATTAATTTTCGAAGTAACAAGGGGTTTTTGGAAGCTTGGAAATTGAATGCTGCCTTGAAAAGATCCTTTTTTTTGATCAGAGGGATACAAGCTATTGTTTTGTTGAAATTTTATTTCGTTATTGAGATTAGGAAGAGTGTTGAGAGTATTGTTCGTAGTGATGGGTAAAGGCTTTGTTAGTATATTGTCTATTTTTGGAGTTGGATTTGTTTGCATTTGATTTCCATTTCCATTTCCGTTTCTGTTTCCGTTTCCGTTTCCTTGTTCATTTTCATTTACATTTTCATTTTTTATGGGAAAGTCTTCGGTAAAATCAAACACATCAAAAAAGTCATCTTCAATTTCTTCCATAATGACTTGTCTCAAAAAGAATTTTTTGTTGTGTAGCCTTTTACCGTTTGGAAGGTTGGAAACAAAAAAATTAAAAAAAAAAAATAAAAATGTAAAAAATAAAAATCTATTTGGCATTTGCTTTAATACATTTTTTGACAAACTCACTTCTCTTATTCCTTTATTAAATACATTTGTAGTGTTGGATCTTAAAAAGTTTCTTCAAGTATATTTAATAAGACTTTGTCTCAAACTCACAAAAATAAAACAAGAGGATTGAAAAAAGGATTCAACAAATATTCTGTTCTTTAATAAATTTTTTGACTTGTTCCTTTGTAAATATTCTTGAAGTCTAATTTGAAAATCAGAAAATGTAATGAAGAATTAGCCAAAGTTAAAAAATCGGGTCCATTTTCTGTTCTGGTGAATATTTAAGACTCTAAATATTAGTTTTTAAAAAATGATCAGTCAAAAAGTGATTTTTAAAAAAAGTTTTCAATATAAAGAGAAAAAAGTCCTGAAAAAGCAATGTACCGCATATAAGGTAACAATTAAAAACATTTTTAAAGATTCGGTTTCTTCCGTTGCAAGTTTTTGACTTTTTGATCCTATTGAAAGTCCAAAAAACATTTCAAATTCAAAAAAGATTTTTGTTCTTATTTCCAACCAAAAACTTTCATTTTTTATGTTTTCTTTGAGCAAAGAATATCTTTTCTTTTACTGTCAATTTTAAATTGAAAGAAAAGATGGTTTTTTGTTCCATTTTTACTTTTTTAAATTTAATTAATACTATTTGTTCGAGAATATATTTTCCAATAAATAAAGGAAAAGATATTCAATAAATTTTTTGTTGGTGATTGTTGTAGAAACTTTTAAACTTTCAAAAATTCAATTAAAAAAGAAGTATACACAATTTAAGAATGTTTCATCTTCTTGGGTTTTGGGATTACATTTAAACTGTTGATAGAATTAAATTTCAAAAAAAAAAACTAATTAACAAGTTGAAGATTAATTTCATTTGGTCCAGATGATAAATTCTACCATATTAAAAATAATATTAGAGATTGGTTTTTATACACTTTAAAAGGTGTTTCACTTTGTATTGTAAGTAAAACTAAAATAAAGCATTTTCTGTCACAAACTTTTTAATTTTTCTCAAATTAAAAACATCCTGGGATTGGTATGATAAAAAGGGTGGCTTATATGTTGTTGATCATCGGGAGGAGATGTGTTGTTCAATTATTTTTGTACCAAAAATAAAAAATGATACTATATTTTTTTTAATCTTTTTAAATAGGTACAGTTCAATGGGATCATGATAAGACTTTATAAAAAAAATCATTTTTATATGTTGGTTAATAAAATACTATCTGATATTCAGAGATTTTTTTTAAAAAAATAGTATTGCAAACAATTTTGTTTATCAAGTGAGTTTAAGAATATATGAAATCCATTAATCTTATATTAAATTTGAATCAATTTCTTAAAAAAAATTTTTTTTTGAAATTTCATAAAAATTTCCTTTTATGAATTTTGAGAAAATTTTCTGTAAAATTTCCTCTAAAAAAAATCCTCAAATTTCCAATAAAAATAATTAAATTATTATTTGTTTAAATTTTTTATAAAATAATCATTTTAATTGTTGTAAATATTCATTGTAAACCCCATTCCAAAATTTGGACACACCCCACAATCAAAAATAGGCAAAAAAAAAAAACAAATTTATTGTATTTTTCCAAACTTAATATTAAACCAGATTTAAGTTACTCATTATTAATGTTTTAATAATTAATCATTTTAATCCAAATAAAAGAAAAAAAAATAAAACTCAAAAATAAAAACAGGTGTGTCCAAAATAATGAAACGAGTCGAACAAAAAAAATGTATTTGTTAATTGGTTGAAATTTCACCAAAGATTGTTGATCGATCAAATGATAATATACAATCTACGAATTGTATGTTATTTTTCAATTTAACAAACTCAGCACTAACTTTCTATCAACCATTGAAAAAAAATTTCAGATCTAACAAAACTGATTTTCGAACTGGAAAAAAAGAAAATGAAAACAAAACAAAAAAGACAAAAAATGAAATAGTTTGTAAAATCAAAATTCCTACCAAATTGGAAATAAAATGCAGTATTTTTATTCTTTCAACTATTTATACTGTGTCCAAATTTTTGGAATATGGTTTATTCGACATATATCCAAACTTCTCACATGCAATCAAGTAGTAAATATAAAGTCAAAACCTTAATAAAACCAAATAAACCACTGTGTAAAAGTTAGCCTGTTTATTATATTGAAAAAATAACATTCATTTTTTCCATTTTTTATGATTAATACAAATTATTAGTATCATATATATTTATAAAGGTAATTATATTTTTTATATTTGTGTATATTATATAGAATTTTCCTAAAGATTTATCATTTTTTTAATTGTATAACTTATTTTTTTGTGAATTATTTTTTTGTTTTGACATGAGAATAAATAATGAATAATGCTTTATCTTAAGTTCACGTCTTTAATATTTATTTTTTTTTTTTTTTATTGTACTAAAAACAATAAAAAAAAACCTAAAAATAAAAAAAAGAACACCTAAGCCCAAATAAAAAGTAAATAAAAAAATCTTTTATTAAAATAAATTTGAGCATTTCAAAAGACAATTACGAAATAATTGAGTGTGAAGACCTTCAGTGAATCTATCTTAAAACTTTTTTTATTTTTATTTTTCTATTAGTTTTTTTTTTTTTCTTTCTTTTTTCCTATTTTTAGTAATTTTTCTTTTTTCTCACCTCAAACGATTAAAAAAATAAATATCTCCTTTGAAATTTTAATAATTTTTCATTTATTTTTTATTTAATTATTTCTTTTATTATTCATTCAATTTGCAAAAAAAAATCCTTGAAATTTCTTGGTAACTTTCATTGACTATTTTAATGATCATCCATTAGAATTAAATTAAAAAATCCATTTGATTTCCATTAAATTTCATTTTATATTTACAAAAGATTCTTTCAAAGGTTGCTCTAAATTTATCTCATTTTTTAATTTTTGTTTTTCGGCATTTATTGATTTTTATAACTTTTATTATAGCATAAAAATTTTAGATTTGACCATTCATTTTAAAAAAATTTCTTTTTTAATATTAGAAGAATAAGAAACCAACACAGTTTTTAATTATTGCTTATTTTCGTTTCATTAAATCATTTAATTTATAAACCATCGTCGAAAAAATAAACACAGTTTTTAATTGTTATTTTGTATTTACCACAACTATAGTGATCAAAATAATGTTTCTCCAAAGACAATAATCTATTTTTCAAAATATAATCAGTGACTTTTTTTCTTCTCATTCCAATGGATCATCCAATTTCCTATCCAGGAGTATAACTAAGTTCATCTCCATTTTGTGGGTAAGTTCCTGGGTATTTTTAGTACAATTTTAAATTAGGAATGCAATTTATTTAATTATTTATGTAATTTTCTCAATTTTTTTGAAGCTTTTTTGTTGTTTTTTGAAACAAAATTATGTATATAATTGAACTCTAGTTTTTTTGAAAATTTTAGTAATTTGTTCCGTTATTTTATGAATTTAAATGAAAATAATAGAACTTTAAGAAATCAGTCCCATATTTACTTATGGTTTATTGTCATTTTCTTTGATAGGGTAATGAATCGGTCTTATATAACAAAAAAACATGCTTTTTATTTTGAAACACAGATTAAACTTTTCGGCACAAATTATTTTGAAAACATTACAATGTTTATTTATACAACACTATTAGTTTCAAAATAAATGGAATAAAATTTTCATTCAGCCTTCCAAAAAAAGGTTTTAATCCATTCTGTTGTCAAAATGATGACTGAAGAAAAGTCTAATAGGTGTTTCAAAATAAAAAGCGTGTTTTTTGTTATAGAAGACCTTTACATCAAACCAGTCAAAGAAACCAACAATAAACCCTAATTAAACATAGTATTGGTTTTTCAAAGTAAAATATTTTAATAGAAATTATAAAAAACGAAGGATCAAATTGGAAAATTTATTACAAAAATAGAGTAAATTTTTTAAGAAAATTCTAATCATCAAATAACAAAAAATTTCAAAAAAATTAGAAAAGTAGCAAAAATTTTCAACTAATTGTATTAATAATTTATATTTTGCGGAAAATATCAAGCGGTTTACTTTCAAAATTGATTTGAACTTAGGTATACTATTTAGTAGTAAATTTGATCTTAATAGGGATAAGAAGAAAAAAAGCACAGATTATATTTTGATACACGGATTATAGTCTTTTGGGCAAGCTTTATTTTGATCGCGGTAATGGAATTTTTCAATTGTTTGAATTCCATAAATCCGTTTAAATTATCAATGTGTATGAGAGAATTGAGACTTTGATGGTTTGTTTTAATTCTTTGAAAGATTATTTTGGAAAGCTGAATGAAAATTTTGATCTTTTTTTTTTTTTACAATTCACAGTTTGAGAAAATATATTCATTAAAAAAACAAAGGTAGGATTCTTTATTGATTTTGGTGTGAAAAAAATACAATAATCAAATTAGGTGAAAAAAATATAACAGACAAAAAAAGTCAACCCGGTTTGTAATTGAAAGGTTGAAAACCAAAACAATATCAATTAATAAAAGAAAAAATAAATCATTAAAAGAGAAAATGAAGGACAAAGTACAACAACGGTTTTTTTGATACTATCTTTTGATAAATGGTTTTTTGTTGATCATTCCTGATGAAAAGATTGTTGAAAAAAGTTAGTATTTTTGAGATCTCTAATCAGAACGACTTTTACTGTTTTCTAAAAGGAGTACAAATTGTATTTGTTAATTTGGTTGATAAGAATGTGATTAATTAAATTTTGGTTTTAATTTATTTCTTCTTTTAATTGATGTTATCTTTACATTTTCAGTTAAGGTTTCAAATTAAAAATTGTGTTGAACTGTTTTTTCCCTGTTTCTTTTTTTCCAGAAAGACAAGACCAAATTAATATCAACAAATTTCTGGGGAAAACAGAAATATAAAGAGAAAAACTGTCTCAACTAGGCTCGACAATGACAATATTTTCACAATAAAAACTTATTCATATTTTTAGTAAAAATATCCGTTATAAGAAGAGAAATAAAATCGGTTATCACAACAGATTTTCCACAAGAGCAAATAATTCCAAATTCTATAAAACCAATTCTTAAAAATTTTCAATTTTCTCAAAAGATAATAAGAAATTAAGTCAATTGTTCATAAAAACCTCTTTTAGACTAATGAACAATTCAACCTCTGATTTATTATTGAAAAATCTCAAATGGAATATTTATTTTTTTTAAATATTCTTTTAAATTATGTCAATTGATCTGAAGGTAAAACTATCCTTTTCCCAATTTTATAAGACTACGAATCGCAATTCATCTTTTAATTACTTTTATTATTTTACCACACAAAAAATAGAATAAAAATCAAAATCTTGAAACTGAAGAAGTACAAGATAATGAAAAGGAAAGTTTTTCACAAGATCAAAAAAAAGGTAGTTTTTTTATTTTCTTTTGCTTTCTAACAAGTTTACTTATTTGGCAGCCAACCCATTTTTTTTTTTTTTCTTTAAGAATCTTCTTTTATTTTTCCTAATAAAAAAAAAACAAACAAATTAACTTGATCAACAACAAACATTTTTTCTTCTTTAAACTTAACATAAAAAGATATGGAAGAAATAAAAGAACAAAATGAAGAAGAATCTGAAGAAATTGAAAAGAAAGACAAGGAAGGTAAAAATAAAACAAGCAAGAAAAAAGGTAATTTTTTTGGTTTATTTATGGAACAAATTCAGAAAAAATTTTTTTGAAAAAAGAATTAACGAATATATTTAAATTTTTCCCAAAATTATAATTGTTGACAAACAATTCTCCTTAAATATGATCTTTTTAAAGGTAAACAATCGTCTTCATCAGAAAACGAATCCTCATCAGAAGAAGAAGAAGAAGAAGAAGAAGACAGTGAAGATGACGATGACGATGAAGATGACGATGATCCAAAAAATTATTGTTGTGGTAAAAATTTGCCCGACGAAGTGTGGGTTGAATGTGAAAACTCCAAATGTAAAAAAAAATGGTTTCACCTTGGTTGTGTTGGGTTAGACAAAGTCCCCGAAGAGAAATGGTATTGTGAGGATTGTCAATCTCAAGAAACAAGTGACGAAGAAGAATCATCTGAAGAAGAATCATCTGAAGAAGAATCTGAAGAAAGCTCTGAAGAAGAGTCATCAGATGAGAGTTCCGAAGAAGAAAGTTCTGGTGCTGAAGAATTTGTTCCATATTGCCCAAGTAGAATGAAAAAAGAAGGTAAACTTTTTTTAATTTCATTTTTTCACAAAGGAAAAAAAAAAATAATAAGTATCACTCAAAATACAAAAACAAAAACAAAAACACAACTTCCTTGATTTCTTCTTATTATTTTTAAAAATTATTTGCGCAAAGTAATTCCTGATAAGGCATCAAGAAACTCAAAAAGATTAAAAAAAAAAAAGAAATTTGATTTTAAAGAAAGCTCCACAACCCAATCATCCGAAGAAGAGATAGAGTCTGAAGAGTCTCTTTCAAATTCTTCATCTTCCGAAAACGAAGGTACTCTTAATTCTAAGAATATTGAAAAAATATTATTAAAAAGAGATCCTGGCGAAAAAATTATTAATGAAAAATATGATCCTCAAACAAACAAGTCACCAAGAAAAAGAAAAAATAGATTTAGTTTGGGGAATTTACAAGTCAAAAAATTGGATTTTATGGGAAATGAGAAAGAAATTACGAAAGAAGAAACAAACATAAAAGAAAAAGAAAAACAAAAAGATATGGAAGTAATCGAAAATAATGAAGAAAAAGAAAAAGAAAAAGAAAAAGAAAAAAAAGTCACGAACGAAAACTCAAAAACAAAAGAAGGCGAAGTTACTGAAAAAATGAACCATTTAACACTTAATAAAGAAAAAGAAGAAGAAGAAAAAAAAAAAGAAAAAGGCAAAAAAAATAAAAAAACTGACAAAAAAAATCAAGATTCTTCTTTTGAATCTTTATCTGGATCTGAGGACAACACCAAAGAGGGCAATCAAGAATCTGAAGAAGAATCTGAAGAAGAGGAGGAGGAAAGCGAGGAGGAGGAAAGCGAGGAGGAGGAAAGCGAGGAGGAGGAAAGCCAAGAGGAGGAAGGCCCCATTGCGGATTCTGAGTCTTCTGATGAAGACGAGCCACAATATTTAGTGAAATTCAAGGGCGAATCGTATTTGCATTTGAAATGGGTACCCGAGTCTTTTATTTTAGAGCAAACCAGTGGCAAGCAAAGGCTGAATAGATTTAATAACAAAGTGTGGCCCGAGATGACCGAGGAAAATAAAAAGATCCCATTTGATCCCAATTTTGTTGAGGTGGAAAGGATCATCGATTGGGATGATCCAGAATGCCAGAATGTCGCTGACGATGGCGACGAACTTTCAGAAAAGGAATCGGAGACCGAAGAGCAAAAATCTGAAAGGATCAATAACAGGAAAAACAGAAGAAGTTATTATGTCAAATGGAAAGGTCTGCCATACACTGAATCGACATGGGAACTTGAAAAGGACATTGACGATGACGAAAAAATAATGGATTTTATGAAAAGGGAGAATTCTTACCAAATCCGATTAGATGCGCAAAAGATGTGGCAAAAGATCAACGACGGCGAGTATCAAATGTGGCAGCAATACGACCAAAGCCCCATTTACAAAAACGACCACACATTGAGAGACTACCAAGTCGACGGGCTCAATTGGCTCACATTCAATTGGCACCAGGGGAGGAATTCGATTCTGGCCGATCAGATGGGGCTCGGCAAGTCGATCCAAACAATTGCCTTTTTCGAATACCTCCGGGACGAGCAATTGATCTGGGGCCCCTTTTTGTTGGTTGTGCCCCTGTCGACGCTATACAATTGGGAAAGGGAATTTTCAAATTGGAGTGATTTGAATTGTGTCGTCTATCATGGCAGGCCAGAAGAATTAAAAAAGATCAAGGAATATGAATGGTTCTATGACGAGCAAACTGTGCCCACTAGGAACACCCCGAGGTCAAGCGTTTGGTATAACTTTTTCAAATTTGATGTTGTTGTCACCACCTATGAAACCGTCCTCAAGGACAAGAAAACCTTTCGGAGAATTGAGTGGGCATCGATCGTCTATGACGAAGCACACAAATTGAAAAACCACAATTCCAAAATATATAAGGAATTGTATGACCTTGATGCCACCTCGATGGTGCTATTGACCGGTACCCCATTGCAGAATTCCCTCGACGAATTGTGGTCCATGCTACATTTTCTTGATCAAAAGGAATTCAAGAGCCAGAACGCATTTTTGAAAGAATTTGGTGACATGCAAGACTCCACCCAGGTGGAGAAGTTGCACAAGATCTTGAAGCCCTATTTGCTACGAAGATTAAAAGAGGACGTCGAAAAGTCAATTATTCCCAAGGAAGAAACAATCGTGGAAGTGGAATTGACAAGATTCCAAAAGCAATGGTATCGTGCCATTTTGCAGGGGAATTTGGACTTTCTGTCTTCGGACTCAAAAAAAATCAAAGTGCCAAGATTGGTCAATGTGGTTATGCAACTAAGAAAGGTGTGCAATCACCCATACTCGATCCAGGGCGCCGAGGATTATGCCATTCAGAATATTGATGAGGACGATGAAGAGGAAATCATGCGCACCCTGGTAATGAGCTCGGGCAAATTTGTCTTGCTAGACAAGCTGCTGCCGAAACTGCAAAAGCAGGGATCAAAGGTGTTAATCTTTTCTCAAATGGTCACGCTGCTGGACATCATTGAAGATTACATCACCTGGAAGGAATATAAATTTGAAAGGCTCGACGGCTCAATCCGCGGTAACGTCCGGCAGCAGGCAATCGATCGGTTTAACAACCCCAAGTTTGAAAGATTCATCTTTTTGCTGTGTACCAGAGCCGGCGGTGTCGGTATTAACTTGACCTCTGCAAACACTGTCATCATTTTTGATTCCGATTGGAACCCGCAAAACGATATCCAAGCAATGGACCGTTGCCATAGGATCGGCCAAACGAAAAAAGTCAATGTATACAGACTGATTACGAGAAACACTTACGAAAGAGAGATGTTTGATCGCGCATCAAAAAAATTAGGCTTGGATCAAGCCGTGCTAACGAATATCACAGGATCAAAAACAAATTTAAGCTCTGGTTCCAATGCAGATTTGGAAGACATGTTACATAATTTTATTGGTGGCAAGCAAAAAGAAAAAAAATTAAATGCCAAGGAAATTAATGAATTGCTCAAATATGGCGCATACAATTTATTTCAAGATAACGACGAAGATAAGAAATTCTGTGAAGAAGATATAGATCAAATTCTTGATAACAGAACCAAAAAAATTACCTATGATCCATTAAATAAAAATAACACCACAGAGAATGATAATAAAATCTCATCATTTTCTCGAGCGACTTTTGTGTCTGAGGGTGCAGATACTTCCTTGGATATCAACGATCCAAATTTTTGGGAAAAATTAATGCCTGAGAAATTTAATGCAAAAAACAAAAAAAAACTAGCAGAAAAAAGAAGACTTCAAAAAATGGGGAACAGGATCACGAGAAACGCTTCAAAAAAATATGGGAAAAATTCCTATTTTATTAAAAAAAATAATTATCAAACAACCCAATTTAAAAAATTAAAAGAATATGATCCAGACTGTTGGTATAAATCTGAAACCAAAAGATTAATTGGCAAGGGTTTATTCGCCTTTGGGTTTTCTGATCGATGGGGCGCCATTGAAAGAAGATCTCAAATTAAAAGATTCACCTCGGATGAAATTCGAAATTTTTCAATTTTATTATTGAAATTATTACTGATGACAACACCTTCTGATGATTTGACTGAAAGATATCCCTTATTGCTTTATCATTTATATAAAGCAACAACGGAGCAATTGGAAGAAGAGGATAGCAAGTATATCGCGAATTTGGTCATCCCAACTAAAAGCAAATTTGAAAGTACATACCAAAAAGAAAAAGAACAAGTCCTATTAAAATTGAAGGAAAACAAATTACAAAAAAAAGAAATAAATAAAATCAAAAAATCACTCAAGGAAGAGGAACGAGAAAAAAATAAGGAATTGAAAATGAAATTGAGAAGGGAAAAAGACTTAGTCAAGAAAAATAAAAAATCAATCGAGCTACAATACTTTTTACAAGCTGAAGAAGAAAGGAAAAAATTGGAGAGCAAGGATCAAGATCAAAACGAAGACCAAGAAGAAACCGACAAAAGGGAACAAATCAAAGAACAAGAATCAAATAGAATCAAAGAAAAAAAAGAATTAATAAAAAATATTCTCAACAATAAAATTTTTTCTATTGACAACAAATTAAAAATTAAATTCCATATTAATGAAAATAAAATTAAAAACGTCAAAAATATGATGCTCTTGAACATTAATCAAGACGAATTTAATACAATTGCCAAATTTATTAGCTTTGAATGCACCCGCGATTATAAAAAGATTCTTAAAAACCCCTCTTTATTGGACTACCCTTTGCTTAGCCAATTGGATAAAAATAAAGAAAATTGGTTAATGATCTTAGAATCATTGGCTACCTTGGAAAGAGTTTTTAAAATTTTCTTTGTCAAATCGAAATTAAAAAGCTATGATGATTCCGATGATGAAGACAATTTGGATTCTGATGATGATGGTGACGATGACGATGACGATGAAGAAAAGAAAGATAAAAAGAAAAAGGGGAACAAAAAAAAAAAGAAAAAGAAAAAACCAACTTTAATTAATATACATGACCATCATACAGATTTAATTGAAACTGATATAATTAATAATATTAACACATTAATGATACCAGTGGTAAGCTTAAAAACTTTGCCCTCAAAAAAATGGAATGAAGATAATGATCGAATGTTGCTTTATGGCATTTTTAAACACGGCTGGGAAGAATTCAATTTGATTAAAAGTGATCCTACTTTAGGCTTTAATGAATTTTTACCCAAAAAAGAAATTCTTGAAACAATTAGCACCTTAAAAAACGAATTTGAGGAGAACAACAAAAAAAAGAAAAAAAGTCAAAAGAAAAAATTAAAATCAAAATTAGATAAAGAAATAGAAGAATTAGAAAATAAAATTTGGCCAAGAGTATCAAAATTAAAATTAAGAATTAATTCATTAATTAACGCATATAGACAGTCAAATTTCTTGTTAGATGATGACATTTCAGATAAAAATGTTAAGAAAAGAAAGATCTTTTTCAACTCGAATTCAACGCAGAATGGAATTCATGCACAAGAAAATAAAACAAAATGGACGAAAAAATTAAGTTCTTCTTTCTATAGGGCATTATTAAGATACGGCTGCCCATTGACAGACAACGGCGAAACGGACTATAAACGCATCCATTCTTTAGTTGGCGATACAAATAGAAAGGTTTCGCACATTAAGACCTTATATCATCAGTATTACAACGAGTGTAAAAGATTGGCGAGAGGATTAGAAAGAAGCAAAAAATCAAAAAATGAAAGTTCCGATCACGAGGAGGACGAAAGCCAAAAAGATAAAAAAATTAAAGCCGTGCCCGGATTAACAATTGCACCAAATTCTGCCAAAAGGGTCTTCGAAAGAATTGAGATGATGGAATACATTGAGACAGTTATTTTTAATTCAGATAATATGAACTCGATTTTTAAAAAAATTAGAACACAAAAAAATTTACCTGATCGATGGAAAAATCAAACCCATGATATCGATTTATTAGTCGGCTGCCAAAAGCATGGGTTCGAAATGGAAGAGATTGTAAATGATCAGGAACTGTCACTTTATAAATTAAAAAAGAGAATATTATCAAAAATTCAAAAAAGGAAGGAAAAAAAGAAGAATAAGCAAGATGACGAAGCAAATTCCGACGATGAAGAAGACAACGATGGCGAAGAAAAGGACGAAGATTCTAATGAAGACGATGAAGATTCCGACAATGACAAAGCTAATGAAAAGGAAAAGGAGAAAGAGGAAAAGAAAAAGAAAACTAATAAAATTCCAGGATTTCCATCAAATATACAACTTTATAATAGAGTTAAGTTTTTAATAACGAATTTTGAACAAATTCAAAAAAAAAATTTGGAAAAAATGGAAAAAAAAAAAAATAAAAAAAGTAAAAAAAATACAAAAAATTCGAAAAATACCAAAAAGCAAAAAAATAAAAAGAGTAAAAGTACAAATAAAAAAAAGAGTAAAAGTACAAATAAAAAAAAGAAAAAGAAAAAATAAAGTTAAAGTAGAAAAAAAAAAAAAGGATAGAAATGAAATGAATATTAGAATAACAATTATGGCAAAAATATAAAACTGATTCTATACAATACTTTTTAGATTTTTTTTGAAAAACAATAAAGTTTATTTTTTTCTGTTTTTTTTTATTTTAAAACCAATATTTTTTTTTGATAAAATTACTTTTAAAATCTTTTTTTTTTTTTTAAATTACAATAAGAGATTGTTTTTCCCATTTCATAAATATCAACCACATTATTATTATGACAAATATTAGTTAAATACTTCTTTAAAAATTTGACCTTAGAATACATTTTCCTAATTTTAATCTAAATTTACAATTATAAAAAAATTTTAAGGGAAAGGTATTTTTTTTTTTTTTGAGAATATTTTTTTTGTTTACAAGTCCCTTTAATTACAATCGGTTCCAATTTTAACACACAAACTTTCAACCAAATTTAAGGCATAAAATAATCTAAAATTAAGGACACATTTTTTGGATTTTTTTTTAATACAAATTATTTTACTAAAAATAAAATTTTGTGTTTTAATTTGAGAATTTTTTGGTATCTTATTTTAAATTTAAAGTCTATCCCTCAGAAGGGGAACTAACTACAAATAATAATGCCTTTTAGCTTTCGACGGTATAATTGTTTTTTTTTTCCTGAATGATATTAGATGAGTTGGGACGAGTGTTTGAGAGGTATTTAGGAGCTGTATTTTCAAGATCAGCTTTTAGTATTGTTTTTACTATAGCCAAATCTTTGGGGAACCAAATAAAAGAAATGTCTTGAAAAATCAAAAGAAAATTTAAAAAACTGAAGTTTAATATCTCTTTTGTTTATTGTGATTATTTTCTATGATACAAAAAAGTAAATTGAATTTATTTTATTTGAAGGGATGTGAGTCTTATCTGATTAGCGATAAATAAAGTATACTGTAATTGGAAGTGAAAAATATCAGGCGAAATGGTCAAAATGACTCTTACAAATCTTATACTAATATTTATAACCAATTAAATTACTTGGAATATTTACAAAGTATTAATGATAAAAATTTTCATTTTTGAAATTTTTTTTTCAATAAATCGTATAAATTGAAATATAGATACATCGGTAATATTATTCTAAACCACATTAAAAAATTCGTACTTATTCGAAGTAAACAATTAGAAAAAAAATTCTCTATTTTGTATTCTTCTAACAAAACTTACAATTAAATCAAGATGATGTCCTAATAAAAAAAATAATTTTTAAAAAATCAGACAACATATTTATAACGATAATCTTGTTTATATTATGATTTTTGAATGAAAAAAAGCATACTAATTTTAATATATCGTTAAAAATATTTATTATTTAAAAATATTTTATAATTTAAAAGAAATTATTTAATTGTAAAAAATCTTTATAAATCTTGTTACAATGGTTATACAATTAATAACCATAATAGAAAACTTTTGTAAATTTTAAAATTATCATTGTAAAAATTTTTTTAAATAATTGAATTCAAAATATTTCAATTTTATTTTTTTTAAAGTATTTTTCTTTATCAAATTGTTTTTCAATATATTTAATTTATCTCACATTGTATAACATGTTTTATATGTATTAACATTGAAATATCATGTTTAAAAAAATTTATACCACCTTTTACAATGGAAAAATTCTTTTTAAAATTGGTTCATTGTTTTATAACATGTTACAAATTAGGTTATTAATATTTCATTCTGTTTGTTTCAAAGTTTATAACACTTCCAACATTATAGACATATCTACATCACTCTTATAATCTGTTTTTTTTATTTTTTTTTATTTTTTTATGGTATATCACAATATATTAACACTTTTATATTAAATCAATTTTATCAAAATAAAATATAAATATATATATATATATATATAACAAACAAAATTCAAATCATGTTTGAACCAAAATGATGAATCAAGCATAATAAAATTTTGTTGAAATTTCACCAATAATTATTGATAGATTAAAACTATAAGATATCATCTAATATTTTAAAAACATTTTTATTTAACTTCACTGAACACTAACCTTCTACTAACCATCAAAAAAAAAAAATTCCCAATTTAACTAAATAGAAAAAGAAATAATAATAATAAAAAAACAAAATAGATAAAAAAAGGATAATAATAGTTTGTAAATTAAAAATTATTTCAATATTGAAACAAAATGAAATATTTTTATTCTTTTATTAAATGAAGAAGTGTAAATTACACTCGAAATGTCATTTTACAGAAATTTACTCAAAGGTAATTCAAGTGTAAAATCATAGATTTCATGTTTTTTCAAGGTAAAAAGACAAACCCAATTTTTTTATGTTTAAAAAGTTGAAGTAAAAAACGGAAAAGAAAAAAGGGAAAAGGAAAAAAAAAAAAGAAAAGAAATTCAAAAAGGGTTGATAAGAATTATTTGGTAAAAAATCAAAAAAAAAAACAATGCTATCTGTTATTAAGGATTACTAAAATCGGAGTTGCAACACTTTTGGTCAATTTAATAATTTGAAATTTATTGTGAATTTTCTCTTGTAAATCGTTATTTAATTGTTGTAATTTCTAATTTTTTTACTTTTTTTTGATCTTATTTGCTTTAAAACTTTAAAACTTTGGTTCTTTTTCTTTTTTATTTTTAGATTACAAATACTTTAATGTTTCAGTGTAGCAGTATTAAAAAGTAATCACTTAATAATTTCCCGTTGTAACTCTACTTCTCAACATAAAAAAAAAATCAAACAGGGGAAATAGAAAAAAATAATATTGTGATTCTTTCAATTGTGTTAATTTTGCTCCAATTTTGGGAATTTTTTTTTATTATCTAATAATTTATATTTCGAAGGGTCTATTTATTTACCGTGAATGTACTCCTGACTCAGGGGGGGTGACCTGAGACCAAAAAGTGAATTGTGTAATAACCCTTCTTTTGGTTGACAAAATTCATATAACAAAAAAAAAATTCATTGATTCTCTTTTACAAAATATTCAACAAAGAAAAATAAGTTAGAAAGAATTCTTAATTTCAAAAAATCAAAATTTATAAAAAAAATTCATCTTTTCCCTTTTTCTATTTCGAAATGGTTAAATTTCTATAATTTAAAACAAATTGCTTCCTTGAAGTTTGAAATCAATTTAATTCGATTTAATCTGATTTGTGGTTATTTTCTAACCCTCTAAATTTGGCTACGTAAGGATTTTGCAATATTCTTAAGATAAAAATAACTCATTTGAAAAATGAAAAAAAAAGAAAAAAAAACCACCGAGATCACAAAAAGCGCTAAAGAGCGACACTTCAAAACTGACATAATTGTTTATAAAATTGTAATTCACAATGATTCTAATTGGAAATTGAGTGTCGCTCTTTGGCGATTTTTTCTAAAAATGTCCTCATCTTTAGTTGTTAATTTTTGGAGACCCATCATGTATCATAGGTTGGTTGGTTTTTGATTGGATTTCGGTACTCATAAAAATTACTAAAAAGTTTTTTCCATTTCAAAAAAAAAAAATTACTGTAATGACTTGAACCTTAATAAAAAACTATTTTTTGAAGATTTTAAATTTCAAGATTAACTTTTTAATCATCAGTTATAAAAAATCAAGATTGGAAGCTGTACAAGTTTTTTATTTACAAAGCTCAGCATTTAATTCAATATGTATACATTAATCTGTTCTTTAATAATATTTTTTTATAAAAGATCGAATTATTTAGTAGCCAGATTTCTTTTAGAGATCAATGTAAGATATTTTCAATTTTTGAAGTCTTTTGATTGATTATTAAACTTTTAAATATTACTCAAAATGTTAATTTTTTAATCAAAATTGTTGGTTTTTTTACGAATTTAAGTTAAATTTTAGAATAAACGAGAATATTTTTTAATACTATTTTACTAATTAAATTATTTGAAAATTTTGAACCATGGATCACTACTATGATATGGAATCAATGTTAATTTAATTCAATTTTAGACTTTCTTTGAGTCAGACACTAATCAATTATAGTTGGCAATCCCTGAAATTTGAAAACAGATTATCTTACGTATTGAGTGTAGAGACTTATTAGTTTTGTTCTTATCTGATGGATCTTGTGTTTGGTATGGGATTGTAATAATGATTTATAATGTGTAGTTTTTGACAATTTATTTTTTTTTTTTATTTCTACAACCCGAATTGATGTGTTTAATAATAATAGTTTGAAAGATAAGTTATAAAGAAAATTTTTGCTTTTTGATTTCTCAAACAAAATTTTTATAAAAGTTTCGTTATATTTAGAACTTTCTAAAATTAGGGTTTTTTTTAGGATTATTGAGTAAATATAAAATGAAAATTTCCCTTGACAACCCAAAATTATATTTTTTCTCTTAATTACCTTCCTCCTTTTTAGTCTTATACTCATAAATTAGGATTTCAAAAAACAAAAAATTGCATTTTTGAATTACAATTAAAAATAATACCAATCAAAAGATCAAACAGTTAAAAACCAAAATAATACTTCACTTACACCAGAATACAGTCTAGTCTTGTTTGAAATTTGAGGGATTGTCAACCTTAAAAAAATAATCAAAGATTAATAGAAATTTGACACAAAATCTTTTCTAACACTCTAGACAAACATTCCTCAAGACCGAGACAGTAAAAAAGAATCATGAAAAAATGAAACATAATTTTTAATGTTACTCCAAGGCATTGTACATTTTGACCGTTTGGACTAAATCAAAATCAATTGGAATAATTGTTAGTCTGGTTTCAAAAATGAAAAAAGAATCATTTTTTTGTTTATTTTGTTTCTCTCAAATAATTTTTTTATTCAAATGACTGATCGTTTATGTGAAGAACTTCTCAAAATCTTTTCACCTTATTTCGATATCGCAGATTCAGGCTTTACGAAAATCTTTGAAGCACAAGAAACCTTAAGTAAAGAGCTTGACTCGCTGCAAAAGCCATTAGTAACAATTTTGAAAAGATCGCAGAAAAAGAATGTTGTTTTTTCGGATTACACAAACAAACTGCGACAAGCGAAATGGAAAATTAAGCAAGTGAAAAGAATCTTACTTGAAATAGATGGAAGGTTAAATGGTATTTTTAAGATGATTCATCGTGAAGAACCTAACAATGAAAATTGGAGGAAACGATTAAATACAGGAAAACAACCAGTCGAAAACGAAAAAGAAGAAAAACAAGAAAAAAAAAATGAAGAAAACAAAGAAAAAGAAGAAAAAGAAGGAAACGAAAAAAAACAAGAAAAAGAAGAAAAAAAGGAAAAAGAAGAAAAACAAGAAAAACAAGAAACTGAAGGCAAAGAAGAAAACAAAGAAAAAGAAGAAAAAGAACAAAAAGAACAAAAAGTCGAAAAAGAAAAAACTGAAAAAAAAGAAGAAAAATAAAAAAAAATTGAAAAATAACAAAAAAAATCTTAAACAAGCTTTGGTTAACATAAATTCAAGTTAAAAAAACTTTTTTGTTTTTTTTCTAATTAAGCACCAAAAAACACAACCTTTGTCTTTGAGTAACATTACCTTTCCCAAAAATACTTTTAAATTAACAGTCATATTTATTATTTTATTACATGTTTTCCTTTCATCAATAAATCTCAATAATTTTACCTTTTGTAACTCCAGAGTTTTTTTAATTCAAAACAAACTCACTAACTAGTCTTGTTTTTGTTTCAGTTAAGTTATTTTGGTGAGAGATCTCTTCCTAAAATAAAAATCAAATATTCTTTTTATCAACAATAATAGGCCAGTCAGGACACTTTACCGATTTTGAGTAACCAAAATTCTCTAATAACATACATTTTTTGGAATTTTTTTTTTGGACCAATTATTTGCTAAAAAGAAAAGTTAGCATAAATTTGAGATTTTATCTGAATATTAGAAACTGAATAATTAAAATCATTTTTTTAACTCAATAAATGAATGTTTTAATAAAAATGAGAGTGTGACATATCTTGTTCTCATATATTTGCATACTATTTAAAAAAATAGAATCACAATCATTAAAAAAATTGATCAAGAAAAAATAACTAAAAATCATTTTTTTCTTGAAATGATCTCAATTATTTGATGAAATTGATTCTTCTTGAAATGGTTTTATTTTTAATTCTGAATAGTAAAGAATGTAATTTGAAAAATTTTTGAAGAAACAAATTACTAGATATTTCAAAAGCAATTTTCAAAATGGATTTTAATTTTAATTTAAATTTAATTAATCCAATTTTAATTTGGTGAATGAAAATAACACATTTTTTTAAATATTCCTCTTCAGAAATAAACAGGATTATATTGATATATTTGTTTGATTTTAAAAAAATCTATTTTGGTTCAAATTGTAAAAAACCAAAATAATTCTTTGTTAACCAATCTATCATAACAACAGGTTCATACAAATTAAAATATTTATTTGATAATGGATCCACTTACTTATTTTGTTTTTCAAAAGTACCAAAAAAAAAAAAAAAATAGGATTAAAAAAACCTTGAAATTAATTTTTCTTTTAACTTAATACCTTTATTTTTTTTCCGTTATATGCCCCTTCGACCCAAAAAACACTAAAAATGGAAAATTGATCAAATGTCTTCCTTTAATACAATTAAAAAAACTAAATGAAAAAATTAAAATAAATAATGTTTCAATTTAACTTTTTCTTGAAAACATTTTTTGCCAAAATAATTGATTCCACACTTGAAATTATGTATATTTTTAGATATACTATCTTGTTTTAACTCATTTACAAAAGCAAATTCTAAATTATGACTATTTTCTTTTCACAAAAGGGACTAATTTGGTCTTCAAATGTTATTTTTAGTTTTAAATGGTAAAATTAAAAAAAAAGTTAAACTAAAAAGATAAATTCTCTGGAAAACCATTCTAATTTAATATATTAACTTATTCTTTGATTTCAAACTTTTCTCAACCCCAATTTTTCAAAAAAAAAATAAAAAAGTGCACACTAATTTCAAAAAATATTTTCGATATTCAAAAGTTGAGAGTGTTTTTATTTTGTAAAAATTTATTCCAGTTGTTAATTGAATCAAGTTATAAACTTGATTTCGAAAAATATTAATCAGAAAAAAATAGTGCTTAATTTTATTAAAGACATATTATCAAAATAAAATTTTAAATTGTATTTTTTTGTTGTAACATATAAATAAACCCCAATTTAAAATTTACAACAAGATAAAATACGATTTGTGAAAAAAACAATCTTATTTAATCTATTTTCAAAGAAATGCGAAATTAGAACCATTCGGTAATTGGAATATTAACACTTTTTTATAAATTAAAAACTCTAAGGACAAAAAATAAATAATTATCAATACTAATAAATTAGTGGTGTGTTAAAAGTTTTGAAGAGAGCAAAACAAAAAAATAGATTAGTAAATTTGTTTAAATTCTATTAGCAATATTGATCGATTAAATGGTAGATACTACCAACTAATTTTATTTGAGTTCTTCAATTTGGAACAACTCAACTTTACCGAGTCACAATTGTTGGAAAAAATTTTGATCGAACAAAACAAGTTACATAATTCAAAAAATGAAACGAAAACAAAAATTAAAAGATGAAGAAATGATTTTCTTATTTTACAAAAATCAAAATTATTTCAAATTTGGATGAAATTGTATTATTGTTGTTATTTGGGCCATATTAACTATGTGAAAAATTATGAATTTTAGTTTAGTTATAGAATTACAAGCCTTTTTATTTTTTAAATTATATTTTTTGTGTTTATGGGTTTGTTCTTTTTAGGTGGGTTGAAGTGCAAAAAATGAAAAAATTATTTAATAGTCAGTTTCACTTTTAAGACTCAAACTTTAAACATAAATTAAGGCACAATAAAAATCGCAAATTTAGGCTAACTTTTCATTTTAGCAAAATAATTGGTCCAAAAAAAAATTCCAAAAAATGTATGTTATTAGAGAATTTTGGTGACTTAAAAATCTTTAGGAATTTGTGTCTTAAAAGTGGGACTAACTGTAATAATAGTTAAACTTTTTAACAATTATATATTAAACAAAATGTATATGTTCAGATTAGATATTAAGAAAATTGTATTTAAGAAAATGAAGTAATAAGAATCCAACTGAATGAATTCGAAAGAAACTGAAGTGGATTGAACATGTTATCCCATACAATATACCCACTTGGTACTACTACTGGGTTTTTGATGCCGAGTTGGCATCTTCTACAGAGATTCTGTATCAACAATATTTGGGCGAATTCAAGAAAAAATTTAAATAAAATGAACAAAAGTAAATTTCTAAAACAATTTCATATTCTTAAAAAAATGTGCTTTATTTCAAATATGTCCATTAAGTTCTTATTTACAATTTAAAAAAATAACCATTTTCCATGTGATCAATAGTTGAGCAAATATTTATAACTTTTTTAATTAACACAAATTATGATGATCCTCAAATTTTTTATCTAAGAAGTATAAAACCAAGAATCTATTCAACAAATGAGATACAAAAAAATCTTTTCAATTTATTTAACCTTTCTTGCTATTATTTTGATATCTTACCTCTCTTACATGTCCTTTAATCTTCAAGTATTTACTTCTAAAATAAATTTTTTTGTATTCATTTTTTTAAAAGACAATCTATCCTATTTTTCTAATCTTGTCTACAATATAGCCAGGATAAAAAATACTAGTTGAAAACAAGGTTTCATGGAACGTGAGTGAGTGTAATTTTGTTGAATAGTCTCTATTCAATAATAATGATAATAATATATATATATATTAATATATCCCTTAGAACCTGAAATATCCGAATTACCTTTGATATAAAATTTTTAAAATTGAGTTGTTATTCAAAGATTCCAAGATATAGAATTTATAAACAATTATCTTAAAAAGAAAATTTTATAATTAAAAATTGTCTAGTTAATAAATTTGGCAAATAACTTGAAAAAACAATTTTCAACCTTTGAAAAATTTAAATTGGTAATTGTGATTTTATTCTTTTTCCAATCAAATTTTGTCAAAATGATTTTCTTTTTTTTTTGAAAAATTTGTCTAGACATCAAAAAATTCTTATTTTTAATGATTAACACACATCCTACCATACTGGGCATTTTTTGGGGCCAATTGTACCCAAATATTGCCTAAAATACTTTATTAAATAATTTATTCATTTAAAGAGATATTTTAACAATATATGGAAAATTAATTTCATCTATTGATTATCAACCAACAACAATATGTATATTTGATTCAAAATAATTTTATAAGTAAAAAAAAAAATAAATTAATTTCGAGAAAAAAAATAGCAGTTTTTTTCCTTGTAAAATTGTGAAATTTTTTCAACAATTTTTTTTTTTCGAATTTAAATGATTTGGTCAACAGTTTGAGTCAGATTAATAATTGATTGTTTTTTTTATTTTTACTATTTTTTAATTTTTGACTTTTAAAAATCTAGACATATAATAAATATTACTATTAAATAAGAGATCATATGTCAAAATGCATTTTCCAATATCAGGATTGATTTCGATTGAAAAATTCAAATTTGACAAAGATTTTTTTCAAATTTTTACCCATAACAAAATTCAAATAAAAAAGTATTGGATTCGGAGATTATTGTATTATCTTTGAATAATATTTAATAGTTATTTTTTTTTTTTTATTTTTAAATTTAGAATATTTACTTTACCTATTAAAACGTTTTTTGTTTGTTTAATCCCAAGGTAATAAATGGAATTATTTTACAATTCTTTTTTTTTTTTTATTTGTTCAAGTATTAATTATATTGTTTATATAATGGTTTTCGAAAATTATTCATATCAAACTACTAATTTTAACCCAAATAAATGAATTTTGTTTTTCTCTCGATTAAATATTTATTAAAAATTTATCTAAAAAAATTGAAATTTCTCAGAAATATATTTTTTTATTTGATTATTTTTATCATAAAATTAACAAAGTTAATTGATTTTTATTATTGATAAATCAATGAACTTAATTTTTTATTACTATTATTGTAATAAAATTACTTATTTAACAAAAAGTAAATAAAATATAAAAATTTTTAAAGAAAAATTATTATAATGAATAATTACTTTTTTTCCAAAAACAAAAATAAATAAAATAATATAAATACTTTATCTTTGAACTATTTTGAGTTTTTATTATAATTCAAATCTGGATTAAAGAAAAATTAGAAAATAAATACAGTCAGTTCCACTTTTAAGGCACAAACTTTCAACTTAATTTAAGGTACAAAAAAATCTTAAATTAAGGCACAAAATTTGGAATTTTTTTTTTTACAATTTATTTTACTAGAATCTGAATTTTGTGCCTTAATTTGAGATTTTTATTGTGTCTTAAATTTCTTTGAAATTTTGTACCTGAAAAGTGAAACTGACTGTATATTAGTACATCAATATCATTTTAAATCTTTTATTACAAACTTGATGAAATTTGGAGAAACCAGGGGTGTTGAGGATCTATATATTGCCATTTTAAGTATTTTTTTGAAATATTTTATTATTAATTTTTCAATATTGCCTTAAGTTTTCTAATAATTAGTGTTTTCTTGAAGAATTCTCCACAAGAACAAATAATTTCATAATTTTGATTATTTGTATTATTGGGTTTCAGCGGATTTTTTCAAAGTGTAATTTTTTTGTATAGTTTCTTCTCTCGAATTTTTGTTTTTTTTTTTTTTCAAATTTTATTCTGATAAATTTATATATTTCACTGTTCCAAATGAAATGATTTATATTTTCATAATTTTGAGTACAATAAATACATTTTTTATAGTTTTATTTTTTTAAAAAATACTTTATATTAAGATTTATTGTTTAAAACATATGAGTATATATTTAATCCATTTGTAAAAGTTCTTAAAAAAAATAATTTGTTTTTGTTTTTGTAAAAACAATCCTTTCAACAAATTTTAAGAAAAATACAAAATTAGTTTTTCGGATTTCATTGATAATTTTCAACTTCAATTTTTAATTGTTTGTATTTCTTTTTTAAAAGTCTGGTTATAATAAATCAAAACAATATTGGTATATTAGTTTATTGTTAATTTCTTGAAAAAAAAAGTAAAAGCTTCAGATTTTGGAACCAGGATTAAATAACACTGAAGTGTATCTTTTTACAAGAGTAGATTTCATTTTTTCAAAAAGAACTTTGTCTTGTATGACCTTAAAACTTGGTGAATTGGAAACACTCAAAACAGGAACACTTGAAGAAATTAAACAGTTAATTACAACATCAAAAATACTTAAAAACAAGTATAACACGTGGCCACCTTTACATATCGTCTGCAAATATAATGCAACGATTTCAATACTAAACCTTTTCATTTCAAAAGACTGTAGCCTTACTGAGAAGAACAAAGATGGATGGACGCCCCTGCATCTTGTTTGCAAATATTGCAAGTCTTATCAATTTATTAAATTACTGGTCGAGAATGGATCTGATGTAAATGCAGAAACAAACACCCAATGGACAGCTTTACATTTTGTGTGTAGGTACATCCAAATAAACACTTATGAAATTGTCAAGTATCTTATTGGGTGTGGCGCAAATGTTACAGATACCAATATAGAGGGTTATACACCTCTTCATTTTATATGCCAAATCAATCCAAAGAGAAAAATCATCACTGCGTTAATTAAGGCAGGGGCAAATTGTAATGCTCAAAACAACGCGTCACTTTCTCCGTTTCATTTGCTATGCGCCAATTTTGCAAAGGTGAAATATGTGAAACTACTCTTGCAAAATGGCGCTAATCCAAATTTAATCAATAGAAATAACTCAACACCATTCCATTTCCTTGCAATTAACAAAAAAATTGAAATAGGGGTTGTTCGTTTGTTGTTTGGTAAAGGTGCAGATCCTGAAATTAAAAATGTAAAAATTACACTTTTTTGAAATTATCTTTTTTTCAGTTCTGTTCTTTTCTGTTCTGTTTTCTTTTTTTACAAACCCTTGTTGTTGATGTGTTCAACCAAAAACCAACATAACTTACAAAAAAGATACTTTTTTTTTTTTTTGATTCCAGATTTAAACAAACACAAAGCACTCTTTCACAAATTGGAAATTTTAAAACACAATCAATTATTGTGTTGTGATCATTTTTAAACTTAGAGAGTTACCTGAACACAAGTCACCAAAGATTTCACACTACTGTTAATTGCAAAATAAAAAGATCAAAATTTTCATTCAGCTTCCAAAAAAAATACACACCTCTCAATAATTAATATCAAACATCAAAAGTCTCAATTCTAAAAAAATAAATTAATAATTTAAGCTGGTTTTAAGAAATAAAAATTTGAAAAGTTGCTTTGATTTTAGAAACATTTCTGATTTATAATCTTTTTGTGGAACTGAATGAAAATTTTTCTCCATTTATTTTACGACAAATAATAATCAGCAAAGCAAAAAGTAAAATTAAAATTGTTTAAAACTGGAAAAGTAGTTCTTCAAAAGTGTTACAAAAAAGTATTTAAAAGTCTATATAAAATACAGACACAAAACCTAAGGTTTTCAATCCCTGAAATTTGAAAAAAGATTCAGTTGTGTAGGGTGTAGTAACTTGTTAATTTGGTTCTTAGCGGATTAGTTTTGTATTTGGTATCAGTTTTTAAGAGTGGATCAAAATGGTAATTTTTTACAATTTATTTTTTTTTTTTCCAAAATCTGAATTGAAGAGTATAAGGCTAATATATCAGAAGATAAGTCAAAAAAAATGTGGTTTGTGGATTTTTGATTGAAATTTTAAATTAGGTTTGGTTTTATTTGGATCTTTTATAAACAGAATTTTTATATTTCATATAGTTAATTGAATAAAAACTAAACCAAAATTTTCCATTTTGAACCACTATTAAAACCCAAAAATCAAAATTTATTACCAAGCACCTAAAAATCAATTAATCTTACTCTCTTCAATTCGGATTTCAGAAATAAAAAAAATAAATTGTCAAAAATTGCTATTTTGAACCACTCTTAAAATCCATACCTAGTACAAGATCGATCAGCTAAGAACCAAATTAACAAGCCATTACACCCTACACAAGATAATCTTCTTTCAAATTTCAGGGATTGTAAACCTTAAATAGACCATTTTATGAACTTTTTTTGATCACACTTTTTTAAAACGACTGTACTCAATATGCTTTTAATTTTTGTGAAAGCGAAGTTCAAAAATGAGATAAATGTAGGCTATTTTCTAATGAAAAATTTTAGAAGTAAAGATATTAGTTTAAGGGGGTAGGTATATTTTATCATTAACCATTTTCACAAGAAGGCGGCCAATTGCAAATCGTTCATTTCCTTTCAAAAATGTCCATCAACTACACACCCCGTAATCTAATAGCATTGTTCCTCATAATAATACAATTATCTCTTTTTAAAAGCATTTTTTTAACTATCAATTTTTTTTTAATTTTAAAAAAGACCAACTCGAAAAAGCAAATAAAAGATCTCAATTTAGATTGTTATTGTATAAAATTCCAATGAAGGAATTTAAGAAACCAAACTAAAGAGATACATCTTCAACTTCATAAAGACGTTTAAATTCAAAAAAAAAAAACATTGCAACAAATACAATTTACTCCATTAAATGAAAGGTAATATACACAAAATACTACATTTTTTGTTTCAATGTTAAATGATTTTTTATCATATTTAAACCAATTTTTTATGAAAAATTTCCGGGTCTTACTCAATTTTATTTTTTTTTTTTTTTCATTTTGAAATATTCCTCAAGATGTTCAAACTAAAAAAATGAAATTCTCCATTTTTAAAATGATAAAATTGTACTTTTCACTCGACTTTATTCTTTACTTTATAACCATTTTTTTTTTGCTTGAAAAACAACAATTTGTGTTAAAACGCACATTAAATGATTATTTTCAATGGGAATATGACAGGTTCAAAATTGGTACCTTCTCGCGAAAATCCTTATTTGTAAAAATTGTAATTGTGAGAACATTCCTGAAAAAAAGATATCAAGAGTGGCACGGGATATTGAAATTTTTAAATTAAAACCTCATTAACTTGTTTGTAAAAAGGACGAAAGTGAATAAGAGTTGAATCTTTAAATTTTGAATTTTTTGAAACATTTTTTTTTGATTATTGGTATTTGAAATTTGGATGAGATCAAATTTCTGAAGATTATCATTTTTTCTCAATTCTGAAATATTCCTTTCATTTAGGGTTTCGTAGTTCAGCCAATATATCGCATAAAAATAAAAATAAAAAAAAAAGAAAAGTAAATAAATTAAGAACCAATGGCAATCTATTTATTTGCAAATATGTTAACTAACCAAAAGAAGATAAAGTGGAGGTTGTTTCCCATTTATTATTCAAATGCCAATAAATTTTTGGTTTTACTGATTATTGAATTCTAAATGGGGAAAAATATTCACTTCCTTTTCCATATTTTTTTTTCTAAAGAGAGTTTTCAAAATTCGAATTGATTTAAAAACTCTATTTTAAAAAGAGAATTGCAAAGAAAGTAAAATTTTTTCCAATTTGTAATTCAAATGCCAGTATTAAATTGTGTTTTGAATGAAGAAATGTATTTAGAGGAACTCGTATAATTAAATCATCGGATAAATCAAAGAAAAAATAGACCCGGAAAGGTGTGTATGTGAAACAAATCTTTTCTTAACTAAAACAAACAAAAAAGATCACCTTTCCAAATAAATTTGTTGAAATCATGAGTGAAAAAAACTTTTCCATCAAAGTTTATTTTAGTGGATTTTTCTCTTTATTCTTGGGCTTGTATCAGAGTGTAAACAAGAGATTACCTTGAAATTCTCACCCCATTCCTATTTATTATTATTATTTGCAAAACATGTTTTTGTAAATTTGTTTTCAAAATTCTATTTTAAAATTATTTTTATCAAAATAAGTCAAAATAAAGAATATTTCTTGAAATAACAAAATGAGAATGAAGTGAGATTTTTTCTGTATTTATTATTCAAATGACAGTGAAGAAAAAGAAAATTCATACAAAAATTTGAAAATAAAATTCATCATTATTTTGGTTTTTTCAAGTTAGATCGAAAATAAACAATTAAAAAATCAAACAAATAAATCCAATAAATATATATTCCTCAAAAAGAATCTAAAAAAAAATATTTTCTTTAGCCAAATCTAAAATTGAGCCAAATCAGAATTAGATGAATCAAATGAAAAGAGGAATTAAAATTTATTTTGGAAATTCTTTAGAAACTTGAAGTAATTTGTTTCACAAATATTTTTCAAAAACTTTTCCAATATAGAATTAAAAATAAAACTCAGTAGTCGAGGAGAAGTAATTGCCAAATGTTACCGATAAGATCAAGAAATAAATGATTTTTTATTTATTTTTTCATTATTTTTATTTCCATTTTTTTTTTTTTTTTTTGTGATTTAAATATATTACAGTAAGGGTATCCCACCCCCTTTTTATTTAAACATTCATTTATTTAGTTAAAAGAAATGATTTTAATGATTCAATTTTGGATTAGCTGGTGGTACTCAAAAGTTGACAAAATGTGTCTACTCGTGTAAAAACAAAAATTGTATCACAGATGATTGAATGATTTTTTTTTTTTTTTTTTTGGGGGGGTAATTTCAATTTACTCTAAAGGTGAGAATTAAAAAAATAACAAAATTAGAAATAAAGGAAAAAAAAAAAGAAAAGAAAAATTTTCAAATATAAAATTTTAAAATCTAAAGAAAAGCAATGTAAGACCTGAAAAACATTGGAAAATAATCAATTGTTTTAATTTGTCAATTATTTTTCATTTAAACAGATAAAAAATAGATTATTTTTTGTTAATTTTCACCGATTACATCACTAAGATTTCAAAAAAAAAAATCGAGTACATAATAACAAGAATATTTATTTCTCTCCAAATAAAGGTGAAAACCTACTCGGTAGATTTAAAGTGAATTTGAATCAAAATAGTCATTATTTGAGCCAATTTATATCTTCTTTAATCTTACATTAATCTAATTTTTTTTTTTTTTTTTTTTTTCCCTCTGCTTTAAGATACCCATAAAAATAAAAACTGTTAATTCTTTTCCTTTGCAAACACTAATTAATTCTATATTTTTAATCCTTCGTTTTTTTTTTTTTTGTTAATTATTATTAATTGTTTATATAACTTTCCCCATAATAATAGAAAGTAAGCAATTTGTTAAGATATTGATTATATTTGAATCGATACATATGGAATATTATATATTATATATTATATATTATTGTTATTATTATTATGTTTTTCTTAATACTTATAGAAAGATAAAACGCCATATGAAATTGCAAAAAAAAGAAAGAATCAAGTTGTATTATTAGAAATTAAACAATGGAAAAATCCAAAAAAATTCACCTCCCATATAGATTCAGTTCTAAACAAAGATTTAGATACAAGCGAATCTGACGAAAAAATTCTAAATGAAAAAATTTCAAAAAAAAAATTAAAAAAAAAAATTAAAAAAAATATCCTTTATTTAAACCAATCAAAGCAAAGGTGGAGAGAAGAGGTAAATAATAGATTAAAACTCGAGCAATTATTTAAAAAGGCTAAAAGGGAAAATATAAAATTAAAGAAATCTTTAGAGTGTTAACAATAAATAAATAGCTGTGAATAAGAAAAACAATAATAGTTCATTTTGGGTAATAAACTTTATAAACGTAAAGAATATTCATCGGTTATGAATTCCTTGTTGTTTATTAAAATATAGGGTATATGTAGAAATGCATATATCTATTCATTTTTTATTTATTTATTGAATGTAGAAAAATTAAAAAAAATAAATTTTAATTTCCTTATTTTTTATTTAAAGGTGTTATATAAGATTTGTGGTTAGGTTGGTGTTGTGGTGTGGCGTGGCGTGGGAAGAGTCTAGCTTTGGTCGAAATAGAAAGAATTGAGAAAAATCTTTAATTTTTCTCCATTCTTTTAGAGTCGGGTAAATCTAAAGACAAGCAGGCGAACTTTTAGTACCCACACTTTAATGAAAAAAAATATAATAATAATAAATAAATCTTTATTTTTTCATGACCTAGCAATTAATAACTCAAAACAGAAGGTGTTTTTGAAAATTCAAATTTATTTATTAAATCAAGGATTTAATAAAAAAAAAAAAAAAAAAATCTTGGAAAGCCCAAAGGTAAATGGGTAAACTGTTATTCCTCTCTTATTAATAGATACAACAGGAGTAAATTATTTTATTTTTTTTTTGTAAATAATTGAATGCATTTCTAAGATTTTGGATTTTTAGAGATTTTTGCTTTTGTTTTGTTACTTTCATCAATACTATTTTTTATGAAACCGTTGCCATTTATGATTATTCATTGAGAAGGGTTCACATAAATTATTTTTATGTATATGGATAAAAAGTAAAAACAAAAAAATGAAAAAAGAAATTTAAAATGGGTTAAAAAGAGTAGTTTATAAAGAAAATAAAAAAAAGTAATGACATCTTTTTTGATGAAATTCAAAAGCCACTGTCAAAATAATTTTGGTTAACTAAATTTTATGTGATCATTGATCATCACTGTTGATTTGGGGAACGTAATTTAAATGTTGAAGTTTCTTTTTTTTTTTTTTATTGATCTGATTTGTTTTAAACCTTTGATCATTTTTAGGCTTTGCTTTTTTACTTTTATTTTCAAGTTATTCGTATGTTAATGTTCAATTAAGTGAGTGTTGGTAAATAGTAACTTGATCCTATTCCTTTATAAATCTTCTTCAAAGGAGAAAGAAAATTCAGGAAACCAAAAAATAGAAAACAAAATAAAAATATTCAAATTTTACTATAATGGGATTCGAAAAGTAAACTACATTTCACACAAAAGTTATCATCAAAAAATAAAAAAAAAATGTTTTTTTTGTAAGAATGAACCAACATATTATTGTTTAAAAATAAGATAAATTATAAACTCAAGATAGAAGTTGATATTCATCAATGAAATATCTTAAAAAAGTTGAATTTTTCTATAAAAATAAGATATTAAAAAAATAATTTGGGACTCTTTTATTGAAAAATATTTAGCAAAATTTCCTATTTTCTTGAGAAAATTAAAATTGGTGGACTTTAACATTTATTAAGGATGAATATATAAATTTGAACGGAAATTACATATCCTCAATTTTCTGAAAGTTGATTTGGGCTTTTCAAAAGTTCTATTTTCTTTAAATTGGTTGACTTTCTTAAAAAAAATAAAAGAAGAAAAAAGAAAAAAGAAAAACAAAAACAAAAATTAACTATATAATAAAACAGATTCTGATCAAAAAATTGACAAAATTAGAAAAAATGATTCTGATCAAAAAATTGCATATTAATTTTAGAAAAATTTTCAAAATATGAAAATTGAAAATTTTATTAACAACTTCTTTGGTTTTAATCAGAACAGTTGCTAAACATTTTCAAATCGTTTTTGGAATAAAAATTTTTATTTTGAATTTTGGGTATTAAAATGATTAATAGCCAAATATCTTTTACAGGTTTTTATTTTGAAAAATTTAAATTTCAATCTAAAATAACATTTACAGTTTTTCAGTATACTTTTTAAATTATTTTCAAATTTCAATGGTAAAAAATATCATTCTTAAAGGAATATAAATGTTTTCTACCTTGTTCAATAAAAGAATTATTTGATAAACTAAAATAATTAATCTCAAAAAAGAAAAAAAATCTTTATTGTAATATTCGGTTAACTAAAAACTTTTGATAGTAAACTATATTTCATAATAAATGGTCCATGTTAAATTTGAATTTTGAATTGCTATTTGTATCTTTTTTAAGTTTTTCCTCTCACAATGAAGAGTTTACAAATAAATCATTTTTTCTCTTTTTTATTTTTTCAACAGTGTTTTGTTAAAATGGAAAATGAAAATGAAAAAATTGATGGAAATAACAGATGTATTAATGAAAAAATTGGTTTCAAATATGAAAAAGAGATTATATTTAGTTATTTAAATGGGAGGAGAATTGATAAATTGGTTTTATTATTTTTTTAAATTTTCTATTTTAAATGTTATGCTTATTTCAAAATTAAATACCAATTTTTTTTTAATTGTTTTTTTTTTATTTTGTTTTATTTTGAGATGAAAAATAAATATCTCTTGGGTATTGAAGAAATATTAAAAGGGAAATTTTTATATTACAATAGATAACTTCAATTATTAAAAATATTTTTTTTTAAAATTGGATTTTTAGTGTGCCAATAATTTTGAAAAAGAGTTTATATAATGATGGAAAAGACAATAATTATGTTTAATGTTAATAGTACTTGAAAAAAATCGATTTAAATTATAGGAAATATTTGAAAAAAACAATTTTTCCCATAAAAAATTTTTTTCTATTATTGTATTGTAGTTGATCTGAATTTTTTCGAACTCCATGTAGGTAAAATTTATGAGTATAGTATGTTACCAATAACATATTTTACAATTTTAGGGTTTTGTTATGAAAGATTGATCTCTTAATCTTAATCCTGAATTACCATTTTTGCGGGAAGGTGGCCAATTTTAAACAGGACATATTCTCGCAAATAGGTGAATTAACAATGAACTGTATAATATAAAAGCGTTATTACCCATAAGGGTAAAAATACCCCTTTTTCAAATTTATTATGCAAATATCACTCAAGAAATGAAACTTCAGTATCATGAATACTTTTACAATTCAAAAAAGTATTTGCAACAAATACCATTTACTAAATGTGTCAAAGGTATAAGTTATTAACAAAAAAAAAAAAGGGGGGGGGGGTAAATTTTTTCTTATATTATATATTTCTTAAACAAAATCTTCGAAAAAGTATTCAAATATTCAAAATTGTTATTAATAATATATAGATTCTTATTAATCATTAAATTTATTTGTTAGTATGGTATTACATAAATAAAAGATATTAAATTTTCTGATCTCGATTTTATCTGATATATTTTTTGAGGTGAAAATTTGTGTTGATTTTTTTCTTTAATGATCGAAAAAATAGTTTTCTTAACTTCTATAATCTCAAAAAAAAATCCAATAGATTTGAAAAAATATAACTGTATTTTATTGTTTAAATCATTTTTTTACTTGCATTATTTACAGTTTTTTATTGAAATTAGTTGTGCACTTGTTATCACCAAAACATGTGCTTTTTGTTTCATTTTTTTTTTGGAAATATTTCAATGAAAGAGTTTATTTTGGAATAAATACAGTTGTGATTGGTTTAATTAGAATTAATATTTTACATATTTTGATATTTTCAATAAAAAATATCTCCACTAACAAAGATTAAATGTAAAAAAAAAAAAAAATGCTCCACTTTTTCGATTATACCTTGGGTGCAAAATAAGATATGTTTTCGTTTCAATGATATTTGATTTGTTATACTATTCAAACCACTTTTTTGTCAAAATTTCATAATATTATATAGTTAATTTTATTTTTATTTATTTTTTTTTTTTATCTGAAATATTTCTTATACCTAGGAAATAAAAAAAAATCAATCTCATCTTTTGAAAAAATAGTTATAATTTAAAATTGTCCTCATTGTTCAATTTTATCTATTACTTTTGTATAATTTTTTTTGCTCTTAAAAAACAATACTTTCTAAAAAATGCATTAAATGATTATTACATGCAAATGCGGCCAGTTCAAAAGAAAACTTATGAAATACAGATAATAGGCTTTATGGATACATTATTTTGATAACAGTAATTTACAATTAAAAATTATGTTTCTGACTTAGAGAAGACCTATACATTAACGGATCAATGAAACCAACAATAAATCGTAAATCAATATGGTATTGATTTCTTAAAGTTCTATTGATTTCAAAATAATTCCAAAAATGAAGGATCAAATTAGAAAATTTATCTCAAAAAATAGAGTAAATATTTTTGATAAAAGTGCAATTATCAAAAAAAAAATGTGAAAAAATTACGAAAAATTTTAGGACAAATTGCATCCCTAAATTAAAATTTTACTCAGAATAACAAGGAATGATTGTGTCATACAAAATTGGTTTGGAGTTAGGTATACTGTTGGATAGTAAATAGGCTGTTGTATTGTAACAAGAAGAAAAACAATAACTGATTAAATTTTGATAAATGGATTCTGGACGTTGGGAAATCATTTTTTTTGTTCGCTGTTGAAATAGAATCAAAAATACTAATCGAATTGTTTCGCTTTCTCTTTACTTTATGTCACAACTACATCCTTTTTAAGAGCTAAAACTTGAATATTGTAATTTTTCTTCAAATTGTTTGTGGATTGATTTCTCAATTAAAGGTTTTTGGTTGAGAATAAAAAAATAGGTCATTTTATTTTTCACCCAACAATATCAAAAACGTTGCTTTAATAAACAGTTCTATATATTCTGTTCGTACAAAATAGTTCTATATTTCAAATTATTCTATCATTTAAAACTTGTTATAGATAAAAAGATAAAATGATAAAGAGTTGCTAAGTAGGGAATTGTTCATTTATCAGAGTTGATGTTTGTTTATCATTCAGGAAATGCTTTTCATTCAAAAAAATTCCTCACCTTTACTAAATTTGACAATTTTTACCTACCTTTAAATGCAAAATGTTTTGCTTGAATTTCTCTCTTTCTTCTTTACTCGAAAAGTAAATGGTATTTTTAATTTTTTTGACACTTTCATGAAAAAACAAGTTTTCATTTTTTATTATTTCTTCTTTTTTCTAAAAATGTTATCAAATTCACTTCAATTACTTGGAAACACAAGTGTTTCTCGATTTTTCTCAGCCCACCACGGACCAATTTTAAAAACAGCTTTAAACGAACTCCATAAAGCACATGGTGGTAAAATGGTACCTTTTTGTGGTTGGGAAATGCCAATCAAATATAACGATCTTTCAATTATCCAAAGCCATATTCACACTAGACTCTATGCTAGGTTTGTCTTTTTTTCTTATACAAGAACTTTCTTTTTTTTTTTTTTTTTTCTTTTTTTTATTTTTTTCCTTTTTTTCTCCTTTTTATTTTAAAATTTTATACTTGAAAAATTTTTTTTCTTTTGTATTTTAAGCTCTTTTCAAAAAAAACGTGTGTTCAATGATTATTTTAAGGTCAACTCCTCCTCATTACTCAAAAAAATAAACTCTCATTTAGAAATAATTTATTTTAAATGAATTTTCTCGATTTTTTTTGGTAGTTTGAGAAAAGCAAATCAATCCTTTTTTTTTTTATTTTTTGTTTTTGATCTCAAAAAAGTAAAACCATTAAATTGATAGATTATAGAAAACAATAAACGAAAAAAAAAAAATTTTCCATACATTCAGAACTTTTTTTTACTTTTGCTTTTTCTTTCAAAAACAAGAATTTTTTTTTTTTACATTTTTTTTTGTTTATTTTTTCTCAAAATTTAAATCAATATTTACTTTGTACAAAAAACAAACAAAACAACATAAATAAATATAAAGTCTTTTTGATGTTAGTCATATGGGTGCGTATAGAATTTATGGACCAGATAGAGTAAAATTCTTTAATAGACTTGTTGTTGCCGATGTAGACGCTATCAAACCATGGGATAACAAATTAACATGTTTTACCAACGAAAATGGTGGAATCATTGATGATTGTATGGTCTGTAATAAAGAAGATCATTTATACCTTGTTGTCAACGCAGGTTCCCAACCAAAAGATCACGTACATATTACAAAACAATTAGAAATATTTAAGTCTGAAATGGGAAGCAAATACAGAGGTGTTCAAATCAATTTCATTGATCAAATGAGTTTACTTGCAATCCAAGGACCACTTTCTCAAAGAATAATGCAACGATTAACCGGATTGAAAAAATTAAACAAAATGAAATTCATGAAAGCTGCAAAAGGAAAAATCGATAACGTCAATTTCGAATTTGGTAGATGGGGTTATACTGGTAAAATATTAACTTTTTTAAATTTTTTAATATTTGTTTTCTTTCTTGTCAACGTCTGTGTCTATTTCTATTTTTTTTTTTTCTTTTTTTTCTTTTTTCTTTTTTCTTTGTTCTTGTTCTTGATCATATTCTTATTCTTATTCTTGTTCTTATTCTTGTTCTTATTCTTGCTCTTATCCTTGCACATATACTTATACTTGTTCATGTTCATGTTCATGTTCCTGCTTCTGTTCTTACTTTCGTTTATTTTTCTTTCTGATAATCCTTATATTTTTCAATATTTTCATCTTTTAAAATTCTCAAATAACAAAAAACGATTCTAGTATTTTTTCAAAAGCGTAACAAATAAAGTTTTGAAAAGTATCTTTAAAATTTATTACAAACTTTAATAGACCTACTATTAGAGCTCAATTAAAACTTTTTTAAAACGACTAGAGCAAATTCAAATTTTTTAAAGAAAATAAAGACGTTTAATGATTTAAAAAAAATCAGTCTTCTTTCAAAAACTCAAACACAACCTAATTTTTTTTCAAAAGAATAAATTTTCCTCTATAAAACTTTTTAAAACTCTCAAAATATGATATAATTGTCAAGAAAATTTATTTTCAAAAAAAATGTTTTAAAGTGAAAATGAACTTTAGTGTTTTGAAACATCTGTAATTATACATTTAAATTTTCTCAAAAAAATTTTTTTATATATTTTCTTCTTACTTTTCCTTTCCTCTCTTAAATTCTTCATGAACATAAACTAAAATTCAAAATTTTCCACACAGCTAAAACGTTCCAAACAATCACAATAATATGATTTCATTGAAATTGGAGATAATTTTGATTTTTGTAAAATATGAAAATCATTTTTTCATCTTTTAGTTTTTGTTTTGATTTCATTGTTTGAATTACGTAATTTGTTTCGTTGGATCAAAAATTTTTTGAGCAATTGATATTATGGTTAAAGTCAAGTTGTTCAAAATAGAAGAACTCAAATAAAATTAGTTGGTAGTATCTAACCTTTGATCGATTAATAATCCTAATAGAATTTCAACATATTTACTAATAAATTTTTTTGTTCTGCTCTCACCACAAATTTTTTACACCCTCTTGATTTATTTGTATTGATAATTATTTATTTATTGTTTTTTGAGTATTGTAATTTATGAAGAAGTGTTAACATTTCAATTAGTAAATGGTTCTAATTTGGTAAATCTTCTTGAATTGATTAAATAAGTTTTTTTTTTCACAAATCAAATTTTGGTGTGTTAAAAATTTTGAATTAGGGTTTATTTTTATAAAAAATATAACTTGTTCAATTTTTGAATCACCCATGAAAATCAGAGAATTTTAAAAGTATTTAAAGTTGAAATTTTATTATACAAATAATTATATTCTTATTTGTTTTAATTAATGTTACCTCAAAGGTAAAAAACACAGATAAACAAAAAATGCTTTTTTAAAATAGGTTAATTGATACAGCCATTTTCTAAAAGTGAGTACCAAAAGTTTTCAAAAATTTTACTCAAACAGATTAAAATAGTGAATCAAACAGTTTGAGTAACATTTTTAATCTGCTTGAGTAAAATTTAGAAAAGTTTTAATACTTACTTTTTAAAGATAATTGTAGATTGTTAATTACATTTGTTTCGACTGAAATTATTCTTTTAATTTTAATTTTAATTGATTTTAGAATAATGAATTAAATAAAAAAAAATTTTAATTTAATATTTTTTTTTTTTATTTTCAAATTTTTTTTTGCTACCAAAAACACTATAGGTGAAGATGGATTTGAATTAGCCATTGAAAACCCAAAAGATGCACAGAAAATCGGTGAACTTCTTATCAACCAACCAGAAGTCAAATTTGCAGGATTAGGTGCAAGAGATTCCTTAAGATTAGAATCTGGATTATGTCTTTATGGAAATGATATGACTGAAGAAATTAACCCTGTTGAGGCAAGCTTGATGTGGTTGATCAGCAAAAAAAAAAGAAAAGAAGGCGGCTTCGTTGGTTACGATAAAATCAAATCACAAATTTTAAAACCAAAATCAGTTAAACAAAAAAGAGTCGGATTTGAATTAAACGGTGGAGCACCAGCAAGACACAACGCCGAAGTTTATGACATGGAAGGAAACAAAATTGGTTGGGTTTCATCTGGTGGCCCAAGTCCACTCGTTAAGAAACCAATTGGTATGTGCTTTGTACCACCTAAATTTGCTAAACTTGGCACACAAATCCAAATTAAAATCAGAAAGAAAATGTCTACAGGTAAAATCGTTAGAATGCCATTTTATCCAGATTCATACTATAAATAATTTTTTAGACTTATTTTTAGATTCTTTTGATCGATTAATTATTTTATTAGTACTAGTCCTCATGGAAATTTTTAAAATTATATTTTCAATTTCTTTATCTTTTTTATTAGTTTAGTTTTTTTATTGCTTCTTACTCGAGATCAACTTTACCAAAGAATCGAAATAAAATTAATAATGTTTTTTTTTTATTTTTGGCTAGCTTTTGTTTTATTGTTGGTTTATTTATTATCAAATCAATGAAAAATGATTTTCCCTTATTTTTTAGCGGATAATTTTTTATTTTTAATTTTTTTTTTTCCTCATTAATATAGATGCCTTTCACTACAATTTCGGTATTTTTTATTTTTTCTAATGTAAAGCTGACTATACTAAAATTACTTTTGAATCTTATGTGAATAGGTTAGAAAATGAAGGGTATCTGTTGATCAAGAAACTATTAAAGAAAAAAAAATACTTCACTGATTATAATGAGAGAATTTTAATTTATTTTGGAAACATTAAACAAAAACATCTTGGTTTCAGATTGAATTAATTGCACAAATTTAAATATGAATTTAAATGGTTTAAATAAGTTTTGAATTAAGTTTGGATTGGGATTGTTAAAACAATACCTTAAAAGAAACCGATTTTAAGAAACATAAAAAAGATATCTATATTTAAATCTTTTTTTTTTTTTTCAAAATCAAATAATTTCAATTTTAATTTTTAAATCAATCAAATGTTATTTATTTTAAAATAAGAGTGGAATACAATATTTAATTGGATACTTTAAAGAAATTAACTTTAAAAAATCAAATAATTGCCAGTCATTTGTGGTTTGACACTCATGAATATTTTGGAATTTTACTTTATTTGGCTATTTATTCCCAAATGTGTTTGAACAATTACAAATATACTCTTAAATAAAACAATGTATAATTGGATTTTTAAATGTAATTAGATTTTTATCTTTTTTTGATTGAATAAAGTAAAAAAAGACTACGTTAAAAGATCAATCTATATAAAGAATTTTTTTAATCTCCATTTAAATTTTAAATTTGTTTTTTTTTTTGCATGATGTGTATTTAGCTCATCATATAAATAAGTAAACACCATTTCAAAAATGTGATCCACCTGGAATAATAAATTGAAAAAAAAAAACATACCCCTTAGAATTCAAGAACAACAAATAATTAAATCTGATTTGTAATTCACTATTAAATCATTCTAATTATATAAAAACCTGATATTTTATTTTTTATACTTTTTACCTTTTCCAAATTTCCCTTCTTAAGTTACTTGGGCTCTATGTTCCTTCTCTTTTTGTTTTTTTAGGTGTTTGGGAAAGGTAAAAAGTATAAAAAATCATTATAAGAATTGGTTGACCTGATCATGACTAACCCAACCAAACTTGTTCATGATCAGATCTTCGACGAATTGAGCTGGACTTATGCAACTGAACTGAATCCAACGAATGCGATCTGAAACCAACCAAAGTGAACCGAATTGAACTTTCCGTACTATCTGTCGAGTCGTTACTTTGACTGGGTTTTTGCTGTCGAGTCGGTATCTTGTACTGGGATTTTGCGAAAACAAGATTTGGGAAACTTACAAAAAAAAAAAAAAAAAAAAAAAAAAAATAAAAAAAAAAGCAAAGCAACTGAAAAGAAAATTTCGAAAACCAAATCTTATTCTTAAAAACCAGAGCTTTTTAGATTCAACCCATCTATAAAGTTCTAAATCAAAATTTAATAAACAGCCTTTTTCATTTGATCTATAGTTGTTCAAATATTTAGAACTCTTTATTAAAACAACCTATGGTGGCGATCCAAAAAAAACGACATAAAAGGAAACAACCACCAGCCCATTCAACACTTAGGGCAAAAAAAAACTTTTCACTGAAGTTTTTTCTTTTTTCTATTATTTTTTGACTCTCTTTCATTTCTTGCTTTTCTTTCTCTTTTTCTTGTCTTTTTTCCGAAATAATTTATTCTTTTCATTTTTTAAAGAAAAGATATCCTTTGAGCTGTAATCCTGCTTACATTACAGTTAGGATAAAAAAACCCTAAATACAATTTTAGAGTTTCAGGCAAATAGGAGGTAATTTTGTTGAATCACCTCTGCTCAACAATAAAAAAAAAAAAAAAAAAACCTGATATTTTTATTAAAAAAAATAAAATCAAAAACTAAAAAAAAGTGAGTTAGAATTTTTGAAATGAGCATTACTGATGTTTTATTAGTGAATTTTCACTTAAAAAAAGTTAATAACAAGATTTTTGGCTAATAATAAATTCATTTTAAAAGACATTACATCTTCTCAATTTTCTTAGTAATTCTTTACTTTTCTAAGATCTTTTTTTCCACTTAATCTTTTGCAAAACAAAAATATCAAAAAAAAAAAAAAAAAAAAGAAAAAAAAAAGAGAAAAAAAAACATTTTTATCAAAAGAAAAAGAAAAAGAAAAACAAAAATATGCAAAATTAGAAAAAATGAGTGGATCCAAAAATTTGAAAATATTTTTTTGAGAAGAATACTTGAATAAACCCTAAAAACAGAATCCATTATCGTTATAAAGGGAGTTAAAATTTATGAAAAATAGTTTTAATTGAAAATTTACAGTAATAAGTTACAATTAAATTTATTTTTTTTTAAAAAATTAGATTGTTTCCCATATTAATTCCTTCGATATTATGAAAATAATTTTCTAAAAAAAAAATATATATACTAATTTTTAAACTTTTAACAACTCCAAATATAATAAACAATTGATTTATAAGAGAATGTTGATAGAAAAGTATTTTTTTAAAGATATTTTACATTTTTAGTAGAAAAAAGAAAATTTCCCCAGTTCAATTAAAACTTTCTTTAAATTTAATATTAAACAATTTAATTTTTTTTCCTACAAAGTTAAGAGGGTATTTTATTATCTTTTAAAAGAATTTTAAAATTAATAAATATCTTTAAAATGAGAAATCAATTATTTTTACTGTTAAAAAATCATTCATTGAATAAAATTGAAAAAATATTTTTTAATTGATTTTCTCTTAGGTTGGTTTTCCAGAATTTGAAATAAAATGAATTTTTTTCTAAATTTTTGGTTCATTCCAAAAAGTAAAAAAAAAAAGCTAGGCACTTGACGGCACTCCACGGACACTTTCGTTAGGTTTTCCAGAATTTAAAAGAATAGAGTAAAAAATTTGATTTTACTTTATTCTTTTTAATCCCCCAAAACCTAGGTGCTTGGCCGACACTTTTGTTAGGTTTTCCAAATTTCGCAGAATATAATCTAATCGTATTGATTTTCCCCAATATTTTTGTATTCTGGAAAACCTAAAGGCGGTTTTTTTTTGAGTTTTATATTTATTTGGAAAATTGCATTTAGCGTTTCTTAAGTTTTCTGTTTATTTGGAAAATCAATAGCTTTTCGTTAGGTTTTTTTTTTTTGAGTTTTATATTTATTTGTAAAAGCAATAGATTTTCTAAATAAAATAGAAAACCTCAAAAAACCTAGAACACTTAACAAATAAAACAGTAAACCTATAAAAAAAACTCAGCAAATGACAGATCTCTACAATTTTCGAAGTCACTTGAGGGTATCTTGATTAGTGTTTTTTTTTTTTTTAATTTTTGAAATAAATCGAAAATTTATTTAATTTTCTTTTTATTTCTCGAATTAAAAAACTCGTTCTTACCCTTTCCAGAATTAAAAAGAATTGAGTAAAATTAAAGATTTTTATCTTTTTTTTTGAATCCTCAAAAAAGCATCGTTAGGTTTTTTTTAACTTTTGAAATGTAAAGAAAATTTATTTAATTTTCGGTTTATTACAAAAAATTTCAAGAACCTTGGCACTTGAGGGCACTTGAAAGGCACTTTCGTTAGGTATTCCATAATTTAAAAGAATATAATAAAATTAAAGGTTTTATTTTATTCTTTGGAATTCTGGAAAATCTAATAACTCCACGGTATTCCACAGGTACTTTTCGGAACTTGAAGTCAACTTTTATTAGGTTATCCAGAATTTAAAAGTATCAAGTACAATCCCAGATTATACTCAATACTTTTGAGTACTTGAAAAATTAGGACATCCGATATTTATCACAAGGAATTTTTTTCCCTCTTTCAGTTTTACTAGAAATGTACAATATTTTCAAAACGATTGATTATTATATATTATAATAAATCTTTCAAAGTTGAATTAAAAAAAAAATCGTCCATTGATTTATTTGGATTTTTACCCCAAAATAGACCTTTTTTTCTTGACTCACGATTTTTAAAAAAGGGTGATACTACTAACAACCATAAATACAATAGACTCAAGAATTTGAAGTTTTTGAAATTTTGGTTATATTGTAAATAAACTTTATTATTAATGGATGAAAGGTTAATTGAATGGAATATTTTTGTCGAACTTTTTTTTTCAATTTTTTTAATTCTAGAGAACATAATCATTAAGATTAAGTGACTGAAGAATAAATAAAAAAACAGAACAAAGTAAATCAAAAAAAGAATGAAAAATTAATTTCAAAATAATTCGCCAAAACCAAAGAAATTTGATGTATTAAAAAAAAAATTCAATTCAAAAAAAAAAAATCAAATGATTTTTTATATTATATTTGAGAATAGTAAAAGTGGATTTTACTTTCAAGATGTATTGATTGAGTAGTGTTGTTTTTCTTTGAAAATGTTATTGGTTAATTGAAAATTAGTTGATAAATTTTTTTGCACTCTCCTCTTTCGAAAAGCCATTCAATTCATTTGAAAAAGTAATTCAATAACAAGATCTGTAGTTCTTGAGTTTGAATTGGCGACTAGCGATGGTTGCTAGTTTTTGATAAGTGAAGTGAAAAAATGATTATCAATTAAATTTTCAAAATTAGTCAAAGGAAAAGAAAAAACAAAAAAACAAAAAAAAAAAAAAAGAAAGGAAAAGAAATTATAAAAAAAAGAAAAAAAAAGAAAACGAAAAAGAAAAAGAAAGAGAAAGAGAAAAAGAGAAAAGAAGAAATACACGAAATTTTCTTGTAAAATAAATTATTTTTCTTCCTTTTCAAGATTAACTTTAGCTTTTTTAAGATCTTTAGGATCGATATCACCTTCTAATCTTATGTCATCAAACCAAGGGTGTGCCATTGTTTGCACAACATTCCAACGTTTATGAAAATCATAAATTAACAGCCCATCCAAAAGCTCACTAATTTGAGGGTCAATTTCATCGTTAATGTCCTTCCAATGTTTAGTTTTACCGCTTTTAGGGATAACTTTCATTATTTTTTTCCTCACCTGGAATTTCATTGATTTTGTCCATTTCCAAAATTTATCTGCGCCAAGTATTTTGACAATTTGGCTTAATTGGTCAAGGTTATTCTTTCCGGCAAAGAAAGGCTCCTTTGAAAACACCCAACCAGCAATTAAGCAGCCAACTGCCCACATATCGACGGAATAATTATAGTGTGTGCAGCCAATAAGTAATTCTGGTGCCTTAAAAAAACGAGAAGCAACATTACAGTTATAGGCCGTTTCGGGGAAATAGAATTCTGAGAGCCCCCAGTCGATCAGTTTGACTTTTTTAGATTTAGGATCATACAAAACATTGTGTGGCTTAATGTCACGGTGCATGACCCCCGAACGGTGCGCATGGTATAAGGTCTGTAGGACTCTGTAAATGATTAGGCGCATATCCTCGGTGGTAACTGTTGGAAGCAATTCAAGAAATGAGATATGTGGGAAGTATTCAAATACAAGGGTAGGTGTACCCAGTACCTTGTTGTCAATTAAGTCCAAGAGCTTGACTGTATTTGGAAATTCGCCAACGATCATCGAGATTTTGATTTCTCTTTTGATTTTCGATCTTTTGACTGGCTTTAACACTTTGACACAGATCTCTTTGTTATTTCGAAGATCGTTCCCAAGGAAAACGCTTGCATACCTTCCCTTTCCCAGCATCTGTAAAAGCTCAAAATGCTCTATATTGACAAGTGTCGAGTTTAAGGAGTTATAATCCCAATGCTCCTTGCCTAATTCTAAATTTGCTTGCGAAAATAATGTTGAGTTGTTTGTAGTCATCTACTAAAATGGTTGTTTCAAAACTAATTATCTTTTCTAACTACAAAACAAATTAAAATTTCGATTTTTTTTGGAAAAAGAAAGTTAAAAAAAAAGAACAAAAAATAAAAAGTTTTCTTAATTATCTTCTACAAGTGTTTTCCGAATTTTAGATGAGAAGAAGATTACTTTTAGGTGTTTAATAAATTGGAAGAGTGTTCATCAATATATTTGTTTCTTTGAAGAATTAACAAAATAGATCTCACTTCTAGCCATTATCAAGTGAAATAAGTGAGTTGGAAGATAAAATTTTTTATTTTGAGATCTGAAATCTTATTAAGGTTTACAATCCCTGAAATTTTAAAAAAGATTATCTTGTGTTCGGTGTAGCGAGTTGTTAATTTGGTTCTTTGCCGATTGATCTTGTGTTTGGTATGAGTTTTGATAGTTGTTCAAAACGGTAATTTTTGACAATTTATTTTTTTTTTTTCCGAAATCCGAATTGAATCGTAAAGATTAATTGGCTGGAACTTAAGTTATAATAAAATGTGGTTTGTGGGTTGTTGATTGAAATTTTTTATTAGGTTTGGTTGTATTTGGTGCTTTTTAAAAAACAAAAATATTATACATCAAAGTTAATTGACAAAAAAGTATTTAACAAAATATCTTCTAACAATACAAAAATTTAAATTTATTCTTGCGCCCACTAATCTATTAATCTTACACGATTCAATTTGGATTTCGGAAAAAAAAAAAATAAATTGTCAAAAATTACCGTTTTGAACAACTATCAAAACTCATACCAAACATAAGATCGATCAGCTGAGAACCAAATTAACAACTCACTACACTGAACGTAAGATAATCTTTTTTAAAATTTCAGGGATTGTAAACCTTAAGGGAGTAGTATTTTTAAAAAATAAAATGAAATCTCGTAGAGATCTTAAAAATTTTTTTATAGTAATTTGCGTTTTAAGCAATGAAATGGATGAGTTAACATCATTTATATGATTTAATAATTTGAGTCTATTTTTTGAAATCCAAAATTCATATATCTTTCCAATATAAAATAAAAAAAAGTAAACTATTATTTTTATGAAATTTTAATTTAATTCTTGAAAATCGACAAAGCATATTTTTCGTTTTTTGTTGGAAAGTCTTGATTTTAAAAGAAAATTTTTTATTTGGTTATTATTATTCTTTAATTAATATTTCAATACAAATCCCAACCAATAAAACTAATTGAAGTATAGGGGATTTAATAAATGAACATTTGATACAAGTTTAAACAAAAATTTATAAATGAAATTCAGATTTAAAAAGTAAAAATAATTTTTTTTTCTTCCTTAAGGTTTTTATAAAAGTTATTTTCTGATTTTCAAAAAAATAAAAAATAAATTTAAAACTTTGAATTTTCAAAATTTTTTTAACAAATTTATTGGCCTTATTCATGAAAACATTTGTAACATTTTAAATCATTTTTGTCAGAAAAGAAATTGATTTTGAATTTTTAAGGATAAAATTAACTATTTTTCAAACACCTTCAATTAAATTTTATTTTGAAAAATTAAATTTAATCTTGTAACAAAAACCAAAATTTCCAGTAAAATAACTAAATTACTACATTTTTTTTATTTTTTATCACCATTTTTATTGAAAAAATATCAATATTTTTAAATCAGTTGATTAAATAATTTTTTTGGTTGACCAAAAGAATTATCTCAAAAATGAATAAAAAATATTTTTTTTTGTATTAATATAATTCACAACAAAGACTTGGCATAATATAATAATGATAGTAATGATCATAAAAAGGGTAAAAATTTTTGTATATTATACAAAATAAAAATAATTTAAGGATTTCCTTTTTCAGAAAAAATTAAAAAAATAAAATTGATCTCACTTAAAACATTTCCTTTCCTGAATTTCTTAGTCGACCAGAATTATTAGAAACTTGACATCAACAAAATTTATAAGCTGGGTATAATATCATCAATGAAATATTTTAAAACTTTTCCCTGTTTTCATAGAGTACTGATTCCTTAAAACTTATAATGTAGTTTTTATTTTCAAAATTTTCATATTGGGTAATTTTTTTTTTTATTCAAATTTACAATTGCCTTGATAAGGCTGGATCATCAAACTATCCCGAATTTACATTCGACTTTTTTTAAAGTGTTTTAATGTTGAACGTTTTCTTTTTTAGTTTTAACTTGGTTAGATAATAATAACATAATTTATTTTAATTCTATAATTCGTTAAGAAAAGATTAAAAATATAAAAAAAAAAGATATATAAAAATTATTTTTTTTAATCTGGTTAATTGAGCAAGATTTAACAAATAATAAATGATGAAATAAGTTTATTATCAATATTTTATACTCTAACTTCAAAGATTATAACTATTGAAAAAATTGTTTAGCCATCAAGTTTCAATTTTTAAGATTAAAATGATTATTTCTCAAATTGACCAGCATCAGATTTTAAATTCTGTTCTTAGCCATACAATCACTAATAAGCTTTATTCTATTATAAATTTAGGATATTTTTTTGGGAGTTTGTAAGATTCTTGAAAATAACCCATTACCGAACATTTTCAAATATTTTCTGTCCATTTAAAAATATCTTTTGAAGAACTTCTCAGAAGCCCTAGTGTACTGTTATTAATGTTAATTTTAAAATGACAATTTTACTTTGATATAGAATATTTTTTTTTTGGTTTTCTTCCTTAAACACTCTGAGGAGTTTTTGGTACTTTTGGGTATGTTTAGTACTGGTTTGTGTAAATGAATTTGTATCACTGGATATGTTTGAGTTTGATACAGTATGTTTGAATTTGTTGTAATAAATTAACACAATATCTTTTCATGGTATGGAAAGTTAAAAAGGTTTCATCCGAGTCGCATTGGTTAGATTAGGGAATTATAATTGTGTATACAATAAGATACTACTACACAATCTTAGATTGTATTTGAGGTAACACATTTTTCGAAATGATACACAATACGAAATTATCTTTATAAAAAACCAATTTCTATCATTGTCAATACCACCTAATAATGATTAGAAATGCTACATATATCTAAGATACCTATTCTTTTCACACAAAATGAGTTAGAATATTATTCTTTAAAAAATTGCAATTTTAGAATTTTTTATTTCCAGTCAAAAAAATATTCGACAAAAAATTCCAATTTTACCATTAAACTGAGTACATGAACACTAGGGTTTTTTAGAAGTTCTTTACAAGATTTTTTGAAGTGGCTCAAAAAATTTCGAGTATTGGAGTTTTTCTGGTAAATTCAAGAACCTTATATTAATATATATTTTTTGAATTATTTTTAGTTATGAAAGAACTTTTCATTAAATATCAATCGTAAAATATGATTTAATAATCAATTTTGATTTTTTGAACAAAAAATTGACAAATTAAAAAAATAATGAAGTAATTAATAAAGCGAAATAGTAAAAATGAAGGAAATTGTATATTTTTAATTCTAAAAACATAATTTATTTCAATTTTTTTTTTTAATAGATAAATCTTGTTGTTGAGAAGTTCTTGTTATTCTTTAGGCGAAAAATTTAACTCCAGATTCATTGGTTGATTCTGATTGAAAAACCTTTGCTTTTCCCTTCTGTTCAAGTTTTGAAAGTGCTTGCATAAAAACTTGGATATCAAGTCCAAAAAATTCTTCATTTTGTGTCATATCCCCCTCTCGAAGCTCATAAACTGTACAAATTTGATTTATAAAACCGTTGTCTGTTGCCCATTTGTAAATAATATTAGCCCACTCAAGAGGTTTTCTCCAAACGATCTGTATTATGAAAGTATAATGCGTATATCAAAGAAAATTTAGAATGAAGAAATAAAAAGGAAATGGTTAAAAAAAAATATTTGAAAGGCAAGGAAAAAAGTAAATATTAAATCTCAAATAATTTCAATATCATAAACCAAAAATTTGTATTGAAATGAGATTAGTTTTTTTTTTTTATATATTTATTGTGGGATTGAAGTGAAAAGACAAAATAATGCTTGAAGGGAAGGAAAAATATTAAAAAAAAAAAAGAATTTTATATAAAAAATAATACTCAAAAACGAGATCAAATTAAAGATTATTTACTTTTCGAGTTATTTTTCTTAGAATTATGAAATTAAAAATATTTAGGTACTCTACAACATGTAAAAAGATACCCAGTCACCTGTAGTATGAGCGCACAAATGGAAGAATATAAATTAACATTACATGAAAATATCATTTCAAAAATCGGTTTTGTGAGTTTATGGAAATTTTTTTAAAAACAGCAATTAGAATAAAATTTTCAAACTAATTGTGGACAAGATAATGAACCCCAAAGTGATTTTAAAATTAAAAATTCATAAATATTAATGGTATTTGCATAATAAATGGGAAAAAATTTTGGTTTAATTTTCCTTTTCCCTTTTTCTTTTATAGAGTTTTCCAAGAACGAGGTTGGAATTTGTGACTTTCTGAGAAAAAGTAAAATGAAAATAACCATTCCAAAAAAAAGTGAAACAAGGGAAAAAAGTTCAACAAAATTTTAAATTGGGAATCTTAAGGACCACGTTGGCAATTCACAAAATTGTCTCAAAGGATTTTAATATCAATTCCATTGATATTATAAAGTCAGGCACCATCAAGATGTTCTCCAATTTGGATCAAAATTACATTTTTCATCTTTTTTTTTTATTGAAAAGGAACAAATATAAAAAAGATTCCTAAACCCAAACAAACCCTTATTTTGAAAAGTAAAAATGAAAAAGAAAAATAATGACGATTTTGAGCTTGAAAAATGAAGATCATTTCAAAAATTTTCAATAAACGATTCTAACTTTTGAAGATCGAGTGTCTATGAGTTTTGATCATTTAGTTGCTTGGATTTTCAATTGTAACAACCAATCAGAACAATTCCTACAAAGGTATTATGGTTTTCTCTTATTTTTTTTTTGATCTTGGTTACTTTTTTTTTGTTTTTTCTTGAATTGAAGTTCCCATTAGGATCTTGGGATTTTTGTTTACTCTATTTTATATTTTTAAAGAATCTACATTATATAATACTAGAAAAAGTTTGTTCATTTTTAAGTGATATTTTTTTTTGTTTCTCTTGAAAAACTGAATTGTCCGTTTCAATACAAATTGTGTTGGAGTAGCAAGGTAAAGGTTTTTTGGAATTTTACATTCATTGAATAATATAAAAAAATTTTGCAAAAACGAATCAAGCTTTTTTTTATTTTAAAAAAATTTTATTATATCAGCCCAGAAAAAATGATCTTTCTTTTTTCGGAATTGAGTATTTTGGTGAATTTGATACAATACCAAACACATTACTGCACCTTTTATCAAATGTTTCTTTGTTTTAATATAACAAAGAACAATTCCTCAAAAATTTTCAATTTTCTCCCTTTTGTCCTTTTATTCGAAAATGGAAAACCATATAAACAGATTCACAAATAAAAATTATAATCGTAGATGATTTTCAACAATGCCAAATAGTTTTCCATTTTCACTTCAATAGAAATTTTATCAAAAAGTCGATTTTTTCCAACCTTCTTTGTCATTTTTTTATATCATGAGGTTGATAAAATTCTGACATTTTTTGTAAAAAAAATTCATTTTTTACTTCGTAGATCTGACTGAATAAATATTTGTGAGATTTACGAACCTAGAAACACTCTTTAGAATACACTGTTACTTGATTTTTTCTTTTGCAAACGTCGTCGTTCATAGAACTTGAAAACTAAAAGATAAAACCAATTAATCGAAGAAATAAATTAACTTCAAAGAATAATTCATTATATTATTTTTAATCAAATCAAACAAAAACAATTTAAATCAAGTTTTATACCGAAATCTTGTGAGTGATTTTGGAGATCTGAAAAATCGTCGATTTTTTCAACAAATTTTAAATGATTGGAATAAAAATGAAAAACTCATTACCAAAAGACAGTATTAGAAAAAAACTATTATTGTGATTAAATCCTTCATTTTGTCTTTTATTATTTATTTTTACTCATTAATTGATCTTAGTTTTTCATTTTCAAGGTTCTATTAAGGTTCCCAATTAAAAATTGTGTTGGCCTTTTTTCCCTTGTTTCACTTTTTTTTTGGAATGGTTATTTTCATTTTACTTTTTCTCAGAAAGCCACAAATTCCATCCTCGTTCTTGGAAAACTCTATAAAAGAAAAAGGGAAAAGGAAAATTAAGTCAAATTTTTTTCCCATTTATTATGCAAATACCATTAACCGTTTTGGAAAAAAAGTGAAACAGGAAAAAAAGTTCAACACGGTTTTTCATTGGGAACCTTACTGAAAATGAAAAGTAAAATCAATAAAAAGAAGAAACCAATTAACTTCAAACAATAACCCATTATATTATTTTCTATCAGCCCAACAAATACAATTTAAATCTACTTGACTTACAGTCAGTTCCACTTTTAAGGCACAAACTTTCAACGAAATTTAAGGCACAAAAAAATCTTAAATTAAGGCACAAAATTTGGAATTTTTTTTTACAACTTATTTTACTAGAATCTGAATTTTGTGCCTTAATTTAAGATTTTTTTGTGCCTGAATTTTCGTTGAAGTGTGCCCCTTAAAAATGGAACTGACTGTATGTTTAAATTCAAGGTGTGGTTTTGGAGATCTCAAAAATAGTCAATTTTTTCAAAAAATTCTTAATGATTGATCAATCAAAGAAAAGCCCATACCAAAAGATAGTATTAAAAAAACTGTTATTATGGTGAATACTTCATTTTGTCTTTATTTATTTCTTTATTCTTTTTTTAATTGATCTTACTTTGAATTTTAAAGGTTCTATTAAGGTTCCCAATGAAAAACCGTGTTGAACTTTTTTTCCACAATGGTAATCACAGAAACAACTTGGATGTTCTTAAAAACTAAAAATAATGTGCACTTAAAAAGATCTATCTTTGAAATTATTGCAAACTGATTTGAATTTTCCTTGTTGAGAAATTTTATTTGGGTTGATTTGGGAATTTTGTTTTTTGGATTTTTAACAAGATTATCTTTGGTACAGAGGGTAACACCCAAAAATTTAATGAATTCTCATTAGGTTGACCTTTTACATTTTTTTTGATGACAAATAAGTCTTAAACGATGTCTCAGGGATTTAGTTCGTTATTTGTTCAAATTGGGAGTTAAAGTTTTGGTTTCAAGTCAAAAGTATAATTAAACTGAGAAGTACGTACTCTTTTTTTCGAAAAAAAAAAAGAAGATGGTTAATTCATTACTTGTTTCAAATTTGTTGTTTTTTCTTCTTTTTTCTTTTTTCATTTTTTTGTTTTTCGTTTTTCTTTTATATTTTTTTCACAAAAGAAAAGAAAAATTTTCAGAAAAAGAAAACTGATCGATTTACCTGAATTTTTTCCTTTGTTTTGTCTACCCATTTCGCATTCCCTCTTTCGATCAAATACTCGAGCACAATCACAATTGATTGGCGAGATAATTTTCGTTCAATTTTTTTGTTGTTGAATAATTCAGAATCTTCAGCTTCTGTTAGATCAATCATATGGATGTTTTTGGATCGAGTGTAAGCTAGCACAAGATCACACCAAAGTTGAAGCTGTTTTTTTTGGGTCTGCATAACAGGCTGAATGGTGAAAAAGGGTGGGAGGCTGTAATAGCGAGGCCAAGCATACGACATTTTAAGCTGAATTATTTATTAAAACAAAGCTTGAAAAAATGGAAAAACAAAATATATTCTACCAGAAAAAATCTCAGACGATTTATAAAGTTTTTAGAAGTTCAAACCATTTAAACAATTTCCAAATCATTCAGTCACTTTAAAAAGTGCAACAGAACTAAATAAACTCAACACATTTTTTAATTTATATCTGAATAGAACAATGGAGATTAAAAGTAAGATCAAATTATTAAAAAGAAAAAATAAATAAATAAAGACCAAATGAAGTATTGAGCACAATAACAGTTTTTTTTAAAACTATCTTTTGGTCAGGGTTTTTCATTTTTTTACCAATCATTTAAAATTTGTTGAAAAAATCGACTATTTTTGAGATCTCCAAAGCACACAAATAATTTCGAGAAAAAAGTAGATGTTAATCTTTTTGTTGATTTGATTGGAAATAATATAATGGATTATTATTTATAGGTAATTTGTTTCTTCTTTTAGTTGATTTTACTTGTGGTTTTCAGGAATGTCAATTAAAAATTGAGAAATAGGTTTTTTCCAATTCTCCATGAATTTCCCAAGTTCATTTATTTTTTTATCAACTAAATTTCATAATAAATGTCCCAATTTTTATTTATTTTTTTTTTTACTTTTTTTTATTTTATTTTTAGACCAAAAACAAATATTTCTAGTGTAGAGAACCGAAGATTAAAATAGTAAATGTTTTATTATAATAGATATCTTCAATTTATAAAAAAATTTATTTTCAAAATTTGATTTTTAATGGGTACAATTATTTTAAAAGAGAGTGTATATTAGATATTAAAACAAATTTGATATAGTTTGTATTACTTTTTTTCAAAAAATTTAAATATTGTATTGGAAATTAATCTAATATAAAACTAAAAAGAAAATAAAATGATATTTCTTTTTTAATATCATTTCAAAAAAGACTTTTAAATTTTGGATTTCATATTCAATTTATTATATTTTTTGACATTTTTTATTTAACTCTAATAATGTATTTTTTTTATTTTTTTTTACTATTTGTTACAAAATAAATAGAATAGAATTTTGATTCAGCTTTCCTCAAAAAAAATTTTATCAATCGTGTAAAATTTCAAATGTATAATTCAAAAAATCCGCTGAAAATATTAATTCCCTGATAGAATTGCGGATTTTGATGACTAACTTTAATTCTTTGATGTTTTTTTATTATGGAAAGTTGAATGAAAATTTTAATCATTTATTTTACAAGTCACAGTAATTAGTAACTTTGAATATAGGATGATACTAACCCTTTTGGATGATAAACAACAAAATATTAATTATAAAAAAAAGAAGTTTTTTGAACTGTAATCCTACCTACATTACAGTTATGATAAAAAACCCTAAATACATTTTTAGAGTTTCACGCAAACAGGAGGTAATTTGTTGAATCGCCTCTGCTAAACAATAAAAAAAAAAAAAACAAGTTGTTCATCAAGTTGAAATATATCTTTATCTTGGTGAATCCCTTCATATAAACGTTTTTTAAGTCAAAGATGTTCTTTTTTTTTATATATCAAATATTTTGTATAATTGATCTTTGAAGAACAAATAAAAAATAAGCAGGATAATACACACATCAAAGAATAGTGGATATTCTGTCGAAACTACAACTATGACAGTCAATTCCACTTTTAAGGCACAATAAATCACAAATTCTAGTAAAATATTTTGTAAAAAAAAATTACAAAAAATGTGCCTTAATTTGTTATTTTTTCTACCTTAAATCCTGTTGAAAATTTGGGCCTTAAATTTGAAACTTACTGTACCGAATATATTGTCTTAACAATTGAACAGCTTAAATTCTTAATTAACGATTGAAAAAAAAAAAAACAATGTCCATTTTGATTTTCAATTTAAGATCCAAATACAATTCCAACAGAAATAAAAATGATTTTTCTACAAACACTTGTTGCAATTTCAATAACCTTAAATAATAACATTTTACCAAGTGAATACGAATCTTGTAATTAAAAAAAATCTGTAAATTAATTATGTGCCTATTAAAAATCAAAAAAAAAGTAAAAATAAAAAAAAATGATTTCAATTTGTAAAATTTCCAAAATAATTTTATTCTTCTAATATCAATTATGACCCTTTAAAAACATGCAATCCACTCAAATCAAATGAGGTCACTTTGACTGGAAAATTGTTATCTATATATATTATTGGAATAAAATAGTTAAATACCATTTATACCAAGAAAATTTTTTTATCAGATTGGAAATGGAAGTTTTATATTTATAAAACAACAAATAATGCACCAACTCAATCTAAATAACTTTACTTTGAAAATAAATTATTATAAAAATACTTTAAAACGTAAAAATTAATAAAAATAGTTGAATTTAGAAAATTAAAAAAGGTGAGTAATTCTATATTTTGTTAGGGTCACACTATGTATTCTAGGTAAAAAAAAAAACAAAAGTCAAAAAATGTTCAAAAAATTAATTTTTTGGAAATATTTTATAAAAAAAACCCAAATTTTTATAGTTGCATGTGATTTCTTGACATATATTTCTTTTAAGGATCTAAAATAATTCTTAATCATAAAATATTTATTATTTTTTGGAAAGTTAAGCTATAAAAAATGATAAAAAATAAGCTTTTTTTGAGGAATAATTATATTGGTTATTTCCAGAAAAAAAATAGTTACTAGATAATACTTTATTTTTATGAGTATTAATGATTTTTTTTTTAAGAAATAAAATGTTGAGTTATTTATTAAAATCTATAAATATAAAAAATAGAATAGAAAAATGTATAGTAGAAATGTGAATTTTCCCAAGATCTTAATTAACCATTTATGTTTTTATTAATAAAAAATTGATTTAAATTTGAGTTATTGTTAAGTAGTTTTATTTATTTTGAGATGTTAAAGATGGTGAAGAAAATATATTTTTATACATATTGTAATTTAGAATTAGTTAATTTTGTGTCGAGAGAAATTACTTTTAATACTTTTTTAAATAATACTAAAATTCTTTTTGTTTTAAGAACTTATAAGAATGAATAAAAGAACTTTTCAAAATTTTTTCAATTTCTTTTTTTATTTTTTTATTAATGAAGATTCATGAAAGATCCCCAAACTTCAAAAATAATAACTCATGTTATTTGGCCCATATTTGTAATGAACAAAATATTTCTCTTTCTGGGAATTATAAATATCATCCCATTAAGAAAAGAATATTGCTTATTTTCTCAACTTCATACCAAAAATGACAGATATTAACTAGCATTGAAATAAAGATTACCCAAAAAAAAATATACCTGGAAGAAAAATTAAATCAAAAATAATTATTTTGTATCCTTTATTTCGAATTATACTCAATAATTTTGAGAACAATCTAAAAAAAAATACAAATCATCAGTGTATCTTTAACAAAGACAATTTTGTTTTTATTATTTTATGACAAATAAAATAGTTTGCTTCAAAAAATAATGAAAGATTAATTGAAATTAAAAAAAGATATTTATAATAATTATGGAATATCAAAATATAAGTTGGAAGAATGGTTAGGTGTGACAAGATTTACCAGAAATGGGTAAAATCAAAGATTAAACTATATTCTTTTGAATTCTACTAGACTCCCATTAGTTTATTTTTTAAGAGAGAAATCAAAATAAAATTCAGAAATTTTCTAAGAAACCTAGAACACTTAACAAACACAACAGTAAAACTCAAGAAAATCAAAGTCCCTAAGTTTTTTTAATCTTTGATATAAAAAGGAAATTTCTAAAATTTTAAGTTTATTTCTTAAATTTAAAAAAATTACGTTGGCTTTTCCAGAATTTAAACGAATTGAGTAAAATATAAGATTTTTCTTAATTATTTTGAATTCTGGAAAAGAAAAGCACTTTACTACACTTTGAAGTAATTTAGGGCAGGTTAATACATGCTATAACAATATTTCACAATAATAAAATAACATAAATCTTTATACACAATCAAAAAAAAAAAAAACAAGTTATCCATCAAGTTCAAAAATTTTAAAATTCAGGACATTTACAAAATTCTTATTTAGATATTACAGCGTAATAAAAAAATTGAAAATAAATTTTGTACTTTCTGTTTAAAATATGAACATAAAGAAATAAGAGAAAATATTCATTACTTTTATGGAATGGTTCTTCAGATAAAAATGATGGATTAAGGAGAGTGGTTTTCAAAAAGAATTCTCTTTATAAACCAATAATAATAATATCCTATCTTTTTATTGACTGTAGATAAGACTTTTTTTCCAAAGATTAAAATAAAGTGTTTTTATATAAAAAAAAGATTTTTTTTTGGTTTTTATTTTCTGTTCAATTATAAATCTCTACTTCCGACTGAGCTATAATAATGAAGAGTAGATATTATTTAATAGGAAATTCCTCATTTTTTTTGGGTTATTAGTACTTTTCTGAGATTAAAAAAGTTCTCTAAAATATTAATTGAATAAATATCTTTTTAGGTGATTTCTAAGCCACTGGTAAGTGGAATGTTAGGGGAGAACATAAATATATATATATGTGTGTGTGTGTGTGTGTGTGTGTGTATGTGTGTGTGTGTGTGTGTGTCTTAATACATGGGAATAATGTTTTTTTACAGAAATTGTTTTAACAAATATCAACATCAAAATTTGATTAGAATATTGTTAAACACAGCAATTGGTTTACTATTTTAGTTCAACAAAGCTACAGAATCTTTTATTAAAAATTGAAAAACAATGCTAGTATTGATTATAAATGGGAAAAATTTCCACTTCATTTTCAATTTCCTTTTTTAGATCGAAACGACAAACTCTACCTTTCTATTTTGAGAAATCAATTTTATACGTAAAAGAAAAATCTGAAAACGAAATGAAAATATATTCCCATTTACAATTTAAATATCAGTAAAAATGTTTTCAACTTTTTATGATTTTTTTATTACGAAAATCAAAAAAATTTAAAGATCAGTTCAAAAGGTTTGTGAGTTGCTTTTTTTTCAGAAATTTGACAAAAATAAAGAAAACCATTTTATTTTTTTGTGATAAAATGAAAATTCCATTGAAATTTTTTTCTTTAAAAAATAAAATTCCTGTTTTTCTGGACAGAGTTCAACACACGTATCACTAAAAAAAAATAGTGTTGAAACCAAAATTGAAATTTAACAATTTTTATTAGAGTCGAGGAATTAAATTTCTCCTTTTTGTTATTTTCTTCAAACCAAAAAAAGGAAAAAATCTAATCTACAGGGATCAAAATAAAGCGTGCAAAACGACTTTAATCGATATTTTAAAATATTATCCGTGCTTTTTTTTTTTCTTGGACCAAGGCAACATCCAATCTACTAAAAAATAGTATACCTAAGTTCAAATCAATTTTAAAAGTAAAGGTCTGGTTATTTTCAGTAAAATTTAAATTATTCATGCAAATAGTTGAAAATTTTCCATAATATCCTTAATTTTTTCAAAATTTTAGTTTTTTTTATGATTAAAATTATTTGAAAAATTTACTCTATTTTTTGAGATAAATTTTGCAATTTGATCCTTCATTTTTAGAATTTCTTTTTAAATAATAGAACTTTAAGAAACCAATACCATATTTTTTTAGGGTTTATTATTGGTTTCTTTGATTGGTTAATGTATAAGTCTTCTATAACAAAAAAACACGCTTTTTATTTTGAAACACGAATTATATTTTTTTGCACGGGTTATTTTGACTACAATACTTCGAAACATTCAAGTTACAAACGGTTTAATTCCCAATCGTTTTCTTATTTATAAAACTCACTTGGTAAAAAATAATCACAAAAAGTAAATCTCATTCATGAAAATGAGTAACAAATACCCAGATGTCTATTAAAGATTTATTTTTTGAATAAAAAAAAATTTATTTCAAAAAAAGCAATTAAAGACGGTTTTTCAGTTTTTACTCAAAGTTAAATTATTTTTTATCCTTTTGAATTTGAATGACGTATTATCACAAAAATTATGCCAAAAAAAAAAATAAATAACTGCTTGTGTTTCAAAAAATTGTTGTATTTCAAGTCATTTCTTTTTTCAATATAAATCTATTTTGTTTAAGTTTCTAATGATCAAAAAATAGAATATCTAAACTTTTTTAAACTTGTTAAATACAAATTTCAACAAGTACTTTTCAATAAATTTCAAATTAATAAATTTTTAATTGTGTTTTCAAGATACTGTTATTTTCCAATTCATAAATGAAATTTTGATTTCAATTTTCAAAATGAATCTAAATTTTAAATGTTACAATCAAATTAGCAGAGAAGAAATTTTGTCTTAGATTTTTACTAAGCAAGTTTAATTTGTTGTCGAAAAATACTATTAATTGAAAAATAAATCGGACAAAATTTTCATTTATCTTTCCAAAATTAAATTATGATTTCAAAAATCCTTTGAATACAGAATTTTGATAGTCCCGATCCTCTAACCACGTTAAACACGTTATATGGTTGAAAAATAATTCGATTTTCAAAGATTATTTCAAAGATTTTTTTTGGAACGATGAATGAAAATTTTGTCCGATTTATTTTACAATTAATAGTATATTTCAAAACCATTATTTTAAAAGATCTTTGGGTTTTACTTCAACTTATAAACTAGAAAAATATTTTGCCAAGTGAAATAAAAATTTTAATTATTTTAAGTAGAAAATAATAATAAACAGAAACTGTTTCAGTTCATTATCGTTGAATTTTTTTATCATTATCAGTTTATTGATCAACAATTCCCATTTAGTCTTTAATATATACATAAGAGGAATTATTATTTTTGATGTCGATTACTGGAATTATAAAAAAAAAAATACCAAAATTGTAGCAAAAGACCTAAAAAAGAACAACTTTTTTTGTTAGGGAATAAGTTAATTCTAGAAAAGGGTGGATGATATTTTTCGCTTTAAGAAATATTTTTGAATCTTTTGATAAAAGATCATAACCCAAAATGAAAAAATATCATTTGTGGTGTGTGCTCAGAACTCATTTAGAACAGATGTCCTTAGTTGTCCATCAACTCCAACAATCTAAAATTTAGTCCATTTACTAAATAGATATTACATGGTCTGCAAAAAAATCCAATAATATTATAACTTTTTTTTTAAAATATGAACATAAAGAAGCAAATAATTGTTAGTATTGATAATTTTCATGGACCTGCACTTCCTATAAAAACAAAAGATAAAAATTGTCAAACAAATCAAAAGAAAAAAATTTTGAAGAAATAATTTTCAACTGCCAGAGATAAAAATTATTTTCCTTTATTAATAATCCCATAATTATAGCTTTTACTTTTAAGTTCGTTATTGAGAAAATGGAAGAATAAGAGAAATCTAAGGAGAAATATACAAAATTTTCTTATTAATAAAAATTCAAGGATTTTAGCAAGATCAAAATCTAGGTTGTATTTCTTAACAAGTGCACCTTTATATTTGGTATTATTCAAAATCAAATGTAAAATTATCCAAATAGTTCAAAAGAAGATAAATATCAAAATTTTGGAAGCTCATTTTTTTACTAATTTCCAGTTTATTCTTAAAAGTGTTTGTTGTGTGAAAAAATGTCAAAAAAAGATTCGCACACACCACTAGACAAGCTGTCTAAAAAAGAATCAGAAAACATTTTAACTTCAGACTCTGATCTGGAATTACCGTTTATAAAATTTGGGGAGTCGTTATCCCTTTCATCGAGTGACAGGTGGGACAAAATTGATCAGGCTACATGGGACAAAAACATAATGAATACAAAAGGAAAGGAACAAGAATCATTGCAAACAAAAGAAAAAACTGAGACACCACACAAAATTGTAGGAAGGATTTACGATCAAAGGTCTGGAAAAAGGAAAAACAGACCGACATGGGAAAGACATTTGTCCGATTCCTTTTCTTATGACGAAGACATCAAGCACACAAAAGAAAAGCTCTCCAAATATAAGATTGATCTTGAAGGAGAATTAGATGAGTTTGCGGAATTAAAGTTGAAGGATTTTGATCCTTCTGACTTGTCTGAAAACGAACCACGTGACTCTGATTTGCCAAAAGATCCTGAGAAAAAAACAAACCAATTTCAGCTTCATACAATCTATACAGCACCACTTGTCCTTGGCTATTTTAGACATATTGAAAGAGGCTATCGTGTTTACTTTACAATTCCTCTCTGTCTTAAAACAGCAATAACTCGTTGGGTTTGTTCATTTTAACTGATTTTTTGTTTTTTGAATATTTACCCCTTTTTTCTTTTTCTTTTTCTTTTTGTTCAAAGCATTGGAACAGAGAACGAAAATATATTTAGAATACTTATTTGTCAACGGTACCATCAATAATTAAAATTACTAATCTTTCGTTCTCAATATCTCAAGTGTTGTCAATTGGATTATTGGTAAAGTTATTCATGAAAGCTCTTCGAAGTGCTATTGTAAAATTTAAAAAACCTGTAATTTCTATAAACACCAAAAATTCCATTTTTTTGATCAATCGAAAATATTAGTAAAAAATTGAAAATATTTTTTTTCATTTTGTAAGATGAAATTAATTTCCTCTTACAATCTTTAGGTTTTTAATAATTTAAGAAATAGACCGAAAATTTATTTAATTTTCAGTTTATTACTCAAATTTAAAACAATCACAGTTAACTTTTCCAGAATTTAAAAAAGTGAGTAAAATCAAAGATTTTTCTCGATTCTTTTGAATTTTGGAAAAGCTAGGCACCTGACGGCACTCTACGGCACTTTTCGTTAGGTTTTTTATAATTTCAAAGAATATAATCGTTGATTTTATTCTATTCGATTGAATTCAAAAAAAAAACCTTGGCACTTATTGTTAGGCTTTTTTTTTTGATTTTAAAAGAATTGAGCATTGTCAAAGATTTTACAAATAAAACAAGAATCAAAAAAAAAACCGCCGTGAGGTTTTCCGGAATTTAAAATAATTGAGTTAAATCTTTGATTTTACTCTCTTCTTTAAAATTTGGAAAAAAAAAAATCCAATGGCACTTGACTACACTTTACAAAACTTAACGTTCACTTTTTTATTAATTATAGAATTTGAAAAAATGATTCTTATTTTTTCTTTTTATTTCAAAATTGAAAAAAATCCTATGTTCGGTTTTCTTTGTATTTGGAAAATCAATTGATTTTCGTTAGGTTTTTTTTACTTTTTGAAATAAACAGAAAATTTATTAAACTTTTCTGTTTATTTCACAAATTAAAAAAAAACCCAGAACACTTCAAAATAAATAGAAAACTCAAAAAAACCTAACGAAAAACAATAGATTTTAAAGATATAACTGAAAACCTCAAGAAAAGCGCCGTTAGGTTTTTTTTAATTAGAGAAATAAACCGAAAATTTCTGAATTTATCGGTTTATTTCATAAATTAAAAAAAAACCGTCGTTAGCTTTTCCAGAATTTAAAAGAATTGAGCAAAATCAAAGATTTTTCTCTATTCTTTTGAATTTTGGAAAAGCTAGGTACTTGACGGCACTCAACGACACTTGGCAGATAAATGCAATTGGCTTTCCCAAAATTCCGAAGAATATAGTAAAATCATAGAAATTTCTCTATACTTTTGAACGCTGGAAAAGCGTCATTAGGTTTTACAGAATTCCAAAGAATAAAAAAATCCCTAGTAACTCAACAACACCCAATGGAACTTGAAACTCGCTCTGAATTCACAGAAAGGGTAAAAACTCAATAAAAAGATGATCAATAATAAATAAAAATTCCACAATCTTTGATTAATAAGTGGTATTCCACTGTCGTTCGATTTTTTTTTTTTTTTTTGTTTTTTTAAATTTAAAAGAATGGAATAAAATTAAAAATATTACAAAGTTCTTTTAAATTAAAAAAAAAACCGAGATAGAACCTATAAGAGTAGTAAACTACGTTCCTGATTATATATATAAACCCCAATTCAAAATTTTTAACACACCAGAATTCGATTTGTAAAAATTAAAACTTATTTAATCAATTCAAGAAGATTTATCAAATTAGATTCATTCACCAATGGAAATATTAACACTTTTTTATAAATTAAAATACTCACAAAACAATAAATAAATAATTATCAATACAAATAAATCATGGGTGTGTTAAAAAATTTGGAGAGAGCAAAACAAAAAAAAAATACATTGGTAAATTTGGTTAAATTATATTAGGAATTATTGACCGATCAAAGGGTTAGATACTACCAACTAATTTTATTTGAGTTCTTCTATTTTGAACAACTCAACTTTAACATAATATCAATTGTTCAAAAAAAATTTTATCGAACGAAACAAATTACGTAATTCAAAAAATGAAATGATCACAAAAACTAAAAGATGAAAAAATGATTTTCATATTTTACAAAAATTAAAATTATTTCCAATTTCAAGGAAATTGTAATATTGTGATTGTTTGGAACGTTTTAGCTGTGTGGAAAATTATGAATTTTAGTTTATATATATATATATATATATATATATTCCCATTTCAAGTTTTTTTTGTTTTGAATTTTTTTTTCTTTTTTTTTCTTTATTAGCACAAATTTTCTTACCATTAGAGTTTTGATGAAAATTTCTCGATAAGAACAGTACCTTTCAGAATTTTGATTAATCTTATTAAATTATTCAAACAATTTTTTTTTTGTTTAAATTTTTTTTATATTCCTTAGATTGATGTTTTAGAAAATTATTATTATTATCAGTTTTTCATTTTAAACAAAAATATAAATTTCATTTTTCTCTCAATTCAATATTTATTGGAATTTTGTCTTAAAAAAAAAATCAAAATTTCTCAGTTATCTATTTTTTTTATTTATTTATATCATCATAAAATTAATTGAGAATTATCCAATATTTTCTTTTTTTTTAATTTATGGTATTGTTCAAAAAACAAACATAATTGATTAATGATTATAAACAAATATAAATCAATGTATTGTATTTTTAATTATTATGATAATAATAAAATTTCTTAATAAAAAATTCAAAAACAAATATTACAAAATCAATTTATTTTTTAAAAAAAATGCAAAAATGAATAATTATTTGTTTTTTGAAATAACAAAAAAATAATATAATAACAGTATTTATTGTTTTGATTTGGAAACAATCACCTTGTTATGTGATGATTTTGGCCTTGAAGAACGAGAAATATGATGATGTTCGAAGTTATATAAGATGATATTTAGGGGTTTGAAGAACGACCATTAATAAAATCTTAGTACCAGAACAATCTTATTATTTTGAGTCTGGAAGGAGAACTAAAACGAGGAAACATAACTGGTGATTGTTGAACAAATGAATAAATATGAGGTGCTGTTTATTTTTTGGAACTCGAGATATAACTCTTCGAAAAAAACAAACTAAACAAATAAATTCAAACAAAAACAAGTAAAAACCAATTTCTTCTTTTTTAAAGAAGCTTGGAAGAACTTGCTCTTCAAAGTTTCTTTTTCTCTCAACGAAGTTATTGGACACATTGAGGTTAAAAATAACATTTTCATCATTGGAGACAAAACTTGGTTTAAATTTTACAGAGAGACAAACTAGATCGTATATCCTTTCAATTAGATCTATTTCCTCTTTTATCCCCCCCCCCCCCATACTTTTACCCTTTTTTTTTCCATTAGTATGTTCTGAAAATAAATATAAAATCTTTACTAAAATTAGATTTCATTAATATTATTTTTTTTTAAATAAATTAAAGGCACGATACATTTAACAAATTTCTAATAAAATAATAAATGAACCTAAATACATTCTTTTATTAATTTGTTGATATATAATAATATATTAATAATCTACAACAAATATAGCATAACGAAACAATTAATATTGGGACACATTTATTCGGGGGTTTATTCTTTTTAATAATGTTATTTCTGATGCCTTTCTTTAATTGGTATAAACAAATAAAATTATTTGCAAAAATAACATTGGCTATCTTTACATTCTGTACTGCATGCTGTTTGCTATTTAGTGCCGTTTTCCATATTTTGAAATGCCATAGTATATCTCTTCGTAAAAAAATGTTTAAACTGGACATTAATGGGATAATCATTCAAGAAATCGGACTTTGTACATTTTTTATATATTATAGTTTAAAAGAGTCACCTACCTGGAGAATGATTCATTTGATTATTTACATTTCACTTGGTGTAATTCTTTCTATATCCTATTGGACAATACCTGCGCTATTTCAAAATCAAAATTTAAGGAGCATCATTTTATCCTTTTTCGCAATTTATGGGTTTATACCACTTATTCAAGGTGGATTCACTTTGGAAGCTGATTTTAGATGGGACCTATATATAAAAGTTGCAATAATGTACACGTTTTATGCACTAGGGTTATTTATTTTTATCACAAAAATACCAGAAAGATATACGAAAAATGGTTACTTTGATTATATCGGGGCAAGTCACCAAATTTGGCATTTACTCGTTATGGGGGCAGCTCTTTGGATATTATACTGTGGCTATTCATTTGCAAAAAGATACCCAGATGCATAACTGTTTCATATATTTTTAAAATTTTTCATAGATTAAAAATATATAAAATCCTATCAAAATTTTATTATAACTTGTTGATATATTAATAACATTTTAATAATTTTGAAATCCAAATTATATTTATTAAATTTATTTTTTTAGGAAATATTAAGATGTTTCTGAATTTTATGTTTAATGAAGGTTAATTTTTCGACTATCAACTTATTTATTAACTTGAAAGAATATTGAGTAAATGCATCTTGTTAGTATTTAAAATTTAGATTTTTTTTTTTCTTTTTTTTTTTTTCATATAAAGAGAAAAGTATTTAAAGTTTAATTTTTTTAGTTCGATTTTTAAAAAGTTAAAAGAATAGAGTAAAATCATAGATTTTATAAATTTTTTTTTTTTGATTCTGGAAAACTGTCTTTATATTTTTTTTTTTTTTTTTTGTTTTGGTTAGTAAATCGATGGGTTTAATAAACCCAATAAAGAATTAAAAAAATTTTTAAAACAACCTTTTTTCTGTTTATTCTCAAAATATATTATTTTTCTTAATTAAAAAGAAAAAATCAAAAAAATCACAATAAAATTATTATTATTTTTTTTTTGAGATTAAAAAATCAATAGAAGATCAAAAAAAAACAAGATTTTTAAAAAAATCAATGTTAAGTTTTCCTGAATTTAAAAGAATTTAGAAAAATAATAGATTTTGAACTCTTGCTTTGACTCTGTAAAAAAACCTTCATTTTTTTTTTTTTTTTTTAATTTTAGAAATTAAAAGAAAATGTCAAAAATGTTCTTTTTGTTATAAAAAGTAAAAAAAAAAAACAAAAACAAACATTCGTACTCTAAGACACTCTATAAATACTTCCAAACACCACAATCCGATAGATCTATATATATCAAATATAGTGAAATATGGTCATTTTTCAAAAGCATTGGAGACAAGTTTTAAGTTTTTTTTGAAAATTTTTCATTTAAAAAAAAAGTTTCTACATTTAAATATCACAATTACCCTTAAAAAGGTTTAAAAAACAAATTTCCATTATAAAAAAGAGATTTTCTAAAAATTTTAAAAAAATTTTATAGTGAGAGAATATTTACACTTGAATATAATTTTGATGGAATTTTTATAAAGAGATAAAAATCAGATTTTAGTTTTGCCTTAAAATTTTTGCGAATAATAAAAAAAAATTATTCATAGACATTTAGTTCCATTTTTAAGATAAAATTTCAAAGAAAATGAATGTATAAAAACAAATTCCAAATTAAAGAACAAAATTTCAGATTCAAGTAAAATAATTTATTGTCATTCAAAATTCCAAAAAATGTGCTGTAATTGAGATTTTTTTGTACCTAAAAATTATTGTAAGTTTGTTTCTTAAAAGTGGAACTAAATTTAAATGTTTAAAGGATTAGTATCTAACAAGAAGAAGCCTAATATTAAAATATATTGTTATTGGGTATAAATCATATTATTACTTCGTGGTTTAAAATTTTTTAAAAAATAGGTAAGATAAAAGGGAAAATTTGTTGATCTCATCAATTAAAAAGATCAATGTAGGGTATTTCCAAAAAAGTGGTTAATCGTGTTTTTACATTTCATGAAAAATCATATCTGTTAGTGACGTTATTCATTAATTGGCAATATCAAATTAAGTTTAACCTTTGTGGAAAAAAGTGAAACTGGAAAAAAAGTGAAACATGGTTTTTAATTGGGAACATTACTGAAAATTCAAAGTAAGATCAATGAAAAAAAGAATAAATAAATAAATAAAGACAAAATGAAGTATTCGCCACAATAAAAGTTTTTTAAAACACTATCTTTTGGTATGGGCTTTTCTTTGATTGATCAATTATTAAAAATTTGTTCAAAAAATTGACTATTTTTGAGATCTCCAAAACAACACAAACAATTTGATTAAATGAAGTAGATTTAAATTGTATTTGTTGGTTTGATTGAAAATAATATAATGGGTTATAATTTGAAGTAATTGGTTTCTTCTTTTTATTGATTTTACTTTTCATTTTCAGTAATGTTCCCAATTAAAAACCATGTTTCACTTTTTTTCCAGTTTCTCTTTTTTTCCACAACAGTAATATTAATATCGATTGAATCAATGACTTATTTATTAATTTCAAAATTTGTTAATTGAAATATTTTCAAAAAAGGAAAAAAAATAGCACTGTTTTTGGTTAAAACAATGTTATGACCAATTTCATTAAAAAACAGGAAATATGGAAAGGGTATCAATGATTTTTTAAACAATAAAATGCAGTTAAACGTACTTTCAATTCTATTTTAAAATTTTGTTGAGATTAAAAAAGGTATGAAAACGGTTTTTTAAATCAAAAAGAAAATAATAAACACCAATTTTCACCCCTAAAAAATATACTATAAAATCAAGATCAGAAATTTTAATATCTTTTATTTATGTAATCCAATACCCAGAAAAAAAATTGAATTATTGTCAAGAATCAATAAATGGTATTAAATGGTATTGGATGTTTAAATACTTTTTTGAAGATTGAGTTTATAAGAGATATTTTTAAATAAATTTGTCCCTCTTTATAGTAAATAGCTTATTAGAAAAAATTCCAACAATTTCCGAATAAAATTCACATTTCATCACTAATTTAAAAAGTTAATTATCAATATTCAGACTACAAAGTTTTGAAAATATCTTTCTGTAATTTTTGGCGAATTGTCGATTATAAGATAAAAAATTTGAATTATTTTTAAAAATTAAATGATTAACCAATAGATTTGTTGACAAATTATTTCTCAAATCAGGCAAATATATTGATATTACAATTAGTTTTATCAAAAAGAAACCAAATTCATGAGTAATTGAGTTTTTATGTTGATAATTATTGAGTTAATCTTGAAAATTAAAAAATTATAAAAATAGTTACTTTCAGAAGTTTCTAAATATGAGTTTGTATAATAACGGACAATTATTATTTTGAGTTTTTGATTTGTAGATTTGGAAGAGGAATAAAAAAAAATTTTTTTTAAAAATGTAAATTTTTAATAATGTTCATTAATAAAAAATGTAATAATTTATTGTGTAATAAAATTTAAAATAAAATTTTACTGAGCTATTCGAAGTATTGAACTCTAATACCATTTACACCCAATTACAACCTAATTTGATCATAGATAAATATCTAATAAAGTTAACCCCTTAAGATTAAAATCGACAAAAAATCACAAAAATTTACAAGATTTTATTATTCCTTTCGCAGAATTTCTTTGAACCATTTTTTTCTATTTACACTTTTTTTTTCCAATCAGATAGAATATAACTTTAGAGAAATTTATAAAATAAAAAATAATTTAATGTTTCGATATTCCGTCTTTTCAACAGTGATTATAAAATGAACTATCCCCTATTTAAGGGTAAGGAACCTTGTCAAAAAAGAATCTTTTAATCAAAAATTTATTAAATAAGTTATTTTTGAATGATATACTATGTTTCTTTTGGTAATGTTAAATTTAATCACAAGAAAAAGGTGTAATTTTGTAAAAATTCAAATAAAAAAAAAACAAATTTGTTTAAAATTAAAAAAGGGAAAAAACTGAAACATGATTTTAAGTTGATATATTACCGAAAAAGATAAGAAAAATCAATTCAGACAAGAAATAAATTAATTTTAAGGAAGGATCCATTCCATCTTTATCAATCAAATCAACAATTATAATTTTTAGCTACTTTATTAATCAATATCTTCTGAGTTGTTGTGAAGATCTCAAAAATATTCACTTTTTTTCAGCGAGTAAGCACTTTTTACTAATTTTAAGAGTCACCTGTTTCTTTGAAACTAACCCCTTACAATTATTTCTTTAATCAAATAAATGGAGTATTTTAATAAATATGAGAATTGAAATTATTCTTTAATAATATTTATATATATATATCGAATAAAAAAACGGAAATCCAAAAAAATGAAAAAATTGATCAAAAAAAAAAAATAAATAAAAATCATTTATTACTTGATCTTATCTATAACATTTTACACAATTATTTATTCTTGATTTAATGTTTTTTTTAATTCTTCTTGTAAATATTTTTGTATCGAAAATTTTAAGGTAAGCAAATTACTTTCTATTTCTCTAGAATACCCCCAAAATGAATTTGAAAATACTATTTTCGTTTAATTCATCTAATTCAGGTTTTGGTTCACGAAATATGGATATTCATTGAATTCTTCTTCAGAAATAAAGATTTATTGGACATATTTGTTTGATTTGATAATTATTTATTTTAAGATTAAAATATGAAAACTCAAAATAATTTAGAATCATTCCTTTTAATAATTTCTCAAATTTGTTTTCCTTTGGGTTGAATCTTTTGTAGTTTGTGTTTGATTTTGAGAATTCAATTACTTTAACTTTACTTTTTCAAAAATTATTCTTTTTTTGGTTTAGTTTGATAAAAATATTTGAAATAAGAATTTCAAAAAGTAAATTAAAAAACAATTTTTTTGGTAAATAATTAATAAATAGAAATCGGGATGAGAAACCCAAGATAATGGCTAATTTGTATTTGTTCGAATTAAGAAGATAAAGAAAACAAATCTTTGGAAATATAATTTGTTTGAGATTTTTTTTTTCTCATTCCTGATTTCAACAAGATTATCTGGAAAGGTGATTCTTCTTGTTTCGTATTCAAAAGAATAAATTCGGTTCAAAAATGAACCTACTTGACAGGTAATATTTCTTTTTTGTTTATTCTTTGATTTATTTCAGACATATATATAACATATTTTTAGATCCAAAACCTAATTTAATCAAATTCAAAAATTTTTATAAAAAAAATGTTCAAAAAATTATAAAATTTCAAGATTTACCTTTGATTTAATTTGGGTTCTTTTTCTTTTCCTAAATAGAGTAGTGAGGGATCTGCAGTTTTCAAATTTTCAATATTCGATGGCACTCAAAAAATCTAATTTTCAGTATTTTTCACACAATTAAAAATTTTCAGAATAGGAAAATGTACCTGGATTCCTTAAAAAATTATTAATTCAAGATCAGCCAAAAAAAAACCCTTACCAAAAGATAGTATTATAAAAACTATTCTTTGTTGAGTCCTCCATTTTTTATCTTTAATTATTCATTTTTTATTTTATTTATTGATCTTTCTTTTCATTTTTGGAAATGTTCCCAATTTTAATTGTTATGAACTTTTTTTGCTTGTTTCACTTTTATTTCCTAAACGATTAGCCCACAAACAGATAATAAAAGAAGACGAAGTTTTTTTTCAAAAATATTCGATTTAAGAATTTTTCTTAAAATAAATAACAAAATGAGAAAACAATCTCTTCTTACAGGATACTAACACGCTTCTCTTTTATTCTTGCTAAAATAAAAAATAAATTTGAAAACAAAAAGTTAACAAATGAAGAGTTTTTTTTTGATTGTTTTTTTTTTTTTTTTTTTTTTTTTTATTCAATCTTTTCAAAAGGAAGGAGTGTTTTGTATTTGTAAAAATTAAAATTGACAAAAAGAGTAAAGACTTATTTTTTTTCATTTAAAATTTTGAATGAAAACTTTCCATCCCTTAAACTGCAATATATTTCATCAATTGCGCCAAGTATTTGTGAAAGCTTTGTGTCAATTGATTTTTCTTTTTCTAATTTGATCTCTTTTTTTCTTTGTGTTTCCTTTAATACTTGTTTAATGCGCTTTTTAAGTTGTGGGATTAAATAAAATTTTGCTTCTATCAGCAGTTCCTCTAGTAAATCAGGATCGTGTGGTAATGGGAAAAGTTTTGTTTTTGGGTGTCGTAAATAATTCAAAATATAGTTGAAATGTGTTGGATCACGATCAATAAAGATATGGTTTTCATTCACTTCAAATTTGTTCGTAAATAGCTTTGTGAAATACGTGTTTGGGATTGAGACTAATGTGTCGCGCCTTGTGATAAATTCTTTTTCTCCAACAAAGAGATGTACATTCTTTAAACGTTCCATAGGTTGTTTTTTTTAATTTACTATTCGAAACAAAGGTTTTGGGTGGGTTGATAGAAAAAATGAAGAAAAAATGAAATTTTCTCTTATTTTTATTGAAGAAACCATCAAATTAATCAAGTTCTAATGATAATATCATTTGAGAGAAAATTATTTTGTCAATTTTTTAGGATTAATTTTGCCTTTCTAACAAATTTATTTTGCATCAAGTGGGAACAATATTTTTCACTTTAGGGATTAGCGTCACCATAGATTTTTCTATGATTAAACTATGTTGTAATTGGGCCTAAATGGTTTTCGTGTACCATGGCTCAAATAGCTCAACAAAATCTATTATAAATCTTATTACACAATTAATTATTATGACATTTTTTACTAAGGATCACAATAAAAAATTTACATTTTGGAAATTATTTTTTTTTTAATCCTTTTCCAAATCTAAAAATAGACACACAAAATAATAATATTCCTGGATTTAATAATTCATAAATTGAACTTTTAAAAGTAACTATTTTTTAATTTCAAAGATTAACTCAATAATTATCAACATAAAAACTCAATGACTAATTAGTTTTGTATCCTTTTGATGTGATAATTGAAATATCAATATATTTCCAATATTTCAGATATAATTTATCAAAAAATCTATTTGTTAATTATCTAATTTTTAAAAAAATTGAAATTGTTTAGCTATTAATTTACAATTCACCACAAATTGAATACAGATATTTTGCAACTTTGTAATCTGAATATTGATCCTTCAACATTTTAAATTTGTGGCTAAATACATATTTTTTTCGGAAATTTATAGGTTTTTTACTAATACTAGGATTATTTTTAATTGATGAGATCTACAAATTTTTCCTTTTAACTAATCGATTTTTAATAGGAATTTGTGCCAATGTAGCAGTAATTTGATTTACACCTAATAACAATATAATTTAATCTTCTTGTTCTCCTTGGTAGAAGCAATCGCTTAAGCAAGTAAAAACCTTATACCATTTTTAAAAATTTAATTGCTTTAACATTACCAAAAAAATATGTTTAAGTATCACTAGTTACTGAATCTTTAAAACCAAAATACCATTCAATACTCGATTTCTGAAAAGAAAACGAACACAAAGTAAATTTGAGTTGAAGGTTAATTGTCCAAATTTTAGGAACATTATTTTTTGATTATATTTTTGGGTTTCTTAAATTATGTTTGGGATTGAGTATTGTGTTTCAAGAGAAAATCTTAAAAATAATCCTAATACAGAACAAAAAAGAAGTAAAAAGACATGAGAAAGAGGGTATTTTAAAGATTTTTCTTTTAAATACCAAACAAGAAAGATCGTCTTTTCAAATAAACTTGTTGAAACCAAGAATTAAAGTAAAATTTAATGAAAAATTATTTGTAATAGATTTATTTATTCTTTTTAATTTAAATGAGTATAATCAAGAATTTATTTTGAATTTATTGACCAAAATTCATATTTATTCTTCTTTGAACCACAAATAATCGTTTTTTTTTTAAATGAAGTTTTCAAAATCCTTTTGGATAAAATATTTTTATTCAGAAAATCTAAAACTAATTTCATTTTTCCAAAGATAAAAGTATAAGAATTGAATTCTTGAAATGAAAAAAAAAAAAAAAAAAACTAAACTCAAAGAAAATTAATATATACCTCAAAATTTGAAAGTAAAATTCATCTTTATATAAACTCCAATTAAAAATTTTTTAACACACCAAAATTCAATTTTTGAAAAAAAAATCTGATATAACCAATTCTAAAAAAAAAAACAAATTAGGACCTTCACTAATTGGAAGGAAAACAATTATTTATAAATTACAACACTAAAATAAATAAATAAATAAATAAATAATTATTATTACTAATAAAAACTTGAGTGTGTTAAAAAATTTTGGAGATACTAAAACAAAAAAATATATATTATAAATTTGTTGAAATTCTATTAGGAATTTTGATTAATCAAATAGCTAGATACTACCAATGATTAATTCGATTTGAGTTCTTCAATTTGGAACAACTCAACTTTAACCATAATATCAATTGTTAAAAAAAATCATTGATCCAATGAAACAGACTCGGTAATTCAAAAAATGAAAAGGAAAAAACTAAAAGACTAAAAAGATGAAAAAATGATTTTCCATATTTACCAAAAATCAAAATTATTCCAAATTTGGTTCTGAGTATTTATTCACTTTAATTAACATTTCAAAATACAAATCCGGAAAAATTAGTACTGTCAAACATTTTTCGGACTTACGTTACTCAAAATATCGAAAATGAATTAATAACTTTCGACTTAATCTTGTGGAGAGAAAAAAAAAAAAAAATTAAACTAAAATATTAAAAATATGAAATTAAGAAATATAAGAACAAAAATTTATTTAAATTTATGACTATTTTTCGTTTATTTTTTGGTTTATAAATTTTTGACAGTATTTTTTTAAAAACATCAAAATCACAGAAATTGTGACCTACGTAATCAAAAAATTATCATATTTTCATTTTTTCAATTCCCATATTTATAATAAATCTTTTAAAAAAAAAAATAATTTTGTTTTAATTGATAGCCCTCTTTTCAAGAAATAATTAAAAAACAATAAAATATTGTGTCAACCATTATTCTGTGAATCTCCACAACTTCTTGCTAATAATAAAATTAATTTGGCCATAAATTTATATAATAATCGAATCAAAACAAAAATAAATAAAGCAAATTTTTGAAAAGATTACCAAATTTAAAATTCTTTTACAATAATTAACTTAATTCTGTTGAGCTCATTTTAAAAAAGTGAGGATCAAAATTTTAAAAGGTATTGCCCAAACTGTTTGGTTCATTCTTACAAACGATTTGAAGAATAATTTTTAACTCATATATTCCTTACTTTTTTAAAACGGCTTTAAAAAGATCTCTGGAAATAATTTTGTTTCTTTTTTCAGAATATTAATTGAAATTTTTGACTGATTAATTGTGAGCCAGCATTGTTCCTAATTCAATTTCCCTTTTCCCTTTTTCTTGTTTGATGAATTTTTTCATAAAACAAAATCATTTAATAGAATCCAATCTTCATCTTCATCATCAAAACCTTCTTCTTCTTCTTCAATTTCTTGTTTTACTTCTTTTTCATGAACATAATCTTCTTCATCTGTGTCTTCAATATTTGGGTTATCACTATAGCCAAGCTTGTCTTGAAGGTTTGACTCTGATTGCTCTTTATTGGATTGCTTTAGTTCATGATCTTTTAATTCTTGTGCTTTTTCAATTGAAAGAGGATAAAGCGAATCCCAGACTGTTTCCTGTATCAAAACACCAAGTGTTGTTAAAGAAATTGGATCCATTGATTTGTGAACAGGGTGTTCTTCATACCCTAGCTTCAAGCTTGTAAGAAGATGGAGCAATTCAATTAACTCCAAGTTTGGTGAGCGTTTAAAACGATTAGTTGTATCGTGTGTTAATGAAGATTGCAACTTTGAAATCAGTTTTAATGTTTTGTTATTGTCATTTAATGATTTTAAATCATCAATTAATTGAACTTTGGTATCCTATTTTATTCACGAATTGCAATTACATAATCAAAAGGATAAAAAAAATAAAAAAAAATTAACAACAAATTAAAAAGTCATTCTTTATTGGTGTGGTGGGTTTGTTACATTGCTGTCTTTGATGTAATCATCAGATCGAAAAATTGAGAGGTTTTTTGGTAGTTCTTTATACCAAGATATTCTTGGAAAATTAAAAGGTTTTGTCTTGTTTGTGAAATTAGTAACAAAAAATGAAATATTTTCTTTGAATGTTTTGGTACAGTTTGGGTAACTTGTGAATAACCACTCTAAATAATATAAGACGGTACGAAACTAATGCTTTTTTTAAGGTAAAATTATTAAAAATAAATTTGTGATGTAATATTTAAGGTTTATAATCCCTGAAATTTGAAAAAAGATTATCTTGCGTAGGGTGTGGGGACTTGTTAATTTGGAGCTAAGTTGATCGATCTTGTGCTTGGTATGAGTTTTAATAGTGGTTCAATATGGCAATTTTAGACAATTTATTTTTTTTTTTTTCCGAAATTCGGAATTGAAGAATGTAAGATTAATAGATTGTTAGGCGTTTCAGAATAAATGTAGATTTTTGTATTGTAGAAAAAAATTCAGATTAATTTTTAGTCAATTACCAAAATGAAAAAAATTAATTTTTATTAAACATCCAAATAAAATCAAACCTAATAAAAAAATTTTAATCAAAAAAAACAAATCACATTTGTTTATAACTTATGTTCTAGCCAATATATGTTACACTCTTCAATCCGGATTTCGGAAAAAAAAAAAAATAAATTGTCTAAAATTGCCATATTGAACCACTATTAAAACTCATACCAAGCACAAGATCGATCGGCTAAGCTCCAAATTAACAAGTCCCCACACCCTACGCAAGATAATCTTTTTTCAAATTTCAGGGATTGTAAACTTTAAGTGGCCGGTAAAAAACAAAAAAAAAATCTTCTCAGAAATTTGATTGAAAATTCCAAAAAATTTTAAGGTATCTTGATATTGAAAAATGAAGTAAAAAGCTGATTATTAGTAAACCAAACCTAAGCTTTTAATTCTATTTTCAGAAATTAATTATTGTTTTATAAAATTTTTATCCATTTTTTTCTTGTTTTTTACAAGTTCAAAATACAACATATACCAGATTTATTTTTTAAAAAAAAATTTGAAAAAAAACAAAGAAATCTTGATGTCTCTGAAGAAAGTTTATAAAAATACACTTTGGAAATAACATCACTAAGTTTTGGAATAACAGCTAATAAAAAATATTTACTTCAAAAAAAAATCAAAAGAATTATTTTTAAACTACAAAATAATTTCTTTTTTTCAAAGAACATTTCGAATCATTTTTTTCTTTTTGTTGGAGAAAAAGCAATACAAAAATCCACCAAACCATCAAAATAAAAATCTCCAACCATAAAAGTACAAAAAAAAAAAAAAAAAAAAAATTTTATAGTACAAAATAGAAAACCAGGAATTATTAAAGAAAAATTTTCAATAATTTTTAATAAAACTAGAAAATAAATAGTTTTGATTCAAAATTCTAAAAATAATTAAAAATTGTTTATAATAATAATAATAATAGAAAAAAAAGCTAAGTTATTAAGTATAATATATCATCATAGAGTACTGTAGAGTTCCATAGGGTACCTCTGTTTTCTTGAGTTTTACTGCTTTATTTGTTAAGTGTTCTAGATTTTTTTTGAGGTTTTCTATTTATTTGTGAAGTGTTCTAGGTTTTTTTAAGATTTTCTATTTTATTTTTAATATCTATTGATTTTCTCAATAAATAGAAAACTCAAAAAAAGCTAACAAAAATCCATTAATTTTCCAAATAAACAGAAAACTTAAAAAAACCGACAAATATTTTATAGAATTCAAAAGAATATTGTAAAATAAAAGATGTTTCACAATTCTCTTAAATTATCGAAAAGATAACCCAATTTTTTTTTTAATTTAATAAATAACAAAAAAATAAGAAATTTTCTTTAAATTTATAATATTAAAAAAATTTAACTGATGTTTTCCATAATTCAAAAGAATATAAGAACGTCTTTGATTTTTCAATATTCTTTTAAATTCTGGAAAACTTAACAGCTGTTTATTTTTTTTTTTTTTTGAATTTTGAATATCTAATGATTATTTTATTATGAAAAAAGTGTTACAATCGTTTTTGATAAATAATATATGTGTTCAATTACCTTCATTTCCTTTTCAAAAATAAAAAATGAAAATGAAAAAATAAAAAATAATTTCAATGAAAGAAAAAATATAATAAATTTAAAGTTTAAGATTATGAAAAATCCGAAAATTGATTTTTAATTCTTATGCTTTCTCGTCAAAAGCCGATATCTTGGCGTCAACTAAAAAAGAAAATTTCCCAAAAATAAAACGAAACCAAATTCTTCTTCAAAATATTGTAATAAATATTAGAGCTTATCAGAAAAAAACAAATTTCCATTCTTTTTTACTCTAAAAATCCATTTTTAATGATTTTAATTTTATGTATCTTAAATTAATAAAAATTTTTTATTTTGTAATGAATTGAGTAAATTATCAATTTTATTCTTTTTTAATTGAACATTATTTAAATGGGCCTCTTACTTATTCCCAAATTAGAAATGAGAACAATCTCATTTTGATTTTTAAAAAAATTCAAGATCAAGAAGAATTATAGACTAATAACTCTCCAGTTAAAAATATTATGAACTGTTTGAAATCGATTTTTTTAAAAAATTATTTCTTATTCTTTAAACAATTTTAACAATCATAAGGAATTAAATATAAATAAAAATATAATATAAATATATTAATTTTTTTGAAAAATTATCGAAATAATTGGTTTTATAATAAAGTGTTCAGTAACTATTTTTTTAAAAATAATAAAAATAAAAAAAAAAATGATAATTTTGAGGAAAAAATTATTTTTGCCAAAAATATCCAAATATATATATTAAACTTGTTAATTAATATTTTATAATAAATATGTAATAAATATTGTGTTAGTTTTTATTCTTATTCCGATTTTTGTTCCTATTTTTGTTCCTATTTTTGTTCCTATTCCGATTTTTATTTCTGCTCTTATTCCTGTTCCTGTTCTTATTTTTATTTGAAGTTTTATTTTGATTTGAATTTTTTACAATTTGAACTTTTTCTTTTTCTTTCTCCTTCTCCTTCCCCTTCTCCTTCTCGTTCTCATTATTCTTCTCGTTCCCATTCCCCTTTTCTTTCTCCTTCTCCTTTTCTCCCACTCCCCCTTTTTCAATCAGATTGTTTTTTTTAGATAATTGATCTAATTGTAACATGAGATCGTTTACTTGATTTTTTAGCTCGTGTATTTGTATTTCATTTTTATTAATAATTTTTTCATATTTGGTATCTACATCCTTTCGAATTCTGCCCAGCTCTTTTTGGTTTTCTAATAAATTTTCGTTAATATTTTCAAGAAATTTATTTTTTTCACGTATTTCTTGCACATTTACTTTTAATTTGCGATTTGAATCTTTTTTCAATTGAATTTTTTGCAATTTTTTTTTTTTTTCTTCGTTCCAATTTTCTTTTAGAGATTTTTTAGTAGTTTGTATAACATTTTCAAAATATTCTCTTTGATTATCAAGGCGGTGGATAATTAAATTATTTAATTCAATGGCTAAAGATTCACATTTTGAAGAAATTATTGTTTCAATTAATTGATCATATTCAATATTTTTTTTATTTATTTCTTCTCGATCCAAAAGATTTAAATTATTTTGATGAGAAAAACGAAAATTTGGTGATAATTGAGAAAGCCCATTGTCATCTTCTTGAGAGTAATTTTGGTTATTATTCATAATACCATTGCTCGTGTTGTTAGTATTATTAGAATCATCACCACCGATTTCAATAATTTTTTCATTGTTCGCAGCCAAAATTAGTCGATGAACATAGCTCTTTGAAACAAAGTCCCAGACCTTTTGGTTCGACAAATCCATGCCGTAGCCATGGCCCTGTTGTTGATAGTGCTCAGTTGAATGTAATTTGCATCCCTGAAATCCACAAATTAAACACAGCAATACCTGTTCATAGCCAGAACAGATATCACAAACAATTTTTTCTGGTGGGGTCATGTTAAATCGACACATTGGGCAACTATTGTCATCCCACCGAGATAAGCAATCTAAGTGAAAGCGATGCGAACAAGGTAGAATAACAATACAATGTTTAAGGCTTTCAAAACAAATTGGACAATTATATGCCCGATCAGAAGATTGTGGTTTTTTTCTTATTCTTTCTTTTTGTGGAGGTCTTTGTTTTTCTTTTTCCTTCTCATTATCGTTTTTTTTTTGGTTTTTTTCTTTATTTTTCAGTTGACAAACACCATTATTATTTTTGTTTTGGTTTTGGTTTTTATTTTTTCTTTCTTCATTATTTTGGTTTTTCTGTTGGTTCCCATTCTTTTTGTTATAATCTTTTTCTTTATTTGTTAATTGGAAAACACTATTAGTATTCTCTTTTTGGTTTTCGTTTTCGTTTTCGTTTTCGTTTTCTTTTCTTTTGTGAGTATTTTTCTTTTTATTTATTTGTTTCCATTGGATTTCTTTTACAAAAACTGAATTACACAAATCTTCCTCTAATTCGTTAAATGGTTTTTCGTTCTTGTCATTATAAAATTTATCAGCTGAGGGCTGATCACTAAATTCAATCATCACACTATAATCGTTTAAATCTTTATTGTTCCAGAAATATATTTGAAGAATGTTTGTGGTTTCTTTGCCGATAAAATTTAAAAAATCAATCCCGTCAATATGTGTTGGGATCTTGATTATTGCAATGCTCTGTTTCCTATTCTTTGGGAGTGAACTATTTTCGTTTTCAAAATAGAACAACTCTCCTTCCTGGCTTGACACTTCAGGATTACCTCTTGAAATTTTAAGGATTTTGATTTGTTTACTCATGAAAGGACAAATAGTAAAAAATGATTTTGAAAATATTAATTTGATTTCAGAATTCCAAATCCAAAGTGTACAATACTCAAACGCAGTCTGGGTACTGTTATTTAATTTTATCATTTTTCTTGGCAAATTGCCTCAAATTTTCAGATCTCAAAATACCATCAAAAAAAGAATTAAATAAAGATCAACTAATTTTCAGATGAAATGAGAAAAAAAAGGAAATTTTTTATATATATTTGCTACCGTTCTGATGATAAAATGATAATTTATAAAACCGAGAGAAGGTATTTTCTATAAACACATTTTTTAGAGTTTAATAAACACTAAATTTTTTAATATAGGCTCTCAGAAAACTAAAAATTTTAGTAGAAGAAAAAATATTTATTTTATTCCATTTTCTGGTTTCTTTGGTTTTAGAAACGGACAAATAAATCCATTAAAAAAAGTACATTTATTATTGATCTTTAATTTGTTAAATTGTAAAAAACTCAGGTTTATTTAATTTAAAACAAATAATTGAGAAATAATTTGAGGTTTTTCTTTTTTTTCTTTTAACTTTAATTTTTTTCTTGGTTTTACAGAATAAAAAACATATTTCTCAAATGAATAAAGATAAATTGAAAAATTTTATCTTCTGATAAGATAGAAATGGGTTATACTCTTTAATAAAATTTATAAAAAAATAAATGCAATTTATGTAATATTTTACAGTTGAGTTGTGGATAGCTGTTTTTATAATAGAGTTGATATTTTTTACCTAATATATTGCCAATTTATTATTAATATTTAGATCTATTTTTAATTATTTAATGAATACAAATAGATGAAATTTAAATTTATATAAATTCTAACTTGTTATCTTTTTTCAATTCTGATAAATTTCTTCCATTTATGATTCAAAATACACCTGGCATAATTAGCATAAATACAATTACCAAAAAAATAAAAATTATTCCAAATTATGGTCTTATGTTTGGTAAATTATTTTTTGAAAAAAAAAAAAAAAATAGGAAAATAAAGTTAGATTTTGTTCTGAATTATAATCCAAGTACCATTTTTAATCCAAAGAATTTGTATTTGATAATAAATCAATCAATATATACAGCTTGTTGTAAATTACTAATTTTATTTTTTTAATCGTTTTAATTTTAATTATAGTACTTTTCGAATTATTTTTCGAATTTACAATACAAATTGGGTTTTGATTTCATATAGTCTTATAAAGTTTTGAATAATTATTTCTAAGTGTAAATGCAAATATATTTTAAAATAACCTTAATTAAACCCAATTCTAATATATCAATTTAGATATCCAAAATTCTTATCGAAAATAAATAGATTCTTAATAATAATTTATTTTCTTTTTTAGTTAGGTATTATTTTAATAAAATATATCAAAGTTTCTTATCTCAATTATATTTGATATATTTTAATGGTGAAAATTCATAGTTATTTTTTTTTTCTAATTCATCAAAAAAAACATTTTATAATGACTTTTCATCTTGGAAAATTTCCAATATAAAGAAAAACTTTTTGTCGGAAAATACTCAACAAAGCTCTTATGTTTAGAAAACTTAAGGTAATAAAGAAAAAATAATAATCATTATTTGAAAACAAAAAATACTTAAAATAGTAATATACGTATATATATATATATATATATATATTAATTCGGACACCCAGTGCCCCCACTCTGAGAGTTCATGTCTAGGTTTTTTTTTTTTTTTTTTATTCAAAATAATTGAGTAAAATCAAAGATCTTACTATATTCTTTTAAATTAAAAAAAAAAAAAAACTAACGACAGTGGAATACCAATTATTAATCATAGATCGTGGAATTTTTATATGTTATCAATAATATTTCTATCGGGTTTTTGTCCACCGATGAATTATTTAGAAGATTATAGACAAATATATAACTCATGTTAACTATGATTCAAAATATTGGGTTGTATCAAAGATTTTAACAATTTTTTTAAATCCTGGCAAATCTGAATTCAGTTGATAATTTTTAATTTTTCCATCCAAACGGTCTTGTATTTTATTAAAATATTTTTCTTATTTATCATATTTCTTGTTTGTATTTTGACAAATTTTCTTGAATTGCTCATTTTGCCCCACAAGGTTAGATATTTTCAAATTAGGATATTTGTATTGATTATTCAAATTCTTTTTTTTTTTTTTTTTGTTTTCAACAATTCTTATTTTATTTTGGTTACTCTTGTGGAATAGTTCAATATATTTAATAAAAACAAATATATTCGTGAGAATACCAGATTAATGTAAATTTCATCAATTTTCGAAAATAAGATTTAAAATGATATTAATGTACTTATATATTTATTTTCTTATTTGTTTTATATCGAGATTTGGATTTATAATAAAAACTCAAAATAGTTCAAAGATAAAGTAGTAATGTTATTGTATTTTTTTTTATTTTTTCGAAAAAACAAAATAATTATTCATTTTTACATTTTCTTTATAAAATTTTTATTTTTTTTTTTTTTGTAAAATCAGAAATTTTATTACATTAATAGTAATTCAAAACTCAATACATTTATTTATTAATAATAAATATACAAACAATTTTGTTAATTTTATGATAAAAAAAATTGATTGAGAAAATATATTAATGAGAAATTTTCTTTTTTTTTATCCAAAATTTCTATAAATATTAAATCAATAGAAAAATGTAATTTATTTCTTTAAGTCAAAATTAAAAGTTTGATGTGAATAATTTTCTTAAACAGTATATGGAATAGAAATTACAATAAAATAATGAAAAAAAAAAAAAATTGTAAAATAATTTCATTTAAAAAATTGGAATTAAAACAATAAAAACTTTTTTAATAGAGAAACGAACAGTCAAAATTTAAAAAAAAATATATATAATAACTGTTAAATATCATTCAAAGATAATATAATAATCTTTGAAATCAAGAAATTTTTTTTTTTTTTCAAATATTTTAAAAAAAAATCTTATAATAATTTGAATTTTTCAATCTATATTAATACAGATCTCTAGAAAAGAATTATCGATCTAGTGTCTCTTATATAATTATATTGTTTATTCTTATGTCTAGATTATAAAAAGTCAAAATTAAAAAAAGTTAAAGATAAAAAAAATTAATCTGACAGTTAGCTATTGGCCAAATCGTTTAAATTTGTAAAAAAATCTTTATTGAAAAAACTGCCAAATTTTACTATTAAAAAAAATATTATCATTTTTTCAAATTTAATTTATATTTTTTTTAAAATATTAATTCAATTTCTAATCAAGAACCTATATTGTTCATGTATGTTAATAAAGAAAGCAAATTCTCTATATTGGAGTTAAATAATCTTTGGTAATTACTATATTATTTAATGAAGCATTTTAGTCAATTTAGTGGGTGCAAAGGGCCCCTAAATATAATTTTCAGTAAAGTAACGTGTGTTTTAATTATTTAAACAAAGTATTTTTTGAGGTTTAGTAAAAACTTTTCCAAAAAAAAAAATTATTTTTGTGACAAAATTCAATAGAAAAATAGCAAAATTACAATAACCAAAATAATTTTTCAATATTGAAATTTTTTTTTCAATTTAATTTTTTATTGTCTGAAACTCTATAATTTTTAATGTTAAAATTTACTTAATGAGATAATTGTTTATAAATTTTTATATCTTAAAATCTATTCATAACTATACAAATTAAAAAATTTTATTTTGAAGGGTAATTAGGATGTTTGGGGTTCTAAGGGATAGATTGATATATTTTTTATCTTTTATTTCAACTTTTCTTTCTCATTTTCTTGTCTTTGTTTAAAAATAAATTATTTCTTTTCATTTTTTAAATTGCAATAATATGATGAGTTATAATTGTGTCTAATATTATGGCCATGATAAAAAACTCTAAATAAAATTTTTGGTTTGAGAAAGTGCCGTCAAGTGCCGTAGAGTGCCGTGGAGTACCTAGCTTTTCCAGAATTTAAAAGAATGGAGAAAAATCAAAAAGATTTTAACTCTATTCTTTTAAATTCTGGAAAAGCTAACAGCTATTTTTTTTACTTTTGTAAATAAAAAGAAAATTCAAGAAATTTTCTTGTTTATTTCTCAAATTAAAAAAAACCTAAAGACAAACAAGAAGTAATTTTGTTGAATCACCTTCCTTGATTAACAATGAAAAAAAAAAAAGATTAATGTTTTTGAAGATAGTTTAAAAAATGGATTTTGTTAGGAATTAGAGCAATAGGGGGAAATTAATTTCCACCCTTCAAAATAAATAAAAAAAATATTGATTTTTTTAAAAACGGAAATTTCAAATTAAATTTAAAAAAAATGTGAATTGGAATGTATATTAAATAAAAACCAATAAATAATAGTATATTTGTGTGAAAATTTAATTATTAAAATATTATATTCAAATTTTTTGTGGTAATGTTTAAATCTTTTGATATGGAATATATATTTTAATAAAAATTTAAACTTTAATATTTTTTTTTTTTTCTTGATCTCTTTATTTTGAATTTTTATTTTTCTTTAACAAGCTAATAATTTTTAATTCATTAAAAACAAAAAAATAAAAAAAAAACAAAGATAAGGTTAATCCTTTTTTGGGCCTAGAGGTGTCCTAATTGGTGCAGAACCTTTTGGTGGTTTTAATAATGGAGTTATCTCATTCGCTGATGGAGTTAAATGACTGGGGTTATTGACGGAATATGATCTTGAATAGCGTTGTGAAAGGTAAACATCGGAAGTGGTTTTTTTCTCTTGGTCGTCTCCCCAGAAGAAGCTTGATTTTTCTCTGGAAAAAAATCTACTGATTGTCTCCTTACTTTTTAAGATGGAATCTGAACGCATTGGTGCATCTTTTGATTTCTTAATATATTGTTTTAATTGTCTTTTACCTTTTAAATTAACTGGCTTTGGATCTTTAATTATTGAAATATATGCTTCCTCCCCAACTGTGATAAATACATTAACCCAAGCATAGATAAATAAGCAAATAAAGGTATACATATAGATTCTTGACAACACTGCCATTCCATGGTTTTGTCTATAAATTAAATCATAAGTGTCCCTGCAAATGTCACCATTTAAAACAGCAAATAAGGTGACACATGTCTGATCAATTGTAGAAAAATATTCAACATAACTTCCAAATGCTATTGTGCCCAAATAAGCATATCCAAGGAAGATTGGGAGCGCACAAAGAGTAAATCTAATTACTTTTGGTAATGCCCGGCTTATTACATTAATTAACGAATAAAAGCTTTGGTACCATTGGAAATACCCTGTTAAACTAAACCAACAACAGAAGGCGGCAATGCCTAGAGTAATTGAAAATAACAAATTGTTAATTTTTGCAGTGCTAAAATGTGTGAACATATAGATTAATTCTGCAATGATTACAGAAATACATGTTGGGATATTCCATAAATACCAAAAATTGAAAAATGCCATACGAAATGATCTTTGAGATGCAAAATGTTCACTGTCTAATCTTAAACTTTTTTGTCCAAGTACTCTTTGATATGTATTCTATTATTTAATACAACAAATAAAGAAAGAAAAAATAAAAAGAATATATATATATATATTGATATATTATATATATGTGTGTGTGTGTGTGTATCGCAAATTATATAATTAACTTTAAAAAAGGTTTCTTCATAAATTCATTTACTTTATTTTTTAGAATAATTAAACTCTTATTAAAAATTTAGTATTCATCATAAACTTAGTCAATATAAGGTATTTCAAAAAAAGCTTTGGCTATTTTTTTATATCTTTCAAATAATATTCTCTTTTTTAGTGGTTCTATTCGAAAATTGGTACTAATAAAAAAATTCATACTAATCAAATCAGCACCTATTGGATATATTTCAAAATATATTCATCAAAATATTTGCCAAAAAAAGAAAAAAAAAAAAATAGCACTTTTTTTGTGGAAAACAAGTTACAGACAATTTCAATAAAAAAATTGGGGATATCTTGGGGATACAAAAGGATTTTTGAAACAATAAAATACAATTATAAGTTTTTCATTCTCTAATGGAAATTTTATTGAGATTAAATCTCTTAAGATAACAATTTTTTTCTATCAAAAAGAAAAAAATAAACACCAATTTTCTCATAAAAAAATATCATTTAAAATCAAGATTAAAAAGCTTTCATATCTTTTAGTAAATTGTCTTACAAATAAACAAATTGGATTATTATTAAGAATCAATAAATGATTAATATCAATTTTGGATATTTGTTTAAACAATATTTCAAAAATATTTACTAACTTGAAAAAATAAATTCAAATAAAAAAAAAATTATTATATAGTATTCAAGAACAACTAATTAATTAAATCTTATTAATAATTGACTTTTTAAATTATTCTAAATAAAAATAAAAGCCAAATATTTTAACAATTAAAAAAAAATAAAAACAAAATCCTAAAAAAAAGTGAGTCACTATTTTTGAGATCAATATTACAGATTTTTCATTACTGAACATTCAATGAAAAAAGGATAACAAGAAGTTTTTTTACTTGAATTATTAAATGAATTTTAAAAGTCATTATATAGTCTCAATTTTCTTAATTTTTATTTGTCTTTTCGAAGATTTTTTTTTTTTCACATGATCTTACGCAAGAAAAGAAAAAAAATCAAAGAAAAAAAAAAAATTTGAAAAAGCAAAAAAGAAAAAGTAAAAGAAAACAAAAACAATTCATGACCAATACAAATAAAAATTTACAAAATAGAAAAAATGATTTTGATCTAAAAATTGAAATTTTTATTTTAATAAGAATTTCAAAACAACTTCCAATAACATTATAATGTGAGTCAAAATTTTTGAAAAAAAGTTGAGATTGTTTTAGAATTGAGTTTAATAAAGAGAGTTTTAAAATAGATTTGACCAACTTTTTTGGAAATAGCTTGTATACATGGAAATGTTTTTGTATAAAAATTTGAAAAAATAAATTATTTTGTTTCAAATTTGTCCTTAAAACAGAAAAATCAGATTGTTGTTCAATCACCCAAACATTACAATAGATTTTTTTTTATGTTTATATGTATTCGACTTTTTATAAAAAAGTTTAGTATTAGAAAAAACACTCAAAGGCTATTTAATATTACTAATCAAAATTATGAAATTTATATATTCTTATCGGGAATTTTTCATCAAAATTTTATGGCTAAAAAACTTTGGGTAATAAAGGAAAACTAATAATATAAAATTGAAAAGAAAAATACAAATAGGAATATATATATATATATATTCGGGTGCCTAGTACCCCCACTCCAAGAGGCAGTAGTCTAGTTTTTTTATTTGTAAAATAATTGGCAAAATCTTTGATTTTGCTCCATTCCTATTAAATTAAAAAAAAACTAACAAGAGTGAAATACCAATTTATTAATCACTCGTTATAGAATTTTTTATTTATTATTGATAATCTTTTTATTGGGGTTTTACCCTTTCTGTGAATTCAGGATGAGTTTCAAGTTCCTTTGAGTATCATTGAGTTACTAGGGTTTTTTTTTCATTATTCTTTGGAATTCTGTAAAACCTAATCGCGCTTTTCTTGTGGTTTTCTGTTTTGTTTATAAAATCTATTGATTTTCGTTAGGTTTTTTTACTTTTTTGAAATAAACAGAAAATTTTAATAAATTTTCGGTTTATTTCGAAAAGTAAAAAAAACCTAGAACACTTCACGAATAAAATAGAAAACCTCAAAAAAAAACTAGAACACTTCACAAATAAATAGAAAACTCAAAAAAACCTAACGAAAATCTATTGATTTTTCAATTAAAGAGGAAACTCAAGAAAACCTAACGGCGTTTTTTTTTAATTTAGTCATTCAGATGATATTATAGATTTTTTTATTATAATATTTTAATTATTGTTCTTTCTCTCTCTTTTTTTTTTTCTTTTGTTAAATTTTCTTTAATTTTTCCTTTCTCTAGATAAATAAATAAATAATCCATTTTTTACGAAAAATTACTTTTATATTGCAGAACTAAATAAATTGTCCATTTTTTTCTTTGGTTAGTTCCATAATTTCATCATGAATATAGAAAGATACTTTTGGTATTTTGGTAATAATGTGATGAAAATATTTATGTATTATCGAAGGTGGTGTAGGTGTAGTAAAAGACAAAATGATTCAGAAAGGTGAAATAGAGAGAGTATAGTATTGAAAAAAATCCCAGTACATGAAAATAATCCCTGACAAGATTTTTAATTGTTAATATTAGAGAAATTTTTGTGTCGGATTACGAATATTTTTTTTTTTTTTTAAGAATCAAACTTTGAAAATTATAATTCACTCACTTATCAGAATGATGATTAATTGAATTATACTTGTTCAAAAAAATATTCTATCAATCAAAAAACAAGTAAAAAAATATCATTTTCCAAAGTCATAGCAAACCTCTATATAACTCGATTTTTTTTCAAAATAAGTAGATCTAATTTGGTTATCAAACAATTAAATGAGTATTCTATAGAAATCCTCACTTTAATGAACTTTCGATGAGTTTATTCCTTAGTTCATAAAAAAATTGGTTATTTATAAAAAGGATTCGATTTTAAATAATTGCAGTTACACAACAATTTTACTAATATTAACAATTAAAAATCTTGTCAGGGATTATTTTCATGTCAGGTATTTTTTTCAATACTCTATATATGAAATTTAAATTTTTTTGGTGTATTTTTGAATTCCGAAATGTTAAAAGAAGAAGAAAGTTTTTTTTCCATATTGAGTTTAAAAAAACAAAATTCATAATCAACAAGTAGAAAGAATATTGTTCAATAACAATTTTTTAAAAATTCTCATCTTTTCACAAACTTCGTTATTACGTTTTTTTTTTAATTCAAAAAAAGTTAAAGTTTTTTTTTTTTTTTTTTTTAGTAAAAGTTAATAATAAATAAAAAACAAAAGATTCTTTACGAATTAAAATTTAATTCCAGTATTAACAAAATATAAAAATAAAAAAAAAGAATAAATTCATTATTAATAAATACCTTATATAATCTGTATTCATTATAAAGTGAATGGGATGAAAGCCCCATCAGCCAAATTGCAGAAATAAGAAGTACTAACGATATTAAAAAATAGGAGCTTTTATAGTGAGAAGATGATGAAATAACTTTTTGACAATCTGTAGCATCTGAAAGAATTGAAGCTCTTGTAGATCCACCTCTAATTTGGTAATCATAAGTAATAACAATTTTCCATAATAAACATTTTGGGATCTCGGTTGGGAAAAGGTTTTTGAAATAAAATGTAATTTCACCCTTTTTGAATTTCTTCATAAAATCCAATGATTGATCAAGATCCCCAGAGAATGGGCCTAATGGTTTACTTATTGTTAGATCGTATGTTACTAAAATGAATTAAAGTTTTAGAATATAAATATAAATATGTAGAATTAAATATATAATTTAAACGTAAAAAGTTGGAAATTAATAATAATAATATAGGAAATATAATGTTAATTCTTGATCTTATTCAAGTTCATTTCTAATTTAAAAATATTTATTACAAATTTACTCTTAAATGATATTTATTGAATTTTTTATTTAAAGTAAACTTGAAAAATAAAACCTTCACTATTTAATAAATAGTGAAAAACTTTTATAAGAATAAAATTTTTGTAATAAATCAAGAAATTGATTTTCCTAGTTTTTATTTTAAAAAATAAATTTTAAGTCAAATAATTTGGGTTTGTGAATTATAAAATTTAGCTTACAAATCAGGAAAATCAATGAAACTTAATTTCCACAATACATAACTCGAAAAATTTTTTCAAAAGAAAAATCTCTAAATTTTGTATTTTTGAAAGACACTCACATAATAAACATTATTAGACATAACAATTTTGAAAAAGGTTTACAACTTTATTAGATACTAATGGGAATTGCAAAAAAAAATGAAAATTTTCAGTAATATTTTTTTCATTTTTAATTCTAAAATTTTGGAAATTTTTACTTAGAATGGTGAGATTATTTTCATCTATTTTTTTAAATAGCCTAAAAAGAATCATATTTTTCAATTTTAAAATCAAATATTTCTTGAAAAAGATATTGCTAAATTAAATTGAAAAAATGATTTTTTTTCTGTTTTTGGAATATTTTTCATCATTTTATTTTTTTCCATGTTTGAGTTTTAATATAAACTCCATTTCAAAATCATTTACCCATTAAAAATCAAATTTTGAAAAGAAATTTTTTTATAAATTGAATTCATCAATAATAATTAAGAAAATTACTATTTTAATATTCAGTTCTATACACTAGAAATATTTGTTTTTGGTCTAAAAATAAAATAAAAAAAAAAATAAATAAAAATTGGGACATTTATTATGAAATTTTGTTTATATTCCCTGTTTTTTTCTGCAAATTGTTTTAACATTTATTATTTTTTCTTAATGTTCAACAAAAATTCATTCATTGTAACTTATTTCAAAAAAAAAATACCTGAAAAATAGGTGTTTTTTTCAAATGTCGGTAATTTTGAAAAAGTAGGGTATTCGAATTTTAATGAGTTTAATAGCTATCTATTCTTAATTACATAAAATTATAATAACTTTGAAAAAATAATTTATAAAAGATGTATAAATGAAATCCAATATGTAGTTTTGGCTAACTTTAATTTTCAGAATTTATTTTTTCCTTATGGTGTATTGTTAAAATTTTGATTTTAAATGTAAATACATAACTGTTCAGGGATTTTAATATTTTTTTGGAAACCATTTGAATTTATTCTTTTGATTTCAGTAAAAGTTAAGTGACTAGTAGTCCGTATTGTATGTATATGTGTATGTAAATTGTGATATTTTGGTTTAGGATAATTGGCATACTTATTTTAGAAAATTATTTTTATGGACTTAACTTCAGATTTGAAATTAAATTAATTTATCAAGATTTTGGCACGTATCAAGTATGGTTAAAAGTTTGAAATTTCTAATAATTCAAAATTAGTTTCTGTGATTTTTAACATTTCTAAATTTTAAAGAAAAAAAAAAAATCATATTTGATAATTTTAAAAAAAATTGAGAAACTTTGTAGTGTTTTTAAATATCAAAATGGGTTTTAATTTGGTTTTTTAGATATAATGACCTTTTAGTATTTTTGAAAATAACTGATAATTAAATTTAATTGTTAAAAAGTGGAAGTGATTTTTTATCGCAAAATTTACCTTAAGGAGAATTGAAGATCTTTTTTCAATTTTTTCACTGTTTCGAGTTTGAAAAACAAATTTGAATGAATTTAAGAGTATCAAAATTTTGTTTTTAACTTTCTTGATGCTTTATTAAACCATAAAGAGAATTTCAATTTAATATTTCCAGATTTAACGTTTTTCATGAAACTTGGAAAAATTTTGAGGTAATGTTTGAAAATTTTGACTCTTTGATCTGAAATTCAAAGATGTGTTTCTAAACAATTCCATAAAAAATGTAAAAATTTACATTTTTGAACATTTTTGATGAAATTTTTTTTTTTCGATTCAACCTTTTCACAAATCTAAAAAATTAATCAACAACAAAAAAAAAAAATTATGAATGGTAAACAAACCAAACTGAAAAAGATAAAGAAAGATGGGAAATGTTAAAAAAACTAAAATTAAACAATTCAATACTGTTTAATTAAACCACAAATATAGGATTGATTGATAGTATGTAAATGCTTATCTTTTTAAAAATAAGCATTATTCTAGGGAAGTGGTTTTCTTCGTATTATTTCTCATAAAATGTTAATTCCTAACAAAAAATCATTTATGGATTGACAGTTCAGAAAAAAATTGGTAGTGTGGTTTTTTGTTTGAATTATAGAAATATTTAAGTTATTTTAGAAGGGAAATTGTGCTAATAGTAAACATATTTTAACTCACATCAATCCAAGATGATATTGTTATTATTGGTGATAACAGTTCAAAAAGAAATTCTACACTGCCATTAATTATGCAATAAATATGATTCGTATTATTGTTGGTAATGTTTAAAAAGAAATTCTAAACTTCATTAATTGGAAAACAAATATGGTTTCATTACCAAAAAGATTGTTTTGTAAAATGTTTTGTTTTCTGAAAACCCAATTTAAGAAAAAAAAGAGAAACTTGAAAAAATTTTTTTTATTTTTTTTTGAACTTTTTATCATTTGTTCTGATTTACCAACAAGTTTGTTAGAGATGATATAGTTGATAGGTGGTTTTATTTTGAAAATTGTGGGAAAAGGTAATTTTTTCCAAAATGCGTCGAAAGTGTCTGGAATGGCATACTGTTAATTTCAAAACAAAAAGAAAAAAATTTTCATTCAGCTATCTCAAAAAAACAAATGCCAAGAATTAAAATAAAATATCAAAATCCTCAATTCTAAAAAGAAAATAATAATCATAAACATTCCTTATTATAGCCATTTTAAAAATTTGAGGACTTTTTTAAAAACTTTTATCAAGTTTTCTGTTTTAAAAAAGTGAAAAATTTTTCTGAATTTAAACTTTTACCAAATTTCATTTTTTGAAAAAGTGAATACTTTTTCAGAATTAAAACTCTTTGAAAGTTTTCTGTTTTAATAAAGTGAAAACCTTTTTTTTTATTAGATTTTTTCAGAATTAAAACTTTTTTAAAGTTTTTTGTTTAAAGTCAGTTAATGAATAAATCTTCAAATGTGATGTAAAGGTTGGAGTGTGAAGAAAAGTGCTTTTTTTAAAAAAATTCTTCACTTGATTAAAATATAAAACTTTAAAAAATGTTTAATTCCAACAAAATCATAAAAAAAAGTCTTCACTTTTTTAGAATGATTGCAGAATTAAATCGTTTCAATTTTTACTTGATCTTTTAAAAGCAATGAATATATTAATTCTATTTTTCATAAGAGTATGAAGAGATTTTTTTTTTGGAAAACTAAATGAAAATTTTGTAACATTTATTTTTCAACAAATAATAAATTGGGTGAACTAAGAATCCTAAGTGAAAGGAATATTTCAGAACTGTGAAAAAAAGATAATTGGTTGAAATTTTAGATAGTTATTTTTTAAATACCATTATTAATTTGAAAATGAAATTATGTTGTTATGTTAACAAAAGTAAAATAATCTGTTGTTTTTTTTCGACCAAAAAACGTTTCCAGTTGTGAAAATGTTCTCTAAAGGATTTTCTCCCAAGTTAGTTCAAACAAATATTCGAAAAAAAAAAAAAAGTTTAAAACTTACTTGTTTCAATTTCATAATTGGATGGATCTATTGGGTTTGGTTGATCAAATTTTACATTTTTATAACTTTCAACTTTAAATTTTGGTGGTGTGGGTGTTTGGTCTGTCTCATATTGGAACCTAATTAATAAAAAAAATACAAAAAAAAAGTAAAGAAATTGAAATTGAAATCGATCGTAAAATCGAAAAAGAAAAAAGAAGAAACAATTGTTTTTTAACAAGATTTTGGAATTTAAATTTTTTAAAATCATTGGGATTCGGTTACTCATAAAAGCCAATCGACGACCGAGAAAAATTATAATAATTTACAACAACATTATCAATTGAGTCTTTTAATTCTTGTACACTATAGATGTATTTTTGAATAAGCCCGTTACTTGTTTCGATATATGTTTTTGTGCCTGGAAGAAATATTTGTGCAAAGAGATCTTCATTTGCAGAATAATATGGTGAATATAGTGATTCATATTCAATGGTCTAAGTCAATTTTTGAAAAAAAAAAAAACAAACGATCAATTGTTGGTTAGCGTTGAAAAAAAACAAATAAAAAAAAAAAAATTAGTCTGCAAACTTGAGCTGTAATTAAAATGACTAATAAAAGGATCAAAAGAAATTTCCAAGGAATACGATGATAGGTAATTAATTTTTGGTAAGGTGAAATTGTTAAAAGTTTATGTTCAGGTATTCTTTTACGTTGTAACCCAAAACAAAAATTATTCTCTAAACAAGACAGCTTCCCATAGCAATCACTAATTGACATTTTAGGGAAGTAAAAAAAAAAAAAAGTAAAAAAATGAAAGATATATTTTCTGATTATATACAAATAATCTCTCTTGTACAGGATTTTTACAATTTAAAATGTGTAAAAAGTGTTGGAAAAGTTTGAAAAACTCCAATCTTGATAAAAATCTTTTGATTTTTTCTACCTGTATCTAACCTTATGAACCTGATAAAATTTTCACTTCCTTTTTATTTTTTTTGACGAGAGTTTGCAAAGCAAGAGACTATAATTTGTTTTATCACCTTTAATTGTTTTATTCTTCTTTTTTTTTTCTCTGAAATGTTTTGTGGGTGAACTAATTTTCCTAAATGAAAGTCAGATATTGTAATGAAAAAAAAGATAATTAATTCAAAGCTGATGCCATTTAAATTTCGAATACCAGGAGTGTAAATGGTCAAAGTAATTTGAAAGTGTGTCTGAGAAAACAATTATTTAAGAAATTTCGGGAATTAGTGTTAAGTTTGCGACTTGGATTGTGTCTGCTATTACTCGTATCATTATGATATTTATAACTATCAAGATCAACCCATTCTGTGTTAATCCCAAAATAAGAGTATCCCTTTTAGTCGTACTTCCAAATCATTTTGTTTTTCCCAATTAAATCGTTTGATCACATTACAAAATAGCACATTCCCCAAAAAAAGTTTTCATTTTTTTTTTTCAAATAAAAAAAATACCTTTCCCCTTCTCTTTTTCTTTTCTTTTCTTGGGATGAGTATTTTTTCAATTTTGGGATCAGACACAGAGTTTTTCTTACGATCTGAAAAAGAAACGAGTTCAGAATTAGAATTTAAATTGCAAAAAGAGTCGGACAGAATCACAAAAAAGCGACCCATAAATGAATTAAAATCAAATTTTTTAACTTTAAACACAAGCCACAAGAAAAAGAAAAAAACAAAAAAACGAATAGTGACAAAGCACATAAACAAAAGCCAGAATGCTATTCCAGCCGAACCAGGGTTGGGTAATCGAAAACGAATAGTTTTTGAAAGAGATGAATTACAAAAACAAGAAAAAAGATTACAGAAAGAAGAAAAAGAACAAGAACAAGAAAAAGAAAGAGAACAAGAAAAAGAAAAAGAAATAGAAAACGAAATAGAAATAGAAAACGAGATGGAAATAGAAGGCACTCAAAAAAACCAAAAGCAATCAAATCTTGAGGTTTTATTCAAAATCTTGAATGAACCAGAAAAAGTCAACAAAACAAATATTAATGAACCTTTTAACAAATGTGTCTCAAGGATGTATTGGGTGTGTGGTGCCTGTAATGCAATCAAAATTGATTTAGAAGTGATAATGTATTTGATTAAAATGGGCTCTGATTGCAATTTATCAGACACTAACGAAGACGGCTATACTGTGTTTCAAAAATATATAAAGGGTATTAACGAAATCACGGAAGAAATAGAAGAGATTTTGTTATATTTGTTTCAAAAAGGAAATGCCGATTTATTTCAAACAAATGTGAAGAAGAAGAATGCGTTTTATTATTTAACCAAAAAAAGAAATTGCTCCAAAATCATTTTGGAAATGCTGTTAAATTTTCTAGATCGGCAATGTAAAAAATATGTGAAGGTTTTGAGCCAGTATGATTTGTATGACTTCGCATTACTGAAAAAACCCAAAATAGAGATCTTAACAAATAACAATTTAGATTACTTCCCATTATTAATCTTCACCTTACTTAAAAGGGGCGAATATAAAATACTGTATCAAATATTGGTTGAGTTTAATGAAATTGATCAAACAAACTACCTTTTGACCTCACATTGTCGCAATGGGGGCGAATTAATTAATATTTCAAAAATTAACGAAAAAACAACTTTAATGAATTCCTTACATATCCTATGCTTGATGGGGTCTGGAAACTTCAACGGTTATGATGATGATGTAAATTATTATAATAATTTCAATGCATTTAGTGAGGGCGGGCAATTGATTAATAATATATTAAAATTCAAATGTATCGAAAAAATCATTGTGCATAAAAAGGTTGATCCAAATTGTAAAATGATCCTTGGCTTGACGCCTCTCCATTGCCTGTGCTTACAAGATAACCCATCAATAGAGTTAATATTATTTTTAATTGAAAATGGCGCCGATGTAAATTCTGTCGATATTTTCAAATCAACACCTTTACATTGGCACTGCAACCAAACAACCCCAGATATTGGGATTGTTGAATTGTTAATAAAAAATGGAGCAAATATTAATTCAAGAAACAAAAATAATGAAACTGCCTTGCATTTGCTTTGTGATCGGAATAACCCCAATTACAGAACAATTAAATTTATGATCGAAAACGGGGTAAATATTAATCAGACGGGCAAAGAGAAAACTACTGCCTTTCATTGCCTCTGTGATCAAGTCAATAACCCGCCATTTGAAATTGTCAAACTGATGATCGAAAATGGTGCAAATATGAATCTGCAGGATGAAACAGGGGAAACGTCAATTCATTCCTTATTTTTAAAAATAAAACCAAGTTATAAGATAATTAAATATTTAATTAATCAGGGCGCAAACATCAATGTCCAATCCACGGTTACAAAATACTCGCCGCTGCATTATCTCTGTAATAACCAGGCACTTAAATTAAAACATGAGCAATACAGATTTAATAATAGTAGCACTGATGAAGACGATTATTTAATTAGCAATAGAATATCGAAAAAATTAATAAATTTATTAATTTTAAATAAAATCGATTTAAATTCGCAAGACATTAATTTGGATACCCCATTTCATTTTCTTTGTAATCAAGAAAACCCCTCATATAAAATAGTCAAAATCTTTTTAGAAAATAACGATAGTCTTAATATCCCGGGGTATTATCAACAGACCCCGTTGCATTGGCTTTGCTATCAAGATGATCTAAATCATGATATAATTGAATTATTTCTGAGGACAAATGTTAATATTCATTTATTGAATCAAGATAACAAATCAATTTTGCATTATTTATGTGAAAATAGTAATAACCCCTCAAAGCGTATAATTGAATTACTTATTCATAAAGGTATAGATATTAACATTCAAGATGTGAATTTGGATACTTCTTTGCATTTTCTATGTAATAAAGAAAACCATTCCTTTGAATTGATAGAATTATTAGTCAATAACGGTGCTAACATAAATACCCAGGGGTATTATCAGCATACCCCTTTACATTGGGTTTGCAGCCAAACAAAACCAAATATTGGGATTATTGAATTGTTCATAAAAATGGGCGCAGAAATTAATATAAAAAATGAAAATAATGATACTCCTCTACATTTAATTTGTCAAAAAATAAATGATTTCAATGAAAATAATGATGTACTTCGTAATAATGTAACACCCCCTAATAATAATAATAGTAGTAGTAGTAGTAGTAGTAGTAGTAGTAGTAGTAGTAGTAGTAGTAGTAGTAGTAGTAGTAGTAGCAGCAGTAGTAGTAATGAATATAATAAAGATGATAAAAATAAAATAAGGAAAGAATATAAAAAGATAATTAATCAAAATTTTTTTCAAATAATTAAATTGTTATTAAAAAATAATGCTGATCTAGGATTGAAAAATAACAATAATCAAACACCATTTCATATATTATGTAAATGTAAAAATCCACGGTTCAAAATGATTTATTTTATAACTCAGCAAGGTGTCAATTTCAACAGTCTTGATATTAAATCACAAACACCATTATTTTTATTAATTAAAAATTCACATAATTTGAAAAATAATAAAAAACTGGAGAAATTGTATTTGTTAATTAAATTATTTATCGATAAGGGTACTGCTATTACCTTACAGAATTCATCAAAATTGACTATTTTCCATTTAATATATATAAGCATTAATAAATATAATCAAAATATTTTCTCAAAGATCTTTTTGTTATTAATAAACAAACTTGAAAATGATAATAAAAATAATAATCAAGTTTTTTACTATTCAATTTTCCATTATATGATAAATAGATTCAATACTTTACCAATCGAAAAATATTCAATTCTAAAAATGCTTATTCAAGGTGGAATTGATCTTAATAAAAAATATAAAGACAACAAAAATAATACCTTTGTACATACATATTTAAAAAAAAAATATCCCCCCTCAGTAACGTTAATTGAATTTTTTATTAACAATGGGTTTGATGTTAATCTGACAAATGATAAGCTCCAAACACCTTTACATATAATTGCACAGAAATTTTTGTTAAATCATCAAAATATTAAAAAAAGTAATTATATAGCACTGATCACGTTATTTTTCAAATACGGTGCCAAGATCAATTTACAAAATATTAAGGGCCAAACAATTTTCCACGAGATTTGCTTAAATAATAAGAATTTGCTCTATTATAAAGAATTTATTCAAGTTTTGATGTATTTTAACAAAACATATTTTTTAGATATTACAAATCATTTGAACCAAACACCTTTGCATTTGTTATGCCTTACTAACCCCATCCCTATCAAAATAATTGATGCCTTTGTCGAAAATAACGCTAATTTAAATATTCAAGATAAAAATTTAGAAACCCCCTTGCATTTATTATGTTATACTGGTAATAGTCCAAAATTAATTCAGGATTTTATTCAAAAGGGTGCCAATATTAATATCATTAATAAAAATAAGTTATCCCCTTTATTTATTTTATGTATAAACAACCCTATTTTGGATGTAATTGAATTATTTGTTGACATGGGTGCAGATGTTAATGTTGTTAATGGTCATTCACAAACAATCATGGACATTTTACAACCTAAAAAAAAAATCCATGAAAAAATAATCAATTATTTAAGAAGAAATGGTGCAAAGAAATATCACCAATTACAAAACAATTTTGTTTTTAACAATTTTTTATAATAATATAATTATTTATAATAACATAATTATTTATGCTTATCTCATATTCAATTTTGTTTTTATTTCATTACCAGGTATTTTTTATTGGTTTTTTTAATTATTCAAATTTATATATATATTTTTTTCTTTTTGTTTGTTTGTTTGTTTGTTTGTTTTCCGAATTAATAAAATTCTTAATTTGTATATGCATTTAATAAAATAATAAATATAAAACTATTAACTGAAAATATAAAAAAAAAACAAAAAAAATTTTTTTTTATAGATTTAAATATCAATTAATTTAAATTTTTTTTTTATTTTCTCAAAATGAAATATTTGAATATTAAGTACTTTGAAAAGATTAAATTTAAATTTATACCAAAAATAATTTATAGGCTATATGGATACTCGTAAAATTTCAAGTAAAAAAAAAATATAATTTATTACTATCAAAATAATCTGTTTACATCCTTTTTATCAATAGAATATATATATATATATATATATATATATAAACTCTTTTTCAAACAAAAGGGTACATCTCTCAAATCATCAATACTATTCAATATGATTGTTCATAAGAGAATTACTTATTGGTAATTATCATTTTAATTTTTCATTTTTAAATTTTTTTATTTATTGATATCAAACAGTTGGAAAATGAAAAAAACAAGATAAGAAGAAACCAATTTGGGAATAATTTGCAGCGTAGAAAAATGGAAACAGTTTAAGTTTGATTTGGAATGAGTTATTTATTGGAATTAAGAAAACACGTTACTGAATTGATGCATAGAACAAGGTAAAAAGAAAATAAAGAAAAAAACAATTCAAACAAAATACCCTGATGAATTGTGACTTTGTATTGAATATGAGACTTCATAATATAGAAGTTTGACTTGTAAAGAGTTATCAATAAATATTTAGAACTATTTAGCACTTCATCCTATTCAACAGTTTTTATTGATTCTAAATTAAATTCCAAAAATTTGGGCACAGTTTAAACAGTTGAAAGAATAGCAATACCACACTTTAAATTCAATTTGGAAAGAATTTTGATTTTACAAACTATTTCTTTTTTTGTCTTTTTTGTTTTATCTTCATTTCCTTTTTACAGTTACTTAATCTGGTTCGTTAGATCTTAAATTTATTTTGATGGAAGATACAATTTAAGTGTTGAGTTTGTTAAATAGAAAAACCAGTCACAATTAATCGATTGTATCTTATCATTTGATCGATCAACAATTGTTGGTGAAATTTCAACAAATTTACCAATAAATTTTTTGTTCAGCCTGTTTCATTTTTTTTGACACATCGATTTTTATTTATTCTGTTTATATTTTTTTCTTTTATTTGGATGAAAATAAATACTTATAAAAACATTAATATCGTGTTACTTAAATTTTTTTTATTTAAGGTTTGTAAAAATAATAAAAAATGGAGTGTTTTTTTACCTATTTTTGATTTTTAGTTTGTATAAATTTTTGGAATGGGGTTTATGATTCTTTTTCAATGGAATTTACAAATGTAAATTTCTCATTTCAAATAAATGGGTATATCGCTTTTTAAAATATTTAATTTTAATTTAAAAAGTTTTAATTTAAGGTACTAATCTTTATTAAATTTTTTTACCTAAATTTAAGAACTATTGAGAAAATTTTTTGCAAATTACTTAGATTTGAAAAATCATGTTTATTTTTGATATTAAATATTTCTAGAAAATAAATCCTTATTTAGAAATTGGTCAAATAATAATAGAGATTCACCCTCTAATGAGTTTTACATCTTCAATTGGGTGTTTTTTTATATTTTATATCGTTTCTGATATTTTAAAATGATACTCGAATTGATTTGATTCAATTATGAATAATTCTTGTGATTTTATTTGTCTTTTTAATTGAAAAAGTTTACAAACTCCATTTCACTCAAAGGGAATAGCCAAAAACGAAAAAGTCACTTTATTTTTAAGAATCAACCAAACTTAGATTGTTTAGAAATACGAGAAATAATAAACTTCTTATAAGAGTCCATAATTATAAAAGAAACCCTGAACAAACCATAAATTTCAAAAAAAAAAAAAATGTTAAAAAATTTTTTGGTACCCATTCATTGGAACGTCTCCTGCAAAATTCTCAATTTCTTTAGGAAATTAAAATTGTTATCAATAAGATTTTTTACTTGTAAATGTATGAATTTTAAAAGAATATACAAAGCTTAACTTTTCTTGATGTTTATTTAGTTTTTCAAACATTTTTTTTTTTAAAGTTAATTTTTAAAAAAAAAAATAAAAAAGAGAAAAAAAAAATAAAAAAAAAAAAAAACAAAAAAAAAATAAAACAAAATTTTACAAAATGAGAAAAAATGATTTTGATCTAAAAATTGAAAATTTTAGTTTGATAAGAGTAATGAATTAAACTCATAGAATGTCTTCCATTTCTTCAATAAAACTGGGCCCCTTTGACTGAAAAAGAGTTTAGTATTGAAAAAAATTCATGGGATGAAAAAAATCCCTGACAATGATTTTTAATTGCTAATATTTGAGAAATTACATGTAATTGCTTTATAATTTCTTTTATTTAAAATCAAACTTTTAAAATTATAACTCACTCACGCATCAAAATGAGGGTAAATTGAATTACATTTGTTCAAAATACTATCTAATCAATCAAAAACAAGAATAAAAACATCATTTTGCAAACTCATAGCAAACCTCTATAAACCCCTATTGTTTTTCAAAATTAATATTTCTACTTTGGTTATAAAGCAATTAAATGAGTATTCTATAAACCCCTCACTTTAATTAACTATGGATGGGTTTATTACTGATGTCATAATATTTTTTTTTAGTTATAAATAAAAAGAATTTGATACTGATAAATTCAAATACATTTAATAAAATTTTTAATTCAATTTCCCATTTTGTAATCTCATATCTGAATTTTTAGAAAAACTCAAATGAAAGAACTTTTTTTAAGTAAAACCAATTTTACAAAGTTATTTAACATTTAAAAGAATAAAATACTTTCTATAAAGCCTGTGTAAAAAAAGTGGTAAAATGGAAAATGAAGTGAAAATTTTCAGATATTTATTGGAATTTATCAGTAATAAATTAAATCAATTATACAATACATTTTCCCTAATATGAACAATCAAAAATCTTTTCAACATGATTATTTCCATCTCATGGATAATTTTTTCAATACTATACATTACGAGATAATCCACAAAAATACAAAATAAATAAATAAAAAAAAACATTTTTAAAAGGAGAAAATGGATTTTAAATGTAAATTTAACCAATTCAGAACACAAATAATAATTATTAAACAATTTATTGTTTTTTAAAGGCCTACTTTGTAAAAACAGTTTTTTTAAAAAGTTTTTTTACAAACCATATAATATTATTATATGATCTTTTAATTTTTTTTTACAATTTGGTTACTATTCAAAAAGTAAAAACTTTATCTTTTAATTTTTATTCATTCAAAGTTGAAATCAACTGATCAAAAATAATTGATGAATTTTGAAGATTTTTTTGTTGTGATTTAAAAAAGAAATTTCTATCCAAAAAAAAAAAAAAAAATGTAAATAAGTTGTTGGATGAAAAGTTGATAATAATATTATTAGTTCATTTTTTTTTAAAGTTGTGAAACTTGTTTTTGATGAATACATCATGGATTCAATTATCTATTTTGTCTTTTTGATAAGATAAAGTAAAAAAACGAAACAAAAAAAAATGACAAATAATTTCAATCTAGTAAAAATATAATATGATATAGGAAATATGAAAAATGATTTTGATTCCTAATTTTACCTCATCAAATGTTGATATATTGACTCCAACTATTAAAGAAACCCCCTCAAAAATAAATTGATTTTAAATTTATATTATTTGATTATTCAAAAAATAAATTGATTTATTGAAAAGGAAAAAAAGAACTCTTTTTTTTCTGAGAATTGTTTATTTTATGTAGCTTGGGTTTGATAATTTGTAGATTTTTTTCTTTAATTTTGCACCATGAAAAGATATTGGATTTTGATTTTCCTTACTTTAGGGGCAAATTTCACTCCTTTAATAGTGTTTAGTAAGTTTGCTATTTTAACTTTACTTTTCAAAAAGAATTTTAATTTTGGATAAATTAGATAAACAATTACTCGTTTCAGATAAAAATTAACACAAACAATTTTTTTTTTTTTAAAATAGATTTTTGTATGAATATTTAACAAAAAACACACAAAAGTAAATTTCAAATTTGAAAAAATTTCAAATTTGTTAAAGTAACTTTTACGGGATTTTAAAGATAATAGGGAAAATATTTTTCTGTTTATATATTTAAAAGGAAAATTGTGAAATTGTAAAATTAAATTTTGGTAGGATCTAAGAAGGTTACAATTGTGAAAATTCTTGGTTAAGTAAAAAATTTTTCATTTTTTGGAAAATAAATTCTCTTTATGTAAATTTAATTAGAATTATGGAACTCTTCCAAGATTGTTTTTATCAATAATTTCACCATTTTAAGCTAAAAAATTAGTTGTTAATGAAAAAAATATTCTGATAAACCCTTACTATAGTTCTATATAGAAAAATAAATCAAACCTAATTTTTTTAAAAAAAACTCAAGAATAATTAAATACAGCAAAATCTTCAATTACAAGTTTTTTAAACTAAACTATTTTTCATAAATTTTGACTCACTTTATAATGTTAATGGGAGTTGTTTTGAGGGTTTATTCCAGTATTCTTAACAAAAAATATTTTCTAATTTTTGGGATCAGAATCATTTTTTCTAATTTTGCAAATTTATTTTTTCAAAAGTTTATTTTTCTAGTTCTATTTTAAATTATTTTTTTTCAAATATTATTTTTTTTTTTTTGTATTTTTTTATTAATCTTAAGGGATTATAGAAAAAGATAAATCGAAAAAAAATTGTAAGAATAACGAAATAATTGATTTTGTCAAAAGTAGTGATAAAAATAAACTTTTTTTTAATAATTTTAATTATTTTAGTGAAAAAACTTTTTTGTCTTGAAATCTATTTATTTATATTTAATTAAAGTTGGTGCATATTTTTTGTTTTTTGCAATTTAATTGTTACATGTTAATTTTATTCATTTATCAAAGAAAAAAACATTAGTTTTTACAAAATTATAGAGGGTGTTTTAATGGTAACTTGTATTATCACAATATTAACAATTAAATCTCCATAATCTAAAAAAACATGATTAGTCCCCACTTTAGAACTAAAAATTATAAAATCGCTTTAATCGACATTTTCGAGATATAAAATAAAAATCACAAAAAAAGATAATTATTTTGTTAAAAATCAGTTTTGCAAAAAAAAACATGAATTTTACACAAATTTGAGACTTTTACATTGCTTTGTCATTAAAAAATGTTCAAAAGTGTTTCCAAGGGTTGTGATTTTTTTTAAAAATGTTTAAAAGTTTTGAAAGACATAAAACTTTTATAAATAGAATGAGGTTGTTTTGTTGTGGAAAAAATTTTTTTTTCTTTTTTTTATTTTAATTATAATAAAAATTTCAAAAGAATTTTATGATCAAACAAATAATTACCCATTCCAATAAAATTAATTGAATATAAAATAAGATTACGTCTATTTAAATGTGAGTTATTACATTCACAAGTTAAACAACCAAAACGAAGAAAGAAGATTTTTCCGTCTTATTGTTGATCGATTAAACACATTAACCACTAAGCTCTAATTGTGTTTTCTGGCTATATCAAAGATGTGAGAAGAAGAAGAATAAAAAAAGAAAATAAATGTATAAAAAATCGTCATAATTGGTGGTAACATGACTAGGTTGTTGGGAAAGTTTTTGAGCAGTTATCCACTACTTTAGGTTTTCATAAAAAATTGAAAATGTTTTCACAAGAGCACATTCTTTAAAGTACATGTGAAGGTTCGGTTGCTTTAGAAACTTTTTATACAGCGCAATTTATACAACTACTTCTAACTGTGAAAATATTTATTTCTCTTTAATTCTTGTTGTTATTGATTTAAAGGATCGATAGGTTTGTCAACCAAATCAAAAGAAAATACAATAAAACTCTTTGATCTGACCCTTTATTGAATCTATTATCTTTTTTGTTGTTTTTTCAAAGAATAACTTTTTTTTACAAGAATCTTTTTTTTGATCAAAAAAAATTTCTTTTTAAAAATATTGTTGAATTAGTCCTAAAAGTAATCAACTATTATATTGCAATTTAATTTTTATCACGAATTTTCAACAATCATCCTGATTTTATAGAATATCATTATTTGCTATATTATCGCACTTTGTTAAGTTATCGATATAATCTTGAATATCGTGATTTTCTATAATATTGCGATTTTTTAAAGATAATCACGATTTTTGAATCTTTATCGTGAATTAGCAAAGATATCGTCAAATCCTCTAATCATCTCAATTTGTTTTCGAGCTTTTCTTTATTTTATTTTTGATAAATTTTTCAAAAATTACTCCTTTCTCTCTATCAATCAATATATAAATAATAATAATCCCAATTGTCAAAATATGTTGATATGTTACTATAAATGTTTATTTTTTTTTAATTTTATTCTTCACATTTTCTAAGTGGATTTTTTTAAAGTATCAACTAGTAAAAAGAAACGATATCTATTGTAATAGTGTTTTGAAGAGTATATACGTTATTTTATTATATATTCTTTTTTCTAGACAAAAACTATTGGTTGGATAATCAAAATTATAATTAAAATAAACCAAAATGAAATTTTCTCAGATAAAAGTTTATTGAGTTAAATCTGTGATTTAATTAAAGAACGTTGAAACCTATAAAAATAAAAGTGAATTAAAAAATTAATAATTGAATTTCTATTTTGAGGGATTCCTTATTTTAAAAATTGTATTTGTGTGAATTAACATTAAAAAATTCGAATTTAAGCAAAAATTTAATAAATTTTATTTTATTTCAATTGACAAAAAACCTTTTTGATTCAATATGATTTCTATAAATATGTTCTACTGTTATTATTATAACAAATAAAATAAAAAAAAATAATTTTTTTTTTTAGATCAATTAACTTTTTGTTATTTTTGCTACGGTACTAAAAAAGTAAATATTAATAAGTTACATTTATTTTGCTTAATACTTTTGATAAGAGCTGCCTCTACCTCTACCTCTTCCTCTACCTCTTCCACCTCTGCCTCTGCCTCTGCCTCTACCTCTACCTCTTCCACCTCTTCCTCTGCCTCTACCTCTACCACCTCTTCCTCTTCCTCTTCCTCTTCCACCAGTACCGCCTCTACCTCTACCACCACTGCTGTTACCGCTTCCTCTTCCTCTTCCTCTGCCTCTTCCTCTGCCTCTTCCTCTGCCTCTTCCTCTTCCTCTTCCCATAGTATTTCCTTGGTTTTGAACTTGATTTCTGTTTTTTTGATTTTGTTTTTTTGGTTTTTTAATTTTTTTATTCGCTTTTTCAAGTTTTATTTGATTTTTTGGAACATGAAATTTGTTTATTAAATGTTCTACTACTTCTTCATTTTTTTTACCTTGTATAACAATAGTATCGTCAGATCCTTTTAAAATATTTGAACCACAAGAAAATTTAACTGCAAAAAATTTAGAAGTTGCCTTTAAATCCAATCCTAATAGATATATATATATATATAAATAGAAATATATTTATAAAAAAAATTGAATAACATTAAATATGAAATTTTAAGAGATTTTGATTTAGAAAACAATAGAATGAAGGAAAAAAAAAAAATGGAGCTTTTTAAGAGATAAATAATTCTCATTCAAGTAAAAATCACAAAAACTAAATTTGAATTAATATTTTATTTTATAAAATTATTACTATTTCTAAAAGGTTATGAGTCAATTTCAAAATTGTTTTATAATGCATATTCAAAAAAGTTATAAATTTTAAAAAAATTTTATTGGTATAAATTAATTACTGTAATACTTTCAAATAAGATAATTGGTTTTTTTTTTTATTTTTATTTTTTAGGGATATTTTTTGAATTGTTTATTTAAAAATGACATAAAATATGGGTTTTAATTGTTTATTTGAAAATTACATGAAATAAACATTGAGAAATCATAAATTTCAAATTGAAAAAAGTTTTTAAGAAATAAAAAAACAAAAAATTTTTGAAAACATAAATTATTTGATTCCTTTTTTCAATTTTATCTTTATAAGATGTTTTCAAAAAGTATGACAAAACATTTTTTAGTGTGGCTAAAAATAGGTCTATTGAAGTTTTTCGTCTGTTTTAGAGATAATTTTGAAATTTTTTTTTTTTTTGATACTTTTGTAAAAAGACTTTGAATAAAATTAGTTATTTTCAAGGATAAAGTATAAGATGTGGGATTCTTTAAGAAATGATTAATGAATTAATTTTTTTTTTTTTTTTACATTCTTAAAAAATTTTTTTTGGAATTTAAAAACTTTTGATGAAATTATTTTTACAAGCTAAAAAAAATTAAAGATTTATTTTGTTTACAGTATTTTTTATTCCAAAAAATAAAATAAATAAATAATAAAACACTGATTATTCCTTTTCTTGTATTTTTTTTTTTTTATTTCATTACACAATAAGTTTTTAAGTAGATTTTGCTTCTTTCATTTAAAAACAAAATTTTACTCATTTTTTATAATTTCTTTTTGATTATCACTAATTTGTAGATTATCAGAAATTTTTGAATAATTTCAGAATCATTTATTAATTTCAATATAAAACAAAATATTCGTGATAATCCACATATTGGTAAAAAGATATTTCGTTCATTTACCAATTGGTTTTTTTATAAAAATACTCTTATTTGTGCACATCTCTGTTTCCTTTTTCGTTTTTTTTTAATAAAGTTAATTTCTTGAGAACAAACAAATAGCAAAATATATTGATAAATAAATCAAAATTTGTTAAAAACACAATAGTTCTGTAATTTTTTTTTTTTTTGATTTTCAAATGAAATACCCCATTTTATCTATGGAATCGAGTTTTTAATTAATTTTTTAATTTTCGATCTACTTGCAAAATTTTCAATAAAAAGTTAATCTTTGGATTGGGTTTTATTGAAAGTTATTTGTTTTGTGTTTGTATTTAATTTCTTTTCTTTTCTTTTTTTCAATTAGTATATGCACTAATTTTATTCAAAAAATTCTTTTTTTTTTTTTTATGTGAAAATAATTTTTGATAATATTTTAACTTTGAATTTTGAAATCTAAATTACTAAACATATATTTTGTAATTGATGTTTAATTAGATCTATGAAAGAAAAGACCATACAGAACATGGATTACAAATTTTCTATGGTACGATAGCTAATAAGAAATACATATTTTGGAAATACTGATAAATTCAAAAAAATTTTAGTTCAAGTAATATCAATGAAGTTTTTTAACTCGCTTTGGAGAAAGAATTTTATTCATTTAAATTCAAAGAAACTTGATAAAAATAAGTTGATTTTGGGAATCTTCTTGAAAATGAAATGTTATGAAAGTAGAGTTTTTGAATATTAACAAAAAGGAAAATGAAGTAAAAATTTTGTGAAATATTTTTGAATTTAACAGTATTAGTAACCAAATAAAAAAATCTAGAAATCAAAAAGGTTTCAATTTTTAAATTCAATTTTTGAAAGCTAGAGAGCTAATGATTAAAATCTAGATTTTTTTAAAAAAAAATAAAATAAAATTGAACTTATTACGAAATACAATTTGAGTAAAATACCTAATATTACGAAGAACATATTTTAATATTTTGAAATGTTGTTAGGACTTAGTACCAATCCCTTTCTTGAAAATTTTTTACTTTTCAGTAAAAAAAAATTATCATAAAATAAATATTCTCTTATTGTATGAATGTAATTTCAATTTTTAATCTATTATTTCTTTTGATCAAAAAATATTTCTTAAATTTTCATTGAAAATCATTCTTTTAAATCATTTTTTGTATATAAAAAAAAAAAAAAAAAAATTTCCCACAATTGAGATATAATATAAAAGAAGCACTGTTTTTATTACAACAAAAGACTAAAAAAGGCATATTGTTTTGAAAATGGTTCCTTAGGGAATTCTCATCCCTTAAACTATAATTAAAAAAAATTTCTATTCTTCAAACAGTTCCTCTGAAAACGAATTTGTTTTTTACTCGTTGGGAAATCTCACAATTATTTTATTATTTTTTCTTTCAAAAATTATTTTGAGTTGAAAATCTATCCAGACTATTACTCTAAAACTAAAACAATAATTATTTTGCGTTCAGTAAACAAAAACCAAATAAAAGGGTTAAGATACAATCTCTCAGAGAAAATTCAAAAAACAATATAAAAATAATATTTGGGGAATTCGGTCATACAAGGCAAAATTGTTGTGTTTTTGGTTTTTTGTTAAAACTAAAGTTTTGTCACAAATGAATAAAATACGGGATCTCACACAAACACAAAAAAAAAATAAAAAAAAATAAAAAAAAAAAAATTGTTAAAAGCTAAATGATCATACCATGCTTTTCAAGACCTTCTATGATTGTAACAAACTTTTTTTTACCACGTTTTGATAATGAAATTGTTACTTGATTAAAGGGCACTTTCTTTTTTATTTTTTTTTTTTCTTTTTCATTTTCTTCTTGATCTAATTGGTCTTCAGGATTCAGAAATTGTTCATTGTCAGTCTTGTCTTCTTCCTTCAGGTATTGTGGATAGTTCTCCTTTAGCCATTCTTTACATTGGTTATATTTTGGTCCAAATGCACAATAGTCAGGTGGGAGTTTACAAATTGGACAGTATTTTATGGGTTGCAAAGTTAAACCTAATAATAAAAAAATATTGAAAAAATTAAAAAAAAGCAAAACAAAAACCATAAAAAAAAAAAAAAAGTTGTTGTTTGTTAAGCGGCTTCTCAAAAGGTTTGTTTTTTTGAAAGACTAAAAGAAAAAGAAACAATTACTCATAGAAATAATAAAATATTGAAAAAAAATGATTCTCTGAAAATTAAAAGTTGTTATGACTAATCTTATTTTTTACTCAAAAAAATTGAAATAATGGAATTGAAGTGACAGAGAATTTTTGGTTTCCAAAATTTTGTCAAAAAAGAGATCATTTCATTATTGTTTTGAAAAAGAAAAGCCAAAAAAGTTATTCGTAAGTTAGAACCACAAAGTAAAAAAATACTAAAATTTTCACATGCTAATAGACTCTTAATTTTATAATTCCTTTACAGTGTATTTTTGTCTCACTTCCCAAAATGGATTTTAATGATAATTTCTCAAGTAGTTTAACTGAAAAATTTTTAAAAGTTGTGGGCTTTGTGTTTCTGTTGTTGAAAGTTTTTAGAAAAAAAAGAATTAATTTTGGTGTTTGTAAATCAATAAAAAAACCAAGTGTATTTGTATTTGTTTGAAAGAAATTGCCAAAAAAAGATCATTTTTTTGTTTTGTTTTTGTTGCTTGAATGAACCAAAAACAACAAAACTCAACACCAAAAAAAAGCCAACAAAATAATAGCATCTCCCAAACACTCTCCGAAAATGAAAACAGTAATGGTAATAATCACGTTTAAAAAAACTCAACAAGAAAAATCTTTTCTTTCTTATCCCCTTTTTATTTAACAGAAACACAAAAAGAACAAACACTGAAACCAAAGGAAACGATTAACACACTGTTCCCAGAAGAAAATTTTCCAGAAGGGAAAACAATTCAGTACGTTCTCACAAAAACAGAAGAGAAAAGATCTTCAAACGATATTGATCTTGAACAAAAAGAAACCCAATTCTTTGAAGAGAAATTAAAAAATCTTCGCAAGGCTGCTGAGGTGCACAGACAAGTTCGGAAATTTGCAAACACACTAATCAAACCAGGGTCCAAACTTCTTGACATATGTGATCAAGTTGAAGACTATGCTCGTTTTTTTATTGAAGAAGATGGTTTGTCAAATTTTTGTTTCTCTGATCTCTTTTGAATCCTTTTGTTTTCCTCAGATTTTCTCAAAAGTTCTTGATAAGAAAATTCTCTCAATTTCAACCAAAACTTTATTTGCTAGTCATTGTTTACACAAGTTCCAACCCTACTTTGGAAATTTATAAGACCTACAAATTGATTTTCGATTACAGGTATTTGAAATTTAAATGTGATTAAATTTGAATTAATTATCTTTTTTTCAATTGGAATGTCTAACTTTCATTTAGGATTCTTAGTTCACCCATGTAAAAGATATAAAAAGGGAGGACCAAAACAAATAAACCAAGAGAGATCTCAAATTTCATTCTCTGACTATGAAAATTTTATTACATCTGTTCCAAACCTACCGTGTAATTTGACAGACATCGAAATAGATTTTTTTGTCTCAGTTTAATACCAAAAAAAAAAATCTTTGGTTATACTCTATTACATAATTTTATGATTTGACATTGGCTATTAAAAAAAATTTTCCTATGGTGATAAAATGAGAAAAAAGTCTTGTTGTTTCTCAAATAAATTCGAAAATTCAAAACAAAGATTTACAAAGAGTGAAGGTCCAATTTATGAATTATAGACCTGAAAATAATCCCTGAAAAGAGTTTTTAATTGTTAATATTAGAGAAATTGTTTTGTTATTTTTTAATAATTTCTTTTATTTAGTAATCAGACTTTGGAAATTAGAACTCATACACTTATTAGAGTGACAATTAATTAAATTACACTTGTTTCAAAACAATATTCGATCAATCAAAAACAAGCCTAAAAATTATCATTTTCCAAACTCTTGCAAACCTCTATAAAATCCTATTGCTTTTCATAATAAGTAGATCTACTTTTGTTTATCAAACAATTACATGGGTATTCTATCGAAACCCTCACTTTAATGAACTTTGTGTAGGCTTATTACTGAGTTCATAAAAAATTTGTTTAGTTATAAAAAGGATTTGATTTTAAATTTTCTTAAATTAGACATCAATTTTCCTAATATTAACAATTAAAAATCATGTCTGGAATTACTTTCATTGCGGGATTTTTTTCAATACTATACTTTGAAATGATCTTGCCTTTTGATTTTTAGGTGTTTTGAAATATAAGATCCACAAAAAATCTGAAAAATTTTTTATAAATTGTTTATCATTCAGAAGGTTTCTTGGGGAAAAATTCAATCAAATTTTTATTTATTCTCTTTTAGAAATTTTTTTGTCTCTTATAAAATTTCATGGTTTGTAATAGGCTATGATATAACCATAAAATCCTGTTTTAGAAGAAAAGTATCAGATAGAAAATGAATTTTCTGCTTGTCAAAGATTTCACGGTAGGTTTGAAACGGATGTTGTAGAAAAGGAATGATAGGGGGTTTATTTCACATTTATTATTCAAATACCAGTATAAAATTTATCCTGTGAGATAAACCGTGAAAGGGTTATGAAAGTTTATCATCAACCGTAAAACTTTGTGATAGAGGAAAAAAATATAATTATATCAAACAATTTTTTGCTTTTTGTAAGAGACAAACAAATTCAATAAAAAACCTTACGTTAATGTGGGATCTTCAATTTTTATTATTTGAAAAATCACAGCGTTTAGACGATTTAAAAGAATGATCGAAAAAAACACTTTCAAGCTTTTATATTTTTGTGATTTCTTTTCTTTTGAAATTTAATTTTTATCATTGTTTATTATAAAAAAAGTTTTTCTCTTTTGTTGTCAGAGAAATTGAAATTTTTATTTTATTGTCGTTGATAAAAATTGAATTTTCTACCCCCTAAAAAAACAACTTTATCAGAGACAAATCCACTTCTATGTCTGATAAATTTATTTGGTATAGTTGAAATGGGGTATTTATTTTTTTATTTTAATGAGAATTAAGTAAAACCTAATATTTTACTCAATTATTTGAAAAAAAAAAGAAAAAAAAGAAAAAGAAAAGAAAAGGTAGTCACTTTATAGAATATTTCCTGGCCAAGGTATCCCAACATACCAGAAGGAAAAAAGATCTCAAATAAAAATCATTTTGGAGATTATACAGTCACATAGATTCATTTCAATTCCAAATAACTCTAAACATTTTTGTTCTCTATTTTTAACTTTTTTTTCTTTTTTTATTCTTCATTTTTTTTTTTTTTTCAAAGACTTTTTATTTTGACCTAATTTTAGAAAACCAAATTAAGTTTAAAATACTTCTCATTAGTTTGTCTAGATGCTCTTTGAATTAGAAGAAACGAATTTAGTTACTTCAAAATTCTCTCTTTACCAAATAGAGTGTCTTTGTTTTACACTAAATACTTAAATTAAAACTATAAAAGAAAAAACAGTGCCGTTCTAAGCCACCCTATGAAAGTTTATGATAACTTCAACAAAGTCAGATACTTTTTAATTTGGACATTTAAAAAATTATTATTTTTATTTTTGAAATTTTCATGATTTTTTATTATTTATTATTTTATGTTAAAACAATTTTTTTACTTATTCTTCTCTTAGAATACTAATTTTTGTATTTTTTAACAATATATAAATATATACTAAAACGGCATTATAATTACAAAAACCAGGATTGAAAGCAGGACTAGCATTCCCATTTGGTTGTTCAATTAACAATATTGCAGCACATTATACTTCAAATCCCGGCGATGAAACAATTCTAGAAGAAAGTGATGTGCTAAAAATAGGTAATAATTAACCCAAAATCTTTTACCAAGAAACCCATTTTTTTCTTAAATAAAAAAACGACCTTTCCACAGAGATAAGGACAAAACATGGAAACTTGAAACAATAATTGAAAACATCGACATAGAAAAAAATTCCGAATTTTTGATCTTTATAAATTTTTTTTTTTTTGACCATATTATTTTTTTATTAACTATTAAAATTATAGATTTCGGCACACATGTTAATGGATATATCATTGACAGTGCATACACAATAGCATTTAATCCAAAATATGATACATTGTTAAACGCTTCAAAGGAAGCCACCTATTCTGCTATTAAACTTTCTGGCATTGATTCCCGTCTTCTTGAAATTGGAGATGAAATTGAAGAAATTATAACAAGCTATGAAATTGAATTAGATAATAAAGTTTATCCTTTAACTCCCATTTTTAATTTGTGTGGACATTCATTAGATCAATATTTGATACATTCCGGTACCTCCATTCTTCCATGTAATTATGGACCCAATCTTAAAATGGAGGAAGGTAAAATGTATGCTATAGGTAATATATCTATCACACACACACACATAAATCTATATAAACAATATTTCAAAAATTGCTACTCACCTTAAATACTAAATTGAAATAATAAAATATTCTTTTTTCTTCAAGAACAACAAAGTCTTAAGGGTAGAGTCATTACGGTGAAATTTTTTATTCTGAAATGGAAAAAAACTTTTTTGTAATTTTATTGAGGACCTAACACCAATCAAAAACCAACCAACCTATGATGTACGATCGATCTCCAAAAATCAACAACCAAAAAAGAGGACATTTTTAGAAAAAAGCGCCAAAGAGCGACACTCAATTTCCAATTAGAATGGTTGTGAATTACAATTCTGAAAACAACTATGTCAGTTTTGAAGTGTCGCTCTTTGGCGCTTTTTGAGATCTCGGTGACTTTTTTTTTCTTTTTTTTCATTTTTCAAATGAGTTATTTTTATTGAAAGAATATTACCTAATCCTTACTTGGTCAAATTGAGAGGGTTTTAAAATAACCACAAATCAGACTAAATCGAATAAAATTGATTGCGAAATACAAGAAAGCAATTTGTTTTAAATTAAAGAAATTTAACCTCTTTTGAAAAAGAAAATGAGAAAAGATGAATTTTTTTTTTTAAATTTTGCTTTTTTGAAATTGAGAACTCTTTTTCTTCGTTGAATTTTTTGTCAAAGAGATCCTATTAATTTTTTTTTTTGTTATTTGAATTTTGTCAACTAAAAGAAGGCCTATTTCACAATCCCCTTTTTGGTCTCAGGTCACCACTTGAATATGGTGCCTTTTCACGGTAAATGACTCGAGCCTTAAATCTTATTTGCAATTCACTTTTAAATCATTCTAAATATATCAAACACCTGATATTTTAAAAAATTAAAACCAAAAAAAAAAAAAAAAAAATAAATCACAATTTTTGAGATGAGCATTCTAGATTTTTTATAACTGAACCTTCAATGAAAAAAAGGTTAAACAAAGTTTTTTGGCTGATAGATATACACGCTTAGGAATACAGTGGACAGTCTCAATTTTCTACTGTTTATTTGTTTGTTCTTAGATCTTTTTTTTTTTATAAGATCTTTTTTTCTTTCGACTTGTTTTTCATAAAAAAAATAAAGAAGAATAAAAGAAACGAAAAATAAAACTAAAATAAAATCAAGAAAAAAAAATAAAAAAAAAGGAAAAGAAAAAGAAAAGAAAAAGAAAAACAAAAGAAAAACAAAAATTTGATTAAATTATATAAAAATTTATTTTGATCCAAAAATTAAAAATTTATTTCGACAAGAATTTAGAATAAAATCCTATAAAACCACTTGTAATATTATTATAAAGCAAGTCAGAATTCCTGAAAAATTGATTATTTTTTGAAAAAAATATTTTAATTTCCTTTTTAATTCGTGTGATTAAATAATTATTAAATATTAATATTAAAATTAAAATTTTAACTTGAAAAAAAACAGAAAAAATATTTCATGATTCTGTATATATTTTTGTTTATTTTAGATTAGGGAATGTATAATCAATAATTACAAAGCTATTATTATTATTTGTGAATTTGAATACTTTCCTTGATGAATTGTATTTATTAGGAAAAAAATAAAATTGAAATTTATTTTCAAAATTTATTCTTGATATAGACAAAAAAAATACACGATAAATCCAAACATATTAAACATTTATCAAAAGCAATTATATTCATTTTTAAAATTTTCTATGAAAAAAAAATCTTATGTGAATTATTTCTATATAAAATTAATAATAACAATAACAATAATTATAATATTAATAATAATAAAAAGAAACTTTTGCTTCAACTGGAAAAGGGTTTGCAAAAAAAAAGGGAGAGTGTTCACATTATATGCTTAAACCAAATGCTAAAAAATTTTTAGTAACAAGAAAGAGTTCAAAAGCATTTTTACAATTTCTTGAAAATGAATTCGGCACTTTAGCATTTTGTAATAGATGGTTAAAAAGATTGGGAAGGAACGAAACAAAGAAAGATCTAAAAAGACTTTCGCGTTCAGGTGTATTGGGGAAGTTCCCTCCCCTAGGTGACATAAAGGGGTCTTATGTTTCTCAGCATGAACACACAATAATTTTAAGGTCAAAATGCACAGAAATATTATCTTGGGGTGAGGATTATTAAATTTATTATATAATCATAATATACTTTAATTACGAAATATTCATAACTGTTCATTTTTTTTTTTTTTTTTTTTTCATTACTGCTCTCTCATCTCTCTTCTTTTTCTTTTTATCCTATCTTCTCCACCTTCTACATTTTTTTCTTTCTTTTTTTTTCTTATGATCTATGTATATATATATTTATCTTTACCCGAAAGTAATTTGAAGACTCAAAGAGGTTAATTTTCCATTAAAAGGTTATTTAGTATTTACTACAACCTGTTATTATTTCTATGGATTAATGACTTGAAAACTTTGATTTTTAAATCGAATGGAAATTTTATGACCAACCCCATTTATTTTTTAAAAATGCTTTTTATTTATTTTTTCTTTTCGAAAAAATAGGAAGTTTACTTCCTTTAAATAAAATCAATCAATCTGTTCATTTTTTTTTCAACATAACAAAATCAAAACTTCTTTAATAATATTTTTTTATTTATTTTTTTTGTTTTTTTCTTCAGGTATTACAGATTTTTTCAAAAAAATAGTTTGAGTGTGGTTGATTTTATTCATTCTATTATCATTTATTATTCTAAATTAAACTTCTCAGACATTAACTAAATAAATAATATTTAATGTTTTTTGTTTTTTCTTCAAATATTCTTTGTAAATAAATTTTTTCATTTTTTTTGAAAATTTTGAGTTTGGTTTTATTTATATATTTTAACATTAATTTAATGTTTAAACTAAACGAAAATTCAAAATTTTCCACACATCTAAAACGTTCCAAACAATCAAAATAATACAATTTCATTCAAATTGGAAATAATTTTGATTTTTTGAAAAATATGAAAATCATTTTTTCATCTTTTAGTTTTTGTTTTCATTTCATTTTTTGAATCACTTAATTTTTTTCGTTTGATGAAAATTTTTTTCAACAATTGATATTATGTTCAAGTTGAGTTGTTCAAAATAGAAGAACTCGAATAAAATTAGTTGGTGATATCTAACCATTTGATCGATTAATATCCCTAATAGAATTTCAACAATTTTACTAATATATTTGTTTGTTTTGCTCTCTCCAAAATTTTTAACACCCTCTTGATTTATTTGTTTTGATAATTATTTATTTTTTGTTTTTAGAGTATTGTAATTTATAGAAAAGTGTTAACCTTCCTAATTAGCGAATGATTCTAATTTGGTATTTCTTCTTGAATTGATTAAATAAGATTTTTTTCACAAATTGAATTTTGGTGTGTTAAAAATTTTGAATTAGGGTTTTGTATTTCATGTTTATCGCCTTTTTGTGAATTATAGACTAGTACGCTACTAATTAAATAATTTAATTGCGAAAGTTCGACGGAAAAAAAAAAATCATTCGGAATGATTTATTAAAAGTTTCACAAATCAATAAAATTGATTTAGTTGAATAAATTTCATATGAGACTAATCTCTATTAATTTTTTTTTACCTAAATTTAATAGTGATTGAGAAAATTTTTTGAAAATTATTTAGATTTGAAAAACACTGTTTATTTTCAATATTAAACATATTTCCATATAAGGAATCTTATTAATTAATTGGTCAAAAAAATAAAATAATAATAATAGAGACTAGCCCCTTAAGAACCTTGGAGTTGTCAAAATTTCAAGCTAGATGGAAAAATTTTCTCATATTATTGTCAATCCCAAAAAAAAATTTAGGTATATTTTATGTCATATTTTTCAACAATTAAAAAACTATTAATTGATTTTTTTTTTTTCAAAAAATATAACATATTACAATAATTGGTAATATTTGTTTTTTAAATTTATATATAAACTTTTGTTCTACCCAAAGGAATTGCATTTTTTTTCTTTCAAATATTAATTATTTTTTAGAATTGACCTTTGAAGAACTAATAAGAATGACAGAGAATAACACATACCAATGAATAGTTGATATCTATATGAAATAAATTTATTAAATCCTAAGATTTTCTTAACAATTGAAAACCAAAATACTTGGATCACCATTCAGAAAAACAACAATGTATATTTTGATCTCGGTTAATGATCAAAGAAAATTCCAATGAAAATCAATATCTTGTATCCATATTTATTTTAACCTTTTCAATAACATTCGAATAACACCTTTTGATGTTTTGAATCGAGATCTCCTAAAAAACAAAAAAAAATTATAAATGAATTACTTGTCTAAACAAATTTAGTAATTAAAAAAAAAAAAAAAGAAAAAAGCAAAAATGTTTTCAATTTTGAAAATTTTCAAAATTAATTTGTTTCTTCTAATTAATAATCTAACCCTTTAGTACATATAATACTATCATTAAACCAATGTACATTTGGCGAATAAATAATTCATTTTTGAGTATAGACATTGTCTATCAGAATTTTTAAAGATTTATCGTCATAATAAAAGTCTACTGAAATTTAAAATTTATTATAAATCAATTTAAATAATCTTAAAGAACTTTTTTTAGATTTATTGTTAAGAACTAAGTGAAGAAATTTTAATCTGATAAAGAGAGAATTATGAAGTGAATAAATTTGTACCTCTTAATTTAAAAAGTGTCTAAAGCCAATAGGCACAGTCATTCAATGAGTTTTAAACCCAATTTAGTTTTCTAAAATGAAATATATTTTTTAGATTTCTTAATATTATATTCATTTTTCAAGACAGAATACAAATAAATTTAAAATTCATCGATTTTTATTTTTTTGAAATTTTATATCCAAATGAAAAGATGGTGATACTTTATCAATGGTTTTGTTGATTTTTTTCAATGATAAGAAATATTTAGTATCATAATGATTTTATTAAAAGTCTTTGTACCCAATATGGTCGAATTTTATTATTTTTTGTCTGTATATCTTTTTTTCCTGATCAAAATAAAATTTTGAATAAAAAATAAAAATCTTCAAAAATATTGAAAACAAAAAAAGTTGTATCACCTTGTGTATGATTTTTTATTTCTTATAAAAAAAAATAAATGTATTTCAAAATTTAACTGCTTGTTAACAAGAATAATGATGTGTATTGCAACCACATTAAAAGAATGCAGTCAGTTCCACTTTGTGGGAAAAAAACCATCAACGAAATTTAATTACACAAAAAACCTCAAATTAAGGCACATTTTTTGGAATTCTTTTTACAAAAATTATTTTAATAGAGTTTAAATTTTGTACCTTTATTCGAATCTATTTCTGTTCCATAATTTTATTAAAACTTTGTATCTTAAAAGTGGAATTGACTGTACTCTATAATTAGAATTAATTTAAAATAATAGAAAAATTCGATGTGAAACTTTAGTTATTACATTCTCAAGGAATAAACACATATTCCCATTTTTTTTAACTAAAAGTTATCATTACCCAACAATTCTTTTAATAAATTCATTAAAAATTTGAGAATAAATCATATTTCTAAAAAATCCATTTGTAAAATCAGAGCAATAATATATAAAATAACAAGACCATACACCACACAAAACATTATTTTCTCTTTTCCATAAGTAATAAAACTTATAAAAAATAAAATGTAAAAAATAATTATTTTATTTATTTTCGAAGAAAGATTAACGGCAACTTAATAATGAGAATTAGTTATTCTGTATACACTAGTACCCGAAAAACTAAAAGTTTTAACCTTTCTATTTGAAAAAATATATTATAAACCCGCTGTGTTTCTTATACCTCTTGATAAACCAATAACCCTTCTTATTTATAATATCTTCTATTTCAAATGTTAAATGTTTCTTCTTTTTCCTTTTTAATATATTGGAATATTAATTAGTGTTATTTAGAGATAAACGCAATAAATATCTCCCGTATTCACAAAATATTCTCTATTTTTCTTTTTCTTTTTTCTTTTTTGAAATTTTCTACATAAATTTAAAACTGTAATTCTTTTACTTAAATATTTTTCATATCGAAATTGTTTCTTTTTGAGATTAATACATATGAATCTTTTATTCCAAAGTTTACCAACCGAATAAAAAAAAATCGACCCATAGATTAATTTATTGAGTTATGCCAATAATTTTATATCCACTTTTATCTTTATATTTATCAATATATAATATTTTTTTTTTAATTTCAATTCTTTATACTTTTTTTCGGTTTCCTCTGTTATACAATTATAAAATCTATATTTTAAACTGTTTATTCAAATAGTCTTTTATAAAAATTATTGTTGAAATTTCATAAATAAACCCATAGAAAATCATTCCAAAAGATTGATGACCTAACTGTTGTTTTTTGAAATGAAAAAAATTTTTAAGATTTTTTTTTGATGGGAAATAGAATTGTTACACTTGTATAAAAATGTTTATGTAGTTTTATTGAATTTTTTTTTCAAAACAAATTCATCTTTCTTGAGTTGTAATCTTTTTCCAATATGATATTAAGGGGGGTCATAATATTTAATTTATTTGGAGTAAGATCCAGTTTAGTTAAAAACGAATGGAATAATACCAGGTGAAGAAATAGAAAGTGTAAAATCATAAATAATTATTCCAAAATCAAAAAAAAAAAAAAAAACACAACACAAACATTCCCAATGATGGATTATATGAAATTAGCTGTCTTTCAAAGTATATTGATATTAACTAGATCCCCTCAGCTGTGTGCACAAAAGAAAAGCGCCAAAGTGGATGAAAAAATACAAATTTAAGACAAAAAACTTGTGGATTATCAAAAAAAAAAAAAATACAACTGCCGAAAATATCAATCTCAAAACATTGTTAAATTGTACTCTTTAACTCTATGGGAATAGAAGACTATAAAAGTTAAATGCTTTGGAATGTTTAATTTTATCTCACAATATACCTAATTACAAGTTGGCAGTGATAGCCATAACCCAACAAATTTTAATAATACTTGATTTGTTCTAAAGTTACTATTGGAATCATGATAGACATTTATTGTGGTAGAAGAAGAATCGTTAGGGTTATGTAAATCCCCACCGAATTCATAATAAAAATTCAATGAGTAAAAATTATCAAATTCCAATAAAATTTTGAAATCAATAGTCTTCTGTATACCTAGAATTAAAGAGGACAATTTAACAATGTTTTGAGCTTAACACTCGTTCGTTGTGTAATTGTTTTAGATTGTCCTTAATAAATTAAGTAATCATTTTGAAAAACATTGAATGTAAAAAGATCAGTTCTAAAAAAATTTTAACTTCAAATTTAAAAAAAAACAGCAAAAATTAAGGTTACAGATGAAAAAAAAAAAAAAAAAGTATCAAAAATTCGAACACTAACAAATCAAATTATTCAAAAAACATTCTCAAACAAATTACCAATAAACAACACTCGAAAAAACTAACAATTTTATTTGATAAAATAAAAAAAAATTTTAATCTTTTATATTACAAAAATAAAATTATTTGGAGAAAAATGTTCAAAAAACAAAATGAAAAAGTGAAGAAAAAGGAATCTGAAAAAACATAGCAAAAAAAGAAAGAATATCTCGACAAAAAAAATTAATGTTTTTGTAAGACGAATTGTAAGTTTTTTCGAGTATATCTCTCAAGTCTTTTATAATGGTTTCTCTTGAAATATTCTTCAATTCCTCTTTGGCATGATTTGTAACTTTTCAGCCAATCCTTTTGAGAATTTGTTTTTGCAGTAAGGTCCGCGCATTTTGAAAAAAGAGATTTTTTGATAAGAATTTTTTGTGGTATCTTTTCCTTAAAATCAGGATCTGTGGATTCGTATAGTTTTGAAAGGTTAGGATACCACCCGATGATATATTTTGAATTGTACAAGTTTAACTTTTCTAATCTCTGGCCCCAGGAAGGCTTTGGCCTTTTATTCATAAACATGTCGAGTTCCAATTCAGAGATGATTGTTGTTTCTTCTCTCTCTTCATCGTGCTTTTCTATTGACGAGGAACTACAGTTTTGAAGTTTCGATCTTGCTTCGATATACAGGGAATTAATGATATTGTTTTGATCTTTTTTGATCATTGAGAGACATTTTGTGCTTTTGAGGTCTTCTTTGGATTGCGAGGATTCTAAATATGGGTGTTTGTTTGGTGTTCCTAATCTCAAAAGTGCCTGGCAACATTGTAACAGAATTAATGGATCTTCAAATTGGGAATTCATTGCAATAATTAATATTTTTGGAGACAAAAAGAAGAATAGTGTACAAAGGATGGGAAAATAGAGAAAGTATGAAAAAAAAAACACAATCAAAAGTTTGTGAATTTTGAACAAAATCTAAAACTAAAAAAAAATGATGTTGTTTGGGTAAAATATTTCTTCTTATCAATTTTTTCTAAGAAAAGTTAGACAACCGTTTGGTTGTTCTGAAATTGTGGATCAAAAGTGCCTTTTCTAAAAGTCATCAAAATTTTTTGAAAAAAAAACAGAATTCTTTGAATTGAAATGGCTTTTTTCTTCCAAGGTAAGTACTCTGTAGAGTGTCCTCGGAATATGTAAAAATTCTTAAAATGAAAAATTTTCTAGAAATATTTTAAGATCTTATTAGTCGAAAATACTCTTGAAAAAACTAAAAATAATACTACTTTTTGCCATGTGCAATCTAAACCTGGTATTGTTTTCATAAGATCCATTTTTAATTGTTTTTCTGATGGTTTTTGTTATATTTCGAAAAATATCTTGACTTCTTTTGAAGAATTGAGGTATTGAGAATTCAAAGATTGGTATTGGACAACAGAGCAAATCACCTGTTTTAAGATACACCCTTTACTTTCGAAAATATCTTCCAATTGAGGTAAAAAATGCTTTTTTTTTTACAAAAAATAATAATATTTTTAAACTCAAAAATTCTTGTAAAATTATCAAAAAAGGTCCGATAATTTGCTAAGTAACCTTAGTGTCCAAGAATTTTCCAGTAAGTTTGTTAAACAGACTTTGTTTTGCTGAGTTTCTTCCTTTTCCATCCAGAATTAAAAAATTACAAAAGCTTTGTGGAAAAAAAAATAATTCTTAGGAGTAGAATAGAAACTTTTTGATCTATATCAGCAAACCGATTAAATTACTTTACGTTTTGTTATGCAAATTCGTTTGAATAAAAAAAAAAAAATATTTTAATTGATTTAAGGACTATCTAAAATAAGGCTACTATTGCCTTTACAGGGATTAAAACACGAGTGAAGTGTTGTCTTTATTTCTTAGTATCCAGAAGAACTATCAAATTTCAGATTTTTAGGAATTGGTAATTTTGACAGATCAGATTCTCATTAGCAAACCTATTACTGAAAACCATATCCCAACCATGTTTGTTCTAACTTTCAATTTTCAGAGGTAAAAATTGATTGTAAGACAATACTTCAATTATAACGAACATGATTGGGATATGATCATTAAATTTATCGAAATGCAAATTTTTCTTTGTCATTTTAAAAATAATTTAAAATGAAAAGGGGAAAAGTTAGAAGTGATTTGTTTTTTATTTGTCATTCATTTTCATTGTTTGTTTTTCTCAAAATGTGAAAAAAATTTTTTTTATTTTTTTATTTTTAGAAATTTTTTGATCTTATTTGTAAAAAAAATTTTATGTGTTCTGATCTTTTTTTGTAAAAAATTTTTTATGTGAGCTTTTCTACAAAAAAAAACACTTTTTTGTTGGAAACGATGGGATTGAATATCGTCAATTTGGCTTTAAAAGGAAAAAACAATTTCTTTTTCATTTTTTTGAGGTTGCTAAAAATTAGCTGCGCTGAAAAAAATGACAAACGATTTTAAAAATCCAAAAAATGTTTTTGGGTTCAAAAAATTGCAAAAAATTGGCAAAAATTATCAATTTTGGGTTTCTGGTGAATTGAAAAAGATAAAGTGTCTAAAACAGTGGTGTTTTAACCCCCCATACCCCAGAAATGGCCTTTTTTTAGATAGCCCTTAAATAAATTTAAGATTCTGAACTAGACAACGGGTATTGGTACCAATATTGAAAAACGAAAAAAAAAAAAATATATAAAAGAAAAACTTTTTCTCTTATTTTAAAAAATAATGGAGTCAAAAATGTAAATTAACAATAGACAAAGGTTTACATTGAAGAGAATTCAAGAGTTTCAGATTTGAAAACAGCTTTTTTCTTGATTTTTTGACAATTATTTTTGGGTTAAAGTTGTGAAAGGAAAAAAAGTCAAAACAAGAGAACGGGTTGAGTAATTTGTTCTCCTCGAAAACATTGCAACCGGTTCGAAAAGGCAGATAAAATCTAAAATTAAGATGTGTGTTTGTCAAAGTAAACTCTTGTTTTCTTGACAAAAAAAATTATTTCTTATATAACCGCTAAGAGTATAATTCCACAAAACAGTGAAAATTAAGACTTGCTTTTTCAATCACAATTTCTCTAAAAATTAGTTAATTGAAAAGATGACTATTAAAAACTCAAGCAAATAAATTAAATTATAACTTAAATTTCAATAAGCAAACTAGATCATATCAATTAAAGTATCAATATTAAATGGGTTTGCGAGAGGTCTAAGGGTTTTTTCCAGATAAGACATTTTCAATATTTGGTAACTCGAAATAAAAATTTTCATTTCTTAATTTGAAAATAACTGTATTTTTTTGGTAAAGTAAGTTCTATCTAGTAAGTTTGCTTTCGGTTGTTGATCAAAAGTGAGTAATAAAAATTTTAAAAATGGTGTTCAAACTGTTTTGTTCTCCCTTTTAAAGTATTTTTAAAGATACCACCGAACTTGAATTCTTCTCTTTTTAAAAAAAGTTGTATAAAATAAAAATTTTTTGTAAAAAATTTCCAAGTTAAAGTCTACAAAATTTTGGAAAAGTTCATTAAAAAATAAAGTTCTAATTAATAAACACTCTTTCACCTTGAGCTTTAGTTACCAAAAAGATCTGTATCTATGACAATTTAACCTGTGTTTCAAAATAGAAACTAGTTTTTTTTATTTTTCTTCCCAAAGAAGTCATTAGATTCAAGGGATTAGTTAGACAAGACAATATCAGTTTTGAAGTTTAAACTTTTTGTATTTTTCTCAAAAATTGTAATTTGTTGAAAATTTTAAGAACTTTTTTTTAATTTTTAGATAAAATAAGGTTTTTTTCCTTTCAAAAAAATTTTACTCTATTTTTTTAAGAAAAATTTAATTCGATCCTTCAATTTAAGAATTTTTCTTTTACCAACAATATCTTTTGCAAAATAAATTAAACAAAATTTTTGTTCAGCTTACCAAAATTATCTTTTTAGACATCATGTACCATTTGAAATTTATAATTCCAAATTCAATTTAAATTATAAATTGGCCTTTTTGAATTGTGAACTTTATGATTTATTTTGATTCTATGGTGGTGTGTTTTTTTGGAAAGTTGAAATAAAATATTGATCTTTTTATTCTCCATTTAATATTAATAATACTTTAAGAAACCAACTCAATATTACATATTGTTTATTTTCCATTTCTTTGAAGATTAAATGGTAAAAATTCTTGACAAAAGAAACACCGATAATAGTTTGAAACACGAATTAAACAAGCCCAGGGAAGTATTTTTGTCATCAATCCTTCTTGGCGAAAAAGAAACTTTTAACAAATATGATTTTTGTTAAAATGAAAACAATAAATTTGATCTTGTTTTTCAAATAGAAATGGTGTTCCAAAAAAATTACAAAAAATAAATTAAATTGGTGAACAACTTTATTAATTCTATTATTTTGGAAAATAGTCAAAACAATATCATAAGTTGAGGTTCTATTTTTAAATTAACCAACCCTGTTACCAAATGTTTCAAAATCAAATCCATTTTTCTCTTTTCAAAATTTTTTAATAGATTAAATAACCTAAGAAATTAACAAAATTCATTTGGAAAATATGATACTGTTTGCATAAAGTTCTAAAAGCTGATATGAAATCCAAAAAAAAGTAACAGTCAGAGATATATTTTTTATCAAGAGATACTTTTTGTAAGTTTTTCAAAAAGAATAAATTATTTTGCAAAAATTCGAAAAAATATAAAACTAATTAAATTCATATTTTAAAATTTACGCAATACACAAAGTAGCTTAATATTCAAAATTGATTTACCCTTTGCCGTGTTATAGAATAATGAGTTCATTGTTTTATATCAAGAAGACAAAATGAATTCCTGGCTTTAATTATCTAACTTGGTATATTCAATCAGCACATGTCTTTTTGGATGCTGTTATTTACCATTTAACAAACAAAAAATTTTGACTAATTTCCAAATATTTTATATGATAGTTCCACAATTCAAATGATTTTGTTTTTTAATTTAACTTGTAACCCAAATAAATAATATATGTAAAAATAAATCAATATCTACATTGTTTAAGTGTTGAAAAAAAAAAAAAAATCCCACGTACTTCCTTCAATATAACTATTATATTAAGATTATTATTAATATTTGAAAAATTAATTTCTGGGTACTTCTTTTTTCAAAATCAATTTTTTAGATAATCTTTCAAAATATTACTATCGGTTTCACTTTTAAGAAAAAAACTTTCAACTAAATTTCAGTCACAAAAAAAATCTTTAATTAAAGCACATTTTGAAGAATTTTTTTTTTGTACAAAATATTTTATTAGAATTCCAAATTTTAAGCCTTTATTTGAGATTTTTTTTATACTTTAAATTTCTTTGATAATTTGTGTCTTCAAAGTTGAACTGATTGTATAGAAAATACATTCAGTACAACATGATCTATAAAGAAAAATATTTTATATAATTTACATAAAAAAATTTTGATAAAAATATTATATATCAAAAAAGGGATGAGAACCTTGTGATTTTTTTAAAAACATTTTATATTTCTTCCTGAGAATTTTTATCAAAATAATTGATGTTACTAGAAAATATTTTGTCTTTATTTCGTTATAGAAATTTATTTTAACCCCTATTGATATTTTGTGTAGCTATATAAGCATTCAAAATCATATTTCACGTTTACAAGACATTATATCACTATTTATTAGATTTTTTATGAAATTCCAATAATTTTTTATTCTAAAGTTTTCATTTTTTATCTTTTTCATTTTACTTCATTGAAATGAGAATGAAATTAATTTTTAGACAGAAATACCCCTCCAAAATAAATAACACCTAATTTATAAAAAATGAATTTATTATATTCCTGAAATTTTTTGAAACAAACAAATTCGTTTTTTATTTATTTTTTTATTTTTAATATTTTTTTTATTTACAGTTATTCAGCAGAATTTTCACTTTCAAAGTTCAACAAAAAAAATATTAACGTTTTTTTTTCTATTGTTTAAGGGAGGAGTTTTTAGTTCCTCTTGTTTACCCGAATTCCTAAATGTTTGCCCGAATTCCTAAAAAAAAATATTAACGTTACCAATTGTTTTAGATCCTTTGAAAATATACCTTTTAATTGACAAAATTGATAAAAATCTTTTATAGTTATTAATTTATCCCAATTATATATAAAAAAACGAAAGATCACAAAATGATATTTTTTGGTTACCTCTCAAAATAAAAATATTTGTTTGAAAAAAAAAATTTTTTTAAGGTGGAAAAATAAATAAAAAAGTACCTAATTTACCTAAACTGGGTTCTGAATTGTACAAAATTTACTTTAAAATCAATTTTATATTTCATAAAATTTATTTATTTCTTTTTTTTTTTTTATTTTTTTTCCATAAACCCAATTTTAAAAAATAAAAATATTTGAAAAAATAAAATTTACTTTCAGAAAATGGAGAAAATGATATTTCTTTTCAAATTAATAAACTCACTAATAAAAAACTGATTATGAAAAATTTTAATTTTGCAATGGAAATTGAGAAATTTTTCACATGGACTTTCTAATGAAAGTGCAAAAAAATTTTTCAACATTTTTTTTTTGTGAAAAAATTTAAGTTTGTAAGGTTTTTCTTTGATGAATATTAACAATAATATGAATTTTATCTTTCCTCTTATATGTAAAAAAATTGAATATTATTAATTTCTTTTCAAAAATTAATTGTTCTTTTTTTTGTTTGGGACATTGAAGTGAAATGGATTTTTTTTTCAAAATAAACCATTTCTGAGTCAAATAGGTCCAGTTTTATTGAAGAAATAGAAAAAAATCTATGAGTTGAATTCATTATTATTCTCAAACTAAAATTTTCAATTTTTAGATCAAAATCATTTTTTCTCATTATTTAATTTTTTTTTTTTTATATTGATTTTATAGTAGGGAAAAAAATACCGGACAAGAAAAAAATCCCGGACAAGATTTTTAATTGTGAATATTAGTAAAATTTTTGTCTAATTTCAATGAAATCCTTATTATAAATAACCATTTTTTTTATGAGATTAGTAATAAACCTACCTAAAGTTCATCAAAGTAAGGTATCTCTAGAATACTTGAGTAATTGTTTGATAGCCTAATGTTGATCAACTTTTTTTGAAAAATAATCCAGTTTTATTGAGGTTTACTAGAGTTTGGAAAATGATAATTTTTCTCTTTGTTTTTTGATTGGTTGAATGGTGTTTTGAACAAGTGTGATTTCATCAATCATGATTCTAATAAGTGGGGGGGTTATAATTGAAAAAGTTCGATTCACAAAAAAAGGAATTTGATTGTAAATAGCTGAAATTACATAATAATTTTACTAATATTCACAATTAAAAATCTTGTCCGGGATTTTTTTCATGTCCGTTATTTTTTTCACTGCTCTACTTTTTTTTTTCTTCTTTTCTTTATATATTTTCCTTTCTTCTAGATTAATTTTGAAAAAAAAAAAAATGCAAGAAAAACCTAATTAATATTAAGAAAAGTTAGGTTTTGTATGTTCTTTTAAAATTATTCATGTACAATTAAAAAAATTTATTTATCAACAACTTTAATTTCCTAAAGAAATTGAGAATTTTACACCAGAGCTTCCAATGGAAACTGCCCAAAAATTTTTTTAATATTTTTTTTTTTTTGAAATTTTTTGGTTTGTTCGGGCTTTTCTTTTAGGATTATCTAAAATAATAAAAAGTTTATTATTTCTTATATTTCTAAACAATCTAAGTTTAGTTGATTCTTAAAAATAAAGTGATTTTTCATTTTTGACTGGGCCCCTTTGAGAGAAATGGGGTTGATAATTTGTTAAGTGTTGTCATATAGAATTTAAAACAAAGAACTGTTTAGTATTGTTTAAAATCCATTTTTTTTTCCACTTATAATATAGCAAAATTTTTAATTAAATGGGATGAACCTTGTTTTCTCCAAAAAAGTATTTTTTTATTTTTCACTTTTCCAAGTTTTTGCTTTACAAAACAACGCTGTCAACAATTTTTTGAACAACAAAAAAATAAACCCATACTTGTTCATACTTTAAAAAAAATCATATAAAAGTGATAATATAAAATTTCATATCTTATATTTAAGTAAAAACCGACAAACAAACAAATTGAATCACTATCAAGTCTCAATTTATGAGTAATAATATTTTGTTTTATTTCCACAGTTTTAAGTGTGTTTAGCCCAATAAAGAAAATTGTAAATAAAATTATAAACTTTTTTCAAAATTTTTTATAAATTTGTTGAAATTCTACCTCAATTATTAATTGATCAATTGTTAAACACTACCAATTAATTTTATTTGAGGTTAATATTTAACTACAATAAACCTTAATCAAATAAAAATCATTCCAAAACAATTTTCCCATCTCATCAAAACTTTTATGTTAATTAAAAAATTAATTGATAACATAAAATCAGAAAAAACAAAGAATAATTTTTATATTTTGCATAAATCAAAATTATTTCCAATTTTCAGTAAATTGTAAGGTTGTAATTCTTTTAACTGTTTGAACTGTGGACAAAATTTTCATTTTTTTAGTTTAGTTAAAGATTTGACACACCTACACTTAATCTAGAATTTATTTGGTGTCTATGGTTTTAAAAAAAATGTAAATTAGTAATTCTTATTAAACAATTTTGATATATTGAGGAAATAGGTTAGTTTTTTAAAAATAAAGAAAAAAAGAATTTTTTCTTACTCAAAATATTTAAAAAAAGATCAAAATTTAATCCAAGATTAGAGCAAACTCTTTAATTAATTTTGTTGATTTTTTTATGAAATTTGAAATTTTCAGAGTTTTTATCTCATAATAATTAGATTATCAACTTCTGGTAACAAATTCTTCAGTCTTAAATCTTTTTCTATTCTAACGAAAATCTTTCTCACATTTATTTAATAGGAAAGTCAGAGTAGATTTCTGATCAGTTATTATTTTAAATATAGTAATTGATGGTCCAATAAAAAGTATCAATTAATCACAAATTTGAAATCATTTTTTTTATTATCCATTTCAAAAAAGTGTATATTTTTGATAATAATTGGATTAAATCGAAATGACAACAAGTCTCAAGGATTACAAAAAAAAATATCTTCTTCTTTTAAATTTGAACCACCAGAAGGGTATGTATTTTTTTTTTTTTTTTTGTTTTTTGGTTTTTTACACAATTAAGTGCTTTTTAATTTTTAATTATTGATCACAAAATAAAACTTTCTTTTACAAAGATGAAGAGTTTCTTGAAAATATCAACCAAATCAAAAATGAGCTAAAATTGGTTTTAGGAAAAAATATTCCAAAACAACAAAAAGAATATTTTTTAGACAAAATATTTTTTTCTTTAATTTCAACAATTTGGAAAAGAACCACCTTTCCTAAAGAAAGTCCAGAAATTGTAAACAGTGTTTTTCAATTGTCTTTAGATTTAATTTCAGAACAAATACCATCTGGCCAACTCAATTGCTTAGACACTTTAAAAAAGATTTTTTCTCAATCAAAATCAAAAGGATTTTATAAATCATTCTGTACTGGCAGACACTCATACAGACAAAGAGAGAAACCATTTAAAATTCTCAAAATTCCAGTAAGTTTCATTGTTTTGATTCTTATTTGTACACAACAAGAAAAAAAAAGAAAAATAAAAACCCAACTAAAGAAGAAAAAAAAAAAAAAAAAAACAACAAATATAACCAAACGTCTCTACAATATAATTCAAATCGCTTTTAAAAATAATTGTACACAACGACTAAAATTTTTGCTTTAATTACCTTCGATCACTCGGAAAAACAAATTGAATAAACCCCAAAATCTCAAAAACATTTTTCTTTTTCTTTTTTGGGTATAACTTTTAAAAAATCACAAAACAAAACAAAACAAAACCAAACAAAAAAACACAAACAAACAACAAAAAGAAAAATTTGAAATATTCGATTTATTATTGCAACAATATAGAGTATTTTTCTGAAATAGGAGGTTTTGACAAAATAACAGAATGCCTCTTATTACAAAGAAAAGAAAATTTCTCTGGTCAATTAATTGTGAAATTACTTGATCCTCTTCATCAAATAAGTAAAATATGCAACCCAACTTTTTTGTATTTGTTAATCCCAACCTTGCAAACCGTGTTAGAGCAAGTATTGCTTGTCAAATTTGATGTTCTTCGAAACGAATCATTTGAGGTTTTATTACGAATAGGGAAATTGGTAGCATTGATCATGGAAAAGATCGAAAAGAATTCTTCGATTAATCTCTTTAACTTTTATCAACTAAATCTTTCCAAAAAGTATCTAAACTCGCCATATATTGAAATGAGGATTATTGGAATCAACGAACTTACCAAAGTATTTTCTCAAGTCATGACAAATGAATCAGAGTGGAATACAACCAAAACGAAGGATAACAAATTCATCAGCTCGTACAAATTGTCAAATTGGGCGATCAATAATCAATTAATACAAATCTTATTTGGAGATCAAAGTCATCCAAAAATCATTAGTAAGGCACAAATTATAATTGAGTTTGTTTCAAAGCATCAGCAATTGACTACAGAGGATCTTAATTTGATATGGAATGTCTCCCAAGTAAGTTTTTTTGTTTCTTCTTTTTTGTCAGAAACTTGTTAACTTTTAAGTGAATTCTTTTTTTCTTATAGTAGTGAAAAAAATATTGTACATGAAAATAACCCCATACAAGATTTTTAATTGTGAATATTAGGAAAATTGATGGGTAATTTCTTTTATTTTTAATCAAATCCTTTTTGTAAATAACCAAAATTTTTATAAAGCTATTAATAAACCTACCTAAAGTTCATTAAAGTAGGATATCTATAGAATACTCAAGTAATTGTTTGATAGCATAAGTATATCAACTTTTTTTTTGGAAAACAATACAGTTTTATAGAGGTTTACAAGAGTTTGGAAAATGATAATTTTTATTCATTGTTTTTTTGATTGATTGAATGGTATTTTGAAAAAGTGTAATTTAATTAATCACCATTCTAATAAGTGGGTGAGTTATATTTTTAACAGTTTGATTCTTAAAAAAAAAGATTTGATTTGAAATTACACAACAATTTTCCTAATATTCACAATTAAAAATCATTTCTGGGATTATTTTAATAACGGTATTTTTTTTCTTACTACAATTATTGTTTTCAGAATAAATTTAGTTCTCTTATAAGATAATGGAATTTTAAAAAAGTACTAGAAAAAGGATTTCAAAAGTATCTTTAAAGAAGTTGATAAACTTAAATACACTTATTCTATCCTCTATTACAACTATTTGGTAGCCTTTTAATTATTTTGTTTATAATAAACTTTTGAATTAAAACAAATTTAATTATTATATTATAATAGGATTATTACTTTTATTAACAAATAATTATATATTTTGTAATCTTTTGTACATTAAAGTCTTCTAGTGTTATAATAATTTATTCATTGTTATATTTTAAAAGTTACCATTTTCAATTAAAATGATTATTTCTATATTTAAGGATTATCTATAATATCGAAAAAAATGTGAAATGTTAATATAATATATTCTTTAAATTGTTTGTTGTTTTACCTATCTCCCAAAGAAAAACTTGTTAAAATTAAAAAAAAAAAAAAATATTTCGAATCCTAACCTCATAAAATTTCCTCAAAGTAATTCAAATCTTTTTATCATAAGCTAAATTTCAAAAATAGAGGCAGATTTTCCATCGGAAAAAAATTTGTTTAATTGTTTTTTTTTTTTGAATAATAATGTATTTTACAAAATTTTTTAGAGATAATAACCAATATAGATTAATAAATAAAAATATAGTGTAATCATTTTATTTTTTGAAAGACAAACGAAACAAGAAAAAAATAATAATAAAAAAGTTTTCCCCTAATTTTGAAATTTGTCTTAATTACAAGCATAGATCTTTTTAATTTCAAAGGTATTTTTAATTTACAAATTTTTCATTAAATATTTTCACTATTAATGGATATAAACTTTTAATCTTATAATAAATTTTGGCATTTTTAGTTTGGGGAAAAAAAGCACTTGGTTAATTTTTTAATATTTTTATCAGCAACAAAATTTGATTAAATCTACAAAAATTACTTTTGAAATGGTCTTTCCCAATTATACTTTTAATTTTTTTACTGTGTGGTTTGTAATTTTTTTAAATTACAGAGATAATTTTGAAACCAAAAGGATTATATTCATTTAAAATGATCATAAAATGTGAATTTTTCTTTTTTTTTTTTGCAAATTTTGTTACTGACATATTTGACTTTAAAATCAAAGAATAAACTTTCCAACAATTACACCGGACTGAAAAAAGCATTTTTTTTTATTTTCTGTACATTCCCTAATTGATTTGAATTCTTTCAAATATCCATGTTGGAATAAAATACCAGAATCAAAAAAAAAATAATAAAACCACAATATTAAAGATAATGGAAGTTAATATTCTATCTTACTAGATTAAATTCATATATATATATATATATATATATTAATTTGATCATCTCAATAATACCATTTTTTTGTATATATTATTTTTCTTATATTATTTTGAATAATTTTTTCTTTATTTACGATCCCTCTTTGAATAAACATTAAATTTATTTTGTTTGTAGATAAAGTTTTATTCTAAAGCACTTTAATAATACTTTCAATTTTTTTGTTTTTTTTATCATTAATAATCAATTATTTTTTTATAAAAAACCCGTTATTATTAAATAGGAACATAAACACAATGCACACTTGATTTATAATTTATTATGCCAAATTGTACCAGTTTTATCAATAGATTTAATTGAATATATCACTTTAACAAAGATCAATAACATTAAAGAATGGGATCAAATTAATATTGATTTTTTATTAAACTTTACAAATGGCATTTTATCTCAAGAAAAGAAAAGTCAAAAATCATCGGAAATTTTTTTATCATTATTAAACAAATTTTGGAATTTAATTACAAGATCAGAAACTGAATATAAAACTCGAGTAAAATTACAAATAAATATGGAAAGATTATTTTTTAGTAAAGCATTTAATCACGAAAAAAGATTTGCAGTATTAAGAACTTTAATTACACATTTAAAAAAACATACAAATATTATTTTTGTGATCCCTTTATTTATTAGTTTAATAAATTTATATTCCATGAATTCAAATATTAATAATAACAGCAACTACAACAACAACAACAATGATGATGATGATATTTTACAAAAAACTATTATTTTTGAACTTGATGAGGAAGATAATTTAGTTAAATTGATAGTTAAGGATATATTATTTTTCAAAAACAAAGCACTTGCATATATTGAAAAAAACCAAATTAATGTCATTGAATTATTAAAAGAGAAACAAAATGATGAAAAAAAGATTTATTTTTCAAATCATAAACCATATTTAATTGAATTAGAGATGAGATTTAATTTTTTAAAATATTTATATTCCATATCTCCGCAATTCTTGCCAAATATGGAGCATGGTATTTTATTATGGGAAAGTTTTTTTCAAAATCCAATATTAAAAGGATCTAAAATACTGTTTTTTAAATGGATCAAAGAATTTAAATTTAATCAAAATATTATTAAATACTTTTTTGAAAAGGTAATGGAAATTGAACCAAAAACTATTACATTTATGGAATTTTTATTTTTTAAGCATTTTTGCACATTACAAAATGAAAAATTAAAAAAAATCAAAATAATCAAAAACAAAATTAATGTTTTAATAAATCCAAATGGGGAAGTTTTAAATACTACAAAAATAAGTGGTATTTTATACATTTGGAAAATAGCAATTTTTGCTAATAATAAAAAATTGCAAAATTCAGCGATTCGTTATTTGATTAATTTTGAAAATTATTCAAAAAGTGATTACAAAAAATATTCTAAACAACTAAATAATAATTTTCTTTCCCAATGCTTAAAACCCTTTAGTTCTAATTCATCATTTAGTAATCAAATAATTTTGAATTTTTTAAATATATTATTTCAATTTATTGCATTTAAAGAAAAAAGATTAATTCCCGAATTTATTGGCTTTGTTCGTCATAAATATTTAATAAATTCAAATATCATAAATGTTATATGTTATAATAAAATTGAAAATAATGAAAAAATTGTTATTAAAATCAATCAAAATTCTTCATTTTGGGTTTTACTACATAACATTGCAAAAAAAATCAATAAACAGCCAGAATCTATTATATTATTATATAACAATAGTGATAGTAACGAGGATAATATTATTATCCATGATAACCATTTTTATTCAAAGCCTATATTTGAATTAAAAATTCATCATAATACAAAAATAAAAATAATGCAAAATACAAAAGAAAAATCTACTAAAAGGGAGTTTTCAAAGATTTTTGAAGAAAATAATATTCATGTTGAAAATATACCGACTTATATTTTATCGAATTATTTTGATGTATTATATAATTTTTTTGATTTGAATCATTCAGATCAAGTTAAAAAAAAAATTTGGGAATTATTAATGTTATTACCAATAAATAGCGTATTTGTAAATAATTTTAGTACCATAGCCAATCAATTTAATAAAGAAAATGAAGAAATTAAGTGGGAATCAATTTTAAAATTTAATTCAATTTATAAACTAGCTCTAAACTTACAAATAATTTATAGTTTAATAAGTTCAAAGGAAAATGAACATATACATTGGAAGAAATTTTTTATTAAAAGCAATGGTATACAATTTTTGATTTATATATTATTAAAATTGAATGATGATGATGTTAAGGGAAATAATAAAGATGATATTAAGGGGAATAAGAAAGATGTTAAGGAAATTAATAAAGATGATAAGGGAAATAATAAAGATGATGATAAGGAAATTAATAAAGATGATAATGAAAATAATAAAGATGGTGATAAAGATAATAAGGGAACAGGCAGTTTAGTTTTAAAAAAAACAATTATCGAATTTATTATCAAAATTCTTTCTTATTATATAAAAAATGATTTCGAAAATGTTTTTGGTGATAATATCAAGACTTTAATGGGATTATTTTTAAATCGTACTTTATCTATTTATAATTTTAAAAAAAAAAATTATTTACTTTATAATAATTATTTAACTATAATTACCGAAGGTTGTAAATCAAAAAAAAATTCTATACAATGGCAAAATGCCTTTTTAACTTCAAATATTTTAAAAAAATGGATTTGGAGAAATTTAATAAAATCAAAGGATAAATTTTTTCGGGGAATTAATTATAAGTTTTTATATAATTTTTTTTTAATTAATAATAATATAACAATTAAAAAAGAAAAAAAGATTATACATAAAATAGATGATCAAGAAAAAAATGAGATAAAAGGAGAAGAAAATGATGATGAAATTAAATCCAGCACAAATGGAATAAAAGAAAAGGAAATTAAAAAAAGTGATAAAGAAGAAGAAGAAAGTGAACTGGAAAAGAAAAATGAAGAGAATAATACAGACAAGGAAGCAAATGAAAATGAAAATGAAAATGAAAAAGAACAGACAAAAAATAATAAAAAAATGATAAAATCTGATGGAAATGAAGAAAAAAATGAATTTTTAAATTTATTATTATCATTATTATCAAAAATAGAAAATTCATTTTTAAAAAATAAAAAAATTTTTACAAAAAAGTTTTTTCAATTACTAATTGAATTAATTAAATTAAAATTAAATAATAAAAAATTGATTAATAATATATTTAATCAAGTTATAAATAAATTTATGAATACTTTACTTTGTGAAAAGAATTTCCAAATAAGTGAAGAATCTTTGGGTAGTTATTTAACATTGTTTGAATTTTTTTTTCATAATGAAGATGTTCTGCTAATTAACGAAGATTTATTAGTTAATTTTTTCCAATTTTTATATAATAGCATTTTTAAACTTGAAATAAAAGAGAATAATAATTATCAATTAAAACATTCCAAAATACAAAACCAGGAAAATATCAATAAATGTTATTCTTTAATAAAAATAATTTTAAAATCAAATCCGAAGATGTTAAATAAATGTACTAATTTATTAAATGAAGAATTAAAATTAATTGAATTGAAAGGAAAAAATAATTTTCTCTTCAAAAAGGAAACAAGAAAATTTATAAATAATTATACAGGATTAAAAAATTTAGGTAATACTTGTTATATGAATTCTTTTTTCCAACAATTATTTATGATTCCAAAATTTTCTAAAGAATTATTATCAATTAATTTAAAAAATAAAATGTTAAAAAATAACGAAATGGTGATTAAAAGAGAAATTGAGAACGAAAAAAATGAAAAAGAAAAAGAAAAAGAAAAAGAAAAAGAAAAAGAAAAAGAAAAAGAAAAAGAAAAAGAAAAAGAAAAAGAAAAAGAAAAAGAAAAAGAAAATGAAAATGAAAAGGAAAAAAATGTGGAAGAAAAGAAACAAGAAAAGGAAAAAGGAAATGAAAAAAATCCATTCAATGATGATGGGATAATGGAGATAGAGAATGGGAATCGAAACATTGATAAATTAATCAATGAAAATTTATTATATCAATTACAATTATTATTTACTCGACTATTAATAGGGGAAAAATCATATGTTGATACGAGCGAATTTTGTAGATATTATAAAGATTTGGATCAAAAATTAATAAACCCAAAACTTCAAATGGATGTTTATGAGTTTGGTGGTCGGTTAATCGATCAATTAGAAAATGAATTAAACAAATTTGAAGAATTCAATTTTGTTAAAGATTTATTTAATGGGAAATTGGTTACTCAAATTATTACCCAAGAAGATCATTCTGTTTCTGAAACGATCGAAAACTTTTGGACTTTACCTTTAACAATTTTACAAAAGAACAATATTTATGAATCATTAGAAGAATATATTGAAGGTGAAATGCTAGTTGGTGATAATCAATATTTTTCTGAAAAATTGCAAAAAAAAGTTGATGCGAAAAAAAGGGTTTGTATACATACCTTGCCAAAAAATTTATTATTTACCTTAAAAAGGTTTGAATTTGATTTACTAAATCAAACAAAATATAAGATTTATGATTATTATGAATTTCCATTTGAATTGAACTTGTATAAATATACTAAAGAGGGTATTGATAAAAAAGAGGGTAATAATAAAATGGAAGGTAGTCATAAAATGGAGGGTAATAATACTAATAATATCACCGAAGATTTAAATAATCAAATTGACACTAAAAAAACTGCATTGGAAGATCTATCTAAAATTGAATCTGATGATAAACCTGAAAGTGGAGGTAGTTATAAAAAGAACCATCCACAAGAAAATAAAAAGGGTAATATAGAGTTAATTGATGAACAAAAAGAAAATAGTAATACGAACACCACAAATAAATGTTATAAATATAAACTAACTGGTATTATAGTTCATTCTGGTGGGGCTGAAACTGGACATTATTATTCCTTTATCAAAGAAGGCATTCCAAAAAAAACTGATCAGGGCAATAACGGGAATTTGAAGTGGTACCATTTTGATGATGAATTAGTCACTGAATTTGATGAAAAAAAAATACCATTTGAATGCTTTGGTGGGAAGCAAAACATTAAACTGATAAATGATAATGACAAGAAGAACAATATTATTGAGAATAAATTTTTTTCGGCATATATTTTATTTTATCAAAGGGCTGATACAATAGAAGCTGAATCATCAATTGATAATCAAACGAATATCATTGATCATCAATTATTAAAAAAAGTTAATATTGAAAACTTCAATTTTTTAAAAACATTACAAATATTTAATAAAAATTATTTAGATTTGATTATTTTTTTAATTAATTTAATACAAAACGACAACGATAAAGATAATATTTTTGGTGATACTATGGAACAAAAAATTCTTTTAATTAAATTTATCATAAAAGTATTAATAAAAATATTTAATAATCAAAATAATAATAAAAAAATTGAATTCATTAAAGATTTTTTAATTAAAGAATTTTCAAATAGTAATAATTTTTTGATAAACAAATGGTTTATTGAGTGTACATTAAAAAACGATTGGTTTGAATTTATATTATTAAAAAATAATAATATAATATTCCAATCGTTTTTCATAAAGCTATATACAAAGTCTCTTTCAACTTTATTGAATTATAAAACTTGTTTGATTTTTAAAAAAAACATTCAAAAGGTGAGATTAAAAGAAAATTTTGCTATCAATGAATTAAAGGATTTAACAAAATTTTCAAATAAACTAATTCAAAATAATATGGAAAGATTGGATTTTTTAGAAAGGATTAATAATGAAAATAATAATACAAATTTATTTCAAGATAAAAAATATGAAAATGATTTAAACATCAACAATAATTATAACATTGACGGAAATGAGCAGAATAAATTGAATGAGAATAATAAATTGAATGAGAATAAAAAATTGAATGGGAATAATAAATTCAATGAGAATAATAAATTCAATGAAAATAAACTGGAAATGTGTTCTGAAGACAATTTTAATAATGGTGGGAAAAATGATAATATTCTTTTAAAAACTTTACAAATGAATAGTTATATCAATAATTCTAATCATATAAATCTCGTCATTCAGCATTTAATTAAAATTGTTAATCAAATTAAAAGCCCATTAAAATACTATTCTTCAATTTCTGTTTATTTCAAGGTTATTAATGAAATAATTAAGAGCCATGATCATTTTAAAGAATTTTTTTTAGCAATTAATTTTATTTCTCAACTAATTGATTTATTTTATGGTGATTGTTCCCCATTGATTGAAAGGCCTAAAAAGTATAAAATTCTACCAAAGGGCGAGAGGGAGAAAATAAAATTGAGGTATGTTATCTTTCAAAGTAAATATAATTTTTTGATCGAAATTACGAAAAATTTATTATCAACAATAAATAATACCGAGCAAATTAATAATCTGGATTCCCATTTATTAACAAAAACAACTTTCTTAAGAACTTGTTTAATTGAATGGATTAATCCAAAATCCATTGGCGCCATTTTTAAAAAACTAATAAATATTGAACCAAGTTTTTATCCCATAGTGATGAATATTGTAAAAAAGGGTATAAACCTTTCTGAAGATTATTGTTTGGAAATATATTTTGATGTGTTGGAAATATTAATTGACTTGGATGAAGAGAAAAGGGAAGAAATATTGAAATCTATTGTTGCAATAATTAATAATAATTTTAAATACCCCAAGGCGACTTTAGAATCAATAAATTTATTAAATAAAGTTGTTGAAAAAAAACCCGAATTAAAACGATGGCTTGTGAAAAATTATAAATTGTGGTATTTGGTTTGGTTAAATGTTTATGAGAATAATAATCTTGTTCAAAATAAAATTGAAAGCATGGTTGCCTTTTTAATTAAAGATTTTAAAGATAATAGCAAATATTTGAAAAAATTCTTCAGATCAGTGATAAAATTATTACCAAGGCATTTAGAATTATGTTATGTTAATATTGAGAATAAAAAGCAACAGCTAAAGAATAAATTAAATAATTTTACAAAAAATTTAAAATTAAAAATAAATGTAAATTTAAATACAAATTTAAATACCAATACAAATTTGAAAACTAATTTAAATGCAATGGATAATGTTTCACAAAAAGAAAGAAATAATTTTAGTAATGAAACTTTTAAAATGGTTGAAATGTTTGATATTATCAAAAGATTTCTCAAGGGTGAAAGGACAATGGAATTGTTTGAAACTCATTTTGGTATCTTTTGGCAGTTTTTTAAAAAATTCACTTTATACAATTTACCCAAAGATGAAAATATGAAACATTTACTAATGGTTTTTGAAAGGGCTATTACCGTATCACCAAAAACTGGATTCTTAATTATTTCAAATAAGGCAGTTCGGAATGAATTTTTAGATTTTTATTATACCATTTCAAACGACCCACAGGCAATTTATTACAATCAATCGATATTGCCCATTTATTTTAATATTTTATCCAAATTAACAAAAATTTCAACTGAATTTTCGCTGATTTATGCAAAATCAAATTGCTTAATATGGTCAATGGAACATCTATTATTTACAACCGATAAATACGAGAATATTTGTGATATTATTTCTGAGAATCTTAAATATATTTTCTCACTTAAAAAAAAATCCAAAGAAAAACAAAATCAAATCACAAACCTTAAAAAAAAATTTTTAAATTTATGTACGAAAAATATCAATTCGTGGTCAATTGCACCAAAGAATCATCTAAAAATTGTAAACACTAGTCTTATCACTAAAACAGATTCAATTCACTTCTGTTTGAAAAATGGCAATCGGATCTTGACGACAATAATTTTAAAAAGGTTTTCAAATATTGAATTTAATGAACAGCCAGTAAATAATTTATTAATAATCAGTATGAAGTTATTAAATAAGATTTTATCCTGGACAACTCAAGCAAAATATAATCATCATATTGCTGCTATAAAGCATAATTGGAAAAATCAATATAAATTATTAAGTTTAATTGTTAAATCTTTCGAAAAAGTCGAAATTTTATTTCCTAATTTAATAAATATCATAACAAAATTATTTTTTTTAATAATTAATTTAAGACCCTTAAATTTTGAAAATTTGCTAATTGATGTCGTTAAAGTGCATCAAAATTATTTTGGACAATTATTATTAAATCAAAATATTAACCAGGATCATGAAAATAATATTAAGAAATGGGAAAGAGAAAAGAAAAAGATTAAGACTCATAAAAATGAAAAGGAAAAGAAAAAGAAAAGAAGGGAGAATGATCAATTTGTTATCAATTATCATGATATTAAAAATACATCACATTATTTTCTGAAGAATAAATATTATTCACATTCAATAAAAATATTAATAAATCATTGTTTGAATAATTATAAATCGGGAAATCAATATTCTTTGTATTCTTTCCAATTATTGTTCTATTTATTGATCGAAACATCAAACGATATTATAATGCATTCAAACTTTCTGCAAATCTTGAGTAATAATATTACAAGAAAACCAAATGAAATAAATTTCGTGCTTAAAAATAAGTTAATTCTTCAATATTTATTGAACATTACGAATAATTTGAAAATTTTATCACTAAAAACTACAATATCATCATTGCCTATTTTAATAAATAGCTGTTCGCAATTGCTTAGTCAGGATGATTCAAATCATTTTATTCAATTATTCGGTAAACAATTTAATATGAAAATTCGAGTATTTGCAAAGGATGAAAAATCTTTTACAAATGAACACTTTTTAGAATTTTCTCAAATTCTTTCCTTTCTAGCAATCATCACTAATCGTGCACCTTCTTGGAAGGTTTTATTAATTGCTTGGTATCCGGATATTGTTTCAAACCTAAAAACCATTTTAAATTTCGTGTTAATCAAGGAAACAAATACAAACAAGGCTATTATAAAAACAATAAAGCTACTAGAGGGATAATATTGTGAATTATTTAATTATTTTTGCATCTATACATTGTTTGTTTTTCTTTTAGACCCTTTATTTTATTATTTTTATTTAATTTTTGTTATGAAAAAATTGGAAGTTCCCTTCCCTTTAAATAAAACCAATCAATATGCGAATTTTTTTTTTTTTGAAAACCAATCAAAAATACTTTTTCATGATCTTTTAAATTTTTTTACAATTGGGTTACTATTCGAAAAAATATTTATTTAAATTTCTCAATTTGATCGATTTAAGGGTCTGGTCATTAAGGTTAAAAATAATTATATGATATGGATAAAAAAAAAATTTGAAATTTTTTGAGTAATTAATAACAATAAAAAATTGATCAACATGTGAACCAAGATCGATCTCCAACAATCAAAAAGCAAGAAAGAGAAAATTTTTAGAAAAAAGCGCTTAAGAGCAAAACTCTATTTCCAATTACTATGGCTGTGGATTATCAATTTTGAATGCAACAGTGATAGTTTTGAAGTGTCTCTTTTAGGGTGTTTTTTGAGTTCTTGAAGTTTATTTTTTTTTCATTTTTCAAATGAGTTATTTTTTTTCTCAAGAATGTTACAAAATCCCGACTTTGTTTAATATAGAGGGTTACAAAATATCAAAAATTTAGATTAAATCGGATTAAATTGATTGTATAGTTAAAGAAAACACTTGGTTTTAAATTGAAGAAATTTAATAATTTGAAAATACAAAATAAAAATTCGATTAGTAATTTTTTTTTCAAAATTTGGTTTTATGGAAATTGGTTAATGGTGTTAAACTAGTTTTTTTTTATATAAAACATGGTTCAACGTTTTTGATGAATAATTTAAGGTTCAATATTAATAATTTTCTCTTCAGTAAATAAAAAATTAAATAAAATAAAAAGAGATTGAAACTATAAAATGAACAAGAATTTCAATTAAGGGGTTAGAATCTACTAAAAAGAAGTCTAAGATTAAACAAATTGGTATTTAGGTAGAAATTTTATTAATGTTTCATGATTCAAATGTCTCTATAAATATTGATTAGTCAAATAGTAATATTGATTTATCTCAATCAATTAAAAATGATCAGTGTATTAGTAAAAAACCCAACAATTTTAGAAAAAAATCTACTTTTCACCACTAATTTAGTGGTTGAATTATCAATTTTTAAAGAATACAAAGTTACAAAATATATTTTTTAAATTTGTCGCAAAATGTAAATTAGTTGCTAAAAAATTCAATTTTTTGAAAACAACGAATAATTAACCAATAGATTCTTTTTATAATTAGATTTCTCAAATTTTGTAAATATATTGATCCAATTAAATTTGTAAAATGGAAACAAAACTAATCATTCCTTGCAGTTTTTAGGTTTTTGATTCTTGAGTTAATCTCTGAAATTAAACAATTAAAAAGATAGTTTACTTTTGGAAGTCCTAAAAATAAATTATTAAATACAGGAAATACTATTATTTGAGGTTTCTATCTTTTTTGGACTCGAAAAATTGAATTAAAAAAAATTATCCAAAATCTAAAGTTTTAATAGTGATTATTGTTAAAAAAAAATAATAATTTATTGTACAATCATCTTTATAATAGATTTTTTAAGGTCATTTAAACATTGTAGAATTAATAACATTTATACTTAATTACAATATATTTTAATTATAGACAAATCAGAGGGGTGGGGTGCTAATACCTTAAGGGAGTGTTATTTTTATAAAAAGAAATCTTCTAGTTACAATCTTCAAAAAATTTTTTTTTAAGATACGTTTCATTTCTGAAAAAGATTATATAACATTGTTTCAAAAATTATTAATTTGAGTTTCTTTTTTGAATCCAAAAAATTACATTTTTTCTAATAAAAATATAAAAAAATTAACCTATTATTTTTATTGAAACAACTTAGTTAAAACTCGAAAATTATTGTAAACACATTTTTTTTTGATTTAAGTTGGAAAGTCTTGAATTTAAAAAAAATAATTTTTATTTTGTTATTATTTTTAATTATAAATCTATCAATTCAAATCCCTGCAAATAAAACTAATGAGGATATAGGTAATGATATATATGAAAATTTGATAAAATTTTTACCAAAATTTATCAATGAAATTTAGATCAATAATACTTTAAAAAATTTTTTTCTATAAAGTCTTAAAAGATGTTGTTTTCTCCTTTGTTAAAAATGAAAAAAAAATTTAAAATAATTCAAATGAGAAAAATTTTTTTGATCAAATAGTTTGGCCTTATACAGAAGAAACCTTAGAACAACTTAAACTGTTTTTGTCAGAAAAAAATGATATTGAATTTTGTGGATAAAATTACATAATTCCAAAATATCTTCAAGAAAATTTTATGAATGAAATATTAAATTTTGTCGATAGAACAAAAAACACAATTTCCTTTGTAAAACTTTTAAATGATTTTAAAATTTTCAAGGATATAATTATTCATATTCGTAAGACAATATTCAGGTTTTAGAGTATTTTGAATAACTGGTTTTTTGTTTAACCAAAAGTATTTTCTTAAAAAAAAAAAATCATTTTATTAATGTTCATTCCTAGAAACAAAAGACTTGTTATTGTATAATAATGATAGAAATGGTAAAAAATATAGATAAAAAAATTTTTATACTGAAAGTAATAAAATGAATTTAATAAATTTATTTATTAGAAGAAAAAATGGAAAAAAAATTGATCTCAAAAAAAAAAATTTCTTTCTCTAGTTTTATTAGTCGATTAGAATTTTTTGACACTAGACATCTACAAAATTTGAAAGTAGAGAATATCACCAATAAAATATTACAAAATTATAAATTATTTTTCAGTCAAAGGGGCCCAGTTGTAATGGTATAATACACGTGTTTAAAGTGTTTGCATAGATATTAGAAGAAAAATTTTATTTTGGAAATTTTGAAAATCGAAATCATTTTTTCATATTTCATTACATTTTTGTTTTTTTTTTTCGATTTTTTTTTAAACGTCATTCATTTGCAAAAAATTTTTTATTACAAGATCAATAGTCACTTGGTAAAAACGTGTTATTCTAATGTCATTGAAACCATGTAAAGATTATTGAGAAATCTATTGATTTCTATTGCAATTCAATTTGATCTTTGATCTTGATATTTGTTTAATAAATGTGAAAAATTTTCACTTCATTTTTATTTCCTTTTTCAAATAGAGACCACAAATACCAACAAACTTTGTTTGGGGGCTTAATTTCTAAAAGAAAAGTATGGAAAATGAAGTGAAAATGTTGCATTTTTATTATTCAAATACCAGCAGAAGTTCAAAATGAACATTGTTGTTTTTCTCAAATGGGACCCTAACAATTTGAGTTTTTCAATTTTTAAGAAAAGCTATTGATTAATTAGTTTTCTTTCAGACATGTATCAACATTTATTTGAGGTGTATTATTCTCTTTATTTCTTATTTGTTCTTCACAAGTATAAATTGAAAAAAATTGAATTTATAAATATTTGATCTCTGGGCGAATTACTCATTGTCCCTAAATCCAAATAATCTGAAAAATTGATTTTTTAAGTTTAGAGCTCTTTATCTCCTCTTTTTTAGAAGTTATTCTCAATTTTCGATTTTTTGTCAAAAAAAAATTTTTTTTTGAAATTTAGAATTTTTCATTTTTAAAAAAGGTACCTTTTTAACATATAAATAATTTTTTTTGGTGTTTTAAAGATCATCTTACTAGGGCAATTTTTGATCAAAAATATGATTTTGGTGAAAAAAATTGAAAAAATTAAGGTTTAAAAAAATATTTTTTTTTGAAAATTTTTTTACTCCTCTTTTGATTTTCCCATTTTTGATTTACTCAAATATTATATTTACATTATATTTTTAACTGCAATAGTTATAAATTATTTAATTTTGAATTTTTTTTTTGTATTTAAAAAAAATTTTTTTTATTTTTTTTTTCACTTTTATCCAAGTTTTTTTTAAAAATTAAACGATTTGACCAATAGTTCGAGTCAGATTAATATTGGATTTTTTTTATTTTTTTACAATTTTTTAATTTTTGACTTTTAAAAATCTAGACATAAAATAAATAATATTGTTAAATTAGAGACTATATATCAGAACTTATTTAACAAGATCTGGATTAATTTATTAAGGAAAAATCCAAATTTCGCAAATATATTTTTATTCAAATTTTTTACCAATAACAAAATACAATAAAAAAATTTGGTTTCAGAGATTATTTTATTATATTGGAATAATATTTAAGAGTTATTTTTTATTTTATTTTAAATTTAGGTATAAATATTTTATTGATTAAAAAGTAATTTATATTTGTTTTATTCCAATTTATTAATTTAAATTATTTTACATTTTTTTTTTTTTTTTAATTTTAAATTATTATCTATTTCAAAAAATAAAAGTTTTAGAAAATTAATCATATTAAAAATTTAATTTTGGCCTAAAGAAATAAATTTAATTTTTCTCTTAATTGGATATTTATTGAAATTTTTTCTAAAAAAAAAAATTAAATTTCAAAGTAATTTATTTTTTTATTTATTTTTTTTATCATAAAATTAGCAAAAATTGTTTTGTGGTTATTATTAATAAATTAATGTGTTGAGTTTTGAATTACTATTAATGTAATAAAATTTCTGATTTAAAAAAATAAAATAAAAATAAAAATCTTTAAAAAAAATGTAAAAATGAATAATTATTATTTTTTTTTTCAATTTCAAAAAAAAAAAATTAATAATTTAACTACTTTATCTTTGAACTATTTTGACTTTTTATTATAATTCAAATCTGGATTAAAGACAAATAAGAAAATTAATATATTAGTAGATTAATATCATTTTAAATCTAATTTAAAAATTTTGATGAAATTTAGGCAAATCCGGGGTGCTAAGTTATATATATATATATATATATATATATATATATTAATATAAAAATTTAATGAAAAAATATCTAAATCAAAAATATTCAAAAAAAAACCTTAAAATTATATGAATTGTTTAATATTCCAAAAAAAGCATTATTTTTAAAGTAATATTATATAAAGGGCTTCGTTTGGTAATCTCGTGAATTGCGTTTATATTTGCCCCGTTTTTGATTAGTGTCGATATTATTTTGAAGTTGATGTTGTTTTCTGTTGCCATATATAAGGGTGTTTTGTTCATTTTATTTGTTAAATTAAAATTTATATTATATTCTGATAGCAAATTGATTTTTCTAATTACCTTATCAAGATTTTGTGATTTATAAGTTAAAATAACATCATGCAAAGCCGTGTTACCATTGAGTTTGCTCTGGTAATTAATATTTTGGTTTCTATCGAGCAATAAAACAAGGTTTTTTAATGGGGCGTTCGACTTCATAAATAACAAGGTCCAAATTTGGTATTGTAAATTGTCCACCTGATTTAATTTGGCGCCATTTAATAAAAATTGAGAAATTACTTCAGGGGATGATTTCTTATTATTTGCAATTAAATCAAGGGCAGAAATTTTTTTGGTATTAATAATATTTATAAAGCTATTGTCCTGCTTTAAAATGAAATCCAAAAAGAGTTTTAATGTCAATTGGTTTGCTAAGTGTTGGCTTATGTAATGAAGAATTGTATTGCTGGACTTATCTTGTATATCAAATTTCACTCCAATTTTGAAAAAATATTTTAAAAGATCGATTTGAGGATTGTGTTTTTTTAAAATTACCCATAATGGTGATTCTTGGAATTGGTTTGACAAATCTATTGGTGCTCCTTTTTTTATTAGGTATTTTATAATTTCAAGATCTGGGCTTTTGTTATCACAAACGAGATTTAAAACTGTTTGATCTCTCTTTAAATTTCTTTTTGTCAAGTCGACAGGAATTTCTGATCCCATTAACAATTTAATTAAGCCAACGCCAAGATCAGGATTTTTATTGGACTTTTTTGATATGCAAGCTAAATGGAAGGCAGTTACACCGTGTGTGTCCTCTAAATTTGGGTTTAGGTATGGTTGTGTCTTCTTTTGTAAATTGGTTTCATTCCTTTTATGTGTAAACAAAGTTGCTAATTTGAGTGAGTTTTCTGATCTGCGCTTTGGTGAGCAAATGTAATGTAAAAGAGTTTTTTTCTTTTCATCAACAAAGTTGATTTTACAATTCGCTTCATAAAGAACTTTTATACTGTCTACTATTGCGTCTGTGTATTGTAGAGATTTGCAAAGATAAGAGATAGCTGTATGCCTGTGCTTACCAATGCTAAATACTAAATCAGGATTGGCTCCGCGAGAAATTAGCCTTTTGAAAAGATCTGGGATTGGCTCTTTATGAGAACACAACGTGTGCAAAGCTGTTTTGTTTTTGACATCAGTTTTTTTGTTCAGATCTAAATTACCTTGCAAAAAGATTTCAAAACATAACTTGCAAAAATTTGAATATGACAAAAATGACATTAGTGGAGTTATTCCATTTCTTCCTTGAAGATCAAGATTGACATTATAGTTTAACAGTAAATTGAAATTCGTTTTATTTAATGTCTTTTTCATGCACAAATAATGGATGGCACTGTTTTTGTTTTTGGTTTGATGATTAACATCTACGCCTCTTTTTAATAATTCCTCTATTATTACATATGATGGCCTTTGTTTACTACACTCATAAATTAGTGCCGTTTTTAATTCGCAATCAACACTATTCGGTGAAACACCAAGATCAAATAAATAGTTTAAAATCTCTATGTTAATTTTTCTATTGCTGCAAACTAGATGTAAACAGCCGCCAAAGGGGTAAATATTGGATTTGTTTGTGAGATTGTTTTTATTTATTGTTTTGTAAATTGTTTCTTTGTCACACTCAATTAATGCTTTGTATTGATCAAAAGTATACATTCTTTTTGGATTCTCTTTTTTTGATCCCAAATTAAAAGTGAGATTTGAGAAAAAAAAAAAGAAACAATCCTCCTAATTATGAGACTGTAAAAAAATGATTTTTTGACTCGAAAAGCACAATAAGAATAGCACAAAAATTGTAATCACTTTTTTCCTTAGCAACACTTTGTTTTTCGAAAATTGTTCCAAATTTTGAAAGGAATTAGAAGATCACAATGCAACAACTTTCAATTTAAAAGTTTTTAAAAGTCAAACTATTAAAAACATATAATTTCAACAACTTTTCACTTTTAGGTTTTCATAAAACTAGTTTTAGGTTCTTGAAAGTTATTAAATTGTAATCTCATAATTCCTTTCAAAATTTCAATTAAAAATCAAAATGTTTTCTTTTGATAATTATTATTTTTATCCCATTTTTTGGCTTATAAAAAAGTTTGTATCAAGTATTTGAAATTTGAAAAAATATGAAAGAATATCAGAGACTTAAATCTTGCAGACTGTCAGTCTGAAATTCCAAAAAGGTTTATAAGTTTTTTTAGGATTGTGCTTTTCTTGTCGTGAGTTAAATCAGATTGTTAATGAACTTTAGGTTTTTAATACAGGATTCACACATTACCATTCAGTAGATTTATACCTCTATTATACTTTCTATTTCCTGATTTGTTAACAAAAAAAGAAAATAGAAATACTATTTCTACTCAAAATCTCAAACCCCAAAATTTTCCAAATCACCACAGATACCATTTTCTTATCAATTGAAAAGAGTAAGAAAAATATCGAAAAATCTTTCCGTTTGGTTGAAAATATGTTAATTGTTGAGTGAATTTCAACAGCCTTAATTGGTGTGTTGTTTAAACATTCATAGTATATCAATTTTAACCCTTTGGTAAATGTAAACTATATTTCAAAATCATTGGCTCATTAAAAATCAAATTTCGAAAATAAATATTTTTATAAGTAAAAAGTTATCTCTAATAATAAAAAAATTACTATTTTAATATTCAGTTCTATACACCAGAAATATTTTTTTTTCATCTAAAAATAAAATAAAAAAAGTAAAAAAAAAAGTAAAGAAAAAAAATTGGGCTATTTATTATGAAATTTAGTTGAAAAATTAAAAAAAATCACAAATCTGAAAAATTCGTGATGAAAACATATTAAGTACTGTATTTTCACATGAAACCAGTGAAATGGTGTCATAAAATTACTCTTGAAAGACTTCCAAATCTTAATAAATATTTATTCACTGAGAATTTCTATTTGAAAAAAATTGAGAAATTTTCCCAATTTTCCCAATTTTCCCTTTCTTAGATCTGAGAAAAATTTTATTTTATATTTATAAGTTCTATTTTAAATATATAAACACAAAAAAATTTTTGATTGTTTATTTTTTTTTTCGGTTAATTTTACAAGTTTGATGTGTTTTAAAAATTGAACTTGTACTTGATAACTACTTAAAGTCATTTTTTTTAAATATTTAGTCAAAAATCTCTTTAAATTTTTTTATTTTTTTTATTTTTAACTTTGAAATTCATAATTATTATAACCAATTTCTTTAGAATGAAAATACTATTTGAGAGTGGACGTAAAATAAAACAATAAATAAATACACCCAGTTTATTTGAATAGTCCTAAGTGAATTGAAATCCAAATGTCGTGGAATTATTTCTTGGGTATGTGATAAATATCGTATTAAACATATATTCTTATAATTAATGTATTTTTACATTTACGAAAAAAATTTATTTTCTTTAGATCTTTTATTTTCAAAAATTTTTTGATTTAAATTGTGAATAACTTTAAGAATTTTTTTTTATCATAATATCTAGAATAATAGTGTCCATTATTATCATTTGAGCTTGTGACTTCATAAATATTGATAAAAAAATTGAAAAGTTATTTTTCATTTAAGAGAATATTAACTTTTTTTATATTATTTACCAAAAGTCAATAGAAAAATTATTTGTACAATTTTCAATTAAACTTCAAATAAAATTTTAATAGTGATCAAAACGATATTTCTCTAAAATCAAACTCACATTTTCAGAAGCACTAGAAGATAATATTCATACCCTGTGACCATCAAAGTTTACTTTCAAAATTGATTTGACCCTAGATATAGTATTATGTACATAATTTATTCGTATACTTAAACCATAATACATAAAAAAAAAATCATTAGCTTTATTTGAAACCCACCTTTAATTCTCTTGAAAAAGGTATTTTCAAAAACTCAGAAAAAACTATTTTCCTATTTCAAAAGAAAAACCTATAAATTTCTTAAAGTTCTTTATTTGTATTCAAGTTTAAGAACCATTTTTAGTTATCAGAACTGTGGACAACATTACTAATTCAAAACCATTCGGCGACCCTTAAAACAAAAAAAAGAATTTCATTTTTTCTTTAAAATCTTTTTCTTTCTTTCTTGTTTCATTTTTTCGTTTACTTCTTCTTCAAAAAAAAAACAAAAAGAAAAACAAAAAAAATTACAATGTCACAAAAGATTGACGAAGCGCTTAGCAACTATATTAACAGCAAGGATCTTGCTGATGTTAAATTTGTTGTCGGATCAAAAGAAGAAGTCTTTTATGCACACAAAATTGTGATCTCGATTGTCTCAACCTTTTTTAAAAACATCTTTTATTCCAAGGACTGGGAAAACAAAGAAGTCCGAGGGGTAACGGAGCTGACATTACCTAACATCGACGCTGAAAGTTTTAAAGTCTTTTTAGAATTCGCGTATCAAAGGCATATCGAAGTCAAGGAAGATCAAATCTTCAAGTTATTAAATGTCTCCGAGAAATTCAAAATCGAAGAATTAAAAAAATATTGCATTGAGACGTACGACAAAACACTCAACAAATACAATTGCATCTCGTATTATGAATTTGGAAAAAAAAACGGGATCAAAGATTGGACGGAAAAGGCGATGCACTTCATTGAAAAGCATAGCAATTTAATTTTTGAAAATGAGAGCTGTTTACAAAAATTATCACTGGAGACCATAAAGACTGTTTTGGGATTGGAAAAGCTCTTAGCAAGGGAAATCCACATTTTTAAGGCGCTCGTGAGATGGGCAGAGTACCAAAAGGAGACCAAGCATAAAGACGACGAAAAGGTCACTCTTCAAATCATATTGAAGGACTTTTTAGAGTATATCCGTTTGGACCTGATGTCCTTTGACGACCTCCAGGAGATCCAGAAAACGGGGCTGTACTCCAGCGAGAAGGTCCTGGAGTATACCATCCAGCTGTCCAACGATAAGAAATTGAATTTGCGCCCACTAACAAGAGGCGGCATCCAGTTGCGTGATATAAGGGTGCTCCTGTTGGGCTCGTGCCGTCGGGGGCAAGAAAGATTGGAGCACTTAAAGGAATCGATCATGTTTGGCGGGATCCAAAACGTGACAATAGTCGACATTGGCAACACCTGCCCATCCTTTGAATTGATGAAAGAGTACGACGCCATCGTCCTCCGTGGGCGCAACGGATCTGAAATGAACAGCTCGTCGGTCCTTGGAGACAGATTAGCGGGTTACGTCGAAAGCGGCAAAAGCCTGATCGTTATTGCAATCAATACCCTAATAAACAGCGAGGGCTATCGAATCAAGGGCAGAATACTCGACGAGGGCTTTATACCACTCGCCGTCGCAGAAAGGGTGCAACAGGACCAAAGGGAATTGGGCGAGGTGCACTTGCCCGATCATCCAATAATGCATGGCGTTGAAACCTTTAAAACAAAGGACTACACCCACGTTATTGGCACACACGAGCTTAATGACGGCACTTTAATCGCCTCTTGGAATAACGGGTTTCCCTTGATCACAGAAAAAAGAAAAGAAGACCACTTTGGTACAGTTGTCTGTCTCAATTTCCACCCCATTTCAACAAAAATTACCAACGATTGCGGAAAGGCTTGGCTACAAGAAACTGATGGCGCCAAAATCATTTCAAATGCTGCTAATTATATTTCAATGCAAGCTTTTAAATAAGAAAAACAATTTGAAATGTGAATATTGATAAAGGAAAAAAAAAAAAAAAGAATTTCCCTTTGATTGAATTGAAAGTTTTTTTCAAATTTGGAAAATTCAATTTTCAAATAAACTAAATTTCATAATAAATGGCCCACCTTACGTTTGAATAATGAATTGCTTTTGAATCGTTTTGAAGTTTTTCCTCTCACAATGAAAAGTTTGCAAATAAATCATTTTTTCTCTTTTTTATTTTTTCAAAAGTGTTTTGTTAAAATGGAAAATGAAAATGAAAAATTTGAAAGAAGTAACAGATGAATTAATGCAAAATTTGGTTTCAAATATGAAAAAGAGATTAGATTTAGTTATTCAAATGGGAGGAGAATCGATAAATGGGTTTTTTTACTTTTTATAAATTTTAAATTTTTTATGTAATGCTTCATTCAAAATAAATTTCCCAATTTTTTTTAACAGTTTTTTTTATTTTTCTTTCTTTTATTTTTAGACAAAAAATAAATATCTCTTGAGTATAGTATTGAATATTAAAATCTAAATTTTTATATTATAATAGATAACTTCAATTATTAAAAATATTTTTATTTAAAATTTGATTTTTAATTTGCCAATTATTATGAAAGATAGTTTATAAATAAAGATTTTATTCATGCAATCGTTTTAAAAAAGTGAGGACTTTTTTAAAACTTTTACCAAGCTTTTTATTTTAAAAAAGTGAAAGCTTCTTCAGAATTAAAACTTTTTTGAAAGTTTTCTGTTTTAATAAAGTGAAGTATCAACCTTTAAATGTGAGCAAGGTAGAGAGGTGGGGGTGTGAAGGAAAGCACTTTTTTTAAAAAAAGAGTTTTCACTTTATTAAAACAAAAAAATTTAAAAAAGTTTTAATTTTTACAAAATCATAGAAAAAAAAAATCATTTACACACTTTTTTAAAATGACTGTACATAAATGCTTGTTGGTTTGTTTCTTTTATAATTTTGATAAATTATCTACAAAAAAAGAAATTTTCATTATTAAAGTAGTTTATTAGAGCTTGGAAAATAAAACAGGTTTTTTTTATTAATCGAGGGTTTGATGATAATATGTATTATTACAATATTTGCAATACAGTTGCTATAATTTTTTAAAAATATGTGATTTGTCTCACTTTTTTGCAAGATAATCCTCAAATTCGAGAAAATATAAATTATCAAGATAAAATCATTATCGTAAGATAAAGAAAATCATTTTGTTGAATGAAAACTCCAAAATATCTCATGACTTTGACAAAACAATTCACTTTTATCATTTAAAACCTTGGAAAATGTTTGAAAATTATCTTCAATTGTTGGAAAGTTTTGAAAGACAGAAAGATATTATAAACGCCAAGAGATTGTTTGTAGTAGAAAAAAATTTTTTTTTCAATTCATTTTTTTTTTTTTTACAATAGAAAAATCTCAGAATTTATGTTTACAACCAAACAAAATAATAACCCATTTTGAAAAATATACTTGAATATGAAATTGTATCTATTCAAAAAATGGGGTTATTACCTTCATAAAGTTATTTAAAACCAGACTAAGAAAGAGGGAATTTTCCTTTTTATGGGTGATCAATTTTAAAACCTTCTCAGCTCTGGTTGAGTTGTCTTTACAATACAAAGATTTAAAAAGATAAAAAATAAGAAGAAATCCAATTTTTAAACAATCTTAATAATTGGTGATAATGTTATAAGGATGTTGGGAAGGCTTTTTAAAAAGTTATCCTTCTCCTTTCATCTTTCAGAGAATATCGAAAATGTTTTAACCAAAGACAAATTCTAGAAATAATGTGTTTGTTAGTTTTGAGAGGCGTTATTATACAGAGTAAGATACACCACCACGATTAACTGAGAAAATATTAATTTACCTTTTGTTATTAAATTGTTGATCTAAAGGATGGATCGATCTAGTGACGAAATCAAAATAAAATACCTGAGATCATTTAACAATTAAACCAAAATATACATTTCCATAAAGTGAAAGTAGAAAAAAAAATCAAAATATTACGATTACATATAAATTTGAAATAAATGAATTTTTGTATAATATAAAAATCTAATTTTCCTGATTTTTTTGTTTTTTTTATTTTGATTTCATTTTTTGCATTTATGTTACTTAACCTGTTAAGTTTTAAATATTTTTTTTAACAATAGATACTGATTAAAATTGGGTTCTATTCAATAAAAAAAACCTAAATAAAATTATTTAATAGTATTCTAAATTTGATTGAACAATAATTCTGGTAGAATTTTATAAAATTTACCTATAAATTATTTGTTATGAACTCTCCAATATTTTTTACTCCTTTTTTTTTTTTTATTTAGGATGTATAATTATTTATTTTTTGTTTTGTGAGTATTTTAATGGTTTAATAAGTATTAACATTTCCATAAATTTAATGTATGGTTCTAATTTGGTTTTTCTTAGAGAATTTATTTAAAACAATTTTTTTTCATAAAAAATGAATTTTGGTATGTTAAAAATTTTCGATTAGAATTTAATTATAGAATTTTTGTGAAAATTGATACTTTTCAAATTTGGTCAAATTCTAGATTTTTCCAAAATTGTTAATTCTAAAGAAATAAATTCGTTGACGTTATTTTAAAAATCTTTTTCGGGTAGGCTAATGTTAGTGTATATGGTATGTGGGTTTGGGTGCTTTGAATCATATGTTAATATATTTTGTATCGGGATTTGAAAAAAAAAAAATTAAGAGAGGATAAAATAGACTTGTCCCAATTGTTATTGGGGGTAAAACACATTTCACAAATAACTTTGATCATTAAAATTGTGTTTTGAACAAATTTATTAAAAATAAATTAGTTTGAATGATTTCAATATTTTGTATTTTTGATACAATCCAAGTAATAAAATACAACTTTTCTCAAAATAATCTTTATAATTTTTGTCAACATAATCATTAAAAACTATGAAAAATTATTATACAGATTCAAATAATCAATAAATTCTAAAAATATATAAAAAAAAGGGAAATATGACCAATTTTGAAAAGTAATATTATACCCTAATTTTATTGAAACAGTCGAAATAGGAAGACAATAAATAATAAAACAAAAAAAAAAAACAAATTGAAAAGATAGTTGTATAATTTTATTGACTGATAAAAAAATAAATGGTTTATATTAAAGAATTTATAATTTATAAATCATGTAAGATTTGATCCCAATAATATAGAATAATAAAAAGAAATATAATTTAAAATAAAAATATAAATCAAATAACAAAAAAAAACAATTATAAATCAATTGAAAATGGTTTAATTTTGATTTCACCACTACTATTTTTAATTTTGAAAGGGAAAAGTATAACGATTGAATGATTCTCTTCAGGATTTTTTCCGTTATCTGATATAAAATTTTGCTCATTTAAATGGAATTTTTTTTTTTGATAAGGAAGGGATTTAAATCTATAATACTCAAAAGTAAAAAAATTTTTTAACATATCATTTATGTGTTTACTTGTAATTTGATGATAATTTTGGTAGTGTAATTTAAATTTGTTAATTGTTTTCTCTTTTTTTCTCTTTAATTTGTCCAATAGCTTTTCTCTGAATTGATTGGATATTTTTTTTTGATACTCTTGTATTTTTTCCTCTGTTATTTTGTCGTTCTGTGGATCAAGTTCCTCAATGATTTTTTTGACATTATCACGTATAATTTCCATTAAATAGTGAAATTGTAAATCCAAGTTATTAAATTTTTGATGCCAAAATTTCCAAAATTTTCTAAAATCACATTCGAACTTGATAATAAACTTTTTCTGATCTTTTTGAAAATTGAATCCTAAAATAGTTTGGTAAACATCGTTGATGGGAGGTTTAATTTTGGTTTTTAGAAATTTTAGACGTTTCTCTTTCGTTTCTTTCTCTTTTTTTAATTGTTTACCCTTTGCATCAATGTTCTTTAGAACTTTTTTCATTGCCCCTTCTGTTTGCAAAATGTTTTTTTTTTCTATTTTAATTATTTTTAATTCCTCAAGAACTTGAATTTCTTTTTCCTTAAGGTCCTGGGTTTTTTTTTCAATCAAAGTTTGGGTAGAGTTAATTTCTTTTTTTTTCAATTCGTTAGCTGTGCCATCTTTTGTAAATTGTAATTTTTTTAATTTTTTATTTTTTAATTCATCTTCGTTCTTTTTGATTTTTTTCTTTTGTTTGTTGATTTGTTCTTTAGCATCCTTTATAAATTGTCGATCAACGATTCTTTTATATTCTTTTAGTGAGTCTTTTATTTTTTCCAATTCTTTAATTTTTTGATCTAGTTCCTCTGGTTTTATTTCTTTATTTTCGTTTTCTTCTTGTTCTTCACTCCCATTTTCTTGCTTTCCTTCAGTTTCTTGTTTGGCGTTTTTTGATTGGGTTTCTTGATTTTCTTCCTCAGAATACGACTCAGAACCTGTGTCTGATTCTGATTCTGATTCTGATTCTGATTCTGATCCTGATCCTGAACCTGACCCTGAACCTGACCCTGAACCTGAACCCAAAACGGAACCCGAACCTGACCCTGAACCTGAACCTGAACCTGAACCCGAAACAGAACCTGAACCTGACTCTGAACCTGAACCTGAAAAAGAACTTGAATAAGAACTTGAACCCGATTCTGAATCTGAACCTGAACCTGATACTGAGCCTGTACCTGAACCTGACTCTGAACCTGAACCTGAACCTGACTCTGAACCTGAACCTGACTCTGAACCTGAACCTGACTCTGAACCTGAACCTGACTCTGAACCTGAGCCTGACTCTGAATCTGAATCTGAATATGAGCCTGACTCTGAACCTGATCCTGACTCTGAACCTGACTCTGATTCAGAACCTGTACCTGAATTAGAGCCTGAACCAGATCCCGAACTTGAGTCTGAGTCTTGGGTTGGTGTTTTTCTCTCTTTTGTCTCTTTTTTCTCTTTTGTTACTTTTTTCTCTTTCGGATCTTTTGTGTCCTTTGGATCTTTTGTATCCTTTGGATCCTTTGGATCTTTTGTTTCTTTTGTAGTCTTTTTAACACTAACTTGTGGTGGTTTTTCCTCTTCCACTGGAATTTGGTTGGAAGTCATTTCAAAGCAATTACAAGACCAAAAATTAAAAATAAAAATAATAAAAAATGAATACGAAAACAAGTACATGATGAAGAAATTAACACTATTTAACGAAACTCAAACCACTGAGTTAATTTTTGCACGAATATATTTTTCATTGTTTCTAAACAATTTCCAATGTATTTTAATCAAAAAAAAAACAATATTACCTTGCTTTACATTGGTTTGGGTTTATACCAGGTTCCAAATAAGAGACATACATCCAAAATTTATACCAAGTCGATTTACTGAAGTTCTAAGAATATCGTCATCCGAAAGAACATTTAATAAAAGAAAAGAAAAAAATTTCTTTTTGTACATATCTTTTCTTATTTTGATAAATTGAAAGTAATTGATACTGCTGGATTTTAGCTTTATTATTTTGTTTCTTTGGGGGATGGGTATCCTCAAAAAGAAATAAAAAAGAGCCTCCAAACTTAATTTTAAATATTTGAACATTTGAATAATTAAAAATTATCAATAAACATACTCATTACAATGAAAAATATTGGGATTTTTTTTTTGTTTTGATGTATTTTTCAAGTAAGAAAATTTTTTTTAGTGAAAAATTTCCCTTATATATTGTTACTACAAACACAATCTGGTACTTATTTGCACCAGGGATACAATTTAACTTGATTAAAAAAGTCTATTATCAACAGTAGAGAAATTAAGTCACAGTAATTGTAAAAAAGTCGTTTTATTTTTTTGGGATCGTCTTAATTAAAACTTATTTGGAAGTTTTCTATTTTAAGGTTCACAATCCCTAAAACTGGAAACAAAAGTATCTTGTATACAGTTAATTGTAAAATAATAGGATTAATATTTTCATTCAGCTTTCCAAAATAAAGAACATAACAATTTCATAAACAATCATCAAATTCTGCATTGGCAAAAGGTAAAATAAAAATAAAATTGATTGGAAGAATTAAATCACTTTATTTATATTAGATCTCTTTATAAAGTTTTGGAAAGGTGAATGAAATTATTGTTCAATTTATTTTTCAACAAATAGTATGGATCGAAAAATGTTATTTTGTTGTTGTGACAGATTTATCTTCTTCTCACAATGAATTTTACTAGTTTTTTAAACTATAAGTCTTTCATTTTCCCTTAATTCAAAATGAAGAGTGTAAGACTAATAGGTCGCAAGGTATTTAAAAAAAAAAAAATTTTTTTTTTGTCAATTCAAATATTAATTTTCCTTTTACTCAATTCCCCAAAAAAAAATAATTTTTTAAAAGCTACAAACAAAATCAAACCTAAATAAAAATTTAAATAGTTAACATAGAAATAAACATAATTTATTAAATACCAATAGATGATTATTAGACTCTTCTATTCATATTATGAAAAAAAGAATAAATAAATTAATTTTATAACCACTATTGAAAAACTATTTTAGAACATATTAAGTCAAAGATCAATCTGTTCAACCACAAATAGCATTTTACCACACAATATACAAGATAATCTTTTTTCCAGTTTCAAGGAATTGTAAACCATAATCATGGGTGTACCTGAATTTCAAAATGTTCTCTTCTTCCCAATTCAACCTCTAGTGCCAAATTTAATGGTTGGGTTCTTCACTTTAATAATATAGAAAGATTTCAAAAAGTTTTAATTCTGAAAAATTTTTATACTTCTTTAAAATTGAAAACCCCAAAAAAATTTTGAAAAATTCCCCACTTTATTAAAAATATCGGTTTCATTTTTTAATCGGTTCATTTCACCCAGATTAATTTTCAGTAAAAAGATCTAAGATCTGATTAGTTTTGTTAGACTTTTTGGATCTCAACAAATAAAAAAAAAAATTGACTAAATAGTTTTTTTTTTTGAAGAAATCTCATTTTTAGTAATTTCTGAGAATTTGTAGGAAATAAATAAAATTTAATTTTTAATATTTGTGTAAAAATTCAAGAACATAAATAAAATCAAATATTAATTCATTGAATATCCACAAAAAAATGATCTATTATTTTGTTCACACATATTTATTAAAATTACAAGAAATTTTAAAGATTGTGAAATATTATTTTTCAAATATTAAGAGTATTAAAAACAAACTGTTAATATTTAAAATCAATTATTTTAGAATATCTGTTATTTTTTTGTTAGTATTATTAAAAGGAATTTATTTTTAATTATTTGACAATATTTAAAAAAATAAAAAATAAAACAAACTAATATTGTAACTTTCAATTTTGGGGGCAATTATGAGCTCACTAAAATAATTAAGATTGAGATATTAATTATTGATTACAAAAAATCAAATAAAAAAGTCGACCTTTAGGTTATAAATAGAATTTTCTAGGTTTCAAAATTGTAATTTTATCAATATTTTTTAATTTAATGGTTTGTTTATTTTTTTTTCATATTTTTTTGTTCAACAAGAAAAAAAAATTGATTTGAACTGTTATTTGAATCATAAAAATTATAATTTTTTTTTAAAATTGATTATGTTATTTTTTTGAAATTAAAGTTCATTTTTTAGTTGAGGTTATTTTAAACTTTGATTTTTTTTCTTTTTGAAAATTTTTTAGTACTTTTCACTTCAAAAATAATAAGATTTCTTAAACCTTCCTTCCAAAGAAAATAATTTTTTTTTTAAATAATTCGGAGATATATTGGATTTTGAACTTTTAAAAAAGAGAAATATAGAAAAAGTAAAAAGTGACAAAAATAAAAAATTTGAATAATAAAAAGAAAATTTAAATTTTTTATTTATTTAATTTAAAAATAAATATTAATATAAATCCAAACAAAGAATTAAAAAGAAAAAAAGAAAAAATTATAATATTTTAAAGTTCGTCATGAATATTGTTTTTTTCTTTATTTGTTGTTAAATCAGGGATTTTTATTGTATTTTCAACTTTTTCGCACATAATGGGTGTTAATAAAGTCATTTGATATTCGCAAATACTAACCTCTTGTGCGTCTTTTATTTCATTTTTTAAACCACATTTTAAAAGCACTGTTGTTGATCTATTGGGACCATTCCAACATTTATCACCACCAGTGAATTTCATTTGTGTTTGATTAACTTTGATATCCCCATTCCCATTCTCATCATCTTTCTCATTATCACTTTCTTGATTTGTTAGCCCCCTGAATTGTTTAAAATTACCAAGCTTATAGGTTTTGCCATTTTCCGTTTGGGTAACTTTATCAAAAGGACATACTTCATATGTGTATTTATTTTCTTTGTATTCGATGCAATTATCAACCAAAGAATAAAATTCGTTATCGAATCCTAAATCAAGCTCTCCAATTTTCTCCAATTTTTCTTTTTCTGTTTTTTTGTTTCTTTTCTCTGAAAAACTCGAACTTTTTTCTCGAGTTATTTTTGTTTTTAAGTCTTCTAATTCTTTTTTTGATGCACCGAAAAACAAATTTTTAAACTCTTTAGTAATTTTTTTAATTTTGGGATCCTTTTGAAGGAAACAAACACCTTTACTACTCTTTTCTTCGCTGCTTGTCATTTCCATCTTTTTTTGGATCATGTGCTCTTGAATCATCTTTTTCAAGACTTTTTTTCGATTTTTTTTTTGGGCGTAAATCCATTTCTCACATACCTGTTGTTTTTGTGAGGTGTTTTCAGATTCTTGTTCTGCCTTTTCATATTCCTTTGTGATAATTTCAATTTGTTCTTGGAGATATTGTTTTTTGTACTGGGTTTCTTTTCGGATTTCTAATCTTAACTTATAGCCTTCTTCTTGGATTTCTTGTTCTTTTAATTGGTCAGAAATCTGATCCAAATATAATTCTTTACATGTGTTTGTACATTTAACCTTCCCCGATGTCTCGTCCTCACCCGAACAGCAATCACAAACGCCGTCGTTGACCCTTGAAGACGGTATCGATTTGCTTAATAGCCCGTCGTTATGGCAATAAAATGTCCCCTTTGGGCACGCAGAGGTCCCTGGTTCGTCGCTACCATCTTCGCAATCACAATAATTGTCATTTACATATGACTTGGGGATTGTTTTTGAATTGTCTAAACACGTGAAAGTTTGTGGATCAGAATAATGGCTAGCAACTAAAACAAAATTAATTAAAAGTAAAAAGCAACAAAAAAATTAAAAAAAAAAAAAAAAAAATTTCAAATTGTTTGTTAATATTGTCGCTTGATTATAATATGGTTTAATTTGAAATAAATTGAGCTTTACGAGAAGGATCAAAACCAGTGATCGTCGCTTGACAACAAAAAGAAAATAATGTCAACAACGCTAAAAATAAAAAGAAATTCTTGCAAAAGTAAAACATTTTTCGGGTTGATTTTAAGAGAAAAAATGTTAATTTAAATGATTGATTCAAGTACGATCTAAATTCGAGTGTATTTGAATTTGTTTTTAGAACCACAAAAGGTGTTTTGGTGGTGTTTTGTAAGGAGATCAAGGAAGAAGTTAAAAAATTTGAATTTGTTTTAAGATCAAAATTGTTATTGGATGAGATTCTTGATTTGAAGTTAGTAGTGGAAAACCAAAATCCTTTTAATTCTTCTTCTAAGGCAAGTCTTATCGAGTTTTCAATAAAAAATTATAGTAAAAAGAGGTTTTTAGATTCATATGGGGTGATTTTCAGTACAAACTTACAATTAAAAAAATGATCCAGAAAGCATTTTGATCTGAAAACAAATTCAAATTTTTTACCTTCTTCCTTGATCTCATTACAAAGCACCATCAAAACACCTTGTGTAGTTCTAAAAACCAATTCAAATACACACTAATTTAGATCATCCTTAAGGTGATGGCTATTTTTATTTACTGTTTTCAATATTTTCTTATATACTTTAAGCTTTGAAATATTGGAATTTTAATATGGAGTTTGTTGAAACTAATAAAACCAAAACAATTAACAACTTTTTTTTACTGATCTTTCCATTTTTAAAATTTTCTTAACATAACTAAAGAATATTGTGAGTTGATTTCTTTAAAAACTTTTTAACATGAGATCTTTATAAATATTCACCAAAATAATAGTTTTGGAAATTAACGTTAAAACAGGGCAAGGGAATAATAATTGAATTATTTTTTTGGATTACATTACTAATCTAAGATTTAAGGTGATAAGTTAATAATGTATTGAGATTGTTAATTAAAGTATTTGTGGATATAAAGAAGAAATATATACTAATGTTACAGATAATAAGTGTCTAATTATCACCATACCCAAATCAATATTTACAGTAAACTTGGTTCTTTTTTTTAATAAAGTTATCATTTTGCATTCTAATTTATTGTGATATTTTTATATTTATTACCATTTTTTATGAAATTTAAGGTTTTTTTGTGGAAAAAAGTATTTAGAAATAATTTTGACAATAAAAATAAGAAATAAACAAACTTTGTAATAAAATATTATTATTTTATTACAAATTAGATTGTTTTAAAAAAGGTTGAATTTTTTTAGAATATTATCTATTCAATTTATTTTATTTTATTTTGCATTGATTGTACAATTTTTCTGAGAATTTATTAAATTGATTGTTTATTTTTTTTTTAATTTTGAATAATATAGGTAATACAATTGTTTAAAGTCCTTAAAAAAGATTCTAGAACCTGAGAATATGTATTTTATGTGTTTTTTTTATATTTGAAGTCCGATAATTTCCAACTTTAAATTCTCTGCTATTAATTCCTCTACGCTTTTTGAATATAAACCAAGATTTATGATTTTTTGTTTTTATTTCAACTTCAAAAATAGAATCTATTGAAAGAATTTATTATTGAGATTCAATTTAAAACTTTCCTCTTGAAAAAAATAATAGTCTCTAAAAACTAAAAGTTAGTTTCTTTGAAATTTATTCTTAGAAACATTAAAATCAAGTTATCTTGTTACTATTTACCTTAAGATGATTTTCTGGATGCTCTTTAGATCCAAAGTGGCTTTTCTTTAAATAACAAATCTTTAGTCAGAAAAAATATTTGATTTTCGTGATTTGTACAAAAAAAATTGAAATTAAAATTAAAAAAAAAAAAAAAAAAATGAATAATATCATGATACTATTTTTATTTATTTATAATAAATGTTGTTTAATAATTTTAAACATTGAAAATTTATTTAATCTTCATCACTTTCTTCGTCCCATTGCCCTAATTTTAAATCATTTTTTGGTGATTTTTTTGAATTATTTATTAAATTATGATTATTTTCGATTTGGATTTGACTTTGATTTGTATTAAGATTTTGACTTTGATTTATATTAAGATTTTGATTTTGATTTTGATTTTGATTGATCATTTGGTTTTGGTTTTGATTTTGATTTTGGTTTTGGTTTTGGTTTTGGTTTTGATAAGAATTGAGTTGTAGTGGTTGATTTTGATTAGGTAATGATTGATAATTGATCTTGTTAAGTTGTTGGTTCATCTGTCGATTAATGGTTTGGTTAAGTGATGGTTTAATTAGTTGGATTGGCTGTTGATTGTTTGGTTGATTGGTTTGTTGATTTAATTGTAATTGATTTGTTGAAACATTAAAATTATTGTTCTGATTACTACCACCCCCGGTGACATTATTATTGATAACATTTCTATTATTGTTGAAAGTATTATTTGATGGTTGTCTATTTGGGAGAGGATTATTTAATAAATATTGTGGCTTTGTTAAAGAATTATTTAATTGGTGTCTTTGAATGTTTGATGGTTGGTTTACTGTATTATTATTTAATGTATTCATATTGTTTTGGTTATTTAATTGGTTAAAATTAAAACGATTAATTTGGTCATGTTTTTTTGATTCTAGCATTAATGTCATGGAATTTTCTTCAACTTCATAATTAAATAAACAATCTTTATGTTTTTCAGAGAATTCTTCATATTTTATTTCATCGCAAAAAGCTACAACGCATGTTCTCGTGTTATAAATTTGTCCACATAGATGATTTGAAGCATTTATTGATTCATCTAGGGTCATGAATTTAACATAAATTTTGCCAAATTCTATATTATTATTTGTGTTGTTATTATTATTGTTGCTGTTTTCATCATTATCATTACCTTGGCTATTATTCATTATTCTTGGAGACAAAATTTCTTTAACTCTCCCATAAAGTTTGCAATGTCTATATATTTCTTCAATTACCCTTTTCCAAGGTTCTTCGAATTCTAATACATCATCGGAAATTATATTATAAAGAATCACAACTTTTGTTGGTGTTACCCCTTCAATTTCTTTTGGATCTTTCTTTATGGTACCTAATCCTAATGGTATCATTAAATGGAGTATTTTTTCTGGTGACAAATCCTGGTATAATGGTGGCCTTATAATGGTTTTTATTATTGAATAATTTTGTATTAGATCAAAATTTTGAACTTGATTAATTACAGATCCTATTTTCGTCATTAAGGACACAGATTTTTCAGCACTTAAATTATCGGCATCCTATTAATTATTGATAAATTATATAAAAAAACAAAATTGAAAAAAAGAATGAAGAAAAAATGATTTAAATTTTGAAAATTTCCAAATTATAATTTTTTTCTTCTAATATCGATTCAAACCCTTTAAACATATGTAACTCACTCAACTGCAACTGGTATCCATAGAATGGAAAATAGTTTATATATATATATATATATATATTAACATTATAATTTTTGAATGGGGTTTACTGAAAAGCAATTTATCAAAAGTCAAAACAAAATGTTTCAAAAATTATGTTATTTTTGCTTTTATACCGAGAATGTTGCTTTAAGAATACAATTCACTTAAATTGGTGATGTGAATATAATAAATTTAAGGGCTCAAATGAATTAAAGGTGCTCAAAAAAAATTGCAAAACAAAAAATAAGAAAGACACAAACTAAAATAAGGAAAACGAAAAGATGTGAAAAACAAAATGCTTACCTTTTTAGCACCCACAGCCGCTCTTTGGACAGTAATTTTTTTATCAAATAATAGAGTTCCATTTAAAATGTTACAAACTTTGTCTGTAACTTTAGGATCGACGTATTCACAAAAAGCGTAACCCTTTGATTCTCCAGTCATTGGATCCTTTATTAATAAAAAGGATTTCAATTCGCCGTATTGTGTTAATAATTGAACAAGTTGCTTTTCAGAGATTTGAGCGGTCAACCCACCGACAAAAATCTTTTCTTGATTGAGTAATTCGTTGGGCTTTTTTTCTGGGTGAAGCTGAAACCATTTTGTTGGCCTGTTGATTTTTAAAAGATGGTTACCCATTTGGATTCCGTCTAATTGTGTTGCCTTTGTTGTTGTTTCCTTGTCTTTAAACCAAACAAATCCGTAAGGCTTGTCATTATGAACGGTTGCCTTGATGACAGATGACAGATCTGTGGATAGTTTCTTGATAACCATTGCCTGATTAAAATAATTTTTTAAAGTGATTGGTAATAACCCCATGGGTATGTTCCCAACATATAATTTTATCTCTGTGTCGTCCTGTGGTTGAACGGGGGTTGTTATACGATTTGGATTTAATAAGTTTGTTAAATTTATGGGTTTGGAAATACCCGAAGATGCACTTTTGGTTGTGTTTGTTCCAAAATTAAGAAATGTTGGGTTACTGATCCCTTGCTGTACATTGCTTGTTGTTAATTGGGGTGTCATTATTGGCCTTGTTGTTGTTGAATTGAGCATTCTATTCTGGCTATTTGCTTGGATTCTTTTTGTTATTTCTTCTAGTTGTTTTGCTATTTCAGGATCAAGTGAAGTTTTTGTTGTTGTTGAATTTATGTGGTTTGTTGATAAGGTTGTTGGTAATCTTGTTGTGAGATTTGTTAAATTTGTTGGTGTGGTTGTTCCTGTTATTGTTGAAGTTGTCTGTTGGGTTTGTGGCAAGGAAATCGGAACTGAATTTGGAATTGTTATCGGATTATTCATACCAAGACTTGTTTGGTTTAATGTATTTGGAAATTGGTTTGGATTTTTAATGGGTTCTATTGTTTTATTAAAGATTTGTTGTTGTGTTCTTTGAATATTTTGGTTGTTTTCTGAATTTTGGAGATTACGATTCTTTCCAGAGTCTGATGAACTACCACTTGAATGGCTGTGGTGTCTATTTCTTTGGTTATATTTTGAATTTGTCGAGTGACGCTTTCTTGTATAAGAAGATGGTGATTCGTTGCTACGGTGCTTTTTATTCCGAGAGCTATATGATTTGTTTTCATTTGAGCCATCACCAGAGTCACCACTATAGGAACCTTTACTTCGACGTCTTGAATTACGATCGAAATACTTGCTTGAATTTTTTCTTTTTCTTTCATTCTCGCGATCTGTGTGATATTTTTCAGAATAGCGTGGCGAATGTTTTCGATCATAATAGGGATCCCTGTCAGAATATCTTGAAGACCTCGAACGGGAACTTCTATGACTCCTTTTTTTGGAGTACCTTTCTCGAGAGTCATAAGAACGTGAAGAACTTTTACTTTTCCTTGTTGGCTCATTCTCTTGGGTTTGGCTGTGAATTTCTTTTTTTTGACTCTTTTCCTCATTATCATAATTGCGTGTATATTCCTTTTCTATTGACATTTTAATTGTAAAACAAGATTAATTTTGGTTGTGTTTTCTTATTTTCTTTCTTAATACTTGTAAATAAATAAAGAAATCCACAATTTAAACTTGTTGAAAAACGAAATAAAATGAAAAAGTCGAAAGATTTAACTTTTTGATTTCTTGTGATATTCTTAATTCTGGTGACATTTATCAATTTTTATAATACTTTCACATTACTGTTTGTTAGAGATTGAAGGTTTGGTGTGAGTTAATTTTAGAGATGATTTATACTTGTTATTTTGCTTTTATTGTTTAAATTCGAGGTATCAAATTGGTGAGCCTTTGACGCTATTTTAAATATGTTTGTATTTTTATCTAAAAGTTTAAGGATAAAAAGATTAAAGAAATTGATAATAAACTCTATGAAAATATAGCACTGATTTCTAAAAGTATTTTTATTTAAAATGAAATTCTAAAAATAAAGGATCAAATTAGAAAATTTATCTCAAAAAATAGAGTAAATTTTTGATACATTTTTAACTTTTCACAATTCCCTAAAAAATGGAAAAATTGAGAAAATTAGAATTAGATTCAATTCATTAATTCAAAATTATAAAAACTATCAAGTAATTAACTTTCAAAATAGATTAAACCTTTGGTATACTATTGAATACAAATTGGATATAGTCTTGAAACAAAAAGAAGTAAAAGTACATTTTTTATTTTGAAACATCGGTTTTATTCTTTGAGCACATGTTTTTTTTAACAATCAAGTTATAATAATTAAAATTTATAAACAATGTAAGGAGTTTTAATCGAAAGTCGGGTGTTGTTCTTTGAGCACATGTTCTTTGATCACGCTAAGTTAATTGTAAGAATATTTAATAATTCAAATAAATCTTTTTACCGACATAATTGAATATTGTCCTTTGTTACGTTTTCTAATGTTCATCTTATACTGTCGAATGAAATGAAAATGAAACAAATTAAAAGAAATAGGTTACAATAATTAAAAAGATTTGACCCATATAGAACTATTTTTTCATTGAATAGTACAACCATATCATAAAACAAAATTTGAGTATTTTGTTCTTTATGGAAAATAGTATTATAATCTTTAACTTAAAAAACCTTAAATATTTTATATAAATAAGAGTAAAATAATTCTAATTTTGTTAATTTTTCGAATTTGGTTAATGTGAAAAAATTAAAAAAAAAGAAATCTGAACCTTAAACAAATAATTTTCAGAATTTTTTTTGTATTATTTTTTTTTCGAAAACTTTTTTGTTACAGAGAATGTTTCGAGGAATTTGTCTCGAGAAATTATTTATAGATTTATTTTTAATTGTAAAATTGTTGATTTTTCTCTTCTTCAAATTCATTTATCTCCAACAAATCCAATAGATTGAAAACTTATTAATTTAGTTAATGTATGATTTTTTAAAATTTTAATATTCAACCAGATCATTTCAATTTCCATGAAAATATGTTCCGATATACCTTTAAAAATTCATTTATTTTTTATAAATGAATTCCACAGATACTTGAATAATAATTGATTTTCAGATAACATCATAAAAGTTTTAGTGAGTCAATTATCGATTAGTCATAAAGGTAGCAGATTACTTCGTGAAAAACCGAGGGGTATGTTTTGTCAAAATGACATTAAATTTGATTTTTTATTCTTGTACCAGAAACTTCGAATATATAATTGTAATTTAAAAATCTGGATTTTAGTAATAAATTTAAAAAAAATTCTTAAAAAATTTATAGTTCAATTTCCCTTTTTGTAATCTATTAACTCAATTTTTAAAACAACTCATGTGAAAGAATTTTTTGGTGATAAATCAATAATTCACAGATACTTGGCATTTAAATCAATAAAATGCTTTATTTAAAAAAATTTGTAAAATGGAAAATAAAGTAATAATTTTTTGATATTTATAGGAATTTATCAGTACTTTGTAGATATACTAATTCTTCAATAAAATAAACTTATTAATTTCAATATTTTAGAATATTATAAACAATTGGACTTAATGAGGAATTGGAATAAAATCACTCATCTTTTAGTAAGTCGTTTCCAATTTTTGAGAGAATTGATAATATTCGCTCTCTCGTTTGGTTCAACAATATCCCAAATTCTAATAAGGTATTTTTGATATGAAGGTGGGTGTATAGAGTACTAAAAGTGCCGTTAAGTGCCTTGGTTTTTTAGAATTCGATAAAATAGAGAAAAATCAAAGATTTTAATCAATTCTTTTAAATTCTGGAAAACCTAACTATGGTTTTTTTTAATTTGAGAAATAAACACCAAGTTCAAATATTTTCATTTAATTTCTAAAATTAAAAAAAAACCTAACGGAAGTTTTCCAGAAATCAAAAGGATCTAGAAAAAATTATTGTTTTTAGCCAATTATTTTAAACTCTGGAAAAGATAACAGATGTTCTCTTGAATTCTCTATTTTGTTTCTAAAAACTATTGATTTTCTAGATAAACAGATAATGCAAGAAAAATTAACATTAAGTTCGGTCAAGTGCCTAGGTTTTCTTAAATTCAAAAGAATAGAGTAAAAACAAAGACTTTTCTAAATTCTTTTGAATCCGGTAAAAGATAACTTCTGTTTTTTTTAATTTAATAAATTAACCGAAAATTTATTTAATTTTCTTTTTATTTCTTCTATTAAAAATCTGCAAATAACTTTTTTTTTGAATCACTTCTCTTCAATTTACAAATAATAATAAAAAATATTTTAATTGTCTTGGTATTTCTAAAAGTAAAAAAAAAAAAAACTTCAGTTTTTTTTTAAATTCTTCAAATTAAAAAAAACCTAAAGGCACTTGACGGAAAATGATGTTAATTTTTCTTGCATTACCTTTTTAACTCGAAAATCTAATTGTTTTTTTATTAAAATAAAAAATTAAAAAAAATGTTAAAGGCACATTTAATATAATTTGTGAAACAAAAAAAGAAAAATGATAAGAAAGGAAATATTTTTTATTTGTAAAAAAGTTAACCTTTATTTTTAAAAGAAAAATTGAATAGTAATACTTTCCAAAAAAAATAAGAATAAATCAAGAAATAAATAAAAAAAAAAAAAAAGAAAATATAGAAATAAAAAAGAAAAATAAAAAACGAAAGTGAAGAAACTTAATTTTTATTAAAACGTAGAGGTAATTCTTGTCTGATATTATTCATTTCTATTTCGCTTGGTATTGAAGCGACCAATTCCCCAATTGCCTTATGAACGCCATTTAAGCCTTTAAACTTTTTAAAATTGGTAATTAACCAATCCAATTCTAAAGTATAGAATTCACTTGTTCTAATTCCTGGTTGTAAAATTTGTTGAGGGCCTGTTTTGATCAGATTTATAAATTGCCTTAATTGTACAAACTTGGAGCTTAATAGCGCATTCACTGCAATTTTGTCAACGTATTTTTCAATTTTTTTCAAATCTATATCGAGATTAACGATTGTGTATAAATTATACCTTGGCAATTTCCTGAACAAATCTGACATTTTATTGGCGATATAAGTCGTGGTCATGGAAAATATTGAAATTTTGAGGTCGTTTGGGAGTATTTCGAATGATTTGAAGTTTTTATCAAGTGTATTGATCATTTTCAGGACATAGCTATGAGGTTGGGCAATAACGGAGTCCATCAGCCAATTGATCTTTTCTGTAAATTTAAAGGCCCAATCGATTTCATCTTCGATGGTATTTTCAATACTGTCTTCTGCAATTGAGCACACCTGTAAGAAATTATTACGGGCAGTCAATGTGATTTTTTTTCGATAGTTCGCCTTTGAAGATATCTTATTTTCACAATATTTACATGACATTCCCAAATACGTTAAGTCGGTAGCAATTTGCACCTTTCTTTCGATCACCTTTGCCCTTTGAATGATTTGCTTTAATTGTGGGGTGATGAAATGATTCAAGATCTTATCCACGGAATTGCTTACGAGATGCACATGCCCCTCGAGACCATCAATAAACAAAAATAAATTCGTGATAAACTTATCGATCTCTTTGCATACCTTGGGAACCATAATTGTAAAATGAAACCCCTTTTTGTATTTTTTGGATTTTAAACTCTTTTCAGTAAAATATAAATAATTAATAATCTCATTTTTATATTTTTCAACCTCGCTCTTTTTCATTCTATTATCAGAAAAATTGCCTACAATTTCAGACAATTTTTTGTTAACAGATTTACTGAGGATATCAGAAAATTTTTGTGAAATTTCAAATAAAAAGTCTAATAATAAAGTACAATCATATGAGTATAACTCTAATGTTCGACAAAATGATAAAGTAAGGTTTTTAAGTTCTAATAATTTATGTGGCTCTGGATTGTGTAAATACTCGAATGGTGGGGAGACTACAGTTTTGATTTTTGATAATGATATTTCCCAAAGGTTATCAATATGTGATTTTGCAATCAAATTATTGGTATGATTAAAAACAGTAATTTCGACAAGAAAAAACCCTGCTATTTGCTCCAAATATTTTTTATATTGCGATACAAAATCAAATGGATTAATCTTGGTTGTATGAATAAGATCAGATTGTTTCTATTGTTTTTGTTTTTTGTTTTTTTTTGTTTTTTGTTTTTTTTTGTTTTTTGTTTTTTTTTGTTTGTTGTTGGTTGAGATTCAATTTTGATGAATAAATTAAAAAAAAAAATAAAAAAAAAAAGGAGAAATATTTTAAAAAATGATTAAAATATTTGAAAAATCACAATATTTTGCAAATTTTGGAAAATTGAGTAGAAAATCATTTTTTTCAAATCAAAAAATTTTTGAAATTGTGCAACAAAACAACGAAAAATTTAAAATCGGTTTTGTTCACATCTTATGTAAATGGAGTTTCACTTTATATTCAAGTATTATTTTATACAATGCCCAAACTACATGGTTTGTGGGAAATGAAGTGGATATAAAATGTGTTATTAGAGGATTTTATTTTTCAAACATTTCAAGGGGATTTTTGGATTTGGAAAGAAGAAAATGGTTTCCTCCGAAATGACATAATTTTGACAAAAAAAAATTAAATTTTAGCAATTTTTATTTATTTTAAAGAATGTTACGCAAATAAAAAGGAAGTGAAACATATAATAGTAATATTCACTGAGAATCAAATTCGGGTGGTACTAAAGAAAGTTTAATTCCATAAATTTTGTGCCACTTTATTATTCAGAATTTGATACATTTATATTCTTTTCAGATAAATAAATAAAAGTGGGTATTTTTTGAATTTTAATCTTGCCTGCGTTATGGCTATATTAAAAAAACTCTAAATAAATTTAGTGTTTTGGGAAGTACCGTAGAGTGCCGTAGAGTGCTGTCAAGTGCCTGGTTTTTTTTTTAATTTTTGTTTTATTTGTTAAGTGTTCTAGGTTTTTTTGAGGTTTTCTATTTTATTTGGAAAATCTATAGATTTTCGTTAGGTTTTTTTTACTTTTTGAAATAAACCGAAAATTTATTAAAATTTTCTGTTTATTTCGAAAATTAAAAAAAGCCTAATGGTAAATAAGAGAGCTATGTATTTTTTTTTAAACTCAAACATTTTCTTTGGAAAAATTTAACTATATAATTTCTTAGAACTAATGATAAGAAAGAGATTAGAATATTCAAAAGTTTAGGATAGGATTGTAGACACGTGGAAAGATTTTGGGAAATCCTTTTGTAATTAGGCAAAGTTTGGGAATTTTCGGATCTTCTTTTTTTGAATTCTGTTTGTAAAATAAGAAGCATTTCACTCATAAATTCAACTTTAAAAATGTTATTTAAAGTTATTTTCGGAGTGTTTGAAAAAAAATTTTTGCCAATTTTTAATCTCATAAATATATAAAAGGTTTGCCGCACTCAAGGATTTACGACATTGGAAAATTAATTTGGTTCAAGTCACTCAATTATTTGATCAATAGACGACAAAGAAAAAAGTCCATCAACTTTCCCGTAAAGATTGGAAATTGGATGAATTCCCTTTCTTTGTTTAAAAACAATAGTTAAAATCAAACAACGTTTTTCGTTTTTCTTCCAAAGAAATCAATCTCATTTTTAAAAAATAAAAAAGTTTTGGTCTCTTTTTTCTTCGAAAAAAGGAGAGAAAAAACCAACTAATAAAAGATTTTCAAAAGGTGAAAAAAACATTTACCAATTTTTGAAATTCGAAAAAAAAAAAAACATTTTTTTTTACTATGTCAAGTCAAGAAATTTTAGAGAGGAAGGCTCAAAATTAGTCACTGTTAAGAACACCAAGAGATGCATGCAGGTTTTTAAGTTTGATCGTTTTCGGGAATTGGCTGAAAATAGGAAAATAAAAGGATAAATAGATCTCATTGAATGGATGAACGATCTCGTTTATCTCTAGAAAATTTAAACCAAGTTTTATCCTTAATGGATGAAAATGTAACCTTTAACTTCAATGTTTACAATGGCTTCATTGGTATCAAAAGGATCCTTTGAAAAACAAGTTCTTTAAAGTACCATTAAAAAATTACAAATTAGTTGTATTGGGCAAAATGTGTTTGTTTGTTTTCGTTTGTTTGTTTTTTTATTGTTTTAGATCCCGAGTTAAAAAATAAATAGCATCTCATATTGTTTCATTTGTTCAACAATCACCAGTTATATTTCCTCGTTTTGGTTCTCCTTCCAGACTCAAAATAATGAGATTGTTCTAGTGCGAAGATGATATTAATCGTCGTTCTTCGAACTCCTCAACATAATCTTATATCACTTCGAACAATATCATATTTCTCGTTCTTTCAGGCCAAACTCGTAACATAACAAGGAGATTGTTTCCAAATCAAAACAATAAAGACAGTAATTTTGTTTCAATCATTTCTCCTCAATAATAATAATAAAAATAATAATAAAATTCTCAAGTTTTTTTTCGTATTTTTTTCAGAACATTATTGATTATTAAGATAATTTCTTTCAAAACAAAAAATTGAAAAGTGGTTTTATAATAACTGTTTAAATAAATTTGAATGGAGAATTTATTGTTGTTGCATAAGTATTCATTCTATTTAATATTGAAGATAACCTGTCTTATTTTTCAATTGAAATTATTATATTAATTTGTTTGATTTTTATAAAATTCTCAATATTTTGGTTCTATTAATTAATGGTATTTAGAATTTGTTTTAAATTTCAGTAATATTATCTTTTTTGTTTAGTATTTCTTATTATTCATAAAAAAAAAAATCATATCTATTCAACTATTTCCCAGACAAAGAGAACCAGATGAAATTGATGAATTACATGTTTAAAGGGTTTGAATGGATATTAGAAGAAAAAATTTTTTTTTGGAAATTTTCAAAATTGAAATCATTTTTTCTCACATTTTTGTTTTTTTTTCGATTTTTTTTTCAAACGCCATTCATTTGCAAAATTTTTATTGCAAAATCTATAGTCACAAGGTAAAAATTAGTTAAAATATGTTATTGAAATAGTGAAAATGATTGTAGAAAAATCATATTGATTTCTATTGGAATTTTATTTGGATCTTCAATTGGAGGATCAAAATGAACATTCTTATTTTTTTTTTTCAAAGAGTTATACTAAGAATTTTTGGTTTTTCAATTTTTAAGATAATTAATATTTATTTATTAAATTTGCTTCATACAGATGCCAACTATTCTCTATTGTGTATTATTCTCCTTATTTCTTATTTATTCGTGAAAAGATCATTTATAAAAAATAATTTATATTTGAAAATTTTTTTGGTATCCTTGGACAAAAACAAATGTTTTCAAAGTTAACTCAAAAAAAAATCAATGAAAAAAATTTAATAAAAAAAAAAAAAAGAAGGAAAAAACGAATGAAAATCTTACTTTTCTCATATCTGTATAATATTTTTGGATTTCATTTACTTTATCTAATGTTTTAAATACAAACAAACAGTTATAAATGAATCTAAAATCGAATCCATCAGATTCAAATTGATCGACAGCAATTATATTCCCGTTGGCCTGTTGTCTGAATGCTTCCTGGGCAATTTCAACAGACTTTTCATGATAAGTTGTGAGCCAATTGTTTAATCGTTCGCGGATTTCTGTGTCGATTCTTAATTTAATATATGGAATTCTTCGTTTGATCTCTTTACTAAAGTTAAAATTGGTGAAAAGAGTAAGGTATTTTTCTAAAAGATCTAAAGTCTATTTAATTATAATGGTTTTGAAGGAAATAGGATATTCAATAAAAGCAATAAAGTAATGGATTAATTAAAATAAAAATCAAATTTAAAAACTATTTGTGGATTTCTTATTTTTAAGACAAACCAATAAAAGGAAGTGTTGTTTTGTTTTGTTGCATTTTTTAATATTAAAGTCGTTTGAAAAAAGTATGAAAAAAAAGATTTTTAATTCTGTATTGTAAAGTGTTAAATTGTGTTTTTCAACTGTTTTGTATTCTCTGTTTACTTCTATTTTTTAACACCTTTTGAAACATGTACATTCCTAACGAATTCTTCGGGTAGCTTAAGAATACCCTCTCTAGATATATAGTTAAGGCAAATATGTTCTTTTGTTTGCAAAGATTAAAATAAATTATTTTTGTATCAAAAAAATGTGTTTTTTGTGTTTTCTTTTAATTTTTTGTTCTACTTTAAAACCTCACTTACCAAGCGCTTTGAAATACACCTAAGAATATACTTTTCCAATTATTTTAAGTCAGTTATTATTACAAAGGTGCTAATAACTTATAGTCAGTTCCACTTTTAAGGTACAAACTTTGAAAATTTAAAGTACAAAAAAAGTTTCAAATTAAAACACAAACTTCCATCGAAATTTGAGGCACATAAAAAAATCTCAAATTAAAGGAACATTTTTTGGAATTTTTTTTTTCACTAATAATTTACTAGAATCTGAATTTTAATCTTTGCAAACAAAAGATCGTATTTGCCATAACCGTCTAACTGAAAAGGTGATATTTGTAAGTTATCTGAAGAATTCATTTATAATGTGCGTCCTTAAAAATGAGTTTTTCTCCTAAATTGACAATAAGAATCAAAATAATAAAGCACTAACAAAGTGATTAAAATAAAAACATACTTTTAGGGCTAGGTGGTATTCCTGTTCTTTGACATAATTGTTTGTTTTTTCACATAATTTCATCACACTTTGAAATTGATCCAACACATCAATTGCTGAGTAAATATTTTTTAATTGAACCCTTAACCCAAGTAAATTTCTTCCCTATTTTTTTTGAAAAAAAAAAAAATGAAATTAATTGGTGTTCGAAGGTTGGTTTATTTTAAAAATAGTTTATTTTTTTTTTTTTTTTTTTTTTTTTTTTTTTTTTTTTTTTTTTTTTTTTTTTTCCTTTTCTTTTTGATTCAAAAAAAAAAATTACTTGTTCAACAACTTGTGTTCCAGATTCTTGAAGTTCATTATTTATTGTAGAAATTAAACTTTTTAAATTGACCGATTGGGTTTTGATTTCAAAAAGCTCACCAACAGAATGAACAAAATTATTAAAATTATAACTACAAAGCGTTTCAATGTTCCGTCCTTTCTTTTTTTCATAACTTTCAAGATTTTGAAGTAAGGTTTGTTCTTCACCTTCTTCAAAGGCTGTTTTGATCATTGACTCTATCTCATCATTCTTGATAAAATTTTCGATCAAATTTTCATTGTTTTTTTGTGTGTTGTTGATTTGTTTCTTACTCATAAATAAAGATTAAAAAAATGAAATCTTTTACTTTAAAGGTTGAAATAAAAGTGTTGACTTACGGTCTAATTTCTTCGTAGCTCTTGATCATGAAATATATAGCACTATCGAGTAATGTACCATAAGTGATTTTGATAGTTTTAATAAATTATTTATTGTTAAGGGATTGGTATCTCTCTGAAAGAAGTTAAAATTTCAAGTATGTTGTTATCGAAGGTATACCTTATTAGTACTCCAGAGTTCAAATATCTCTAAATAATGCCATTAGTAAAATATCGTAATCATATCTAACAAATCTAGACAGAAAACAACTATCTCAAATAAAAAACTTACTTTTGTTATCTTCTTGTTCCAATGGAACATCCTCCTAAGTTCCCAATAGTATATTTACTATAAAATATATTTTGAAACTTAATTTTTTCTATTAAATTTAATTTTGTTTAAAATTTTTTACATATTTTTGTTTTTTATTAAGGGAGTAGTATTTTTTTAAAAATGAAATCTTGTCAAGATCTTTTAAAAAATTGTTTTTGTAATTTGTGTTTCAATTATTGAATTGGACAAGATAACTTCATTTAAATATTTTTTTAATAATAGTCTCTTTTTTTATATTCAAAATTCACATATTTTTAGTATAAAACGAATAAAATAAAAACTAATTATTTTTAATTGTAAATATGTTAATTCTTGTAAATGGGGAAACATATTTTTAGTTTTATGTTGGAAAGTATTGATTTTGTAAGAAAATTTTTTATTTCGTTATTATTTTTAATAATTTTTATATCAATTCAAATATCAGTCAATGAAACTGATTGAAGTATAGGTGATTAACTGTTAATTGGGAAATAAAAAGCTCAAAATTTTAATTCAGCTTTCCAAAATAATCACTTTCCCATAATTAAAAGAAATCATTAAAGCGCCCAATTCTCTAAGAGAAAATGAATAATTTAAACTGATTTATTGAATTAAAAAATTGAAGTTTTACAGAATTTTAAATTTTTTTAAGGAAAGGGGAATAAAATTTTTTTTAATTTATTTTGCAACAAATTGTAATAAATGAATATTTGATAGAAATTTAACTACAATTTCTCAATTAAATTGAGATTTATATTATCAAAAAAAAAATTTATTATTGAAAGTTTGAAAAAAGTTGTTTTCTAGTTTTCAAAAAATTTTAAAAAAATTTCATAAATATTTTTAACAAATTGTTTGGTCTTATTTAAAAGAATCCTTATAACAATTCAAATCATTTTTGTCAGAAAAAAAAATGATTTTGAATTTTGTGGATAAAATTACTCGATTCATAAATATCTTTAAGAAAATTTTATTTTAAACAATCAAATTTTATTTTAGAACAAAAATAAAATTACTGGGTAAAATTTTCAAAAGACTATAAAAATTTGATTTTTATAAGTATTCTTCTTAAAAAATAAATAATTATTTTACCATTAATCAAATAAATCATTTTTTTTTTGTTTAATAAAAAGAATTATCTCAAAAAAGAAATCAAAATCTTTATTTTAATATTCCTTCAACAAGAATTTTTATTGAATAATACTGATGGAAATGGCAATAAAAAGGATTAAAAATATTTATAATGTGATAAATAAATTGGATTTAATAGTTTTCTTTATCAGAAGAAAAAATGGAAAAAAAAAGTGATCTCACAAAACTAAATTTCTTTTTTTTTGCTTTCTAATTCGATCAAAATTTTTTGAGAATTGAAATATTCAAAATTTTTAATAAGAGAATACTACCAGCAACATATTTAAAAAATTTTATCTTATTTTTATAGAGAATTGATCCCTAAAGTCCAAAAAAATTCTCAAAAATTTTACTCTATTTTTTGAGATATATTTTTTATTTGATCTTATATTTAAAGTATTTCTTTTTTCATGGTAGAATTTTTAGATGCTAATAGTTATTTAATTAATTGTTTATTGTTCATTTTATTGGTCATTTAATTTTGGTTTTATTGACTATCTTGGTGAAAGAAGAGGCGCCGATTTAATTGTTGTAACACAGATTTTATTTACTCTGTATAGATTATTTAAGTAAAAATAGGAAAAAAAAGTTAATCTAATCAATTAAAAATGATCCTTGAAATAAGTAAAAAATTCAACAGTTTAAGGAAAAATTCAATATTTTAATATAAATTTAATTGTTTGATTATCAATTCTAAAACCTCAAATTTTAATTATATTTTTCTTAAATTTGCTTTGAAATTTGGAATAGTTATTCAAAAATTTGATTTTTTGGATTTTATATTTGTTTTTTCTTTTTCTAAATTTCTTTTTAACTTGTTTGGGTTCCTTTTATTTGTATTTAAGGTTTTTTAGGGTGTAAAATAGATATAAAAAACCATTATTATAAGGCTTCATAAACTTGAATTGATTTGATCTTTAAGTAAATAGAATTTTTTGAACTTAAATAAAAGAATTTGAAAAAAAGGGAAGTGAAATAAAATGTACTGAGTTGAACTTTTGTAAAATATCTTGAGTTAGTACTAGACCCTAGTTAATATTAATTATCAGAATATGATATTGTGATTTAGAAAAAACAAGAAAGCTAAAACTTACCGAAAAAAAATAAATAAAAAATATAATAATAATAAAATAAAAACAAACAAACTCAAAGAAAAGTTGAAAGTCCAATTCTATAATTAAAAATTAAAAACTTTATTTTTATATTAATCAAGTAAAATTCAAAATGTTTCATACAGTCAAAAAGGTCCAAAGAAATCACAACAATACAAATTCATTCAAATTGGAAGTAATTTTGATTTTCGCAAAATTTGAAAATTATTTTTTCAGCTTTTAGTTTTTGTTTTCATTTCATTTTTTGAATTACTTAACCTGTTTCAGCCAATCAGAAATTTTTTTCAATAATACAATATTATTTTAATGGTTGATCGTAAAATAGAAGAATTCAAATAAAAATATTTGAGGGTATCATAACCTTTCATCGATCAATATTTCTGATAGAATTTTTACAAATTTAACAATATATTTATTTATATTAGCTCTCTCCAAAATTTTTAACATTGTCTTGATTTATTAGTATTGATAATTATTTATTTTATGTTTTGTGAGTATTGTAATTTTTAAACAAGTGTTAACATTTCAATTAGTAAATGGTTCTAATTTGGTATTTATTTGAGAATTGATTAAATAGGATTTTTTTTTCAAAAATTGAACTTTGACATCAACTAAATTCTAAAAATTTTGATATAGTTTAAACACTGAGTATTGGAATTAAACATTATAAAAGTGTACACTAATTAAGTGTCAAAATAAGGTAAAATTTTCTCTTTTTAATGAATTACAAATATGATAAGATCACAAAATTATTCTATAATCAGCGGCTCTCCCTTAATATTTTTAAACATTTCCAATTAAAATTCAAACGAGTAATTCATCTAATTAAGAAAAAAAAGAAGAAGAAAAAAAACAAAGAAAAAAGGAAAAAAAAAAAAGAACAATTTTAAGTCCAAATCTTTAGTGCAATAATCTTAATTTTTAAATTTTATTTCAGTATTACTCAATACAAAAAGTAATAAAAGAGAATCAATACTAATGTACTAGACGATTTTTACAGTCAAGGTATTACAATTATGATGGGTCAGTTATCTGTATTTCAAATCGTTGAAAGGATCTTTGAAAAAAAAAAAAAAAAACAATGGAAAATTTAAAATATAAATCTGTTTTTTACAATTATTTTTTCATTACAATGACTTTTTATTGATACATATTTGTAGTACAATTTTTTTTTTTAATTACCATGTTGATAATAAATACAGGAAATTTGTCTTATTTTATTATTATGAAAAATGTGAAAATAAAAAACGAAGAATTATATTGATTTATATTAGTAATTTCTTTGGATCATCAATTGAATATCAAATTTGGAACATTTTTTTTGAATGGAGACCTTATTATTATGGTTTTTCACTTTTTAAGAAAATATATACATTTATTAGATTTACTTTAAATCACGATCAACTATTTTTAAATGTGTATTATTCAACTTTTTTCTTCTGTATTCCCCAAATCAATTCTAAAAAATAATTGATGTGAAAAAAAAAACAGGCACTGGAACAAAGACAAAGATTATTATTCCAAAAAAAAGGTAATTATAAAATTTCTGTTTTTGATATTTTTTTTAAGGTTTATTTGAATTATATTGTATTCATTATTGAACCTTCTTATTCGAACATTTATAAAATCTTTTCTCCTAATTAGTATTATCATTGGTCGAAAGAAAAGGGTATTCTCAACATTCAAAAATTGTTGCCTTAAATAATAAAAATTTTTTTCAAAATCCATATTTTAAAAATGTGATCAATAATTGTTTTCATTAAATGAGCTCTATTTTCTTTGATGAACAAGACCATTAAATTACATTATATTATTATAATTTTTTTTGTGTTAGGAGAAAACAAGATTTACTCCTCAAAAAAATTTTTTTCAACACATTATCACCAGTTTTTATTATGTAGAGTTATTTTTTTGATAATCCTTTATTATTTTTGTTAAATATTTCCATTTTGGATTATTTACTTTTTCACAAATTTTTTACTAATAATTATTTTGTGGCTTTTTTGACAAAATTACTTCTTTATAGAAAATTAAAAAAAAAAAAATCTGTGTTTCATTAAAGAAACAACTTCAACTAATAATGAAACTTTTAGTAAGAAATCCTTTCATATTTTAAATATTTTTTAAGAATTTTCACTATTACAGCTTGATTCTGTGTAACTAATATATATATATATATATATATACAAATGTTTATTTACTTCAATCATATAGGGGGGGTAATGATTAACTAAATGAGACAAAAGATCAACCCTCAATACAGATAGATATTAATATGTAAATATCTGATAATTTTACTATTTAAAAGTCATTAGAATTTATTTTTTTTCAGATCTATCAGAATTTTTCTATTTTTAAGTATTTAATTATAACAAAATAAATTTTAAAGTTAAAATTTGAAGATTATTTCTTTTTTTGGTACCAAAACAAATTAAATAAATAAAATAAATGATCATTCTTTTTATTTTAATATCGATACTAAATTTATTCTTTTTTATCTCAAATAATCTAAGATTTTTGTTAGTAGATCAGATAAAACAAGAAATATTGAAAATTAAATTTAGAATTTCTAATAACCCTTTCATCAAGAAGACCTCATAAAATACTGTCAACGGTGCTTTTTTTACCCTTTCCCATTTGCAAAAATTTCCAATTCATAGGGCCCGAAATTTTTTTAACACTTTTACTTTTTTTCACCAAATAATTCGTCAAGTTAAAATCCTAAATAACAATATTATAGTCAAATTTTAAAAACCAAACCTTGTCATGTTATAAACTGGAGAGTATTAGTTCTTACTTGTTGAGGAATCTTTGGAAGACAAGAAAAAATAATGGATCAAATTCTCATTTCTGACAGCCACAAGACCAAAAAACAATAATTTTACCAAAAAGGTAATTCTTTATGAAATAAAAAAGGGTAAAAAAGGGTAGTTCATTAATATATTTTTATTTAATTTGCAAAAATGTCTATGTCGAACAAAAAGTTCAATGTTTTTTGACAAAAAAAAACTTGAACAATTCAAGATTGTGAGATTGAAAGAAACGACTTTAGTTAATTTACTAACCAATAAAGTCAATAATCATAAATATCAAAGGTGGATCTAAAAATAAAAAAAAAAAAAGAATTACTTGATAATTCTTATTATTGAAAAGATTTTTTTTATTCTAAACTCCAAAACAGAATTGTTTTTGAGGGAAAGAGCAAGAAGGTTTATTGTCATCAAACATGTTTTATTTTTTCAATTTTTTTTCAGTTTACGAATAACTTTTGTTTTGTCTTTAATTTTGAGTTCCTCTTTTTCTATTTTTTTTTCGAATTTTTTAAATGGGAAACAATTCGGTACGTTCTCGTTCAACAAATGATTTACAAAATAGTAGCAGTTCAAACAATGGAAGGCATAGGCACAGTCGTTCAGAAGGATCGCGTTCGAGAAGAAACAATCAAAATGAGAACAGAAATCAAGGAATGTATTTTGGGATGAATCCAATAATGTATGGAGGTCAAACAACAAACGGAAGTCAGATGAACCGAAATTTGGCAGAGTTAATGGGAATATCAGTTTCTGACATGCCACGAAAGCCACCACCAAAAATACATGAAACGACGACTGTGAAGAATAACATAAATTTGAAAAAAAACACTTTAAAATTAATCAGGGTTGGAGATGAAAATTCAAGAAAATTCAAGCTTTCGTTTGACTTTGATACAGGCGTGCCAGTAATATTAAGAATCTTTTGGTGCGCAAATGAATTCGTAAGAAGAAAGGATGGTGCAATCGTTTTTAAAAGCTATGCGCCAAATTTGACAAAAAATGGAATTTCTTTTAATTTCCCCAAGGGCATTGCACAGTCTTTTGAACAAGACGACGAACACGCAATTGACGTCGCTGATTTTCGTCCACAACAGCAAAGGTGCTTAATCTATAAATCTTTGCAGCAACTCAATTATGAAATGCGAGTGAGGAAATTCAATACCATCGGAAGACGTAAAACACACAGCGATAAGCATAAGCATAAGCATAAACATAAACACAAACACCACAAAAAAAAGGATAAGAATAAAGGAAAAAATAAAGATAATGATAAAGAGAAAAAGAAAAAGAAAAAGAAAAAAGAAAAGAAAAAGAACGAGAAGGAGAATTATAATTTATTAGACGATCAAAGTTCTGCAACTGATCCTGAAGAAGAAAAGAAAGTGAAAGAAAAAAAAAAAAAAAAAAAAAAAAAAAGGAAGAGTAGAGATAAGTTAAGGAATAAGAGTCAAAATAGTATTAATCCAAATGATGGTGAGTTGCCAGAATTAGAAGAAATTTATCCGATAATTATTTGTTTAGAAGGCAATGTAGGTAATTTTGAAAGAGAAGATAAGAATGTTTTAAAAAATCCTCAAAGCCAAAGAACTTTTGCTACTTTGGTTTATAATGAAAAATCTAAAAACTTTTCAATCAGAGTAATAAAACAAAAAATTACGGTTCAAGGTAAAACATATTTATTAAAAGAAATTTATGGATTAGACGGAAACGGAAATGGAAATGGAAACGGGAATGGGAACGGGAACGGAAACGGAAATGGGAACGAAAATGGGAACGAAAATGGAAATGGAAATGATTCTCCAAAAACAAAAACAGATAAAGATAATATTAAAGATTCAAAAAAAAGAGGTAATCAGATAAAAATACAAGAAGATCAATTAAAAAAAAATTCATTAATTGTAAATAATGAAACCCGAAAGGAATGTGTTATTTGCCTAGATGCAGATCCAGATACAACAATTTTACCTTGTAGGCATTGTTGTATGTGCCATAATTGTGCTGAAATACTGAGAATGAAATCAGATAAATGTCCAATGTGTAGAGGTACCATTAAATCTTTAATACAAATAAATCTTGGTGATAAAACTGAAAATAAATAAATATATATACCAATACATAGAATATATTGATATATGTATGTATGTATGTATGTATGTATGTATATAATGAAAGTTAAATATATATATATATATAAGTTTTTTTTTTTTATTTCGTGATTTAGAACCAAAAATAAATAAATTTTAAATTTAATAATAATTAAATAAAAAAAAAAAAGAAAAATTAATATTCTCATTAAAAAACTAAAATTAAACTGAACCCAAAATTTTTGGTACACTTAAAACAGTTAAAAAAATAACAATAATACAAATTTCATTTAATTTGAAAACAATTTTGATTTTGAAAAAATATTTTTATCATTTTTTTGTTTTTTGTTTTTTGTTTTTTCTTTCAAGTTACTCTTACTTTCGTGTTTCAGTGTCACAGTATTTGCAAGTAACCACTTGATCTTTTTCCTTTGTAACTCTTCTTCTCAATATAAAGAAGATTCAGCCAGAAAGGGTAAAATGGAAAAAAATAAATTTATTATTCATCGATTTATTTCAAATATTATAATATCTTTTAGAAAAAAAATTACTAAATGGAATAATCAATTTGATTTTGAAAAAAAAAAATATGATTTTCATATTACTCTATTAAACTTCAAAATAATATAGAATATGATCAAATAAAAAACTAGTTAAGATGAAAAAAATAAAATAAACCCCATTCCAAAAATTTGGACATACCCAAAATCAAAAATAGGCAAAAAAAAAACTACCCAATTTATTATATTTTTACAAATCTAATATAAAACCACATTTAAGTAACCCATTATTAATGTTTTAATAAGTAATCATTTTTATCCAAATAAAAGAAAAATTATATAAAACTCAAAAATAAAAATTGGTGTGTCCAAAATATTGTAACGAGCTGAACAAAAAATGTATTGGTTAATTTGTTGAAATTTCACCAACAATTGTTGATCAATCAAATGATAAGATACCACCTACCAATTGTATGTGATTTTCCAATTTAACAAACTCAACGCTAACTTTCTATCAACCATCGAAAAAAAATTCCAGATCTAACGAAACAGATTTCGGAATTGGAAAAAGGGAAATGAAAACAAAAACAAAACAGACAAAAAATCAAATAGTTTGTAAAATCAAAATTCTTTCCAAATTGAATTTAAAGTGGGGTATTTTTATTCTTTCAACTATTTAAATTGTGTCCAAAATATTGAAAGATAGTTTATATTTGAAAAGTGCAATTTTAAATAAGTATTTATTCCAATTTAACATAAAATAATTCACAAAATAAAAAAAATTATTTTTCAAAAAATTCTTAATAACTGTCGATAACAAATATAATCTCTGAGAATTATTATATCCAATGTAGATTCGTTATCTTTTTTTGGAATATTTTCTAATTTCACATTTCCATTTTTGAAAAATTATATCATTAACAACCCATTGTCAAATGTTTGTCTATGATTCAACTTTAATTATTATGGCAAATAATATCAATTAAATCAAAAATGAAATTTTATATATGAAATTATTATTCAATTTGGATTAACACCTAAAAAAGATAAAATAGTTTTATCAAAAGATTTAAAAAAAAAATAAATATTTAGGTATTTATTTAGATAAAATCTCACATATATTCTATAATTTAAAAAAATCAAAAGAGATGTTTAATAACTCTAAACAATTATAGTTATAACAATTCTCAGTATAATAGTTTAAAAATTAGATTAAACAGATCGTTTATATTAAGTCAATTGACTTAATGATGGATTAGAAATTTTAAATTTCGAAATAAAAACTATAAATTATTAAACTTCAGAAATTAATTCGTACATTAATAGAATAACCAAAAATAAACAGAAACACACATATTCCTATTTACAGAATAGAATTCAAAATTGAAAATATGGCAGTTTCAGTAAATTAAATAAAAATGAAAATAATTTTCTAGCTGAAAAACTGATATTCAAATAAAAATTTATTTTAATTGTAAAAAGAAAATAAATAAAATTAAATTAAATGAAATGAAATTAATCATTTTCATAATTGTATAAAGAGGGTAAAAATCCCATTTGTTTTTTATAATTTAATTCTTCTTTCCAAGTTACTCTATCACTGCCCCAATAAACAGAAGAAGTTCTATTAATGAACTTTTCTTTTGTAGTTTGGAAAATTTCTCTCAAATCGCAAGTTCGAACTTCAAAAAAAATTTCATCGGGATCGATTGCCTCTTGCTTTTTTAATGATAATTCCATTTGTTCACCATGTGCCCAATCAGGTACTTTAAATTGTTGTTGCTGCTGCTGCTGCTGCTGTTGTTGTTGTTGTTGTTGTTGTTGTTGTTGTTGTTGTTGTTGTTGTTGTTGTTGTTGTTGTTGTTGTTGTTGTTGTTGTTGTTGTTGTTGTTGTTGTTGTTGTGTTTCCTGTTTTTTTTTGGTGTTTTCTTTCAACTTGTCATTCTCACTCTTATTGCCTTTTACATTTTGTTGTTTTTTTAATAATGTCGAATTTGTTTTTCTGTCTTTTTTGAGAATTGGTTGTTTTTTTTTAATTGGTGAATTATTTTCAATCTTATTTTTTTCGTTTAGTACATTATTTTTTATTTTCAAGGTGGAATTTTTGCTTTTCAATAAATTTGAAGGCTTTTTGAATTTTGAGGTTGTTTCATTTTGTTTCATTTTAGAAATCCGCGTTTGTGAATTTCTTTGAGTTGACAGTTTTATTGCATTTTCACTTTTTTTTCTTTTCGGAAGCGTTGATTTTATGGATTTTTTTTTCAATTTTTTTCTATTTAAAATTCTTTTATTATTTAATGATTTTTTAGTTTTAGGTAGTGACTGGATTGGCGGGTTTTTATTAACACTTGTTTTATTAGAATATATTCCAGAATTCTGTTTTTTAATATTTTCTTTAATCTGTTTGGATTGATTCATATTTGTTGTTTGTTTTTTAATTCTTGTTTTTTTTATTTTTTTTATTGGTTTTCTTTTAATTACTTTTCTTTTTATACTTTTTGTATTTCGCATAATTTCCTTTGTTTCAGTATTATTATTATTATTATTATTATTATTATTATTAATTGTATTATTATTATTTCTAACAGAGGATGGTTTTTTTTTGTTCAATTTTGAAGATTGGGAAAAAGATCGTGTTTTTTTTTGTTGGTTAAGAGTCGTTCGCTTTTTATTTGTAATTTCATTGGTATTGGATTTAATGGTAATATTTTTTTTGGGTTTTAATTTGTGAGTATTGGTTTTGTGTTTATTAGTATTGTTTTTTATTTGTTGGGTTCTTTTGTTTTTAGGTTGAGACGAAATTGACGTTTTTTTAGCATTTGTTTTAATATTTGTTAAGCCATTTAATCTATTTTTATTTTCAATTTTAGATTTTGGCTTGATGGGGTTGGTTTTGTATTTTGTTTTCAATTTTACTATTTTTTTTTGATCTTGGTTCGTTTGGGATCTCTTGATTTTTTGATTTTTTGGTGAATTGCCTTGGTTTTTATTTTGATATAATTTTGCTTTAATTTCTTTTGCTTTAATTTTTTTTTTAAGATCATGCTCTTTATTCTTTTCTAAGACCCTTGGAATAAAGCTAGTAATATTTGCAACCAGATTTCCAAATTGTGCAGGGCATAAACTGGTCATGGCTACTTTTCCTTCCCCAGTTGAATTCGACAGCGATGGTAAAGCGATGGTTGTATTAGTTTTGGGATTTTTCATAGGATTGCCAGAAGTCAAATTCATTGGCGGTGTGGTATCATTTAATTCTGATTTTAATTTTTGCTGTGGTTTGAGCTTGGGCTTTTGCTTTTGTTGTCTAATATTTTTTTCAAAGTTCTTATTTAATGTTAATTTTTTTTTTGTTTGGGGAATTTTCTTTTTATTTAAGGCAGAAATTGGTATTTTTTTTTGTTTAATAATTTGTGTTTGATTTCTTATTTTATTTGGTTTCTTCTGAGAGAATTTTCTTTTTAATTCCTTATTGTTGCTATGGGTTTTATAGAGACTAGTTTTTTTTTGAATCTTATTAACTCGGCTCTTTCTTTGGTTATCTATAGTAGGGTTTTTTTTTTCTGTTTTTTGTGGTTGATTTAATGGTATTTTCTTTTGGTTCTTCTCTTTAATATTTATTTTTTTTCTCTTGTCCTTATTTGTTTTTATCATTGAATAGCTTTTTTTTTTTATTTTTTCTTTTGATTCAGAATTGCTTTTGAAATCCAAATCTTTTTGTTGTTTTTTCAATTTTTCGGTTTTTTTTATATTCTTTTGGGGAGTTAATTCATTTTTTGTTTTAGTATTATCAATTTTTTTGTTTTGGGTGTTTAATTTTGTTATTTTTTTTTTGTTATTATTTCGATTTTTTTCATTTTTTTGAATAGCTTTATTGCACTTAATCATTGTTTCTTTATTATTTTTTGTTTTTGTTAATGTTCTTTTCGTTGTTTCAAGTTTTTGATCATTTTTGAAAATAATAGATCTTTTTATTTTCATTTTTCTTTGTGAATCTTGTTCTTTTATTTGATCCACTTCAACTAGTGTTGGAATTTGCTTAGTTTCAGTATTATCTGTTAGTTTACTCTTGGTTATTTGATTTGGAATGTGTTTTGGTGTTTTAAAAGGTATTGCTTGTTGAAAGTTTCTTTTTTCTTTTTCTTCTTTTTCTTCTTTCATTTCTTTTTTTTCTTTCATTTCTTTTTCTTTTTCTTTTTCTTCTTCTTCTTCTTCTTTTTCCTTTTTTTTGGTGTATTTTTCTTTTTCTTGTTCTTTTCGTTCTTCTTTTTCTTCTTCGATTTCAGCTTCCTTTTGTTCTTTTTCTTCTTTTTCTTTTTCTTTTTCTTCTTCTTTTTCTACTTTTACTTTTTCTTTGGTTTTGATTTCTTTTCCTTGTTTTTTTTTTTCTTCTTCTTCTTCTACTTGTTCTATTTTGACTTTGACTTCTTCTTTTTGCTCTATTTCTTCGACTTCTTTTTCCTTTACTTTTTCTTCTTTTTCTTCTACTTTTACTTCTACTTCTATTTCTTCTTTTCCTTCATCCTTTTGTTCTTTTTCTCCTGTTTCTCCCTTGTGTAATTCTTCTTTTGGTTTAAATTCCATTTTTGTTTTATTTTTTAATTCAACACCCGTGCTTATTTGGGTATTTAATTTTGTATTTACAAATTTAATTAAATCTTTTTTATCTTGGTTTAATTTTTTAATTTTTTCTTTGTTTTTGTTTTCCTTTTCTTTTTCTTTTTCTTTTTCAATTAAACCCTCATTTTTTTCTTGTTGAACAACCGTTTTTAAATTGGATTTTGATAATGAATTTGATTTTTTTATCATTACATCAATTAATTTTGGGTTATTTTTTTGAGATAAATTTTGTTTTAAATTTTCATTTGATCTAGAGGAAATCTTGTTTATCAATTTTAATTTACCTTCTATTTCTAGTTCTATTTCTTTTTCTTTTTCATTATCTTCTTCTCCAGATCGTTCTATTACCTCTTCGCCAATAATTTCTTGATTTGTTTCTAATTTGGATTGTTCATTCGAATTTAGTTCATTTTTTTCTTTTTTTAAGTAATCTTCTTTTGCAAATTTTTCGTTTGTTTCAATTTCAGATTTTGCATTATTGTTGTCTTTTTCCAAATTTTCTTCAATTTCTGATTGTGTTCCCGTTTCTGTTTCCGTTTCTTTACTGGTTTGTTCTGAATATGAATCATTGTTAGATGAAGATTCTGTGTTTGATTCTTCATTTGGGGTGTATTCCCCATCATTAGATTCAGATTTTTCTTTCTCTGTTTCTGTTTCAGATTGTTCTTTGCGATCTGATTCAGAATTTGCTTCTTTTTCTAATTGTAAAGATGTTTGAGCTTGTGATTCTGATTCTGGGAGTGATTCTTCATTTGAGCCGGATTCATAATTAGTTTCAGACTTTTCTGTATCTTTTTCTGTTTCGGATTTGTCATTATGATCTATTTCTGATTTTTGTTTTGTTTTTGTATTTGGTTTGGTTTCGAGGTGTTTGTTATTTGAAGTGAATTGGTCTGTTTTAGTCTTGACATATGAATCTGATTTTTCGTTGTAGTCTATATTATCCTCTGTTTCAGATTGTTCTTGATGATCTGATTCTGAATTTGATTCTGTTTCTATTTGTAAATTTGAATTTGATTCTGGATCTTCTTTTTCTGGTTGTAAAGATGTTTGAGGGTTTGACTCTTGTTCTGAATTTGATTTTTGTTCTGGTTGTGACTCTGATTGTGATTGTGATTCTGATTCGGATTGTGTTTTTGAATTTGTTTCTTTTTCTAATTGTAAAGATGTTTGTGCTTGTGAGTCTTGTTCTGATTCTTCTTTTTCTGATTGTAAAGATGTTTGAGGATTTGATTCTTGTTCTGAATTTGATTCTTTTTCTGATTTTGTTTTCTTTATGTATTGTTCATTCGAATTTGGTTCATTTTTTTCTTTTTTTAAGTGATCCTCTTTTGCAGATTTTTCGTTTGTTTCAATTTCAGATTCTGTATTGTTGTCTTTTTCCAAATTTTCTTCAATTTCTGATTGTGTTCCCGTTTCTGTTTCTGTTTCTTTGCTGATTTGTTCTGAATATGAATCATTGTTAGATGAAGATTCTGTGTTTGATCCTTCATTTGGGGATTCATCATCATTAGATTCAGATTTTTCTTTGTCTGTTTCGGTTCCAGATTGTTCTTTGCGATCTGATTCAGAATTTGTTTCTTGTTCTAATCGTGAAACCAGTTGTGGTTGTGGTTCTGATTTTGGTTGTGTTTCTAGATTTGATTCTTCGTTTGATGTGGATTCAATATTAGATTCAGATTTTTTTGTATCTGTTTCTGAATTTTCACTCGAATCATTATTGTCTTCTGATTCTGAATTTGATTCTTTTTCTAATTGGAAATCTGATTGTGAATGTGATTCAGATTCTAATTCGGATTGTGTTTCAGATTCTTCTTTTAGGGTAGATTGTGTTTCTGATTTTGATTCTTCATTAGGGGTGTATTCTTCATTGTTTGATTCTGATTTTTCTTTGTCTGTCCCTGTTACAGATTGTTCTTGATGATCTGATTCTGAATTTGCTTCTTTTTCTGATTGTAAAAATGTTTGTGTCTGTGGTTCTGATTCCCGTTGTATTTCTAGATTTGATTCTCCGTTTGATGCGGATTCAATATTAGATTCGGATTTTTGTGTTTCTGTTTCTGGTTTTTCACCAAAATCTTTATTGTCTTCTGATTCTGAATTTGATTCTTTTTCTAATTGTAAATCTGATTGTGAATGTGATTCAGATTCTAATTCTGATTGTAATTCAGATTCTTCTTTTAATTTAGATTGTGTTTCTGTATTTGATTCTTCGTTGGGGGTGAGTTCATCCTTGTTCGATTCTGATTTTTCTTTGTCTGTCCACGTTACAGATTGTTCTTGATGATCTGATTCTGAATTTGATTCTGTTTCTATTTGTAAATTTGAATTTGATTCTGATTCTTCTTTTTCTGATTGTAAAGATGTTTGAGGGTTTGACTCTTGTTCTGAATTTGATTTTTGTTCTTGTTGTGAATCTGATTGTGATTGTGATTCTGATTCGGATTGAGTTTTTGAATTTGTTTCTTTTTCTAATTGTAAAGATGTTTGTGTTTGTGGTTCTGATTCTGATTGTGTTTCTAGATTTGATTCTCCGTTTGAGGCCGATTCAATATTAGATTCGGATTTTTGTGTTTCTGTTTCTGGTTTTTCACCAAAATCTTTATTATCTTCAGATTCTGAATTTGATTCTTTTGCTAATTGAAAATCTGATTGTGATTGTGATTCAGAATCTGATTTTGCTTGAGAGTCTGAATTTATTTGTTTTTCTAATTGTGGATCTTGTGCTTGTGAGTCTTGTTCTGATTCTTCTTCTTCTGATTTTAAAGATGTTTGAGGGTTTGACTCTTGTTCTGAATTTGATTTTTGTTCTGGTTGTGACTCTGATTGTGGTTGTGATTCAGATTCTAATTCGGATTGTGTTTCTGATTCTTCTTTTAATTTAGATTGTGTTTCTGTATTTGATTCTTCATTAGGGGTGAGTTCATCCTTGTTTGATTCTGATTCTTCTTTGGATTGGCATTTTTCCTTGATTACTTTGTCGGTTTCGGTTTCGGTTTCGGTTTCTGTTTCGGATTCGGATTCTTGAGAGTTTTCTGTTCTTTTGTTTGGTTCTGGACTCTTCATTTGAACTTTTGGTTCAATTATTCCTTTTTTTGAATGATCTTCGATCCTTGATTTTTTGTTTTTTTCTGATTGTCGATCGGCTTCTAGATTTAATTCTTCAGTTGGGGTGGATTCGATATTAGATTCGGTTTCTGAATTTTCACTGCAATCTGTCTTGTCTTCTGATTCTGAATTTGCTTCTGATTCTGATTCTTCTTCTGATTCTGAATTTGTTTCTTTTTCTAATTCGGATTCTTCTTCTGTTTCTGTTTCTGTTTCTGATTCGGATTCTTCTTCTGATTTTAAAGATGTTTGAGGGTTTGACTCTTGTTCTGAATTTGATTTTTGTTCTTGTTGTGAATCTGATTGTGATTGTGATTGTGATTCTGATTCAGATTGTGTTTCTGAATTTGTTTCTTTTTCTGATTGTAAAGGTGTTTGTGCTTGTGGGTCTGAATTTAATTCGGATTCTGTTTCTGAATTTGATTCTTTGCTGAGGGTGGATTCAATATTAGATCCAGTTTCTTCTGTGCCAGTTTCTGAATTTTCACTGTAATCTGTCTTGTCTTCTGTTTCATTTTCCAAATTTTGTTCTTTTAATAGTATTGATTTTGCTTCTTCGTTGTGTGTTTTTAAATCTGAGTCCAATGCATATGCAATATCAATTTTTAAATTTTGATTTTTGTTTGGTTTAATTTTATTGGCTGTAATTGTTTCTTGGGGTTCTGGTTCAGAATTTGAGGACGATTTGAGATTTGAATTGAGTGATTTTTCTTGGTTGTTTTTTGTGTTTGATCTCAGTATGTCACTCGATCCAAGTTCTGTAAGGGGTGTTAAATTAGAAAAATGATTATTATTGTTTCCTTTGTTCTTTTGAGGATCTTTTGAAGCTTTTTGATTTTTAACCTTAATGTTATCATTGTAATTATTCTTGGTGGGGGTGTATTTATCACGGCTATCATTGTTTTCTTCCTTTAAAGGGGGTGTTTGTATTTTTGTCCTTTTATTTATTCCGATGTTTTCCCTATTATTTTGGAGGTTTTGGATTGACAATAATTTAATTGGTTTGTTTAAATTTTTTTGTATTGGGAAATTTTTCTTCCTGAGTTGCTGTAATTTTAGTGTCCAGTTTTTATGATTTTCTTTGACACTAGATAAATAATTAGTTCTCGTTTTTGAAATTAAGAGTGTTCTGGGTTGAGGTTGAAGATCGCTTTTGGTTGTGTTTTGATTTGAATTTGATTTCATTTCTTGTCCAATGGCTTTTTCATTGTTGGAAGAATTTTGTAATAATTTTTGGAGATTTGTTTTGAATAAGGATGTTGAGTTAAATTGGTTTTTGAAATCTATTTCCAGTTTTGGTTGTGAAAAGGTTTTTGGAAGTTCAGGTGTTGACTCCAAAAGGAGTGATTGTTCCCTGAGATATTGAATTGGATTGTTTCTTTCTGACAAATCCTTCTCGAAAGAAAATTTCTTTTTGTTTAAAACTTTTTCTTGTTCTTGTTCTTGTTTATTCTGTAGATTTTCAATTTTGTAGAAAGAATCGACGTTCTTGGTCGAGTTAATTTTGTGTTTTGTTTGGCCAATGTTTTCATTTTCAAAACTATTTTTACAATTGACTTTAGGGTGAGATTCGGATTCGGACTCATATTCATACTCAGATTTAGATTCAGACTCAGACTCGTATTCAGATCCAGATTTAGATACATACTCAGGTTCGGAGATAGATTCTGATTTAGATTCAGATCCAGATTCGTTTTCGGTTTCGGTTTCGGTTTCGTTTTCGGTTTCGTTTTCGGTTTCGGGCTCAGACTCTGACTCAGATTCAGCCTCAGATTTAGAGTCAGAAGTGGAAGCAGAAAAAGAAGAAATTGACTCACATTTTTGATCCAATTCAGGTAAGGAATCTGAAGCATAATTACCTTCGAAATTGTGGTTTTGATCTTGGTTGGTGTCAGAATTTGAATTTGGGGTTGTTAATTGTGTATTCTCCTTGTTTTGTTGCTTCTTTTGATTTAAATTCTTAACCTTCCTTCCAAAGAAAGGTTTCAAATTGTTTGTTTCTTGATCTAAAGTTTGTCTTGTTTGTGGAAGACTTGCAACTCTTTTTTTCTTTTTTTTGTTTAATAAATCGGAAGATCTTTGTTGTTTCTTTGTTTTTGGTGTTAAACTTTTGAAACGTGAAGTGTTTTGTGCTGTTTTTTTGTTTTCTTCTTCTTTTTTGATTTCTGTTTTTTCTTTTTTAATTAAATTTGTTTTTTCCTTTTCTCCTTCTTGAACAGTTTTAACAGAATTACTGTTTTTTATTAATTTAATTTCTCCACTGAATTTTTCGTTCTGTGGTTCATTAAAAGCTTTAACTATAGTAAGTTCAGTAATAATGCGCGTGTTGTTTTGTTCGTTGTATTTGTCATTTTTTTTAATTTGTGGGGTTTGGTTTGGTTTCTGAAGGTTTTTTTTCTTTGGTTTGATTTTTATTTTTTATTTTTTTTTTACAGATTTTGAAAAAAAAGAAATTTTCAAAAAAATTTAACGAATAGTTGACAAAAACAAAAAAATTTTGATGGTAAAGAAAGAAAGTCGTTTTCGATGACCTTGGAATTAAGAAGAAAAGAAAAGAATTCTAAAACAGTTACGTTTATTTCAAAATTACGTTGGTTTTTGTAGGAATTCAACCAGTCAAAATGTGGTTTTAGGTTTGTTGAATAATTATTTTCAAGATGAAATTCGATTGTGTGGTTTAGTCTTGTTAGTACTGATGAGATATAAGTCGACATAACATTCACTTGAAAATAAAAAAAAAAAAAAAATATAAAGATTATATTTGAAAGAGATTTTGAAGAAAAATAAAAATCCATTTATTTCCTTTATTTCAAGAATAATTACTTTGGCGAGAATTGGTTATGTCATGTCTTTTTTTTTGATTCTCACTTTCTTGGTAGATTTTACAATTGATTTTTTTTTTTTTTTCCTTTTATTTAGTTTAACAGATACTTTCCATTTTTTGATTTTTTCATTAGAGAAAAAAATCTTTTAATTTTAGCAGAGAGTTCAAAAAAGGATCTTTCAGAACCTATAAAAAAAATTTAATTAATAAATTGATGGAAAGTATCAAGTATTTTATTTTACCTTAATTTTTGGGAAATTAGTACAAAATTTAGCATTTTTGGTTTAAGAAACAACAAGTGTACACCCTTTTCATGTGATTATTTCTTTTTTATCTGGGTTTTGGTTTTAAGAAGAAAATTGTTGCTAATAGATTTTGAAAATTGTAGATTTTTTACAAAAATAATTTTTATAAAGACCAAATTTTTAATAAAGACTTTAAATTCAGTAGGATACCCCACTTACGCCACTAATAAAGAAAAAACATTCACACACTTCAAAATTTTGAATAATACCTGTTGATTATCAAATAAAATCAACAATATCTTCATTCATCTTTCAAGACAAATCAAAATCTCAAGTCTTCAAAGTTACTATTTCGAAAAGCGAACAGAATCAAATTTAACCTATCTGTGGAAATAAAACGTTGGAATTTTCACTTTGGTAACTCTTCAAGTATGTTTTGAAAGAAGAATGAAACTTTGATTTGAATTTATATTTCGAAAATTACTGATATAAATTTAAAATTCGAAAACACTTTTTGGTTTTTTGAAAGTGTACCAAATTTTGATAGGAATCAAAAGATCATAATTCAATAACTCTTAATTAAAAGTTTTTACAATTCAAACTTTTAAAATATTTGGGTAAACACCTTTTTATCTTTTGGGATTCAGGTTTTTAAAAGTGAAAAAATATTTTTCTTTCAGATAACTTTCAAAAATTTCAATTAAATTGAGAAGGTTATCTTTTATTAGTTTAATTTTTTACACTTTTTTGGATCTAAATCGTTTAGATTGAGTATTTGAAATTTGAAAAAAATGAAAGAATATCATAGAACGAAACATTGAAGACTGTCAGTCTGAAAAATGGAAATTGTTTTGAATATTTTTATGGTGTGTATGGATTTAGTGGTGTATCGTTTATTTTTTAATGAAAAAACAAGAGGTTTTTGGAAAAAAATTGCCGATCTACTTGTTCTCAGCTCTAACAAAAGAAAAAAAAAGCACAAGAATGGAATTGAACCACTGACCTCTTTGCATAATGACCGTGTTTAAGAGTCACTGCCCACCAGGGCGAAGGTTTGTGATGATAATAAACCTTCTAAGGATCGAACTTAGAAATTGCAAATTGCTCTACGGGCTGAGCTACTCGTGCTTATTTATATATTTTATTATTAAATGTTTTTTTTAGCAAAAAGAATTAAAAAGATTTTCTGTTTAAGAAAAAAATTTTTTGTAAATTTATTTTGGTTTTTTGTAGTTCGTTTTTTCCATATATTAAATTTGAAACATATCACGAAATTTATTTCTTCTGTTTGTTAACATGACCCAATTCTTTTGAATTGATTCTGGTTTTTGAATATTAATTGGATCAAATTATTTTAGTTAAAATTTTTCTTATATTTATTACGAGAAGTGGATTGTTAATTTATAATTTCTAAATGTTGTTTCTCTCTACAAATTTGTTGGTCATTTTTTTGGATGTTTTTGGGATACATTGTCGACTAACAATCCTAAATCAATAAAATATTTCAGACTTTCCAATAATAATAATCAAACGATATTTTTTTACCGATTTTAATTTCAAATACCTAGAACCAACCAATCATTTTTTTTTTTGAGGAATTGGTGTAAATTGTTGTAATTAAAGAAGGTACCAGTTGTAAAGGAAGCCCAAGAATTGCTTTGTTGAGTTCAAATGTCTTTGTTCGACTCGTGATTGAGTAAGTTTTTTGTTTTGTTTTATTCATTAAAAGTGTTCTTTGGTTTTATCTGTTTCTCATTAGATTATAAAAAGTCAAAAAAAGAAATAGAATAGTAAATTTAGAAAGACTCGTGAGATCCCATTTTTAAGTAAACAAAAATTAATTGTTCATCTGCCATTTTTATGAATCAAAATGATTATTTCTCGAAGAAAACCATAACAGAGATTGGCTGAAATCGAGATCTTTTTGATAGTAACAATCCAAGAAAAAACGTAAACCAACTACTTTTATACTTTTGTATTTCCAAAGATTAATTTTGATCTTGAAATCGTGTTCCAAATAATTTACAATTAAAAAGAAAAATTACTTGAAGAAAATTATCAAATTTCTAAAAAAAATTATTCAATTGAAACAGAACAAACCAAGATACGATCTGTTTTTTAATTTTTGGAGAGAATTGATGTGTAAACAAAAAAGTTGTGAATATAAAAATTGATTTGAAGATGAAAAAAAAGGATTTAGAACTTACAAATAGAGTTTTATCTTTTTTCGGATAATCCAAACATTTTTTAACGAGGATTTCTTTTTTTTTTTTTAAAATGTTTGTTATTTACTTGGTACCATGACTCTGATAAACAATGCAGTGCTTTGTTCCACTGTTCAACATTTTCAAATTTGATTCAAAAAATTTCAAATTCGGCAAGGATTTTTATTAAAAAATATAAGAATTGATCAATAAAAAAAATGATTCAATCACAATGTGATCAAGAAAGAATTTCTGAATTATCTTTCTCAAGGTCTGTTTTCTATAATTTTGACAATATATTGTACCACAGCCTCTGTTAGTTGCTTTTTGTGAATCCTTTTCGAAATTAAATCCTTTCTTTTTTACAAATAGATTTATTGTTGTGACTTTTAAAGATTAAGGTTTACAATCCTTAAAAATTGAAAAAAACATTATCTTGTGTTAGGTGTAAGTTAAGTTTATTTTACTTTTTCAGTGATCAACCTTCAGCTAAGTATGGGTTTTGAGAGTATTATTAATTGTAAAATAAGAAGATCATAATATTCATTCATTTGACCAAACAAAAAATCACTTACCAAAGAATTGAAAAAATCATCAAAGACACAAATTCTGTAGGTAAATTGATAATTTAAGATCTTTAAAGTATTAAAAATAAGAAAATTTCCATGATTTCAAAAATCTTCTTTGGAAAGTTGAATGAAAGTTTTGTTCCATTTATTTAACAACAAATAGTATATTTAAAGGGTAATTTTTGACGAATTTTCTTTTTTTTTTCTGAAATACCAAATTTATGAGAGTGCTGTTGTCAAAATTTAGCATACAAAAAAGTTTAATCCGCGTTTCAAAATAAAAATCCTGCTTTTTTGTTATCGAAATCTTATAAGTCAAGTGGCGAAAGAAACCAACAATAAACCCTGGTTAAATATGGGACTGATTTCTTAAAGTTCTAATATTCAAATAGAAATTATAAAAATAAAGGATCAAATTGGAAAATTTATCTCAAAAAAATAGAGTAAATTTTTGATACAATTTTTAGATTCAAAAAAAATATAAAAAAATTCGAGAAAATTATCAAACTTTCAACTAATTTCATTCCTAATTTAAAGTTTACTAAAAACTCTGAAGGGTTTATAATTTCAAAATTGATTTGAACTTAGGTTTACTATTGTGTAGAAAAGTGGGTGTTACCTTGTGACAAGAAAAAAAAAAAAACACCGGTTATATTTTGAAACACGGATTAGAGTCGTTGTGTATGTATTATTTTGATAACAGTAATGACAAAAAAAAGTAAAAAAGTGTTTTAGTTTAAAATATTTTAAGTCCCTTTGATTTTTCCATCTTTTGAAAATGAGAAATTCTCCTATTCACTACTTTGTTATTTTTTTGAGAGAAATTTTAATCAACAAGACCTTTATTTAAGTTTCAGAATAACAATTAACAGATTGTGAAACAAGATTTTTTTATTTTGTATTATTTTCTGAAAAATGTAAAAAGTTAAAAATGAAACTCTTGAATTATCAAAAATGAATGTATGAAATATTCCCGAAAATACCCGAAATTTTTTTAACCACATATAAACATGTTATGGTCAACTTCAAAGAAATTCTAGTGTCAATATACCCAGTTTAATTGTAAAATAACAACTTTACTTTCAGACAAAATATTTTTTTTGAATTTTCTACTTTAAGTCCCTCAAGAAGGGTTTTTGGTACCTTTTGGGTTATATTTGAGTAATTATAAGTAGTTATTAGAGTAAGTGTGTGAATATTCCAGGTCATTGGTGTGGTTTAGTATGTGTTCTGTATAGTGTTTGTTTGTATATTTTAGTTAAACCAGTCCCTTTTATCGAATTGGAAGTTAAATGAAGTTTGGTTTGGGTAACCCTGTGTAGGGTATGCGTCTGTGTTTTGTGTTTAGATATTACAGGGTTATTTTTGGATTGTATTTATTATTACAAAATTATGGGTAATGATACATAATTAGAAATTTTCTTTACATTTCGTTCTCTCTCGTTTAGTTAATACCATTTCGAGATGATCAGAAATGTCTACAGTCATCTAAGATACCAATCCCTTCCACATAAAATGTGTTGATTACTATTCCCAAAAATTTAATTTTTTTGAATTTTGTTATTTTCAGAAAGAAATTTTTATCAAAAATAAAATTCCGATTGTACATTTAATGTGAGTACATTGACACTATAGTTTCTTATAAGTTGTTTAAAAAGTGTTTTTTCATGGTGAAAAAAATTTCGAGTATTTTTGATTTTTGGATATATTTGGGAATATTTGATAGCTTTATCAAAAATACCAGAAATTTCTTTTTCCAGACCATTTTTTTTTTATAATAATAGGAAATATTTTACAATTTATATAGATAAATATATAAATTATGAAGCAAACCTTAACCGTTCTAATTTTTTAATCGAATAAATATCCCTAATCAGTCAATTTTAATCCTTTTTTAATTGTAGTAATTTTCAAAAATACTCAAATCTGGAAAAGAGACTTTTGTAAAAATGATTTCTAAAATTTTCATCGGTTTTTTTTTTTTGCTAAAAATGTTATTATTTAGAAAAAATATATTACAGTCAGTTTCACTTTTAAGACACAAACTGGAAACGAAATTTATGGCACAATAAAAATCTCAAATTAAGGCACAGAATTCAGATTCTAGTAAAATAAATTGTAAAAAAAAAATATTTCAAATTTTGTGCCTTAATTTGAGATTTTTTTGTGCCTTAAATTCGTTGCTAGTTTGTGCCTTAAAAGTGAAACTGACTGTATGATAATTACTTTTTTTTATATTTATAAAAAAGCTAATTTATTTTCTTTGATTTGTGTTTTAGTAATTTTATCATATATTTGATCTAAACCACATATTTAAATTCAATCAACTTTGTGGATTTTTTTACAAAAAAAATTCTCTATTCCATGTAAATACGCAGTAAAAAAACACCTTACTCAAATGAAAATTCAAAAAAAGATTTCAAATTAATAAAAAAGATTCTGATTGAAGATTTTAATATCAAAATTAATATTTTTTTTTAATCTGTAATCGATAATCCTTCTATCAGTATTTTTGTTTCTCTTGTGTATTCGTGGTGTGGATAGTTTCTATTTTGTCATTGAAATGATGTTATTATATATATATATATATATATATATATATATATATATCACAGGTATGACGATTTTTGGGATTTTATTAAACGCGTTGGCGCACGCGTAAAATTCGTTTCTTGGATATATATATATATATATATATATATATATAACATTTATATATATATATATGTATATTTATGTATTTAGGAAATTTTTGTTAAAAGGAAAAATAAAAAACAAAAGGGGACTAATCTCATGTGTTTTAGTTGCATAGGCTAAAGAGTTTTTTCTCACATACACCTCAAAAATTATTCATAACTGAACCAAAAAATAAGAAATAAAATATCAAAATGTAAAAAATAATGGAAAGTATATTTTGTTGTATATATTTATTTTGACTTATTTTCAAATAAGAAATTAACAAAAAAATTCTAATTCAAATTTATTTTGATGTAATTAAATATTTTTAAAAAATAAAAATTTATGATCGATCATTAAAAAAAATAAAAGTATAAACAAAATACATAAAATTTACCAGATAATATAGTTTGTATATTTTTTACATGTGGAATGGGGTTTGTAATTTTATTTTTGTTAGTTCATCAATTTCCATTCTTTATATTACAGTAAATAAACATTATAAAGGAATGAATAGATTTAAGAAAGAAACAATAAAATAAATCTTTAAAGTAATTTAAAAACTGTAAGTATATATTACCTATTTTAACATATATTTGGATTTTTTCCCATAATTCAATAAAGAAACATTTTTAACAAATGTAGAAGCTGTAATTTTGGACAAAAAAGGTAATTAAAGAATTGTTTGAAAGTAATTTAGTAAAATAGTAAAAAATAAAAAATGAAATTATTTTTTTTGCAAAACATAATAAATGATTCTTAAAAAATATAGGCTAAGAAAACAAAATGCGATAATTAATTAATTTAAGTAAAAATAGGGTAAAATTGGTTATAGAGTCTCAAAAAAAAATAAATAGAATTTTCTAACTGATAAATTGAAGTATAATGCAAAAAATGAAAAAAAAAAACACTTATCATCTTTTCTAAATAAGTAATTGTGAAAAAAAAATTTTAAGTAAATAATTTTTAATATTTTTTTTGTGATCAATAAACAGTATTATTGAGAGGAGTCATTGTTGAAAAATCACAAATAAGTTATTTGAATATTGAATTGGATAACATAGTTACAAACCTTAAAAACATAAAAAAGAGAAAGGCAATCTCTATGTTTTTTTCTAAACTTTTTAAGGTAATTACATTTTAATTGTATATTATAATTTTTTTTCTTTGTTTTTAAGTTTTTTCAATTGCGTTTTTTCACATCCCAGAAACCAAAAGTATGATTTCAAAAGAATCCGAGGACTTTTTCAAAAAACAAAAAACGAAAATAATGAATGAAATGAAAAAAAATATAAAAAATTCGAAAAAACGCGTTTTTTTAAATCTTTCATTGTTTCAAAACGAAAAACCGTCGTACCTGTGATATATATATATATATATATTAATTGATTTTCTTCTTCTCTTTTTTTTACCCGATAAATTTTGTTTAATTAAGACTTTCTCTAAATGAATAAATAAATTAAACATTTATTTTAAGTAATTTTCATTATTAATTGGGACTATTTTTAGTTTTTTTATCATTAACTTTTCAAAAGGGTTAAAATTAATAGAAAATGAATAATTAATCAACCTACCAATTAAAGTGGTTAATTGTACCTAAATATTTTTTTTGCATGCATCTATATAAATGGGAAATTATTTCCTATTGTTATAAAAAATCCAATTGGCTTGAAAAAAAAAATGAAATTTCAGGCATTTTCGAAAAATACTTAATTGATCATTTGACATTGAAGTAAAAAAATATAAAAAAAATCAAAAAAAAAATAAAAAAAGGTATTTCATTATATTATTAGGTTAAAAAAAATTCATAAAATAAGTGAAAATCTTTAAAATCATAAGATATTATGATTGTTTCTTGATATACACTCGCCTTCTTTATCTAGAATAGCTTGATTTTAATATAAATTCTCTTCGTTTTTTTTTCTTTTGATTAACTATTAGTTAATTTATTTGAGAATTCTTAAAAGAGTATCTTGATTAAAAATTTTAAAAATAAACCTTACCCATATTCCATGTTTTGCGAGAGTTTGAGACTAAAAAGTCTTGGTTTCTTCCACTTAATTGTGACCATAAATTAACAATTTTTCAAAAATACTAACTCGTTATATAATGTTTATGGGAGTTGTTTTGAGGGATTATTCACCCATTCTTATCTAAAAAATATTTTCAAAATTTTGCATCAGAATCATTTTTTATAATTTTTATAATTTTTTTTCTGCTTTTCGAAATTTTTCTTTCTTTTTCTTTTTCTTTTTCTTGGAATTTTTGTTTTTCTTTTTCATTTTTTTTTTTGATACTTTTTTTTGTCAAATCTTGTGGAAAAAAAAAATCTTCGAAAAGATCAATAATCATTTAGAAAATTGTGACTATGTAATGCCTTTGAAAATGAATTTAATTATTCACATAAAATCTTATTGTTAAAATTTTTTAAGTAAAAGTCGAGTAATAAAAAATCTGTAATGCTTATTTCAAAAATTGTGACTCAGTTTTAGTTTTTTGGTTTTATTTTTCTTTAATTTTTAAAATATCATGTATTTATATGTTTATTATGGTTTAAAAGTGACTTAAAAATTAGATTTATTTTTTTGTTGTTCTTGATTATTAAAGGGTAATTTTTTTTTTCAATTTATTTTTTTAGGCGAGTAACAATTTTTGAAATGTTTTTTATCTTCAAATTTTATATCAAATTCCTCATTATTCTATTATTCTACCTATTTAGTATAGTTGTTAAATTTTGATTATATATTCGGGTAGTTTTCTTTTATCTCTCTCCCTTCTTTGGAAAGGAATTTTGAATCTCTTATTGTTTTCTTAACAATTTTTCTATTTGTCTATAACTTCTTTAGCCTATATGTTTTTTTGAGGGTATCTTCAAAATAGAAAAAAATACAGACATTCCCCCCCCCCCCTTTTTTTTTTTTGGTCAAAGTTTTCTTTAAGCAATTCAAAAAAATACACTTAGAATGACCAATAAACATTAAGAAAATATTGATATGTAATGTATTTTAAAATGGATTTAATTATTAGCATAAAAACTTCTTATTAACTTTTTTTCAGTCAAAACTAAGTAATAAAAAATCATAACGTCCATTTTAAAAATTATTGTTCTCTTTTAATTAGTTTTAGGTTTTATTTTTTTTAATGAATAAAAATATTCTGATTTTTATTAATTTTTTACATAAACCCCAATTCAAAATTTTTAACACATCAAAATTCGATTTGTGAAAAAAAAAAACTTATTTAATCAATTCAAGAAGATTTATCAAATTAGAACCATTCACTAATTGAAACGTTAACACTTTTTTATAAATTACAATACTCACAAAACAATAAATAAATAATTATCAATACAAATAAATCATGGGTGTGTTAAAAATTTTGGAGAGAGCAAAACAAAAAAATACATTGGTAAATATGTTGAAATTCTATTAGGAATATTGATCGATCAAATGGTTAGATACTACCAACTAATTTTATTTGTGTTCTTCTATTTTGAACAACTCAACTTTAACCTAATATCGAGGGTTGAAAAAAATTTTTGATCCAACGAAACAAATTACGTAATTCAAACAATGAAATGAAAAGAAAAACTAAAAGATGAAAAAATAATTTTCATATTTTACAAAAATAAAAATTATCTCCAATTTCAATGAAATTGTATTATTGTGATTGTTTGGAATGTTTTAGCTGTGTGGAAAATTTTGAATTTTAGTTTAGATGAATTTATAGGTAAATTATTTCAAATGATTTAATTAATATAGTGAAAAAATTATTTGACCTGAAAAAATTCCAGTCAAGATTTTTACTTTTAAATATAAAATAAAAAGATCGAAATTTTCAATCAACTTTCAAAATAAATGAAAGAAAAATTTCGTTCAGCTTTCCTAAAAAAAGATTTATAAACCATGTAGCCTTTGAATTTTTTGATGGTGAAAGGAAGTTTAAATCATTTATTTGCCTTTTTAGAATTGGTCTTTTGATATTTATTTTAATTTTTGAGGTTTAGATTTTTTTTTGGAAACAAATAGTAATTGGGAATATTAGGAAAATTGATCTGAAATTGCTTTTATTTTCATTTTAATCCTTTTTATAAATAATCAATTTTTTTTATTAATCCAGTAATAAACCTAACTATAGTTCATTAAAGTAAGGTGTTTAGAAAATACTCGTTTGGTTATTTGAATGTCAAAGTAGAAAAACTTTTTTTGAAAAACAATCAGGGTTTTATCTAGCTTTGCTTAGGGTTTGGAAAATGATAATTCTTTAATTCGTGTTTATTGATTTATAACTCTTGTTTTTACACAAGTGTAATTTTATTAATCATCATTCTACTAAGTGGGTGGGTTAACATTTAAAAAACTTTGATTCTTAAATTGGTAAAGTTCCCCTTTTGAGATACAAACTTTTAATAAAAATTTAAAAAACAAAAAAATCTCAAATTAAAGCACATTTTTGGGAATATTTTTTTAACACTTTTTTTTTATTTGAATATGGATTTTTGAACCTTTAATTTGAGATTATTCTTTGAGTCTTTTTTTGGTTAAAAAGTTTGTGTTTTAAAATATGAAATAACTGTAAAAGGATTTAAAATATTTACAATTATACAACAATTTCCCAACTGTTCACAATAAAAAACATTTTCAGTGATTATTTTCGGGTCAAAGATTTTTTTCCCTTCTATATTAGTTTTTTTCCTTCAAAATATTTTTTTTTGTTGTTCAATTTACAGTTGTTTCAATAACCCGTGTTGACTTCAATAAATATTTTTTTTCGGACTTTTACTGTTGTTTTTGATTTTTTGTGTTTTTAACTGTTGTTCTGAAAATTTTAGGAATTGTTCTTGGTTTTTAATTGTTGTTGAAAATTCAGGGGTGAAGTTATCTTTATTTTTAACAGCAAAGTACATATTGACCATAATTTTGTCATTTTCGAAGTAATAATTGAAATGTTTTTTCAACATTTTATGAAATATTTTTTTTTATAAAAAATTGAAAGATCTTGATATAATAAATGAAAACTGATCTTTTTTATAAGATTTAATTTGTTCTCATTCTGAAAATTGTTTAAATTGAATTGATTTTTAAATAATTTGGAAATTGGACATGTTGTTGTCAAATTTTAATCAGAAAAAATATCTGTAAATTTACTTTTGATTCATTATGAAATATTTCTTCACTGAGGATTCTTATCTCATCCAAGGGAGCCAAAAATTAGAACAAAATAAAAAAAAGGCATCCAATTACGAAATAAGATTTGAAGACAATTGACTAAAGGAAAAAACGACAAATAAAGTGAATTTTTTTTCATTTCGTTTTCAAAAAACTTTGAAAAAATAATATCTCATTTTTTGCTCATATGGAGATATCAGTAAAATGGGTTTTTCAGAAACTCTTTTTATCCTTTTTATTGTTTTTTTTTGTATTTATTCAAAACGAAAGATTTGGTTATTGTGAATTTTGGTGTTTATTTGATTAAGGAATATTCAAATTTAATGCTCTGTGAGGGTTGGAATACCATACAGTAAATGGTAAAACTTGTTAAAAATTTGTAGGTTTTTCTGAAAGTCAAAGTATTGCAATTTTTCGGATTTTAAATGTTTTATGAGAGAATTCAGTTAAATTTTGGATCTCAAAATATTTTTTTAATTTTCAAGAAAACATTTAAAATTCCAAAAATTGTAATATTTTGACTTTCAGAAAAACCTATAGCTTTTTAAACATTTGAACCATTTACTATATGGTATTCCAACCCTCGCAGAGCATAAAATTCGAATAGTCCTTAATTTGGTTGAATTAGATCTCATTTATGGGTAGATTGGTCTTGAAGGTTGTACAAAAACACTTTGATTATATGATCAAGTGTAAATATTGTTTGATTTGATAGTATAGTTAGACTGAACTGTATTTTTTCCAAAACAACAAATTAATAACTTATAACCACAGTTATTGAAAAAAATATAACATGTTAAAAAAAAAACAACAGTTATTTACAAAAACAACACAAATAATTTTGAAAAACACAAACAAAATCGTCAACACGGGTTATTGAAACAACTGTATTATTTCTGTTTCATTCACAATTTTTGAAATATTACTATTTGTTGAAAAATAAATGGAACAAAAATTTCATTCAGCTTTCCAAAATTGTAATTTATAAATCATGAGTACCATTTCAAATTTTTAATTATTAATACAATCATAAAATATTAATTTATCTTTGAGAAATGGGACTTTTGATAATTTATTTAAATTCTTGGAATGGGATTTTATTTGGAAAGATAAATGAAAATTTTGATCTTTTTATTTTACAATTAAAAGTATTCATTATAAGACACCCAAAAAAATCTATTATAATTTTATTGATCAATAAATTTATTCTATTTTTTGCTTATGTAAACTTTTTTTGGATTTTTATTTTGCAATCTTCTAAATTGCATTCAAATTTTGGTATTTCAGAATTTAGAAACTCTTAAAGTAACAAGATTTTGAAGTTTTTTCTTTGGCAATAACATAATCAAAAAAATACATCACCAACAACCCGAAATCCAGATTTCAAAATATAAAGAATGCCTTTTTTTTCTTCTTTTTACAAAGAAAGGTCCAATCGACTACCCATTATTCAACCTTCCCCCAAATCAATTTTGAAGGTAATAGGGTTGATATATTTCGTAAAATTTAACTTTGGAATGATAATTAGTTCAATTTTTCATAATTTTTTCTCAGTTTTTTTATCAAAAATTAACTCTATCTTTTTGGAGATAAATTTTGCAATTTGATCCATTATATTTCGAATTTCTTTTTAAATTCTACAACTTTAAGAAATCAGTTGATGTGTTTACTTATTTTTTCTTATTGGTTTCTTTGAAAGATTAATGCTTCGGTTTTACATAACAAAAAAACAAACTTTTTTTTTGAAATAAGGATTAAACTTTTATTATACACATTATTTATGGCAACACCATCTCCAATAAGATTAACACTAAAAGTTCAACGCGGTGTTCTGTTTTATGTTTCCTTTTTATAAAGTTATGTGCATCATCGATATATTTCAAAGAAATTTAAAATAATTTGACCAAATAATCTATTCGTTAAAAATCTTTTTTTTTTTAAAAAATAGATTTTTTTTACATTGAACCAACCTCTCAACACAAAATTTAGAAAGTTATTTTTCGACTTTAAAATCCGAATCTATGTGATTGGCCTTTTGATTTTTTTGAGCTGTCGCTTTTTTGAATACTAAATGGGAAAAATTTTCACTTCATTTTTAATTTCCTTTTTCAAAAAAAGTCACTAATTATCACCTACTTCTTTTTTGAGAAATCTATTTTTAAAGGAAAAAATTTCAAAGAAGGAAAATGGAGTAAAAATATTTCTCATAAATGATTCATATACTTGTATTACTTGATTTTTTTTATTACCCAAAGGTGCGTTTTTAAGTAATTTAAGCAACCTTGACGAATGGGAATTTTTCTCAACTCTTTTAAATAAAAAAAAATGGTTTTAATTGACTTCAAAAACCAAAAGTAATAAATTTTAATAGTATCTGTGTATATACCAAATCCTTTAAACATATTAAAAATCACCTAGCTAAGATAAATGGAATCCCTGTAATAAACACAAACATCATAAAAACTGATTCAGTTAAAGAAACTTGATCTTCTTTAAATGGTTCTAAAGAAAAATCTTTTGGGGTTGAAGAGAAGACATCTGACAAAATTATTGAGGAATTACTATTTTGATAATTGTGACACTTTTTTCAGGTATTGACTTTCTAGAGAGGTGGAAGTCTTTCTTTTCGCTTTGGTATTCTGTCAAAATGAAAAGAATTCGAACACAAGATCGAAAATTCAACAGACACTTTCTTGAGACTTTATGTTTCTCGATTAAAAATATGTCTTTACTTTTTTGAGTAACTCAACGCACTGCCTTAAAGCCAAAGCACAACATGTGTGATTTTCAGAAAATCCAATAAGCATTTACAAATCATTTTTTTTTTAAAAACTCTGTTGTTTAAGTAACAAATAAAAAATGACAAATTATCTTGTTTTTGGTTTAAATTCGAATGGGCAACTCGGAAGAAGTGAAGGTTCAGAACTCAGAGAACTAAAAAAGCCAAATTTGAAAGAATTTCAAAGCAAAACTATTAAAATGGTTGCTACGAATGATAGCTCAACACTTTGGTTAACAACCACAGGAGAGGTTATTTTGATAAACTATTTAAATAGCACAACCACTTTTGAGCTTGAAAAAATTGTCCACATTGGATCAAATGGAAGAGATCATTACATTGCAGTTGCAGAAACAGGAAACGTTTATGTTTGGGGAAAAAACAATTCCTATGGACAATTAGGTACAGGATCTTCTTCCACAGTCAACACTAAACCAACAAAGCTAGACTATTTTGAAGGGAAAAAGGCAATTGAGGGACACTGTGGTGAATGTCACTCTTTAGTTTTATGCTCAACTGGTGATGTTCATGGTTTTGGAATGTAATTTTTTTTTTTCTTTTTTTCTCAGTTTTTTTTTCTCAGTTTTTTTCTCAGTTTTTTCTCTTTTTTTCTTTTTTTTTTTTTTCTCTTTTTTCTGGCTTTCTTTTACAAAATCTTAAAAGTAACAATGATGCTGATTGTGGTAATGGAACAACAAGCCATATTTATAGCCCTGAACATATTCATTCAAATATTAAAAAGCTTTGGGTTGGTATGTGATTTTTTCAAAGTTTTTGTTGTTGACTCTGTTCTAATTTTTTAGTATTTTTTTTTCTTCTTTGTTTTCGAAAAATTCACTCCCAAAAATAAAATAATTGTTTTTTTAATTTGAATAGGTTATGCTGGTCATAATTTTATGCGTACTAACGAAGGTAAAATTATGGGATTTGGACAAAATTCGTAAGTTTTTAATTTATTATTTTTTTTTTTTTTTTTTTTTCACATTTTTTCTATTGAAAGGTTCAAAAAATCTCAAAAAGGAAACAAGGTTATTTGTTTTCATTAAATTTTAATTCCACAAAAAAACAGACCAAATATTTGGTATCAATTTGGTATTTGATAATAAATGTATTAAAACTGATCTTTGAAATTTTAAGGGAATAGAATTTAGTCCAATAATCTATTTTTATTTCATTCCATTTTTTGAAGTCTGGCTTTCATTTAGTATTCTATAAATGTACAATATGTCTCATAACCCCCCCCCCCCCCCCCCCCCAAACAAAAAAAATACACACCACACAAATCACAATTGATTTCTTAAAAAACTCTATTTCGAAAAGAAAAAAATGGAAAATGAAGTGAAAATTTTTTCCCAATTATTCTGAAAATCTTATCAGTGACTGCATAACATAACTCGTAAAATTTTTTCAAAAAAAAAATCTCTAAATTTTGTATTTTTGAAATATACTCACATAACAAAGAGTATTCTACAAACAATTTTGAAAATGGTTTACAACTTTATTAGATACTAATGGGAATTGGAAAAAAAATGAAAATTTTCAGTAATTTTTTTTTTTATTCATTTTTATATGGAAAATTTTTAAAATTTATATTTGATTTAGTGGAGAGATTATTTTAATCTATTTTTTTAAATAGTCCAAAAAGAATAATATTTTTTCAATTTTAAAATCTAATCAAATATTTCTTTCAAAAGATATCGCTAGAAGTTAAATTCAAAAACTGATTTTTTTTTTTCTGTTTTTGGAATATTTTAAATCATTTTATTTTTTTCCATGTCTGAGTTTTAATGTATATTCCCCGTTTTTTCCTGTAAATTATTTTAGCATTTATTATTTTTTCTTACTTTAGTGTTCAATAAAAAGTTCATTCATCGTAACTTATTTAAAAAAAAAAAAATCCATAAACAGAGTTTTTTTTTCAAAAGTCAGGAATTTTGAAAAAGTAGGATATTTGAATCTCAAAGAGTTTAATAGATATCTTTTCTTAATTACATAAAATTTTCATTACTTTAAAAAAATAATTTATAAAAGATGTATAACTGTAATCCAATATGTAGTTTTGGATAACTTTAATTTTCAGAATTTATTTTTTCCTTGTAGTGGGTGACAATGTATTTTTTTTAAAGAATTTGTTATAATAAATATACACATCTAAATTCAATTAAAATATTCTTAAAATCATCTTTTGATTTACTATTTTGGTTCAACAAATCCCCAGAATTTGTTACTGAAAATTGAAAAAATAAAAATATTTTTCAATTTTTTATTATTTTTTAGTTTTTAAAATCAAATTAATTTAAAGATCAGCCCAAAGGGGGTGTATATTTTGTTTTTCTTGGGAATTTGAATAAATAAATAAAAAAAAATTTTAATTTTGATAAAAAAAACTAAGAAATTTCAATAAAATTTTACTTGAAAAAATACAACTCCTTTTTTTCAGAAAACTAAATTGAGTTTAAAATACTTCTAATGATTGTAATTAAAAGATTCTTTTGACTACTCTTTGAATTAGGAGTCACAAATTTAGTCACTTCAAAACTCTCTCTTTAACAGATTAAGAGCTCTTTAGCGCTTAAACCTTACCAATAAGGCCACAACCCCTTTTTTCTTGTATCGGGTGGAACACACACCACCAAACCAGAATAAAACAATTTTAAAACATTAATTAGAATTAAAACTATTCTTTTATTCGATTGAGTTATTAACTTTCACTTTTGGTTATTTTCTTCTATCAAAAAAAGATAAAATCGAACTACTACCAAACAGTAAGTTACAAATGATTTTCTTTTTAGATTATATTTGTAATTTCTCAAACTTTCTTGAATATAAATAATCTCAAAAAGGAAATATCATTAATGATAATGGGTACCAAATTCCCAATGTCTATCTCTGTCAAAGAATTAATTTTTTTTAACCAAAATTTCCATTCATAAAGGAGTAATTAAATACAGTTTTCCATTTTACTCTAAACCAAATCTCGCTTTTATCCATTTAGAATTCGAAATTGAAAAGATGGTTTCCAAAAAAATCATTCCATAAAAAATAAAATACCCTGCTTATATTTCAAAAAAATGTAGTATTTCAATACCTTTCTTTTTTTTTTTTTAAAACAATTTTACATTATAAAATTATTATGATCAAAAAACCAAGTACCTAAAGTTTTTTAGTCTTGTTAAATTCCAATTTCGACAAGTTGTCTCTTAATTAAATTCCAAACTAATAGATTTTTAATTATGTTTATATAATAAGCAAAAAATGTTTCATTTTAATTATCTTTGGAATTTTTTTTCTTTATTAGTTTATTGATCAACAATTCCCTTTCAATTTTTAATATTCATATAAGATTCAATATTATTTTTGCTGCCGAGTACTAAAAATTAGAAAAAATAAAAAATATTGGAATTGTAGCAAAAAACTTAAATTGAAAGAATATCTAAATACTCCTCAAATAAATTCACTTATTTTAAATTTGATTCTACACGGGACCATTCTTGTTAACTCAGAGACAAAAAGATAATCAGTGAATAATTTCAAGAATGTGTAATTCAAATTAAAAATAATAAATTTAATCTCAAAAATACAATAAAGAAGATCTAAATTAACCTCTCATGATTTTCATTGTCAAATGATCTTTTGAAGGTCTTTTAGTTTTCAACTAATAATTTGAGGAAATAATATTTGGGGTCTTGGAATAAAAATTTTCTTTTATTAATTGGAAAATTACAGTATTTTAAATTTAAATACACCACATCTAAAAAGGTGAAGAATAAAAAGTTTTCAAAAAGTGTGACTCAAACTGCTTAAAAGAGTGAATCAAAAAGTTTGCAGAACCCTTTTGAAAATTTTTAGTATTCCCTTTATTAAAACAGTTGGAAACAAAACAAATAATAACAAATTAAATAATTATCATCTGAAATTTTTCGTTCTCACATCAAAGAAATTAAAATTTAAATTTGAAAAAAAATAACATTAATCATAAAAATTATAAAAGAAGAATTAAAAAGAGATCATAATAAAATAAAATAGAATTAATAATAAAGATATAAAATGTTCTTCCTAATGGATCATCATAAAAACCATAAAAAAAAAAAAAAAAAAATGTATTTTGAATAAGAAATTTTATTTTGAAAATAATTTTTTGTTCTTAAACAATAAATATTGGAAATCTTTTCTTCGAAATTACAATCCCTAATTTCTGATTAATCATAATTTTTAAATAAAGCCTTTTAAAAAAAGAAATTTTATAATTGTATCTATGTGTGTTCGAAGTTATGTGTCTATATGGTAAATTTCGATGTGCTCTTCTAATATACAATATTAAATTATGTTTCAATTCTTCAAGTATTCATAACACAAAAAATTAAAGCAACTACTTGCTCAGCTGTTTTAAAAAAGCAAGGAATTTTTTTTTTTTTTTTTTATAAGATTGTTAGAATTAAAACCTTTCTAAAAAAAAACAGTTTAAAAAAGTTTTTACAAAAATTTTTCAAAAGTGATACCTAAACCTTTGTCTCAGACTTTTAAGCATATCAAGTTATATCTTTAAACCTTTTGTTCCTAACCTTTTTAAAACCGCTAAAAGACTTTCAAAGCACAACCATTTTTAATAAAGAATATTCTAAAAAAGAATTTTCAATCATTTTGATTCTAAAAATAAAAATATTCAATTTCCAAAAACAACAAAACAAACATTACAAAAAAAAAAATAAACACTATAGAAATGGAGAACTCGGGATTGGTAATTCTACTACTGCAAGATCACCTGTCGAAATTACATTTTTCAATGATAAAACAGTTCAAGATTTTGCCATTGGATATTCACGAACATTAGCTTTAACGAGTGATGGTAAGGTGTATGCCAGTGGAAAAGGAAGTTATTTTGGGTCATCTTCCGATACCAACACATTTCTTGAATTAACTTCTCTTGATGGTAAGAAGGGAAAGGCCATTTGTGCAAGTTCCAGGTCTTCCATTGTACTCACAACCGATGGAACATTTCATTGCTATGGACAATTTTATAATTCTTCCTATTATGGAAGCAGCACTGTGGAAAAGCCCAGTTTCAAGCTTAAACAAAATTGTGTTTCCATGGTTTGCTCACCACAATTTGGTATCTACATCAGGGTTGCCAACGACATTACATGCGATTTAGAAAAGCTATTTAAACGCGGTGAACTCACCAATTTTGAAATCCAAGGCATCAAGGCACACAAATCAATCATCCAGTCGCGTGTCGAAAAGGATCTTGATTTAGCACTGCAAGTATTGCGCGGATTTAAACCAAAGGAAGTCGAATTATTTGTCAAATGGATTTACACTGATTCATTTAATGATCCAATCATCAAAAATATTTGTACCGCTCTTGGTATCAAGGATTTCGAAACAAAAACTCTCGGAAACGATTTAAAAAGACTCTTTTTAGACGACAAGTCAAAGGACTTTACTATTTTGGTGCCCTTCAGCGAAGAGCAATCTGATTCGGAAGAAGATGAAGAAGAAAGCGAAGGCGAAAACGAAGAAGAACTCGACGAAATCCCCTGCCACAAAATCATTTTGCAAGCTAGAAGTGGATTGTTTAGAGAGATGTTTTTACAAATTGAAGATTCCAAAGAAGTTAAAGACATGTCTGGAAAATCCCTTGAAGCTTTAGAAATTTTTATACAATATTTATATACAGACAATATTGAATTCACAGCAGATCACGATGTCCCTGCCATGGTTGAAGAATTGAAGGATTGCGCAGAATATTATCAACTTGACGAAAATTCTAATTTTAATTATAAATTGAGTGAACATATCCAAGATGAAGAAGAATACTTTTAAGTTTTTGGTTTTTTATTTTTTTTATATTTCTTTTTTTAATTTTTATACTTACAAATTATTGGTAATATGATCTTTAATTATAAAAAAGTAATCTTTTCAAATTTTATGAATCCTATTCTATATGCATTTTAAAATGAAGAATTTTTTCTGCTAAAGTTCTTTTTAATTCAATATTTTTTTTATTTCTTTTGGATTTTTTTCAAAAATTTTAATAAATTTGACTTAATCAATTCATTTTTACAAAATCTTAAAGTATTTATTTATTTTTATTTTTTTCTACTTTTTGCTTTTTGCAAATTCCACTTTTTAAGTTTTTTGGGTTACTCTTATTCTGGTTGAATAAAGTGTTTGAAGGAGATACAAGTAATAAAAAATCATTTTAAGAATTTGCTATCTTTTCTGATTAATTCTGAACGATATGAACTTTTTCTGATTAGATCTGAAACCAATCTGGTTTAACTGAGACAAAGTGAGTATCGAACTTAATTCGACGATGCAACTGAAAAGAACTTGAGCAAACCGAAGCAAACCCTAACGAAAGGGATGTGAACTGAATCTTTCGAAGGAATCTTTCTAGTTGGTGATCATAATGGGTTTTTATGGTAAAGTGGTTTTCTAGCACTGGGATACTGTAATAAACAGATTTTAGGAAACTTGCATAATCAAAAAAAAAAAAAACAAAATATACAAATAAAAATTAAAAAAATCAAAAAAAAAAAAAAAAAAAAATTTCAATATCAAATTCTTTTTTTCAAAAAATAACAACTTATGAGGTAAGTCTTATCTACAAAGTTCTAATTTAAAAATAAATAAATTAATTAATTTTGATTTGATCTCAGGCTGATCAAATATTTAGACTTTTATATACTAATGATTAAAAGCCATTTCCAAAAAAAGAAGGGCAAATTTATTTTTAAATGTCTTTATTAAACCCACCCATCATAAGACTATTTAAATATACAAAATACTTAACAATCATTTCTTGATTCTTGGTAATAATTTAATTTGTTCGTATGTATCTTATCACTTCAATAAAATATATTAAATTATATTTTCTCGATTTTATCTGAAATTTTTTTGGAGTGAAAATTACTATTTATTATTTTTTTTTTGATCGAAAAATTGTGTTTCAAACTTCTTTAATCTCAACAATTTTTACAAACAAAAAATAAAACATCTAAAATTACTTTATTCTTTAAAAAATCCATTTGTGTACTTTCAACATATTCCATTTTTTTATTGAAATTGACTGTTGCACTGTTTTCTCCAAAAAAAGTGCTATTTTTTTTTTCATTTTTTAGAAATATTTTAATAAATATTTTTTGAAATATAAACTAAAATTCAAAATTTCCCACACAGCTAAAACGTTCCAAACAGTTAAAATAATACAATTTCATTGAAATTGGAGATAATTTTGATTTTTGTAAAATATGAAAATCATTTTTTCATCTTTTAGTTTTTGTTTTGATTTCATTGTTTGAATTACGTAATTTGTTTCGTTGGATCAAAATTTTTTTGAACAATTGATATTATGGTTAAAGTCAAGTTGTTAAAAATAGAAGAACTCAAATAAAATTAGTTGGTAGTATCTAACCTTTGATCGATCAATAATCCTAATAGAATTTCAACAAATTTACTAATGTATTTTTTTGTTTTGCTCTCTCCAAAATTTTTGACAAACCCATGATTTATTTGTATTGATAATTATTTATTTATTGTTTTTTGAGTATTGTAATTTATGAAGAAGTGTTAACATTTCAATTAGTGAATGGTTCTAATTTGATAAATCTTCTTGAATTGATTAAATAAGTTTTTTTCTTCACAAATTGAATTTTGGTGTGTTAAAAATTTTGAATTGGGGTTTATATCATTGTCATTTATTCAATCGGTATTAATATTAAACTTAATTTATTATTGCCAATTTCCCAAAAAATCGGCTAACAAAAAACTTTTTTAAAATTTCAAATCATGATAATTATCAAAAATTTTTTGCTACTTACTTTTCAGAAAAAAATTTTCTGATACTTATCATCACAATAAAAATTTTATAAATAAATTTATTCAGTTTAAAGATATAATTTATAATATATAAAAAAAATTGATTATAAAATTACACCATTAATAAAAAATCTCTTAACCAATCCAAACTAATTAATATGATCAAAAAAATAAATAAATAAAATAGAATGGAATTAATTTATCATTGAAATAAATTTTGAATTAAATCAAAAATTGAATTTTCGGAAAAAAATAAATTTTATAAGGTCAAAAAAAAAAATTAAAATGATTTATAACAATAGAAATATGTTTTAATAATATTTTGCTCATATTCAAAAAAAATTAATTGATCCAAGTAAAAAAAAATTTTAGAAGATATAAAAAATCTCATAATAAATACTTTAAAAGTGTTTAAAAATTGGTATTTATTTTATATTTGAAAAAAATGAAAAATACAATAAAGTATTTAAAAAAAATTAGTGAAAGGATTCCAAAAATTGAGAATTTAAAATTTAGCATTGAGGAGAAAATTTTCTAGTTTTTTAAACCAATTGAGAAAAAAATATTATAGAATATTTTCTAATTACAATTCAACATATATTTAATAAATAGTTAATGGACCCCACTTATAAAACCATTGTATATATCAAAAAAGATCAATTTTTTTTATCCATAAAAAAGGAAACGAAGAAAGGACTTTGAATTATATACCAATTTCAATTAATCAAAGTTTACCAAGATTATTTCTAAAAATAGACTATATACTTATTGAGTCATATTGAGAATTTATTCATAAAGTACAGTATTATTTTCTGAAAAAATTGATACTCATATCACAGTATTAAATTTTTTAAATCAATAATCATATTTAAAGAAATAATGAAAATGTGAATGATAGAACCTAAATTTTAGTCATATATCAAACTAAATATTTTGATTAAATTAGTATTAGAATATTTAGAAAAACTAAAAAAATTTTTTTTTAAATAAATTATTTTCAACTTTATATTGGAATATTATCAAGGGGGGGTAATGGTATATTCCAAGGTGACCCACTATCTCCTATTGTTTTTACTCTAATTTTCAATTTTCTTTAATTTAAAATTATATTATTAACAAATCATTGTCAAATGTTTGTATATGATAAAATCCGAATTATGAAAGGAAATAAAATTCAAATAAATGATCAATTACTTTTAATATATCAATTAATTGTCCAATTTTTATCAAAACCTAATCAATACAAAAAATAAAAAACTCAAGGTTTATCAAAGATTAAATATTTGTGAGTTTATTTGGAAAAAAATATCACATTTAGTTTAGAATCTGAAAAGGGCAAAAGAATCTTATAACAAATATAACCAATTATTTAATAATAATTTGCTAAAAAATAATTTGAAAATTAGATTATTTAAATTTTTTATATTAATCCAATTAACATATGGATTAGAAATATATAATTATAAAATAACAACACTAAATTATTTTAACTCTTAGATTAATACATATATTACTAAAATATTCAAAATGAATAGAAAACTGCTAATTCTTATTTATAAAATAGAAAATAAATCCGAAATATGGCAATTTCAATTAATAAAAAGAAATTCAAATTCAAAAAGATATTAAAAAAATTATATTTACCATTTCAGAAAAATTAATATAATTTAATGAAAGAATAAACAATAAAACTAATTGGAAGTTGGGGGGTCTAAGACTTCTTGAAAGAGAAAAGAATGATTATAATTATAATGAGTTGTAAAATTCTACCAGTTGGGGACGTTGATGGGTTGTCCAAAATTCGAAATAGTTGAGTATAATCAAAGATATTACCCAATTCTTTTGAATTTTAAAAAACACTATTAACTTTTTTTTAATTTTGGAATAAATCAAAAATTTAAGAATTTTTTTTATTTTTTCTCAATTTAAAAAAAAAAATAGGTACTTAACAACGCTCTAGAGTAATTACAAAACCCCTCAAAAATATTAAACAATGATTAAAAACCCAAAAAAAAATATTTGTTAATCAAAGATATTTAATTTATCTATCAATTTCAGCAATTCTAAAATTCAGAACATATACTAACTGCTCATATTTGATATTACTATTTAGTAAATAAAAGTTCGAGAATTTTTAGACCTTTATGTTTAAAATATGAACAGAATGAAATAATAGAAAATATAGGTCATTTTTTGGTGGGTATGTCCTTCCTATGAAAATGGTAGATTGATTTTTCTGAATAAGTTAAAAGAATTAAATTTTAATGTAGTAATTTTAAATTATGATAGCTTAGTTTTAATTTCTTTAATTAATAATTATAAAATTTGTGATTTTATACTTAAATTTCTGAAAATGGATTTAAGTAAAAGGGTACTAAGTTTTCAATTTACACTTCCATCTCAATAAAAAAAAAATAAAAAACAAAAAGATTGTTTTTATAAAATGTAAAAAAAAATGTTGTTTTTTATAAAATGTAAAAAATAATACCCGATACATTTTGGAAATACCTTAGTTTGTGATACAGAAATTATTGATAGACAATTAAAAAAATTGACAATTCATTCAGCAACTGAGTTGGAAAATGATCTCTTAAGTGAAGTTTTTTATTTCTATTTTTAGTTATTTGTTTATTCTCTTTTTAGTTACTTTTTTGTTTTTATTTAAAAATAATTTAACTTTTCTTAGGATTTTTTTAAAGAAAACATATACCATGGGTTTTAATCTTTCCTGGATTATATCTAATATATATAAAATTCTATAGTATGTTCCACTTTTAAGGCACAAACTTTCAACAAAATTTAAAGCAAAAAAAAATCTCAAATTAATGCACAAAATTTGTAATATTTTTTTTTACAATTATTTTACTAGAATCCAGAATATTGTGCCTTAATTTGAGATTTTTATTGTGTCTTAAATTTAATTTAACGTTTGTGCTTTATAGGCGGAATTGACTGTAAAATAATTTAAATTGAAATTTTTATATGATATAATTTCGTTAAATACAAACTCTTCAAAAATAATAAAAATTAAAATACAAACTAATTATGTTTTTCTACAATTTATCCTTTTCCAAATTTATTTATTTTTATTTTTTTGGTGGTTTATTAGGTTATAAAGTCAGTTTAGCTTTTAAGGCACAAACTTTCAACGAAATTTGAGGCACAATAAAAATCTCAAATTAAGGCACAAAATTTGGAATTTTATTTTTTACAATTTATTTTTACTAAAATTTTGATTTTGTGCCTTAATTTGAGATTTTTATTGTGCCTTAAATTTCGTTGAAAGTTTGTGCTTTAAAAGTGAAACTGACTGTAATTTGATTTTTTTATTATTTTATTTTTTATTAATATAAGTCTACTTTTTTGAAATCTATTTAGTTTATATTAAAAATATATGAACTAAAAAAAACAAATATTTGTATAAATCAAGAAAAAAAATATAAAGTTGTGATAAAATTTTAAATTCTGCTCATTGTTGGGGTGAATACAAGTTCTCAATATATTGAGAGAGAAAAAATAATGGTTTAATATTGTTTATACTTCAAACAGGTATTAAACGGTTTGAAATCCCCCTTTTCAAAATCAAATGGTTTGGATTAGAGATTTGTTTTTTTTTAGGGATTCATAAGAGGTTTTGGTTTAGATGTGGTTAAAAAGGTCAAATAAAATAGGAATTATTTAGTTAAATATTAAGTATAATGAATAAAGTCTTCATAAATTTTACCCCTTTTAATATAAAAAAAAATATTTTAAAAAGTTCAACATTGTTACTAAAAGTGGAAAATAAAACTATTTCCATTCAACGGGTCACCATCGTGATGTATTAGTAAATGTATTTAACGGATCTGAAAGGTTACTTGAAGAAAAAAAATTAATACGGAAATTTTAAAAATTTAAAATCTTTTTTTATATTTTTTTTCAAATCGGATTTTACTTTTTTTAAATTTTTTTTGAAACATAACTTTAAAATAAATTTTTATTATTAGAATAAAATCCTTAGTCACTAAGAAAAAAAACATTATTATCATGTTATTAAAATGATATAAACGATCGTAGGACTGTAATTTTAAAATTAATTAGAAGTTTTTTAATCCTAAATTTAAGATATAAATAGATATTTTTATTCTTTCCAATGGGTACATCAGAATTTTGTTTTTTTTCAATTTTGAAGAAAAAAATTAAAATTTTCCTCCTAATTTAGTACATGAATTACCATTCTCAAATATTTATTAATCAACTTTTCATATTGATACTTTTAAGATCAATTGCAGAAAATAATTTTTTTTGATAAAAAAAAATGTTACCCTTCACTAATAACAAAATTTAGTTTTTAATAATTTATTCTTTTCATTTTTTAAAGAAAAGAAATCCTATGAGCTGAATCCTGCTTACATTACAGTTAGGATAAAAAAACCCTAAATACAATTTTAGAGTTTCGGGCAAATAGGAGGTACTTTTGTTGAATCACCTCTGCTCAACAATAAAAGTAAAACAAAATATAGTTTTTTAAAAATGTATAACAAAATAAATCATAAAATATTCGTTTTAAAAAAGTGAGTGCCTATTTAAAATTTTTATCAAATATTCTATTTTAAAAAAAGTGAAAATTTTTTCAGAATTAAAACTGTTTTTAAAGATTTCAATTTTAATAAAATGAAATTCCAACCTTTAAATGTTAGGTAGAGGTTGGAGTATGAAGGAAAGCACACTTTTTTTCAAAAAAGTTTTCGACTTTATTAAAACATCAAAACTTATAAAAAATATCAATTTTGGAAAAATCGTTATAAAAAATAGTTTTCACTTTTTTACAATGAAATGAACTTTACTGATTTAATTATTTTTAAAAATATAAAAAAAAAATAAAAAAGAAAAAATAATGAAAATTTATATAATTTTATTTCTAAAATCTTTTCCTTAATTATCAAAATATTGAATAGAATTAAAAAATAAAAAAATGAACAAATATATAAATAGAAAAATAAATAAATAAAAAAAAAGCATTGTTATTATTAATATCATTTTTCTACAAATTATTTTTTTGATACAAGATCAAAGAATAATTTTCCTGGCATTCTTTTTGATTCCCAATTAGTGATCAGATCAATGGGCTTATCATTTCTGTTACAAATTTTCCAATTAGATCTTTTACCTTTATCGCTGGCAAAAATGGTATATTTGGAATGATCGTCTATCAAAAGTTTTCTACAAATCATTTGAACAAGCAATTGTGGGGTAGTAGCTTGTTCGATTTTTAGCATTTTATAGGAGTCGTCTTCCAAATAGACTTTGCCGAGAATGAAATCTTTTGAAACGATATGGCCGCCTTCACTCATGATGTGTTTTTTATCTTTAAAGACGATCTTTGTTTTTTCATAATCTAAATCCGTAAATTTCTGCAGGGTTGTCCAAACATTGGAATTGTTATCAAAGACATGATCGATCTCCCCGACCTGTTCAACAAGCACGTATTCATCAATGTTTGTAATCATTTCTTTCTCACAGACCAAAACGATCAAATCATAAATAATTTGAAGATCGTTGATTGGCAGCACTTTGTGCATTCCGTTTCGAAGATAGACATAAATAAATGCCTTTTTCGTTGCCTTTTTTTCTTTGATATTTTTTTTTTCCTTAAAAACAAGTTTTGTTTTTTCATAATCTAAATCCCTAAATTTCTCTAAAGTTGCCCAAACATTGGAATTGATATGGAAAACACGATCAAAGTCTCCGTCCTTTTCGACAAGCGCATAATCAGCATGGTTTGTAATCATTTCTTTCTCACAGACCATCTTGATTATGTCAGAAACCTTTTGAAGATCAGTGATTGGAAGCACTTTGTGCATACCATCCTCAAGATAGACATAAATAAATCCCTTTTTCGTTGCCTTTTTTTCTTCGTTGTCAATTTTGTTTCCATCTTCTTCATTGTTTTCGTTTTTAGTCTCGTTTACTTGTGAAACATTAGTATTGGGTACCTCCGGTGCTTTTCTTCGTACTTGTCCTTGTCCTTGTCCTCGTCCTCGTCCTCTTCCTCTTTGTGGGATTTGTGGTAATACTCCTCGCCCTCGTCCTCTTCCCCTTCCTCCTCTTTGTGGGATTTGTGGTAATACACCTCGCCCCCTTCCCCTTCCTCCTCTTTTGGGGATTTGTGGTAATGATCCTCTCCCTCTCCCTCTTCCTCTCCCTCTTCTTGGGATTTCTGGGGATTGCCCTCTTCCTCTTCCTCTTCCTCTTCTTGGGATTTGTGGGGATTGCACTCCTCCTCTTCCTCTTCCTCTTCCTCTTTGTGGGATTTTTGGTGATTGTACTCCTCCTCTTCCTCTTCCTCTTCCAAGTCCAATTGCCCTTCCTCTTCCTCCCCCTCCTCTTTGCGGGATTTTTGGTGATTGTCCTCTTCCTCTTCCTCTTCCAAGACCTATTGCCCTTCCTCCTCCTCCTCTTTGTGAGATTTTTGGAGATTTTATACCACCACTCCCCTTATTTTCGACTTGTTTATTGTCAATTTTTTTTTGTTGTAAATTTATGTTCATGTTAATTTCATTATTATTTTCTTTTTCAATTTCTTTTTTTTTTGGGGGGGTTGTTGTTGGTGGTAAAGGCAAGCTTTTAATTAAACTTTTTTTCCCTCTTTTTTTTCTTTTTTTTGTTTCCTTTTGAATTATTGATTCTGGTTCAGGTAAAATGTCTGGCAATGAGTCTGGTTCTGGCAAGATATCTGGCAATGAGTCTATTTCCGGTAAGATGTCTGGCAATGAATCTGGTTCTGGCAAGATATCTGGTAATGTTTCGTTTCCAATTTCTGGCAAGATGTCTGGCAATGAGTCTGGTTCTGGCAAGATATCTGGCAATGAATCTGGTTCTGGCAAGATTTCTGGTAATGTTTCTTGTTCCTTAACTGTTTCGCTTTCTTTGCTTGTTTCCTCTTTTAATTCCTTTTGTTGTTCATTAGTGGCAAGTTCTTGATCGTCGTTAAGTTTTACAAACTCAAGGAAAAGATTGACGTTTGATTTAAGTGAGTCACACTGTTGGTTGAATAATTCCATTAACTCGATGACTTTTTCGAATGCTTCGTTATTGGTTTGGTCTGTTATTATGATATTACATTGGTCTGACAAATCTAAAATCGTGTCAACAAGCTGCTTGGCAAGCTTTTCTGTCGCCATGTCACTATTGTTTTCCAATTCTTTGGGATCTATTTGGCAAAAGAGCACCATTTCTTTGTCTGCAAGAAGAGAATTGTCAACAATGTCAGTGCCTATTGATGCAAGGGTTAGTGTGATTTCGTCAATTTGTTTTTCATTGTTTTCTTCTAATGAAGCAAGAAGCTTGTCCATGCACGTGTTACCATTTTCAATTAACTTTAAAATTATTTGATGTGGAGAATTTTCTATTGATTTTTTTTTACATTTTTTTTTGTTTTTGAAGTGCAATTAAATGGAAAGAAGGTTTTTTTGTGAAAAAAAATTACAACAAGAAATCAAAAAAAGTAAACAGTGAGCAAAGTGTTTTGTTCATTCTCAAAAGTTTATTGGATTTGTGAAATTTTTTATTTGAGAAAGCTTTTTTTTTTATTATTATTTTTACGAGAACAGTAACAAAGCAACAAACAGGAATAAAAAGAAATCTAATTACCTAAAGTACTCATTTACGAAAATGATTTTAATTTGATTTAAAGAAAGAGCGTTAAAAAACCAAAAAAAGTAAAATGATTTTTTGGATCAATTAACTTCAAGAGTTAGACAGAATGAAAAATGAATTAAAGAAATTTACATACGAAACAAAATTGTAATTCGCTATTAACTTTCTTTTTTAAGTTATTCCTTTTTTATTCCTTTCAGAATCTAAATAGTTGAGTAAACAAAAATTCTCTTTATTAGTGTTGATTTTGAACAATTGGCTTTTCCAAAAAAATATCGGTTTGTTGAGGAAGATTTTTGCAGAGTGGATTGTTTTGTCAATTTTCAAAAACATTACATAAAAGTTTTACAAGTATTTTTGTTCAAAAACTTTTTTTTATGATTTATCAGAAAACTCACTGTGTGTAAAACGTTTTCCCTGTTATTTGTAGATCCAAGTATGCTTTGAAAATTCAACTTTATATTTCAAGTATTTATTTTATTGCTATCCGATTCTAGAGATAAAAAAGAGAAAAAAATCACAACACTTTTGATTTTCTGATTTTGAAAAAAACAAAAATCTTGAGTTAACAATCTTTTGACACTGGTTATTATTTGGGAAATTGTACACTTTTAATGACAACTAGGTGTTTTTATTCTAAGTGTTTTTTGCATTTTAAAACACCATTCCGAGGTTTCACAAATATAAAATCCTAGTAAGTGAAAAAACACTCACTTAAAGCCCTGTTCACTCAACAGTTAAAAAAAGTCTCAAATAATCTCGACTTATCAAATTTATGATTGAAGGGATGGAAAAAATAGTCAAAAAGTAAATATCTTTATAAAATAATTGGCAATTCCAGAAATAATAAAAACCACATTAAAAGTTAAAGAGAGTCTTCATAAAGAGAGATATAAATTTCTCTCTTTTTTTGGATTTTTTATTTTAAAATTCAACTTTTTTACAAAATGAACAAAACCGCAAATTATATTTTAACTTAAAGTTTGAGGAAAGAGGGTGACGAAATTTCAATAATAATCTTTTTAATTGTTTTTTTCAAGACATATTACATTATCTCAATGAATAATTTGTAAATATTTTAGGGTTTATGGGACTAACAAACTAAAAAAAATCTTCGAATACATTTAATAACAAATTCAAAAAAATTTATGACATAATGAAATTAGAAAATCTGATTAATTCAAGACCAAAATTACGTTTTAATCGCGATTTCCAGAAACAAACCATTGTTTTCAAAAGCTTGTTCCATTTTTCCTGTTTTTTGAAAGTTGAAAATCCAACATATTTCTGAATTACTGATAAATTCAAATAAATATACGGAAATTTTTTTCTTCATTTTCCATTTAACAAATTTTTTTACAAAAGCTTTGAAGAAAGTATTTTCATTGGTTTAAATGTTAAAAAACTTTGTAAAATTGGTTGGCCTTTAAAAGGCTCGTTCTCTTGAGTTGTTTTAAAAGTTGAGATTATGAGATTACAGAAAATGGAAAGTGAACTAAAAAATTATATTAAATATATTTGAATTTATCAGTATTTCCAAAAAAATTATTTTCTTCAAAAGAAGAAAGATATTAAATTGTCTAAAAAGGAAGTGACCAAAATCACACCACACAAACAAAACTCCCAAGTTTTAATATTACAGTGAAGAAAAAATCTACTTAATTTCGAAAAAAATTACAATAATTATTTAAAACTTTAAAAAAAAGATCATTTATTGATCAAAAGAACAGTCAGAAACAATTTTTTCATTTTGTATCAAACAAGAAAAAAAACCAACCGACTAAACTCAAAATTCACCCAAAATACTTATTTTAAACCTGGAAAATTCAATTGAAAGATCAAGAAATTCTTTTTAATCAATAATTAGTAATCCCTGTCTTAATTCTTTATGTTGATTATTAATAACCAAATTCGAAAAATACCAATTTGCTTTTATTATTATTTCTCACATTTTTTGCATATTTTCAAACAAATCAAACGATTTCAAATTAATAATATTAAAATAAATAATTAATAGATATATTCATAAACTGATTTTAATAATACCAGTTTATTGTTTTTACTTGGGAAATTTGAAAAAATATATTTCCTAATCATTTAAATCCCAAGAAATTACATAAATATTTGTATGTAAAATAAATAATAAATTAAAACTGGATCTTCAAGTATTCAAAATTTTATTTATTTGTTTTGTTTTTTTTAAAAAAGATTAAAGTTTCAAGGTAATTTGTTAATATAAACTCTTGGAAGAACTTACTACAAGTGAGATTTTATCAAAATAAAAATGTTTTACAAATTTTGATGTTAGTTTAAAACCTTAATATCAAGAATGAAAAAAGTTCGGATATTATTATTTAAAATTAATTGGGAAAAAATGAACTCTTTTTAAAAATGATATTTCATTTTTTAAAAGTTAATAAATAAAGTTGGGTATTGGATTTAATTATACCCCCGTGTAAATAATTACTCTATTACCAGTAGAAAATAAAATATAAAAAAAATTATACCTAAATCCATATAACCTATAAACAAAAATGTGTTGATTTATTTACAAAAATTAAAATAATTATCAATAGACTTTTTTTTTTAATAGGACACTTTTTCCGTTTTTATTTTAATAAATAGAGAGAAGTCATTCGATAACCCCATTATTATTTATCCTTATAATAATTTCAATTGTAATTTTACTCAATAAATTATATAAAATAAAAAATTTGGAGAAAAATAGAAAAAATGGTTCTGATCAAAAACCCTATTCAAAATTTTTTACAGGCCAAAATGCAATTTTTGAAAAGAAAATCTTGTTCAATCAATTCTCGAAGAAATACCAAATTAGAAACATTCACCAATTGGAATGATAATGCTTGTTTATTAATTAACAATGCACATAAAACAAAAAATAAATAATCATCAATAGGAATAAATGAAGAGTGTGTTAAAAATCTAGGAGATTGGCAAAACAAAAAAAGGCATTGGTTTTATTAGTAAAGATTAGATGAGACTTCATCTAATGCGTTAAAGAGAGAATTTTGAAGTGATGGATTTGAGAATTCTAATGCCAATTATATCTAAATAAATACAGCCATCAAAAGTATTTGGATATTAATCTAATTTTCTTGAAAAAAAGAAAAGAAAAAAAAAAAAAACACATAGGGAAATTTGGTTTAAATTGTTTTAGAAATATTAACAAATCAAATGGTTAGATACTATCAACTAATTTCATTTAAATTCTTCTATTTTGAATAATTAAACTTTAACTTAATCCCAATTGCTGAAAAAAAAATTGATGAACAAAAACAAGTAATTAATTCAAAAAAAGAAAAGAAGATATAAAAATAAAAGATGAAAAATGATTTTCATATTTTTAAAAAATCAAAATTATTTTCAATATTAGGGAGCAAGTGCATTTTTTAAATTTCAAGTGCCATCATTTCTGCCAAAATAAAATATTCAAATCCTTTCTTTAACCAAATACATTGATATTTTAATAAATCCAAAAGTGGAATATATTGTAGTATAATATATTTTCAGATTAACTAAAGAATCGAATTCAAAAAAAAAAGAAAAGATTGATCAAAAAAAAAAAAACTTTTATTTCTTGATCTGATCTGTAGCATTTGATAAAATTATTTCTTCTGCATTTAAATTCATTTTGGAAATTTTTTAGAAATAAAAAGTAATTTTTACTCAAAAATTTTTCAAATAAAATGTCTTTAATGTAGAATCAAAAATAAAATTAGTAAATCCTCTTTTCATTTAATTCATCTAACTCTAGTTTTAACTCCGAAAATTGGATATTTTTTTTATTCCTATTCAGAAATAAAGATTTATTGGACAAATCCCTTTGATTTGAATATTATTTATTTACTATTAAAAGAAAAACCCAAAATAACTATTAATCTGATTTAATTTTTTTCTAAAATTTTTATTTATTTTGGGTTTTTATCTTTTATAACTTTTTTTTTTAATTCCCAGAATTCAACACCCACCTTTTTTTAATTTTGAAATACTATTCTTGTTTTTGGCTTGGGTTGATAAAAATATGTGAAAAAAGAATTTTGAAAGCAAATTTCGTATAAAAATGTTCAGGAAAATAATAAATAAATAGTAATGGGACCATAAATTCAAGACTATAATTTGTTCAGGATTCATTCAAATTAAGAAGATTAATAAAATAAATCTTGGAATTAGGCGTGTGCAGATTTTTTTTTTCATTTTTGATTTTATGCACATTTATATTGAAACCTGATCTTTTGTGTTTGTTCTTCTAAAAGAAAACCTTTGTTTCAAAAAAAACACCCTTTCTGGTCTATTTTTTTTTTTGGTTTACTTTTTGATTAATTTCACTCATATTTATAAACATATTTCTCAATCCAAAACCAAATTGAATAAAAACAAAATATAAAATCAAAAAATCAAAAATCGAAAAATGAAAGTTTCGATTCTGAATTACTTTGGGTTCCTTTTCTTTTCACAAATAGATCATCGAATGGTGTTTTGGTTTCAAAGTTTCAATATCTCGTGGCACTCAAAAAAATACTTTTCGGTATGGTTCAAAAAATTAAACAATTTCAAAATAGTAAAATCTACTTACTTCCTTCAATGAAATTATATTATTTTGATTGTTTGAACTGTTTTAATTGTGTAGCAAAATTTGAAATTTTGTTTTACAAATTATAAACTTATTTTGATAAGAATATTGTATAAAACTTACCGAATTTATTTTATTTTGTCAATTAAACTTGATTATACCACATAAAAAGTGTTTACTTATATAATCCATTTAAACTAAAAAAATCATTTTGAAATACTTGAGTAACTACCAATAAAAAAAATAACATAATGATAAATTATAATAGATATTCAATCAATAGCTGTATTTTTGATAATAGAACTTATTTAAAATAGTAAAAAAAAGTAAGAATTAGAACTAGTTGTTAAAAATTGTTTTATAAGGCACATTTTTCTTTTTTGGAACAAGTTGAAAAATTGAATAAAAAAAATAAAAACAAACATTCAAAAAATTGATCTTGAAATTTTTTTCAATTCTCAACTCTATTGTCAATTTAGAGATTTCTTTTATCAAATTATTTTCAAATTTTATTTGAATGTTTATATTTTCATTTTTTTCAAAAATAAATGGATATAATAAACAAATAACAAAAGTTTGCGGATTTAGTAGATTTTGTAAAAAAAAATGATTGTTTTTTCCTTAGAATAGGTAAAATATACAATAAAACACACACACACACACACACACACACACACACACACACACACACACACACACACACACACACACACACACACACACACTATGAAAGGATGTTAAATATTATTTAATTTAGATTTTCTGGGCTATTTTAAAAAAATTAGTTAAATATTTATTGATTTGAAATAAAAAGAATTTAATAAAGTTTAATATTTATTATAAAAAATAAAAAAATAAAAAAAATACAATCAAGTTTTTATAACAAAAAACTTGTTAAAATAATAAATCGAAAATAAATACTAAAGAAAGAGAATAATTATTAACAAATAAATAATAATAATAATTATAAAAACGACAGTGGTGATAACAATAAAAAGGCTTAGTAGAAATAATTTCTAATAATAAAAAAAAAAAAGAAAGTTTTGTTAAAATCATTCTGTTATAAAGCGAATTAAATTTTTGACTTCATCAATAAATTTTTTACTATTGCCAACTTTCCAAATGAAATGAATTAAAACACCCCATTTCCGATCCCTTTTTGTATCCCACTGATTTAATTGTTGAGAAATTTGTTGCTCAGTTTTGAATAATTTTTCTAAAGATTCATTTTCAGAAATTTTATTTTTTTTATTACTATTATTATTTTTTGTCCCTATTAGCAAATTTCTGCTTAAAATTTTAATAATTTTTTCAAATTTACATTCTTCAATTTTAATTCTGATTTTAATTTTTCTAATTTTGCCCTCAAGAATGTTTAAAGAGGGATAACTCCAACTGAAATTACAAATGGATAATGCTGTTTGCAATTGCACAATGACGTCAAGCAAGGAAGCCGAACTAACTGCGATCATTGTGTCTTGGCAAATGTAAACAGGGATGTTTTGGTTTTGTTCCAATCTTTTCCATAGCCCCCTCTTTGCTATTTTGAGCTGCTGCTTCAATTTTTTATTTAATTTCTTTTGCTCCTTTTTATTTAGCACTTGGTTGAACCACCCGTTGTTTTCTTCAATTTGGCCATAGTTCTCCTGCTGGTCTTTGTTATTAAAGGATTCCTGGTTGTAAATCTTGCCCTTTCTGTGGAATAGCGGGCTGCCAAAGATCTGATCTTGCTGCTTGCTATTATTAATTTGCTCTTTAAAATTTTTGGCAAGCATTTCCTCTTCATTATCATTTACATTACTGTCATGATTGGAATTAAACTTTTCGATAAAACTTAATAGAAATGGTGGGCTATGCGTTCTGGATCTTTTTTTTTGTTTTTTATTCTTATGAACATTATTTTGTGTATTAATTTGAATCGATTTGCTTTGTGTTTTTTTTTGGGATTTGTTGCCCTTACCCTTACCCTTGCCCCTGCCATTGCCATTGCCATTGCCCCCGTCATTAAAAATATCAATAATACTACTATTGGTAGTTGTGGAGGATGTGTTATTCAAAGAAAAATTCTGATCATTTTTTGAATTCGAAATTCTAATGTCATCCATAAACATTCCTTGGTTTGTAAAATATTGTTCCTCCTCATCGCTGTTCAACTCCTGACTCAAGTTTTCTTCAGTTTCTTTGGAGAACTTGTTATCTGAAAATTCATCATCTAAATCAATATTGGAACTTAATATTGAAGGTGTTATCCGTGGTGAATTTTTTTTGTTCTTATTTTTATTTTGATTTTTCTTATTATTCTGAATTTTTTTATTATTTTTATTTTTCTTATTATTTTTGTTTTTATTTTGTTGTTTTTTCATCTTGCTATTCATTTTCTTTTTGATTTGTCGAGTTCTTATTTTTTTTTTAAATCCATTTGGAGGCGAAATGATTGATTTTTTATTGTTATTACGCAAATTGTCATTGATGCCCAAATCTAAAGTCGTGACCTTATTAATAATTTCTGAAAAGTTATTATAATCGATATCATTCTCCTTTTCAGTTAACTTGACTAATTGTTGTAATTCTAAGACAGTGCTTTGATCGACATTTGTATTTTTGATTTCGATTTTATCCAAATTTTTTGAATCACTTACGGATTTCCTCCTCATGGTAATTGGCGATTGCTTGGTTCGCCCGTTTGGTAAGCTTCCCCTTCTTTTTTGCTTTTTTTTTTTTTTTTTTTTTATTTTCAAATTTGTTATTTTGTCTTCTTTTTGTTGTCTTTTTCGGAATAGTTCATAAAATATTTTGATCGAATTAATTTGATCAGATTTTAATGCTTCAATTAATTTTTTGGAATTGACCCATTCAATGACTTCAAGTTGTTCTAATATTTCGTGATCAATTTGCTCTTCAGTAAAGGGCGACTTTAAATTCTTTCCATAATCATAAGGCGGCGATGGCGAGATATAATTCTGTGGGAAGTTGTAAGTAAACCATGGATGCCTTTTGATTTGCTTCAAAGTAATTCTTAAATTGGGATCAACAGTTAACATCCTTTGTATTAATTCCTTTTCACTTTCCTCTAATTGCTCTGCAAATGTAAATTTGCCACTTTTGACAACGTTAATTAATGCCGGGTATGTTTTTTCATCAAATGGCAAACACCCATTACGCAACGCATATAATATTACACCACAGCTCCAGATATCCGATTTTTGCCCATCATATCCTTTTCCCTATTATTATTATTATTTAATTGTTTGTTTTTTGAATTTTTTTTTTTTTTTTTTATTTTTTATTTGTTATTTGTTATTTTTTATTTGTTATTTGTTATTTTTTATTTGTTATTTTTTATTTATTATTTTTTATTTTTTATATATTTTTTGTTATTTTTTATTTATTATTTGTTTTAGAGTTTGGAGTTTTTTTATTTTAGATTTTGGAATCATAAAATACAAGGATTACTATTAATTTATATAAAATTTTCTTTTGAGTTAATATTTTTAAGAATATTTTTTTTTACCTTTAAAACTTCAGGAGAAACATAGTGTGGTGATCCACATGATGTTTGTAATAACCCACCAACTTCCATTACCCTTGCCATCCCAAAATCTGCTATTTTGACATTATTGTTTTTATCCAATAGTAAATTTTCTGGTTTTAAATCTCGATGGGTAATTGAAAAAGAATGAATATGTTCCAACCCATAAATAATTTGTTGAAAAAATAATCTTGCTTCATGGCTTGATACTCTTTCACACTCAACAATATAATCAAACAATTCTCCTATTATTTATTAATTAATTCATTTATTAATTAGTTTATTTATTAATTAGTTTATTTATTTATTTATTTATTTATTAATTTGTTTATTAATTTTTTTAAGTAATGAATTCATTCATTTATTTATATAGTAAGGGAAAAAAAGTAAAATGATTGTTTTTTTTAATATTTAATTAGACTAGTAACAGTTTTTCAAAGTGTTGAACAGAGGAGAAAATATTATTTCATTTCGAATCACTAGAATAGGAATTTGAACTTTAATTTTGATACAGTTTTACTTTTGATATTTTTTGTTTTTTTTTATAATAAGTTTTTCAAGTATAAATTATAATTTTTAATTCCCTTTTCTTTTAAATCAGTCAATACTTTTTATTATTAAATTATGTTTTTTCAATAATATTTATAATGGTTTTTTTTGTGTCACAGAAACCATTTGAAATATGTAGAACTGTATGTTTTATTTTCAATTACAACATACTTTAATTTTAAACAAATATATGGTGGCGCCAATCTCTTCATCTAATTAAGAGATGGATTATAAATTTTCAATTCAGAAATAAAAAATATAAATTTTTTATTAATTCACATATTACCGAAAGATGTAAAATAAAAAGAAACGTTCTTATTCGTATTTACAAAACATAATTTAAAATTGAAAAAATGGTAATTTCCAGTAAAATAAAAAAAAATATAAAAACAAAAAAAAAAATAAAAAAAGTATATCTTTCTCTTATTTAGTGAAATTAATTAAATTTTAATCAAAAAATAAATAATAAAATTAAATGGAACTCAAAAGATTAAGATAAAATAAACAGATAAATATATAAGAACACATATAAGGAGTTGTTGACTTTCAAAATCTGGGAAATGTCGTTAGGTTTTTTTAATTTAAGAAATAAACCGAAAATTTCAAAAATTTTCCGTTTCTTTCTTAAATCCTAAAAAAAAAAACAAACCACATTTAGCTTTTCCAGAATTTAAAAGAATTGAGTAAAATAAACTTAATTTCAAAATCATTGGCCAATTAAAAATCAAAACTTGAAAATAAATATTTTTATAAATTGAAGTTATCTATTCTAATAAAAAAATTACTATTTTAATATCCAGTTATATACCCTAGAAATATTTGTTTTTTGTCTAAAAATAAAATAAAAAAAAAAAAAAATTGGGCCATTTATTATGAAATTAAGTTTATTTTGCTCTATTCTTTTGAATTCTGGAAAATCTAGACACTCTACGGCACTTAACGAGACTTTTCATTAGATTTTCCAGGATTTAAAAGAATGGAGTAAAGTTAAAGATTTTACCATATTCTTTTGAATTCAGGAAAAGTGTTGTTAGCTTTTTTTTTTTTTTTTTTATTATTTCTCGAATGATTGTAAAACTTGAAACGTAATAATACTTGGCAGCACTCTACAAAAATATTTCACAACAATAAAATTAAAAATTCATTATTTTTACAACTTTATGATTTTTAAATTACCCACCAAGCCCAACAATTCTAAAAATTAGAACAATTACCAAAAGTTTAAGTGACACATATTCATTACCTCATTGATGAAAAATCTTTACTCACCACTTTTGTCTGAGAATAAAATTGATCAAGGAGAGGAAAAATGGACCAAAAAATTCCTCTAAGAACCACTTTTTTCCCGTTTTTCACGATTTTTTTTTTTTTTCATTTTTTTCTCAGAATTTAAATATTCTGATTGAACTTTAAGAGCTTTTGTTGGTTTGTAAATAAATAAATGTATGAAAAAGAAAATAATTTTCAATTTTACAATATTAAAAAAAAAAAGTAAAAGGAAAAATTTGAATAATTTTACTTTTACTTTCGAAAAATTTAGGAAAAACAAAAATGAAAAATATATTTAACCTCTTCAAATAATCAGAAAAACCAACTAGAAATGTTTTTTTTTTTTTTTTTTCCCGATATAAAATTTTTTTCAGATATTTTTTTTCCACAAAAACGAATTTTTGATAAAAACATAGTTTCAAATTAAACAGCATAAAATTTGAATTATTCAAAAAATTTTCTTTTTTTCTCCCAAATTGATCTCAATGGTGAAAATTTTTTGTGGTTTCCAAACAATACCAAGTACACTTCCTATTCATAATTCAAGGACTTTCATCTCAAAAAGTGGTTCTTAAATAGATATACTAAGGAATAAAAAAAAATTCAAATAAATTTTTTACTTGATGTTTAAAATATGTGCATAAGGAAATAATAGAAAACATTGATCATTTTTTTTGTGTCTGTTCTTCCTATTCATTAATAGATTAATGTTTCAAAATAATCAAAAATTATTAAATCTTAAGATTGTACATTCTGAAATGAATTCTGAATATACATTAAAAATGCCATCCTTTTTGATTGGTTAAGGTGATTATGATCTGTTATCCAAAGATTAAAATAAATCATTTTTTGGATTAAAATTACTGTTTTTTTTGATTTTATTTTTTATTCTATTGTAAATAACCACTCAATTACCACTAAGTAGTAATTAAGAGTAGTCTTGATTTATGGGAAAATTATTTAATTTTTTTGAATTATTAGTACTTTTATAAAAATAACTGACTTAATCCTAATTGAATAAATATCTTTTTTAGGGGCGATTTTTAAGGCTTGGACAAATGATGTTTTAAAAAAGGAACAAAAAAATAAAAACCAAAAAAACATTCTTTTTTACAAAAAATAATTTATTTTTATCTTTGGATAAAATATAGTAATCACCTTAACCAATCAAAAAGGAATATATTTGTAATGTATAATCATAATTCATTTCAAAACTTACCCCCTTAAGGATTTAGTAAACTAAAAAAAATCTTCAAGTAAATTTAATAACAAATTCTAAAAAAGTTTGTGCATCTTGAAATTGAAAAATCTGATTATTACAAAAGCAAACTTACTTTTAAAGGCTATTTCCAGAAATGAATTATTGATTTTTAAAAAGTTTGATCCATTTTTTCTCATTTTTTAAAAGTTGAAAATCCAACATATTTCTGAATTATTTAAAAAAAAAATGTTTTCTTTGGAAGATTTTTGAAATCTTATTGTTGAGAATCCATAAAGGAAATTTACAAAAATACACTTTAAAAATAAAACGATTAAGTTCTAAAATAACACTGGACAAAAAATCTACTTAATTTCCAAAAAAATTACAATAATTATTTTAAACTTTTAAAAAATATATTTTATTGATTCAAAGAACCGTTCAAATCAATTTTTTCTTTATTCCAAACAAAAAAATCAGAGAAAAACAACCAAACAATCAAATTAGAAATTCTACCTAAATACATTTTTAATAACCTGGAAAATTCAACTTGAAATCAAAATAAATATTTTTTAATTTGATTATTTTTATTCAATAACTCAATCTTAAATTTTTTCAGTGAGTTATTAATAACACAAATATTAAAAAGGTTGATAGACTTTACAATTATTTCTCAATTTTTTAAATATATTAAAACAAATAAAACCAATTCAAATTAATAATTCAATAAAATTTGATAATAGATATTATCAAATAAATGATTTTAATAATAAAATTTCCTTGTTTATACTCTTAATATTTGAAAAAGAATATTACCTAATCTTTTATGTTTCAAGAGATTTGTAAAATATTTGTGAATAAAATGAATAATAAATTTTTTTAGATCTCCAAGGGATTCAATATTTGATTTATTTTTATTGTATTTTTAATATAAGATTAAAAGTTCAATGTTATTTGTTCCTTCATAATAACTCTCAGAAATTACTAAAAGTGAGATTTCTTCAAAATAAAAATTGTTTTGCAAATTTTTCTTTTTTCTAATTTGATACTAAAATTCCAAACAAAAAAGGATTTAGAATCTTTTAACTGAAAATTTCTATTGGGAAAAATGAACTCTCTTGTAAAAAATGATAACTAATCTATCTAAAGTTGATAAATGAAGTTGCATATCAGGTTTAATTGTATACTTGTGTAAATAATTACTCAATTACCTTTGGGATTAATAAATAAATAAGAGTTACTAGTCCCTTAAACTACTAATTTTAAACCAAGATAGTTTCAAATTCTTTTCAATGATTTTTAATCATGAAATCAATGATTTTATACTTGGATTTTGGAGAGGTAAATTAAGTGTAAGGGTGTTTAGTGTGCAATTTACAATTCTTCAATAATACTGGTGTTTGTTATTAAATATAGAATCAAGTATTCTGTTGATGATTGTTTTTTAAAAATTCTTGAAAATCTGAATTTCGATTGGGATTGTTTGCTTGCCCAAATAATAAGAAATTTAAATTAAAAAAACGATTCAAAAAATAAAGTAGAAATCATAAATTATAATCTGTTTATCTGAAAGTTATCAAATTTATTTGAAAAAGAAAAAAAACGATAAACAGTCTAAATTTTTTTCCCATTTATTTTACCGAAAATACCATCGACAATACAAAAAAAAAAAGAATATTTTTTTGGAATTGTAAAACTTTCCAAAAATTGAAATCGTCAGTTCTTGTCAAAGAGAAGTACTGAACGAAAAGAATAATCGTTTTTTTAATTGCGTAAATTTACAAATAAAATAATTTTTGCAAAGCATTACTGTTTTTGTTTAAAGAAAAAAGGAAATTCTGTTTTGAATAGGGTTTGTTCGGATTAAGGAAAAAAATCTTTTTTTTCTTTTGTTTCACCGAAAAAAATATTGACGAGTTCTGTAGAAAATCAAAAAGAATGATAATGATTTGGAAATTTTTAGTATCATTAAATTTGTGAGGAAATACAATTCGATCTTCTTGTCAAACAAAAAATAAAGTTGCCAAGCGCCGTTCGATTTTGGCGAAAAAAAAAAACTAAATGAAGAAAAAATTGAAAAATAAAAAAGAAAGGTTTACCTCCTGAAACATATTCTAAAACTAAGAAAAGATAAGTCTCTGTTTCAAATACTTCGTAAATACGTAGAATGCTTGGGTGTTTGATTAACCTTTGCACAGCGATTTCTCTTCTCACCTTATTCATCATGTTTTCCTGTGAATTAAGCTGACTTTTTGAAAGTATTTTTATAGCTGCTTTTTGGCCAGTTTCCTTATGAACAGCAAGTTTAACTTGTGGAAGTTTGCAAAAGTGAAAAGAAACAAAAAGAAATTTGGGAATTTTGAAGATTTTATCAGTTGAAGGAAAAAAAATTTAAATAAAAAAGGATAACGAAAAAGAATTTTTATTTAGATTTTTGGGGTTTTTGTGTTAAAAAAGAGAGAAAAAAACATTAATACCTTTTGAGTAGCTTCCGCTTCCAAGTGTACGCCCTTTTTTATTTTTTTTTTTTCAGTTTAAAAATAAAAATAATTCGAAGAGGAGATCAATATGGAAATATTGGGTTTTAATAAAACATTTAAAAAAAACATTTTTAAAAGATCGATTTTAAAAGAATTACCAATCAAATATGGTCCAACAGTTTTTATCGACATTTTGGTTTTCAAAACACAATGAAAATGATTATGAATAAAAAAAGAAAAAAAATTAAAAGAAAGTTGAAAAAATAAGTTCCGATTTGTAAAATTTTTACTTTATTGCAAAAATTATTAACTTTTAGAAATAATGGAAAATATTGATCACTTTTGTCTGTTTCCTTATTGCCTATGAAAGATAGAAATGTTTTCAAAAAAAATACAAGAAAAATATTATTTAAGGACGTGTGTTTCAAATGAATTATGATGATACATCATAAAAATATTACTTTTTTGTTGACAGTTTCAGCAATTCTAATTTGTTAAGGGTGAATTAAAATAAATTTTTGAGACAATAAAGTTTTCTTAGAGTTTTGTTTATTTTTCGTTATTTTGTAAAAACAGACTTAACACCATATATTTTAAAGATTAGTATTTCTTTGTTAATCAAAATTCTTGAATTTAATTAATGAATAAATATTGACTTATGACCCAGTAAAATGAAAAACGAAAAGGGACTTGGTTATTTATGAAAAATTTTCGAACATAGCAAGTAAGGTATTTCGATAGGAATAAATAAAGAAAAAACCAATATAAAATTTTAAAGTAATAATCCAAAATCAGATAGTCTTGATAGGTAAGATGTAATTCTTTTAAAAGTTTGAGAAAACAACGAAAATACACTTTTTTTTCATTTTAACCGAGAGATTTATGCTTAAAACTGATGGAAACAGTTTAATTTTGTATTTTTCAAACATAAAAACAATACAAAATAGGTTTTAGATGAAAAATTTTTGAAAATTGTCAATTATTTTAAAACACAGTGAAAAAGAATTAAATATTCTACAGTCAGTTCCACTTTTAAGGCACAAAACTGCAACGAAATTTAAGGCACATAAAAATCACCAATTAAGGCACAAAATTCAGATTCTAGCAAAATAAATTGTAAAAAAAAATTACAAATTATGTGCTTTAATTTGAGATTTTTCTGTACCTTAAGTTTTGTTGAATATTTGTGCCTTAAATTTGAAACTGACTGTAAAACTGAATTTAGAATTTTGTTTGTTGAATACAATGTAAAAATTTCACCTTATTAACAATTCGAAATAAGATCAGATTACAATATTTATTTTATATAATGATTTCAACCATTAAATACAATAAAAATAGTAACCATTGAAATTCAAATTCAATCATTCTTCAAATAGCTAAAAAAAATCTAGCCGCTCAAATTTAAAACTAAATTTGGGAAAAAATAATCTGAATTTATTATTCTTATTAGGTATAAACAAAATACAAATATAAAAATTGCAAATTTATTAATAATTTATTTTCTTTATTTATTGAGAGAAAGGATGAACCCAAGAAAATTGTAACAAATAAAAAAAGAGAGAATGGAAATTAATGAAAATATAAACCCCAATTCAAAATTTTTAACCTACCAAAATTCAATTTGTTAAAAAAAAAACTTATTTAATCTGATCAAGAAGAAATACAAAATTCGAACATTCGATAATTGAAAATGTAACACTTTTTTATAAATAAAAATACTCATAAAACAATAAATAAATAATTATCAATACAAATAAATCAAGGGTAGTTTAAAAATTTTGGAGAGAGCAAAACAAAAAAATGTATTGTAAAATTATTTTTAAATTCTATTAGGATTATTGATCGATCAAAAAATTCGATACTACCAACTAATTTTATTTGAGTTCTTCTATTTGGAACAACTTGACTTTAACATAAGATCAATTGTTGAAATAAAATTTTGATCGAACAAAAAAAGTTACATAATTCAAAAAATCAAATGCAAACAAAAAACTGAAAGATGAAAAAATGATTTTCATCTTTTACAAAAAATCAAAATTATTTCCAATTTGAATGAAATTTTATTATTGTAACGTTTGGATCGTTTTAGCTGTGTGGAAAATTTTGAATTTTAGTTATACAAAAAATAATACTATCATTTTCATGACCAAATTAAAAACTATCCACTTTCGTTAAATTTTTCAGGATTTGAAAAAATTGAGTAACTTCTTGTTTTTACTAAATTCTTTCTAATTCTGGAAAACAGCCTTTAGTTTTTCTTGAGTTTTTTTGTTTATTTGGAAAACCAACACTTTCACAAATAAAACAGAAAACCTTAATAAAACCGCTGTTATTCATTCCAGAATTCAAAGGAATTGAGTGAAATCTTTGATTTTACTTTATTTTTATGAATTCTGGAAAACCGATGCCCTGCACAACACTACCTCAGAATACATCGAGGAGCCTTACCCGATAGAAATATTATTGATTACATATAAAAATTCCACAATCCGTGATAAAATTTAGTAATAATTCATTATTACAAAAAAAATATTTTTTTTACAACTTAAATTTTGTCTTTGATATTTTTGAATCTTTATTCTAATAAAATTCGTTTCTGTATTCAAACAGAACATTGAAATATTAAAAGATTTTGTTCTTGTAAACCTCTTTTTTTATGAATCACAAAAAAACGGTTGTAAAATTAAAAAATTCTTCAATTAAAAAACAAAAGATGTTTTCAAAATTTACTAACTTTCGAAATATGATAACATATTGTTTTTTTTCACATTAATTCTACACACTTTTAAGAGCAAGAAAATTTCATAACTTTTTTCTTACTAGATTTCCCCACAAAAAATGTACTTCTTAACCCATTGTTACTGATTTTATTTATTTACTACTATTTTTTGTGTTTCATTTATTGAAATTATGTCCAAAAAATAATTTCATCTTACATAATTTTATTGTTTTCATTTTTTTTATTATTTAATAATAAACTTCATTTCAATCAAAGAGACCCAACCAAAAATGAACAATTCACTTTGTTTTTCAAGAATCAACCAAACTTAAATTGTTTAAAAATACGAGAAATAATAAACTTCGTATTAGAGCCTATAATCATAAAAGACAAACTATAAATTTCAAAAAAAAAAAATGTTTAAAAAATTTTTTGGAACCTTTTCACTGGAATGCCGAGTACGTAATATCTCAATTTCTTTCGAAAATTAAAAAATTTGACAAGAAGATTTTTTATTTGTAAAAGTTGTAATTTTGAAAGAAAATACAAAGCCTCACTTTTCTTAATGTTAATTTGGAGTTTCAAACATTTTTTTTTTCAAATTATATTTTAAAAAAAAAAAACAAAATTATTCTCTAATTCCAAAAAATCAAATTTAAAAAAAAAAACAAATATCATTTTTGATTTTCTACTTACAAATGTTTATTTTTTTTCAATTGGTCAAAAAAATTTTTTTTATAAAGTATAAATTCAATTCGATTTATTTTAATCCAATTTATAGTTATTTTGTAACACTCTAAATTTACCAAAGTAAGGATTTTGTAATATTCTTTAAATAAAAACAACTCATTTGAAAAAATGAAAAAAATAAAAAAAAAAATCTTTCTGATCACCAGCATGAAAAAATAAAATTGATTAAAAAATATTAAACAAAACTACTGCATTCCTTAACCTTTCCTCTTGAATAATAAAGTTTATTCAAAATATAATCAGAATTCCAAAACTTCAAATTCATGAGACGATTGTATTTATTGTTTTCAGTATAACTACCCTTTTTAAAAGTCTCTAGTCAACAAAAAAAGTTATTTTTTGAGTAAAATATTTTAAACGGAACCGAGTAATCAATTTAAGTTTAATTCAACTTGTAGATATTTAATTTGATAGATAATAACGAATAGTGTTGAAAATGTTGTAATCATTTAATAAAACTGAATTAGTTTAAAAAAAAATCAGAGGACAATTATTATAAGTTTCAGTAGAGTGTGTGGAGTGCCTAGGTTTTTTTTTGTACTTTTTGGGACGAACAGAAAAATTAAAAAATGTTCGATTTATTCCAAAAAGTAAAAAAAAAAATCTAACAAGAGTGTCCTAGCTTTTCCAGAATACATAAGAATCGAGTAAAAATTTTGATTTTTCTCCATTCTTTTAGATTCTGGAAAACCTATCGAAGAGTGCCCGTCAAGTGTCATCAAGTGCCTAGCTTTTCCAGAATTTAAAAGAATGGAGAAAAATCATAGTTTTTACTCAATTCTTTTAAATTCTGGAAAAGCTCAGGGCCTTTTTTTTTACTTTTTGAAATATACCAAAAATTCCTTAAATTTTCTGTTCATTTCAAAAATTAAGATAACCAAAATGAAAATCAAAAAAAAAATATTTTTTTCAATTTATAGCAATAAATAATTCTTTAATAGTTAAAATAATTGGTTACCCTATTATAAGATATTTATATAATTTAAAATACTTTTAAAAAAGAATAAAATGACCATTTAACTGTGAAACAAAAATATTCAAATTTTTTACTATAAAATTTAGAAAAAAATCATACCAGAAACTCAAAAATTGGATTTTTCAACTTTAATTGTAAAATACCTCAAAAAATAATTTTTGATCCAAGATCTTTTATTAACCAATAGTTTTTGTTATAAATGAGGTTATCAAAAAGTAAAAAATTAACAAATGTTTGATTTTTTTTCAAAAAATATTTTCATGATTGTAATCTCAAAATATCACAAGCTACGCTTCGAAAATAACACAGCTGTATTCAAAACACTAATTCACAACAATTTGAATTGGAAATTGAGTATCTCTCTTTTAGGGCCTTTTTTTCTAAAAATTTCCTTGTTTTTGATTGTTGATTTTTATAGATCGATTGAAAATCACATGTTGATTAGTTTTTGATTGGTATTCGGAACTCATAAAAATTACAAAAAATTTTTTTCAATCCAAAAAATTATTTTTCAAACTTTAAAGAATAAAAAATTTTTGCTTCATAGATCTCAATTTCATTGATAAATTTTGCTAAACTTGTATCAAATTTAAATTTATTTAATCACCTTCACTTCAATAAATTTTATCGGCTGAAATTAGAATTGAAATATTAATTAATAAAAAATAATCATAATAAAAAATTTTCCATCCAAAATCAATACTTTCCACCAAAAAACAAAAAATATGTTTTCCCATTTTCAAGAATTAACTTAATTATTAATAAAAATAATTGTTTACTATTTTTGGTTTTATACTGAAAATATGTGAATTTTGGATTTCAAAAAATAGACTATAATTAATAAATTGTTTACATGGGGTTAATTTATCCATTTCATCAGCTTAAACACAAATTTTCAAAAAAAATTTTTTCAAGATCTTGAAAAGATTTTATTTGAACAACAAAAAATGGGAGTCAATAAATTGATTTCTCTAAAATTCTTCAAAAGTGTTAGTCACAATTAAAATTGCAAAAATCAAAAAATGTACTTACCCCCTTAATTATTTTTTTATTTTTAAAATCATAAAGTGTAAAAAGATAATCGAAGGTTAAAACATCAAAGTTTGAAAAAACAAAAAAATAAACAAAAATAGATTTATTACAAAAATTAACAAATAGAGAGAAGGGTATTGATTTTTTTAATGTCATATATCTCACAATTGTTAATTTTCTTGTATTTTGAAAGAAAAAAAAAGAAATAACAATATTAAATAATAATAAGAAGAAATTACATTCTTCGGTTAGAGGCAAGCTTTTTTCGATTAGAGAAGAATTTCATTTCAAAACCAGACAAAACCGAGTTGAGATCATTCACGTAGCTGTGTTGTTGAAAAGAAAAATAATCAATGATAGGGAAAAACAATAAGGTTATAAAAGAAGAAAAAAAATTTCGTTTAAGGATCAAGAGTTACAAAAAAAGATGATTACAAAAGAAAGAAGAAATGAATGCAAAAGATGATTTCAAACTTTTTTGGGGATTTTGTTTTTTCTTGATAAGTACCACTAATGATTAACCACAAAACAAGAGACAGACTTAAAATAAATACTAGGCCCGAAGTAAATGTTAATAATCGGTTCTATGTTTTTTTTTGGAAAGTTTGTTGATTGAACAAAAGAAAGAAAAAAAAAAAAAAAAAAATTACAAACAGATTAATTGTTTGTTGATTACAAACCTAACAAAAAAAAAAAAAAACAAACAGAAAGAAAAGTAAAGGCTGATCAAGAATTCTAAAGAAAGAAATTACCAAAAGTAAAATGTTTGTGATTGGAAAGTTGTAAAAATATGTTACTAACAAAAAAGAACCAAAGACCACATAAAGTCCATAACGAAGTAATTTTTTGAAAAAATTTTTAACATTAATTGCTTGATCTAGTCGATTTCTAATATGATACTCAAAACCAGCCACGTCTTTCCATTGCTTTTTTGATAATCGAACCCTTCTTCTCATTTGGTTGATAAGTCGAGGCTGCAGTTAAATTAAAAATAAAAAAAAATGATTTTTTGCTCATTTTTTTGTTGCTCCATTTAGCCAAAAGTAAATTTAGAAAATTACTTTGCCTTTTGGAATAGAATAATATCAATATACTTCTTTTTTTAATGTTAGTGATTTACAAACAAAGAAATAAACTTTTTAAGGTAGATATGGCATCAATATTTTTCAATCTTTTATACTTTTTTGTGAGCTTTTCCTCAAAGTTGTTGAACACCCACTTTGAATTTATTCATACTCAAGGAGGAGCTTTAGCTTTAAGAATCATAATGTGAAATTCTCTCCTTTTGGTTGAAAAAAGTCAAACAACAAAAAAAAAAAAATCAAAGGATTCTTTTTACTATAAAATAAGTTTCAAAAAAATATATTAATAAGATTATAAACACACTAGATAAAGTTTCTAGGGATTACTAAATTTCAACTAACAAATAACAAATTACCAAAACTCTAATTTCAAAAATTCAAATTTTTATAAAAAAATAAAAAAAAAGAATCTTTACATCTTTTATATAGCCAAATTATGAAATTTCTTCAATTTGAACACAAATTGTTTATTTTTCAGTTCAAAATCATTTTAATTAAACGGAAATATAATTTGCTGTTGTTTCATAAAAGCCTATATTTGAACTATACAATGATTTTGTATTATAATTCAGATAAAAATAACCCATTTGAAGATTAAACAAAAAACTCCAATATCTCAAAAAAGGTGTCAAGTACCGCAAACTTTGAAACTATGATAGTTTTATTCTAAATTATTTATTCAAACTATTCTAATTACAAAACAAGTAACAATATTTGACATTTTTATCTCTTCGATCACACCAGTTATTCATTTTTATTTTTTTAGAAAAAAATTATACATTGTAGATTGATAAGTCTTTTAATTAGTATTTTCCTACAATAAAAATTACTAAATGATTTTTTTGTTAGAATTTGAATTTCATATTTTTTTCTACGATAACATTCAACGGTTTTAGAATTAACAATTTTTTTCGTTCTTTTTACTTTGACAATTGTACTGTGATCCTGTTTTATTTTTTTTTTGAAAAAATTTCATCTAACACATTTTTTACTTCAAGATTGTTATTTTTCTATATATATATATATATATATATATTAAAATTAAGAAGTTTCTTAATTTAGTCTTACAGTCGTAATTTCTAAATACTAGTTGAGAAAAAAAATAGGTCGATAATTTAAGTATTTTTTAATTTATCAGAAATCATGTTAAGTTCACATCCATTCATATATCTTTAATTATCTTTAACAAAATTTATTATGAAAAAAAATCTTTACAGTCAGTTCCTCTTTTAAGACACATACTTTCAACGAAATTTAAGGTACAAAAAAAATCTCAAATTAAGGCACAAAATTCAGATTCTAGTAAAAAAAAAATGTAAAACAAAAATTCCTAATTTTGGGCATTAATTGGGAATTTTTTTGTGCCTTAAATTTCGTTGAAAGTTTATGCCTTAAAAGTTGAACTGACTGTAGATGTTTAATTGAATCAATCTGAAAATTTCTCATTATTAATTTTTGCTAATTACTTTTCAAAATCAAAAGACAGGATCTCCAATAAATATATTATAGTATTTGAAAATGACTATTTAGAACCCCCCAAAGTATCAGTTTATTTTTTTTTTAATTTCAAGATTTACTTTATAAACATAAACTTAAATACCTTGGGAGGATTACCACAATCCTTTTATTGATAAAAACGCTGTATTATAATAGTATACCCATTCCAATAATTTGGACATACCCAAAATCAAAAATAGGCAAAAAAAACTCAATTTATTATATTTTTCCAAACTTGATATAAAAAAACATCTAAAAAAAATGAATAATAGTTTTTTATAAGTAATTATTTTCAAAACAATAAAAGAAAAAAAAATATAAAACTCAAAAATAAAAATTAGTATATCCAAAATAATAAAAGGAGCTGAATAAAAAATGTATTGGTAAATTTGTTGAAATTTCTCCAACAATTGTTAATCAATCAAATGATAAGATACCAAACAGCAATTGCATATGATTTTTCTCTTTAACTAACTCAACACTAACCTTCTACCAACAATCAAAAAATGTACAATACAATGAAACAGATTACCTAACTAAAAAAAAGGATGTGAAAACAAAACAAAAAAGACATAAAATGAAATAGTTTTTAAAATCACATTTATTTTCAAATAGAATATAAAACTTAGTATTGATATACGTTTCTTTACTTTTTTTCACATTTTTCTTTTTGGTTATTTTTTAGGGATTATAGGGAAATCTCATGAAAAAAATTGAGTAGCTTCTTCTTTAGTTCTATGAGTAGAAAATCCTCATAGATTATTGATCAAAAAAATTTTTAGCTACAAAAATGCTAATATCTTGATCAAAAATGATCAATTCATTTTACTGTTCTAAAAGCTTTGAGAAAAGCTCCAACTCAGTATTATTTGAAAATTTTTTGGTTTTTATTGGAAGTTATTCACGAGATATTTTTGAAAGATCATTTTTTTTAACTTATCTTTTTTTCAATTAATAAAAAATGTATTGAAAAAGAAAATAAATTTTGAAGAAGAAACCAAATTAGTGGGTCTTTGAAGAATGCATAGTGTTTTAATGAGAGACGTAAAAAGCTGATCATTTGAGTTTGACAAAATACTCATCAAAAAAAGTCAAAAGAAAACAATATGTCCAAAAAAGTAATTGAATTGAAGAGAAAAGTTTTTTGGGGCTAGAGATAATGAGAAACTGAAAAGAAAAATGAAGGGAAAAAACAAATCCTTTAATATTTTTTTTTGTTTTACTTTGTTGTTAGTTTGTGTTTTGTTTTGTTTTGTTTTGTTTTGCATTTGAAGTTCGTGGTAAATCAACTGAATATCATAAATTATATCTTCTCGACTGTCAGTGAATATCCATCATAATATAACACTCGCAATTGGTTATCTTAGTTATTTTGTGAAGAATATCTTGCGTATCATTGTAATCTAATGTCTCGAGCATGCTCTCAACATAGATTACAACGACCTTAGATATTCTTCACAAAATAACTAAGATAACCAATTGACTCTTACAAAATTACTTTGGATATTCATGACCTCTCGGAAGAATAAGAACCGTTATACTTTTAACAATTTAAACTGTATCCAAAATTTTATAATTTAGTTTATTTATCATATTGGAATATAATATAAAAAAAAAAATGTAAAAAGAAAAATGAATTTTTGTAAATACTAATTACATTTTGAGATAAATTGATGAAAAATTTATACTCACAACAGAACTAGAATATTGATAATATTTATCACAAATTTGAAATATAATGTAGATTTTTACTTTTTATTACTCTTTTTTTTTTTAAATCATGTATTAAAATGTAATCTAATTAATTACTAATTTTTTTTTATGAAAGAAGGAATATAATTAAAGTTGATAAATTGAAATAAAATAAAGAAAATTTTTGTTCAATTTCTTCTTTCTTTTAAAAATCCAAATAAAGTTACTTTTAAAACAGTTCGATAAAATAGAAAATCTCAAAAACACTTTTTACCGATTTTAAAGTTGACTTTAAACCACTAAAATTCTTTGTTCAAAGCCAATCGAAAAAAAGTAAAAAAAATTGGAAATTGTATCAAAAAAGCCTGAAAACATTTATTTGTTTTTAAAAGTACTGTTGTTAAAATAAAGTATAAATAAACGTTGAATCAGTACTTGAAAATGAAAAGTGTGTTTTTATGTTTAAGAAGGCCTATACACCAACAGATGAAAGAAACCAATAATAAACCCTGATTAAAAATGGTTTTTATTTCTTAAAAGTACTTTTATTTAAAAAGAAATCCTAAAAATGAAGAATCAAAATGCAAAAATTATCTCAAAAAATAGTGGAAATTTTTGCTAAAAAAATTTTAATTAAAACAACAAAAAAATAAAAAAATTCTAAAAAACCTAAGAATATTTAGGAAATATTGACATTAAATTGTCTTGATAATTTAAATTTTACGAAAAAGATCAAGGATTTTACTTTCAAAATTGAATTGAACTTGGGTATACTACTGTGTAGTATATTGGATGTTGTATTTGAAACGGAAGAAAAAAAAAAATGGATTATATTTTGAAAACCGGACTATAATTGTTGTGCACGTATTATTTTGATCATTGTACTTTTGAACTAATCTAACAAAGAAATAATAAGAGTATCAAAGTTGTAGTATTTTAGTCAACCTCTAACTTCAAAGAGTACAAACACCTTAAATTTGAAAAAATTCTCAAAAATTTAACTCAATATCAAAAAAAATGTATTTTAAGTGGATCTTGTTCTCAAAAAAATTTGTTTTGTTTTTCCGATTTTTTGACTTTTAGTATTTTTACTTTGATTATGGAGTTTTGTGGGTTTAAAGTCAACTTTTAAATGGGAAAAAAGTTGATTTTTGAGATTTTCTATTTTAATGAACTGTTTTAAAAGTAACTTTATTTGGATTTATTAACAAATATTAGAAATTGAACAAAAATTATCTTCAATTTTTGCCTTTTAACCTAATGATTCAGAAAAAACCAAACGTGTTCAGAAATCAGGCACTTCTTGACTTACTAAACTATGACTCTATTTAGGATATAATTATTCTTATTTTTTTAACAATTTACCTGCCTTTGCTTTACCTTTAATTTGGCTTTTCAAAAAGAAATGGAATTTGAAACAAATCATATTGATCAGATCAATGATCTACAAATGAACCATACTGGAACGTTATTAGCCACCTGTTCTATTGATTGTACAATAAAAATCTTCAAAATAGAAAATGAATCACAAACGCTGGTAACAAAACTTCAAGGGTAAGTCTTTTTATTCTTTTTTTTTTTTTTTTGAAAATTTTTTTTTGGGTTGTTGTTAGGAAACTAAAATAATGTTGGTTTACTTTTTCAAAATGCCGAATCTTATCCGCTAATCTTTTTTTATAATTGTTCATGAAAACAAAAAGACACAAAGCACCAGTTTGGAAAGTAAGATGGGCAAATCCCAAATTCGGAACAATGATCGCTTCTTGTAGTGAAGACGGGTGTGTGATAGTTTGGGGAGAAAGCAACGGCATTTGGAAACAATACTTTTCAACAACAAATTTTACTTCCTCGGTTAACTCAATAGACTGGGCACCATATCAGTATGGCCTAATACTTGCCTGTGGTACCCTCAATGACGAAATTGTGGTTATTACTCGGGGAGAAAGGCAATGGAGCGAAACAAAATGGGTTTCCTTCCAAAACGGTGTTCACTGTGTTTGTTGGGCACCGTTTGTTCCTGAAGGGGCATTAACTGGATCAAGCGGACCTGTAATGAAAACTAAAAAGTAAAAACCATTCATCCTCAAGCATAAAAACGAAAAACAAAAAACAAACCATAACAATTCTTTTTTTTTTTTTTTACTTTGTCAAATAGAAAGCGTTATATAACAATCACAAAATGAAACAAATTGAATTGAATCAATTTTGTACTCAAAGAAAATGAAAAAACGCCTTTTGCTCTTTTTAGAAAATATATACATAAAATCGGCAAGCCAATATTTTTCTTTTTTTTCGTGCCACATAAAACCTCGAGATTTCTAATTTGAGAATTTATTCCAACTAAGACACAAGATCCCATTATTTGAAAACAAATTGCAATTAATAAAAGGAAAAAACTGTGAATTAAAGCGTTATCCTAATTTCATGGTAAAAGAAGATTACTTTTATATCTAAAAATACATTGATTGACTCAAAAGTATTTTGACTCAAGAGATCTTGATGGTATTTAAAATTTAGGGGTTCGGTTTCGAAATTTTTCGGTCTTTGAAAAAAACCCTTTTTAACTAAATTCATAATTTAAATTGAAAAGTTTCCAAAATTAAAATAATCTCTTGTTCACTTACTTCCCACTTCATTTTAAAATATCCGTGTGCTTAGGACAGTGACATAAATATATTTTTAGAGAAAGTGAAAAGTAAGTTTCGTAAGAAGCAAACAACAATCAATTTTAAATTTTCCTTGTTTTGTTCGAAAAATTTCATAACTGTTAAGGAAAAAAAGTGAAATAGGGAAAAAAAGTGAATCACAGTTTTTAATTGGGAACACTAATAGAATCACAGAAACTTGAAAATTGAAAGTAAAATCAATTAAAAGAAGTAACAAATTAACTTCAAACAATAATCCATTATATTATTTTCAATCAAACCAACAAAAACAATTTAGATCTTTTTTATATATCGAAATTGTTGGTGTGGTTTTGGAGATTCACAAAATAGTCAATTTTCAAGAAAATATATTGATTTATTAGTTTTCTTTCAGATGGATATCAACAATTCTTTAATGTGTATTATTCTGCTTATTTCTTATTTTTTCTTCAAAATATCATTTATAAAAAATAATTGATATTTGAAAAAAATGTTTTTTTTTGGATTCCCCTTTTACTGAAACAGAGTTTAGTTTTTTTTTTTACTTTATTTTTTACTTAATTTTTCGTTTAATTTGATGTTTTGAATTCTATTTTCGCTTTTAATAATAATTTTAATTTTGGGGCTTGGTTTTTGTTTTGTATCTGAACAAAAAATAAACATTTAACAATTCCAAAATTAGATATTTAATCGTAATAAGCTTAGTAAAATTGACTTTTTTTTGGAATTTTTAGTGTTAAAACATATCTATTTATGTGAAACTGTCTTTCAGAGTTTAAAAATTGATATTAAAAAAAGTTTGAACCTTTTCAATTTCATATATTTTTATTGATCGTGAAAAATAAGCACAAGAATATTTAACAATTAATAAAGTTAATGATTACCACCAAAATAAATAACTAAACTATATTTCAAAAATTGTGACTCACCTGAAATAATAAATTGAAAAATAATTTATCCATCTTTTGGTATTCAAAAACAACAAATAATTAAATCTGATTTGTAATTCTCTTTTTAATTATTCTAAATATATAAAAACCTGATTTTTTAAAAATTATCAAAAATAAAAATCAAAAACTTTGAAAAAGTGAGTCATCAATCTTGAAATGAGCATTACCAATTTTTTTATTACTGAAAATTCAACTGAAAAAAGGTGAGTATAAAGATTTTTTGATCAAAATAAATCTGGATATTAAAAGATATTACATGTCTAAATTTTCTTAATGTTTATTTGTTTTTTTCAAAGATCTTTTTTTTTTTTCCAATGATCTTTTGCAGGAAGAAAAAGATAAAGAAAGAAAAACTAAAATTCGAAAAAATAAGAAAAAAAAAGAAACAAAAAATAATTGAAAAAGTAGAGACTGAAAAGAAAAACAAAAAAGAAAATTTGATGAAATTAGAAAAAATAAAACAAAAATTTGATGAAATAAGAAAAAATGATTCTGATCCAAAAATTGAAAATTTGAATTTTGATGCCTTTATGTTCATTTAAAAGCGTTGGATATTATCGAGTCAAAAAAAAAAAAATAATAAAATTTTCACAAAAAAACTTTTTATACTCATCAAAAGGAGAAAACGTGTAATTATAAATTTCTTTACACACAAATAACGAATTAATTTACAAAAATCTCACTGTTATTTATCAAAAACTCAAGATTTTTTTTTTATATTTTTTTTGCTTTTCTTTTTTCTGTTTACTTTTCCTATTTTATTTTTATTTATTGAATTTATTGAATTGATATTATTTTTTTCTATTCCATTTGATTTGCGAAGGTGTATAGCATCTGGCGGACAAGATGGGGTTATTAAGATTTGGTGCTTTAATCAAAAAGATGGATGGGTTCTTGAGGAATCTTTAATCGGTCATACGAGTCTTATAAGTAGTCTTGAATGGTGCAAATCAATTGGAATGCCAAGATCGCTTCTTGTAAGTGGTTCTCATGATAAATCAGTTATTGTCTGGTCTCAAGAAACATCCCAAAAAAAAATAAACAAGCAAAGTTTACAATTTGAAAATCAAAAACAACAACAACAAAAACAACAACAAACCCAATTTTTCAAATGGAAACAACAAAAATTACCCAAATTTTCTGATATTATATGGAATATTTCCTGGTCATTGGCTGGGAATTTACTCGCCGTTAGTTCAGGAAACAATAATGTTACACTTTGGGAAGAAAATCAGGATGGCGAATGGATACAGGCTTATCAAGAGAAATAAATGTTTCGAAAACTATCAGATTTTTCAACTTTTTGGAATTTCAAGTGTGAATTAAAAATTATACAATTTATATACAAAATTTTTTAATTCTTTAATTATTTTTGTTGATTTAATTTTAATAATCTTTTTTGAAGTTATAAATAATTATTATAAAAAATGATTTAATTGACAAAAATAAATTACGTGATCGAATTAAAATGTTAAAAATGTTTTAATTTGAATCATTCTTTGCTTTTAAATAATTAATTAAACAAACTTTTCATTATATCTATCATAAAATTTCATTTTTCATCCCTTTCTTTTATTTACTCAATTAATACAATTAAATACAAGTTTTATTAACTGGCAAGTTTGTCTTTTATAATAATAGAAGTTTTTATTTTTTTCCCATTTCTTCTGTTAAATTTCCTTTTTATTAGGAAAAATAGATAATTGGGGTGTCAAATGGTTGTTTACTGATTATGGAATACTGAAATATGATAGTACTATACCCAATTCCATCAAAAATTACCAAAAAAAGAAAAAAAAATATTTTTTGAAATTAAATAATATTATCTGGAGTAGAGTTGGGATTCAAAATAGAAATATCTTGTACCACTATAAATTTCACTAAAAAAAAAATGTTGAAAAAAATTTTGAGACACTTAAATAGAAACAAAGTTAAATACAATTAAAATATTTTTTTATTATTTAACCATATTTTCTCTAGCAGAATCTTCCTAAATAAATTAAGAAAAAAGAGTTACAAAGGAAAAAGATCAAGTAATTACTTTTACAGATGGGTACAATTAAATACAGAATCATGGGTAACTTGAAAATAAAAACTCAAAATTATAGGCAAAAAAAAGACCAGAGGTTTGAAACAAATCTGATTAAAAAAAAAAATAAATAAAGAAATTAGAATAATTCAACAATAACGATCCCCAAATGAACACTCAAAATAAATTATTAAATTAAAATTAATAAACCATAAATAATGTAGCTATAATTTTTGTTTGTTCTTATTTAAAGATAGTATTTTTTTTTTTTGATGTTGTTTTTAAATTACTTCTAATCTACTGATTATTTTTTTCTTTTCTTGAGTTTTTACTTTTTTCCTTTCTATTTTTTGTTTTTAACTTTCTAACATTAAAAAAATTTTGGTATGTTTTTATCTTGAGTAATTGTGAATCATATATTTTTAAGCTTAAATTCCCTTTGTGGAAATTCAAGTAAAAGAACATCTAGAGTCTCATTTAAACTTCTGATAAAATAATAATAATAATTTTCTTTGAAGAAGAAAAAATTTTATTGTCTGTGAAGGGGATGTAAAAAAATTCTTAAAAATAAAATGACTAAGTTTTAAAATAAAAAATTACCAAAATATTTACTTATTTTTAAACAAATCTTAAAATAATTATTTTAAACTTGATAAACATATAATTTCTTTAATTCAAAGTTAGATGGGAAAATTTTTTTATTTTTTTTTATTGAATAAAAAAAATATCAGTAAAACACAAAATACTTAAATAAAAAATTCTCCCAAAATTCTTTTTTAAAAGATGTATATTCAACTACAAACATAATGAAATATTTTAAACTTTAATTTTTTCTAATCAATAATAATGATTACAATATTCAATAATCCCATTGTTTTATGTAAAATGATAAAGATAAGGAGTATAAATTAGTTTTATAATTATTTTTCAATTTTTTAAAAATATTTTCAAGGTTGTAATACTTATTCAAATAATTCCAAGTCCTAATAAATCAATGAAATAAATTATATCAAATTCCTTATTTAAATAATACCATTTCTGTTGTTTATAATCAGAGTAATTTAATAAAAATTAATATATTGATATATTTATATATATTAAAGGAAATGATCAAAGATCCTCTTACAGTCATTATGTTTTTTCTATTTGAGAAATAAACTAAAAATTTATTAAAATTTCGGTTTATTTCTCAAATTTAATAAAAACCACCATTAGGATTTCCAGAATTTAAAATAATAGAGAAAAATCAAAGATTCTACTCTATTCTTTTGAATTTTGTAAAACTTAGGTACTCTACAGCATTCATTCTAATTATTAATGGAAAATTAGTAATTTCTATGATAAAGAAAAAAAATATTTTTATTTCGAGTAAGTTCATTATTTTTATTTGCTTATTAAAAAATAAAAAAGAAAGAAAAAAGAACAAAAAATAAAAAAAGCAAGTTAATAAAAAGAAAAAAAGGCTTTTTTCAAAGGCAGTTGGTAAAAAATTAAAAAAAAAAATCCAACAACCCATTTTTATCAAGAACACTCAAAAAAGATCCATGATATATTTATTGAAAATTTTTCATTTAATTATTTTTAATAAAATGTGAATGCTTCGTTGAGAGGTAGGTTTATTTTATCTGAAATTTTTTCTTTTTGGTATAACACGTTTTGATTGTTCTAGTTTTTTTTATCCTTTCTTTTTATTTTCAATTTACCCATGCCAACTAGTTTCTATATTTTCGGTATTAGTAGATAAAAAAATTGATTTTTCTCCTTAATCACTCTTCTTCCCAATAAAAAGGATATTCATTAAGTGAAAAAATAGAAAAAAATAAAAAATTAATATTTAAACATTAAAATTACAAGAATTTTAATAAATATTTTAAATTGATCAAATTTTTTTGATCTCAGTTATTTCTGAAAAACCAATGTTTAAATATTTTATTTTATTTTTAGGGTATTTTTAAAATATTTTTAAATTTGAAATGTTAATTTCTGATATAGTCGTTTTAAAAATATGAGGACTTTTTGAAAACTTTTTAAAAATTTTCCATTTTAAAAAAGTTAATACTTTTTGAGAATTTAAACTTTAGGAGATTTTTCTATCTTAGTACAATGAAGAATCAATCTTTGAATATGGTTTAATAGTTTTTGTAAAAAAATTTTTTTCACATTACTAGAAAGCACAATAAAATCAAAAAAAAAATTGATTGGATTTCCGTTTTTGTGAATCGTGTTAATTCTAACGTTCAAAACATTTTTTCACAAAGAATATTTTGAAGACCAACTACGTTTACAAAGTTTCTAAAATATTAAGAAATAAAAATCCTCTATTCAAAGCTAGATAAAAAAAACCACTAAAAAAAAATGGAATTAATTATTTTCAAACTTTTCTTTGAATTTAAGTGTATCAAAACATCGATCTTTAAAAAAGTTTTTATTTTTACAAAATCATAAAAAAAAATGTAAATAGGTTTGTAAAGTTGCTATACAAGCTATCACTACTTAATAAAAGAAAGATTTCCTGAAAATAAAAAGTTTTTGCCAATTTTTCTAAATCTCAAAATGTAAACTTGAGAAGTGAGAGATTATTTTTACTGAGCATAAATTGTGGAAAAAAGTGAATTCCTTAAAAAATGATAATTCATTTTTCTAAATTTGTTAAAGGGGTTATATTAACAAGTTTAATTGAATGGTTATGAAAATATGGGCTCTATTACATTTGAATTAAAAAACAAAATATCAGTAATAATCCCTTAAAATCCAAAACCAAAGTCCAATAAACTACTTTACAAAATTTATAATTTTTTCAATAATTTTTTCAATAATTTTATTAATAATCTTTTTAAGAATAGTACACAAAGGGGTTAATTTTCAACATTTATTTTTATTCAAATACACCTGTTATTTTAACAAGAGATCTTTCTTTAGAATTATTATAAATCGAGGATTTGACAATTTTTGTAATTAAACCCAAATCATGGGTTAACTCCCTTAACAATCAAAAATTTTACAAAAAAGTCACTTTTTTTTTATTTCCCAACTTCCTAAAGATCTTGTTTCTTTGTTCAAACACAAACACTTTTTGTCAAAAAAACTCAAAGAATTTTCTTATGAATTGAAATAATTTTTCACAAAGCAAAGCCGGAGAGAGATTAATTGGCTTTCTTTGGGCGATTTTTTTCATTAAAGTGAAAAATGGAACAAAACACAATATTTGTCCATTTTTAACCTTTTAATAAAACGGCTTACAAACAAATTTTTTGATAATTTCATTTTTACTTTTTTTGAACTTTTCCCTTTTCTTATTTTTCATTCAATTCTTTGTAAAAAAAAACAAAAAGAATAAATAAAAAAAAAAAAACACTAATAAATGGATCCTTTATATATTCTTGAAATTGGAGCACACACAACAAAATTTGGATTATTTTCGACTGCCAAGCCAAAGCATATTCTGCAAAGTGTCACAGGTGTGTGCAAGTTAGAAGAAAAAAAAAACAAAAAAGTGTATGGTGAAGAAATCGATGAGAACCTGTCTGGCATTATCGTTGAGCCAATCATTCGCCCAACATTTTCTGGTGTTCTTATTGATTGGGATCAATTGGAAGAGTTTTTAGATTATTTGCTTATCCAGACGGAGAAGGATGGCATCGACAGGAGCGATTTGGAAATTTTAAATTCACGCTCGCCATATTTTAAAGACAAGGACGACGAAACACTCACGGAGATAATGTTTGAAAAGTTTGGCATTGATTCGTTCAACAATGGAAGACAGCCCCTGTTTTCCTTAATTTCATCAAGCACCGTCACGGGTCTCTTGGTGGATATCGGCGAGCTCAAAACACGGGTGACACCATATTACAAGGGCACCATTTTGTACCACTATGGTTCCGATTTCTCAGTTGGCGGGGCGCATTTGTCACAATACTTGTCGCAATTAATGTGCAGGGAGGGGCTCTATTTGAATGACTATGAAGGAGAGAAATTGATAAACGATTTTAAGTCGAATTATAGCTTTGCAGGCATCAATGAGGAATTAGAAGAGAAATACTCGACTTTTATCAACATTATCAATAGCGAATCCAACAACGAAAAAAAAAAAAACGAACAAAAGAGCATCGGTGAGATCTTTATCCGGCTCAAAAAAATGCTTGAATTTAAGAAATTAAGAGAAAATTGCATATTTACAGATTTCGCTGGAAGGAAATACTCCATCTCCAAAACTACAAGCCAATTCGTAGAGCCTTTGTTTCAACCGGGCATAATTGGCAAAACAGAGGAAGGCTTACAGAATACCATCTCCAAAGTGATCAAGAATTGTGATCTCAACATCCGTGGTGATTTGGTTAATAACATCGTGTTCACAGGCTCCACAGCAAGAATTGCAGGGATACAAGACCGCTTGTTCTTTGAATTGCAACAATTAGTGCCTCAGAATGCCAAAATTGGGTTTTATGGTTCAGCAGATGAATCTCTGTCATATTTCAGTTGGTTAGGTGGATGCTTGTGTGGTAGACTTTGGAGAGAAAACAATTCCTTTTTAATCGACAAACATACTTATCAAGAAGAAGGCAAACAAATAGTTCATCAAAAAATTATTGAATCAGTTTTCTAAATTTTCCTTCCTTCCTTCCTTTTTTTTTTTTCCTTTTTTCCTTTTTTCCTTTCTTCAGAATTATATATTTTTAATCTAAAAGTTACAAAAATTTAAAAATAAAAAATCTTTTCATAAATTTGGTTATTTTAAATCTCTTTAATAATCCCTAGCTTTGTTAAAAAAAAAAGGATTAAGGGAGCGAGTATTTTTTAAAAATAAAAGGAAATCTTGAAGAGATCTTTAAAAAAATTTTTTTTGTAATTTGTGTTTTAATTTATGAAATGGATGAATTAACCTCATCTAAACAATTTATTAATTTTAGTCTATTTTTTGGAATTCGAAATTCAAATGATCCCAATATAAAACTCAAAAAAAAGTTACCAATAATTTTTTATTAACAATTAAGTTTATTCTTGGAAATAGGTAAACATATTATTAGTTTTATGTTGGAATGTTTTGATTTTGATTGAAAATATTTTATTTTGTTTTTATTTTTAATTTTTAATCTTTCCATTCAAATCTTAGTAAAAAAAATTTGTTTGAAGTATAGATGGTATAGTAAATGAAAATTTGATAAAAGTTTAATAAAAGTTTCTTAATGAAATTTAGATCTATTAAGCAAAAATTTTTATAGATTTTTAAAAAAATTTGTTTTCTGGTTTTCAAAAAATTAAAAAAGATTGCAAAAAAATTTTTAACAAATTGATTGGTCTTATTCACAAGAAACCTTATATCAATTTAAATAATTTTTATCTGTAAAAAAAGTTATATTGAAATTTGAGGAGAAAATTAACAAATTCCAGATATCTGTATAAATTCTTAAAGTGAACAATCAAAATTTCATCTTAGAATAGAATCAGAATTTCTTTGGACAATTTTTAAAGACTTTAAAACTTTAATTATTATAATTATTCTTCTTAAAAAATACAATTATTTATTAATCCGTTGAATAAATCAATTTTTCGGTTCACCCAAATAATTATCTGAAAAAAGAGAAAAATGTCGTTATTTTAATATACTGGTCAAAAAAGATGAATTATTATACAATAATGATGGAAATGACAATAAAAAAAAGGTAAAAAATTGTTATAATGAGAGAAATTAAATGAATTTCAGAGTTTTCTTTTTCAGAAAAAATGAAAAAAAAAAAAATTGATCTAACAAAAAAATATTACAAAGGATAGATCAAAAGTTAATAAAACTCTATTTTGAAAAATGTTAAAATAAAAAAATATCATAATAAATTCATTTTTTCAAAAATTTGAAATTTATATAAAGTATAACAACAATCCATTTGATTTTCAGTTTTATTTCATTTTCTAAATTAATTATGATGTTTAAGGATTTTTTAAATTTCTACTGACACACCAAAAGTTAAAATTAATATATTTAGAATAATTAATCAATATACCCAGTTATAGTGTGAATGGTTTGTATATAATTTATATCTAAATATATAAAATGAGAAATATATTTTCCTATTTTTTCTAATATTTCAAATTGATCCAAAAAAATGGAATTTCAGGTAGTTTTGAAAATTTCAGGACTTTTGTTTGGTATTTACCTTCATTTTTGTTTTTCTTTTGTTTGAAGGGATCTTTTCCGGTTTAAAATTGTCTTAATAAATGTTGTTTTAATTTCGTGATAAATTATTTAAGTTCTTTTTTTTTTAACAAATAGCTCGAAAAAAATCTATTAATAATTTTATTGAGAAATATATTCACAATTTTTAAATTTTTTTCTCATGATCACAATTAAAAATTTTCATTTTTTAAATTTTTTATTTAATTCCTTTGAAAAATCTCAAAAATGTTATCAAAATAATAGTATTACAATAATTAATAATTCATCCATAGAACTTCCAAAAGTAATTATTTTTTCAATTTTTTAATTTCAAAGATTATCCCAATAATCATCAGCACCGAAACTGAAAGACTGATTAGTTTTTTTACTTTTATCGAAAGTTTTGTCAACACCAATAGATTAGCATTATTTTAGAAATAATTTTTCCAAATTATCTATTGATTAATTAATTATTTTTTTTTTAAAAAAAACCGAATTTTTTTGGCTATTAATCTACATTTCGAGACAAATTCAAGAAAAAAATTTTTCAACATTACAGTTGGTGACTATTGATAACTAAACCTTGAATTTATGACTAAATGTATATCTTTTTCTAAAATTTTTGGACTGTTTATGAATTTATGGATCATTTTTAATTGAATTGAGATCAACAAATATTACTACTTGACTAATCGATTTTTTAGATACATTTCAACCATGATTCACTAATGTGATTTTCACCCAACAATAACACACTTTAATTTTAGACTTCTCCATGGTAGAGTCTTTTCCCTGAAGAAAAAAATAGATACAACTACTTAAAAATGTTTCGAAATTTTACGAATTTTTTTGTTCTACTTTTTTTACTGATACAAATATCAGAAAAGAATAATTATATAGTGTTCTGATAAAGTGTGTCAATTTTTTTTCTGTGTAGTATTGTTCTTGTCAATTGTTTCAAAATCTAAAAACGGAAATGTAAATATTAAAGGGAAATTCTGTTTTTTTTTCTTAAGGGATTAGCGTCTACCAAGGAGAAGCTTATGAACAAAGTATTTTGTTATTGAGTTTAACCACATTAGTGCTACATTGTTCAAATGTCTCTAAAAAATCGATTAGTCAAGTAGTAATATTTGCTGATCTCAATTCAATTAAAAATGATCTATGTATTAGTAAAAAACTCAACAATTTCAGAATAAAATCTGCATTTCGCCATAAATTTAAAGGTTAAATTATCAATATTCAGACTACAAAGTCACAAAATATCTTTCTTAATTTGTGGCGAAATGTAGATTAGTTACTAAAAAAATCGTTTTTTTTTAAAAATTAAATAATTAACCAATAAATTTTTTTGACTAATTATTTCTCAAATCATGCAAATATATTGATGCTACAAGTACATTTATCAAAAGCAAACAAAAATAATCAGTCTTTGGGCTTTTATGTTGATGATTATTGAGTTAGTCTTTGAAATTATAAAATTCTAAAAAAATAGCTACTTTTGAAAGTTCTAAATCTAAATTATGTAATACCAGAATACTGTGTTTTGGGTTTCTATTTTTAGATTTGGAAAAGGAATTAAAAAAAATTTTTTCAAAATAAAACTTTTTTAATCATGATCATTAGTAAAAAATGAAATAATTTATTGTGCAATAAGATTTATAATAGATTTTTTAGAGCTATTTGAGCCATAGTGCACTAATACCATTTACACCCAATTACAACATACTTTAAGGATTGGTAAATATAAGGTGACGCTAATCCCTTAAACTAAGAGAATAAAAAGAAAAAATTTTTTCAAAAAATAGCTATTTAATGTCTATCAAAATGAATTTTCTCAAAAATAGAATATTCTATTCATTAAACTTCCTCTTGAAGTCGATTTAAAATTGTGTCTCGGACTTATCATTTTATTTATCTTTTTTTGTTATTCGAATTGTTTTATAAACAAACAACCAAGAGCAATCGTGATGGTATGTTTTGTTTTAGTCACGAGTTTTTCTTTTTGAAATTCTCAATTTTTTTACTTTACATTTTCTCAACTTAATGCTATTAAAAAATAGGGAAACTCACACAAGGTAATTAAATAGTTTTTTTACGATCTGAAAAAAAAATAAGTATTTAAAAAAAAAACCCACTGTCCACTTCACAATTTAAATTAATTCTCAACCCAACTAAAGAACGATTCACGAATGAAAAAATTAAAGAAGCAAAAAAAAAAAGAAATAAGAAAATCGAAAAACAAACAAAAAAAGATAAAAAAAGAATGAAAAATCTTATCAAGCTTTTACTTTTAGGCACTGGGGAATCAGGTAAAACCACAGTTGTCAAACAAATGCAAATTCTATACAAAGACGGCTTTAATGAAGAAACTCAAATTTTGTTTCGTGATGCCATTCGGAATAATTTAAGGAAATACCTGGAATTATTACTTGATGTTGCTGACACCTTAGATCTTGGACTCAAAAAATCCAACAGAGTAAAAATTTTAAATCTTTTTGTTTTTCATACAACTGACCCTTCTACCCTAAATAATTGATGATCCGAACGTATTGGGCCGAAAATCCCAAACGGTACTAAACCCTTGTAAAAACCTTTTAATTTCATTGTAGGTTGTTGCTGAAACATTTACTCGACTAAATTCAACTTACAATGAAGACAATATCCTTTCTGAAGAAATGGTCCAATGTATCATTTCTTTGTGGAGTGATCCTGCAAATAAAACTGCTTACAAGCAAAGGTTTAATTTCCAAATACCAGACAACACAAATGTGTAATTACTCTTGTTGCCTTTTAAAAATCGATTTCTTTTTTCTCATTTTACCCCAAACAAAAAACCCAAAACCTATTTCTTTAAAAGACCTACAAAAAACCACAGTGACAAAACTCCGAATTGTTGTTCATATTTCCAAAATTTTTACCTGGTTTTTTTTTCTAGATGATTCAGAAGAGACTTTTTCGTTTCCAGAGAACAAAGAAAAAATTTGTCGAACTACAAGACATTGGTTTCAAAATTGATCACTTTAAAATTTTATGGATAACTAAATATTTTTGATTAATAAATACTGATAAATTCAAAGAAATATCTGAAAATTTTTAATTCATTTTCCATTTTACAAATTTGTTTACACAAGCTTTGAATTAACCCATTTTAAATGTTTAAATATGAAGAAACTTTGTAAAATTGACTTAACTTTCAAAAGATTCATTCTCTTGAGTTGTTTTCAAAGTTAAGTTCTGAGATTACACAAATAGAAATTGAACTAAAAATTTTATAAAATAAATTTGAATTTATCAGTATATATTTTTGGTTTTTAATTATTTTATAATATTATCGTGGAGTTTCGTAAGTGCTGTAGAGTGCCATCAAGTGCCCAGGTTTTCTTGAAGTTTTCTGTTTTATCTTTAAAGTGTTCTAGGTTTTTTTGAGGTTTTCTATTTTATTTGTGAAGTGTTCTATTGATTTTCCAAATAAAATAGAAAACTCAAAAAAACCTACAACACTTCACAAATAAAATAGAAAACCCAAAAAACCTAACGAAAATCTATTGAGTTTCCAAATCAAAAGAAAACTCGAAAAAACCTAATGGCACTTTTCCTAAATTCAAAAGAATCGAGAAAAATCAAAGATTTTACTCTAATCTGCTAAATTTTGGAAAACCTAACGATATTTCCAACTGGTTGTATTCAACAACTCATTATAATTATAATTATAAATTTAATTTTTAAGAAGTTTTAAATTCTTTGAATTCCAATTAATTTTATTGTTAATTCTTTGGTTAATTTTTATTAATTTTTTCAGATAAGGTAGAGACAACTTTTTTAATTTATTTTTGAATTTGAATTTCTTTTAATTAATTGAAATTACCAAAATTTTGAATTTAAAATATGTTTTATAAATAAGTATTGGTGAGTTTCCGTTTATTTTGTATATTTCGGCAATATATGTGTTAATCAAGAATTTAAATAATTTAGGGTTGCAATTTTATAGTTATATATTTCTAACCCGTATGTCAATTGACTTAATATAAAAGATTTAAATAATCTCATTTTCAAATTATTTGTTAGCGAATTATTATTAAATAATTGTTTACAATTATTATTCTAAGTTTCTTTTGCATTTTTTTTTGGATTATATACTAAATATGATTTTTTTTTCTCAATAAATTCCTAAATATTTAATCTTTTTTTAAATCTTGTGATATTTCTGTTTTATCTTTAATAGGTTTTAATCCAAACCTAACAATTATTTGATATATTGAATATTAATTTTTGATTTATTTGATTTATATTTCATTTATGATTAAAATTAAATCATCTACAAACATTTGGCAATGATTTGTTAATGGCATTATTTTTAATAAAAGAAAATGTGAAAGAAGAGCAAATATGATAGGTGATAAGAGGTCTCCTTGGAATATACCAAGTCCTTCCCCTTAATAACATTTTAATAAAAAGTTGATAATAATTGTATTTAAAATAAACTTTTTTATTGTTTTTCTAATTATTTTAAAACCAATTTAATCAAAAATTTTGTTTGATATCAATCATTAAAATTTGGTTTATATCATTCCCATTTTCATTATTTGATTTTATTTGATTATATATATTAAAAAAAAATTCAAGAATACAATTCGAGTAATAATTTTTTTTCGAACCCCAAATTGTGACTTATGAATAAATTCCCAACAAGGTTCAATTAGTTTATATAGCATTTTAAGAAATAATCTTGGTAAACTTTTATTAATTGAAATAGCTCGAAATTTCAAAGTTGCCCCTTCGTCTCCTTTTATTAATAAATAGAATTGATCTTTTTTTAATATATTCAATATTTTACTTAGTAGTATTCAATTAACCATTTATTAAATATATTTTGAATTGTAATTAAAAATCTTCTATAATTTGTATTTTGAATTTGTTTAAATCAATATTTTCTTCACTTTCATTCATAAATTTTAAATTTTCAATTTTTTTGAAATCCTTTTAAAGATTTTTTTTTTTAAATATTTAATTGTATTTTTAATTTTTTCGATTGGAAAAATAAATACCAATTTTTAACTCTTTTAAATTATTTATTTTGAGATTTTTGATACAGTCAGTTTCACTTTTAAGGCACAAACTTTCAACGAAATTTAAGGCATAAACATATCTCAAATTAAAGCAGTAAATTCAGATTCTAAACTCAATTCCAAAAAATGGGACACAAAAAAAAAATTACATTAATAAAAATATACTCCAAAATACATGATACTTGAACATTAAAATAATAAAAGACCCCAAAATATTTAATTAATACTATTTATATATTTTATAGTAAATTTAAAATTCAATTCAAAAAATAAAAAAGAAAAAATAAAAAAAAGTGTGCCACTATTTTTGGAACACGGTTATCAAAAAATCCATTTTTATTGAAAGAAAAATTAATAAAAACTATTAATAGATTCAGCTTGTCTTTTGATAACTAAATCTATCGTTTTAAATATAGAGTTTACTAATTATCTTAGGTTTCCCAACTCAAAGTATTTCATACATTAGTGAAAATTTTAAAAATTCTTCTTCATTTTTTGGTTACAATTTTTCAGTTTAGTGTCCATAATTATCCATAAATTACCAATTGAATTTAAATTTGTGGAATTGGGGGTCAAGGTTCCAGAACATTACATCCCCGATTTAAGTAAGTTTGAGTTTTTTTTTTGAGGCATGTGGACAAGCTCCATCCTTTTGGAAAATCCATTTCAACTCACTATATTCTGAATTAGCGAGTTGAATTTCATTTGATTTTTTTGATAATATCATTAATAATACATTCAGTATTCACACTTCCATTAATAATAATAAGGTCTGTTTGTAGGCCATGTGTCCTAGCACACCATATCATGATTTTTTTTCAAAAAAATTTTTTCTCGATAAAAAAAGAATCTTTTTTCTTTTTGAGAGAAAAAAAAAAAAATTTTTTTTGTGATCAGAATGAAAACTTTTAAATTTCATTTTAAAGTGATTTTGAGATTTTTAAAAAGTTTTGAAAAAAAAAGAATCCAAAAAAAATCAAAAAAATTATTGAAAATCAAAAATCAAAAAATAATGAAAAAAAATGAGAGATAATTAACTTTAAAATTATTTACTTTGATTGTTAATATCTAATGTTTCTATTTAAGAGTCAAGTATCACTTTTCTTGGAATTAAATTGATTTTGAAGGTGTGCCCCAATTTTTGGAATTGAGTTTAGTAAAATAAATTGCAAAAAAAAAAAAATTCCAAATTTTGTACCTTAATTTGAGATTTTTTTGTGCCTTAAATTTCGTTGAAAGTTTGTGCCTTAAAAGTGGAGCTGACTGTATATTATAAAATTTTTTTACTTGGTTCAATTGAATTTTTTTATTTAATATGACCAAAATATTCTTAAATCATATTTTTATTGTTTAAAATCATTTTCTTTTTTTTTAGTCCTTATTAAATTAATTATTTTCCAAAAAAAATTTATTTTTCAATAAATTCTAAGTTTATTACAGTAATAAATTTATTCCAAGTAACGTTATTTATTTTTTTTTTCATTCAATTAAACAAGTTGTGAAATGCTAAAGAGATTTTTTTATTAATGGAGTAATTTTTTTGGCCAGTTTTTTTTTTTTTTTTTTTTCTTTATAAATTATATCTTTAAATTCAATAAATTTCATCTTAATTTTTTTTTATTGTGTTAGTATCGGTTCTTATACTTCCGAGAGGTTGTGAGTATCCAGAATAATTTTCTAAGAGTTGATTGGTAATCCTAGTTTTTTAAATAAGAATATCTAAGTTCATTGGAAACTATGCCGAGAGCGGTTAGAGACATTAGGATTGCAATAACAGGCGCGATATTCTTATTAAAGTAACTAAGATTACTAAATGCGAGTGTTTTAATTATGATGGATATTATCTCAACAATTGGGAGGATATAATTTACGATATTCAGTTTATTTGTCACGAACTCTCTAAAAAAAAAAAAAAAACTCGTGAACAAGCAATACTAACCGATTTAAGCAATAAAAAAATTTGAAACAATACAGCCATTTTAAAAAGGGGGGAAACTTTTTTTTATTAAGATTTTGTAAGAATTAAAACTTTTTTAAAGTTTTGTGTTTATATAAAGCGAAAATTTTTTTAAAAAAAAGTGCTTTCCTTCACACTCCAATCTCTACATCATATTTAAAGGTTAATCCTTCACTTTATTAAAATGGAAAACTTTCAAAAAAGTTTTTAATTCTGAAAAGGTTTTGACTTTTTTAAAATAGAAAACTTGATACAAGTTTTAAAAAAGTAAAGACTTTTTTAAAACGACTTGGTTTATTATTATCAGTTATTCAAAATTTTATTTATTATTATTTTTTTTTAAATTTATTTTTATTTAAGATTGAAATCCCCTCCGAATTCAGCATCAAGGAATAAAGATGTTGGGTTGAAAGTTTCAATAATTTTTTTTTTTTTTACATTTCTTCTGGAAACATTGATAATAAAAAATAGGATTCTTTCTATAATATTCTTAACAAAATTTTAGAAATTAGGGAAGTGCTGTAGAGTGCCTCGTTTTTTTTTTAATTTCTAAAATTAAAAAAAAAAAAGCTAACTCTTTTCTTTTAAATTTTGGAAAATTTAACAGTGGTTTTCTTTTAATTTGAGAAATAAACAGAAAATTCAAGAACTTTTCTTTTAATTTCAAAAAGTGAATAAAAAAAAAAAGCTAACTGTGGTTTTCTTGGGGTTTTCTGCCTCATCTGTTAAGTGTTCTAGGTTTTTTTGAGGTTTTCTATTTTATTTCTGAAGTGTTCTAGGTTTTTTTTTACTTTTTGAAATAAACAGAAAAACTCAAGAAAAATCTATTGATGGTTTTTTTTTTAATTCTTGTTTTTGTTTGGAAAATCTATCTAAACCCCAATTCAAAATTTTTAACACACCAAAATTTAATTTGTGAAGAAAAAAACTTATTTAATCAATTCAAGAAGATTTACCAAATTAGAACCATTCACTAATTGAAATGTTAACACTTCTTCATAAATTACAATACTCAAAAAACAATAAATAAATAATTATCAATACAAATAAATGAAGGGTGTGTCAAAAATTTTGGAGAGAGCAAAAACAAAAAAATACATTAGTAAATATGTTGAAATTCTATTAGGATTATTGATCGATCAAATGGTTAGATACTACCAACTAATTTTATTTGAGTTCTTCTATTTTGAACAACTTGACTTTAACCATAATATCAATTGTTCAAAAAATTTTTGATCCAACGAAACAAATTACGTAATTCAAACAATGAAATCAAAACAAAAAACTAAAAGATGAAAAAATGATTTTCATATTTTACAAAAATCAAAATTATCTCCAATTTCAATGAAATTGTATTATTGTGATTGTTTGGAACGTTTTAGCTGTGTGGAAAATTTTGAATTTTAGTTTATTTTCTAATCAAAATAGCAATCAAAAAAATCTAAAAGATATAAGAGGAAATAAATTTATTTTTTGAAAATTCAAAATAAAAAAATGAAAAAAAAAATTATTATGTTTGTCATTATACTTTGATTGGACATTTGACGAATCCTTTTACATCAATAATAGTAACCATTTGAGATAAAACGTGGGACTTAATCTAGTATCACACTATATAATTACTATAAAAATAAATACTTTTTTTTTATTACTCACCTTGTATGTTTTCTTTGAATTTTTCTTTATCTTCGGTTTAATTATTTTTTAATACGCTAACATTTTAAATACAACTATTTAAATTCAAAATATTTGCTTGTGAAAAAAAAATAAACAAATAAAAAAATAGTTATTATTGCAAAGCGTTTTATTGTTAAATGAATCATTTTTCGTTTTGAAAGGAATAATAAATGCATTTTTTTTTATTATAAATGATATATTTTTCAATTTTATTTCCTTTTACTCATAAAATAATTTACCAATTCCTGACATGATTATTGAATTTTTTTTTTTTTTATTTATATTATTCCAATATAATAGATACTTTGATAACGTTATCGAAATTTCAAAACCTGAGTACAAACCAAGCGATCAAGATATTTTAGGATGTAGAATACCAACCACTGGTATAAATGAAATATCTTTTCAAGTAAAAGATTTGATTTGGAGGTAAGGATTTCAATTTGATTTTTTATTTTTTTAAATTTATTCTTTTTTTTATTTCGAAGGGTGGAAATTAATTACCCTACAGTCGTTACGTTTTCCAGAATTTAAAAGAATCGAGTAAAAACAAAGATTTTTTTCTATTCTTTTGAATTTGAGAAACCTAGGCAATCAAAGATACTTTTCGGCATTTTCCGTTCGGTTTTTTTTTTAATTTTTGTTTTGATTAGAAAATGAATAGATTTTCGAAACAAAAACAAAAAGTAAAAAAAAAAAACATTGTTAGGTTTTCTAGAATTTAAAAGAATTGAGTAAATTCAAAGATTTTACTCAATTCTTTCAAATTCTGGAAAAGCGCCTTTAGATTTTCTTAATTTTTCTGTTTATTTGGAAAATCGATAGATTTTCTTTCGATTTTTTTTTTGAGTTTTTTGAAATAAAAAGAAAATTTAGTAAATTTTCTTTTCATTTCAAAAATTAAAAAAAAAAAAATGCATTTAGCTTTTCCAGAGTTCAAAAGTATAGAGTAAAATCTTTGATTTTTCTCCATTCTTTTGAATTCCGGAAAAGCTAGGTACTCCACGGCACTCTACGGTACTTCACATTAGGTTTTTTTAATTTAAGAAATAAAACGAAAATTTATTTAATTTTTGGTTTATTTCTTAAATTAAAAGAAAACCATCATTAGCTTTTCCAATTTTTAAAATTATTAAACAAATCTAAGATTTTAAGGGCCATTAATCTCTCTAAAAATTAATTTAGAAAGGATTTTTGAAATAATAAAAAGATTCGGGATGAACCCACATAATAAAAAAACCAAATATAAAAAAGAATTAAAAGATATTTTTTATCTTGGGATTTGGTTAGAAAAAAAACACACATCTTGAATATAATTTCAAAAAAGTAGAAAAGTCCTTGGAAACACTTAATCGATTGTTTCAACAAAATAAACTCAACAATGGAGTCAAAATAACTTCTTTCAAAGCTCTCATTTTAAGTCAACTTTATTATGGTCTTGAAATATTTGACTTGAAACAAAATGATTTTGAAAGAATTGATAGATTTATCAATAAATCAGTCACAAATTTCTTACAAATTAATATCCATTCACCTAGATTAATTTATAAAACTGAAGCAAAAATTGATCTCGCTAGATTAAAAGTATACCGAAGAAAATATAAATTGATAGAAAAATTAGATTTCTTAAATTTAAAAAAAATTAAAAACAATACTAAATTTTCGAAAATTGAAAAATGAAAATATTAATTGGCACACTAAGGGATTAAAATTATTAGATTTAGAATTAAAAGTTTTTCGATTAACCGAATTGGAAAATTCACCTAAACTAGATTCCAAAATTTTGGACACAGTTTAAACAGTTGAAAGAACATCATTACTGCACTTTAAATTCAATTTGGAAAGAATTTTGATTTTACAAACTATTTCATTTTTTGTCTTTTTTGTTTTGTTTTCATTTCCTTTTTTGCCAGTTACGTAATCTGTTTCATTAGATCTGAGAATTTTTTTCAATGGTTGATAGAAGGTTAGTGTTGAGTTTGTTAAATTGGAAAATAACATACATTCTAGTTGATGATATCTTATCATTTGATCGATCAACAATTGTTGCTAAAATTTCAACAAATTTACGAATACATTTTTTGTTCCGCTCGTTTCATAATTTTGGACACACCTATTTTTATTTTTGAGTTTTATATTTTTTTCTTTTATTTGGATTAAAATGATTACTTAGTAAAACATTAATACTGAGCAATTTAAATGTTGTTTTATATTAGGTTTGGAAAAATACAATAAATTGGGTTTTTTTTTGCATATTTTTGATTTTAGGTGTGTCCAAATTTTTGGAATGGGGTTTAGTTGGAAAGTTCAACAATATCTAAATATTATAAAACAACAAAATTGCAATTTCAAACAACAAAAATATTTAAACTGGAAAGCTTCAAAAACAATTCTAAAATTTCGAAATTTTACTAATTGTTTAAATAGGTACTCTTATGTAACAAGTAAAAATAAAAATAAAAATTGTGATTTATGTAAAGAAAAAGTTAAATATTGATATCATTGAAGATTTCGATCATTTTTTATGGGACTGTCCGGCCTATAAAATAAATCGAAAAATCTGGATATCTGAATTTTTTGAAAAATAAAAAATTAATAATATCGGAGATATTATTAATAAAAAAGAATTCATCATATATATTATCATTAGTAAGTGATAATAAAATTTGTGATTCTTTAACAAAATTTCTAAAAAAAAGTTTAGAAATTAGGGCACACAGGAGAAAAGCAATTTTCTCTCTTCAAAAATAAAAAATAAAAAAAAAAAACAAATCTAAGATTTTACTCTATTCTTTTGAACTCTGGAAAATCTAGGTACTTGAAAGTACTCTAAGACACTGTACAGCACTTGACTGGACTTTAGATACTCTGTGTCGCTTCCCTAATTTCTTAATTCTTATTTCGAAATTTTAGAAATTTTCAACTTTTAAAGGACCTTTTTACCAATAATTTTGTAAAATAATAATAATATGTTAGCTTATCTATTAGTTAGGTCGGAATTAAATTTTCCAATTTATGTTTAAAATATGAACAGAAGAAATAATAAAAAATATTGATCATTTTTTTTGGGTATTTCCTTCGGATGAAAAATATGATCAATTAATACATCGAAAAAAAAAAATTAAAAGAAATAAATCACCAATTTTTACCCCTAAAGAGTATCATATAAAATTGTAATCTGAAACTTTTACATCTTTTATTTATGTAATGCAATACTAATAAAAAAAATTGAATTGTTATTAAGAATCAATAAATGATAAATAACAATTTGAGATATTTGAATAGTTTAAGTCGGATTTAGTTTACATCAAGATATTTTAAAATCATTTTACCATGCTTTTTTGGGAGTGGCTCACATCTTTACTACATTATCAACTTTACTTACATTTTGAATAGGGTTAAGATTTAGATAAAATATTCTAAAAATTAAAACTATTTTCTCAAAACATATTAAGAGTATTTTTTTTTGTTCCCCTTTGGCTGACCAATACTAAACTTTTTTTTATACAGTTAAATTCTCTATGAGTATTGTAATAGAAAGGACACTAATGACTTTAACTGGTTCGAAGCATTGCTTACCTTAAAAAATTAGTATTGTTTAAAAAGGTTGACTCTCTTTTATTTAAGTATTAATTGGGCATCTCAAAAAATGAAAAAAGAAAAAAAAAAATGGAACAATAAAAAGGATAAAAATAAAAAGTAGGAAAAATTGAAAAAATCAATTCAGATTTAACAAAAATTCAAAATTTTGGAAACCTTTCCTGATTTGCGTTTATAGAAATATATATATATATATATATATATATATATATATATATGAATTAGGATAGGACACATTTAACTGACAAGGTGTTTCTATTTAAATATAAGATTTTTATTTTTTTTTTTCGAAAATATTATGATTGTACTCAACTAATAAGATTTAAAATAACAATTTATTAATAAAAACATAAATTTAATTGAATTGTGATGAATAAATTTAATTAATAAAACAAAAATAAAAAAATTTAAAAAATGTATCTGATCAAATTAATTAATTATTAATAGAATTATTGATGTAGGTGGTCAAAGAAATGAGAGAATAAAATGGATTCATCAATTTGAAGAAGTTTTATTATAATTTATATAGTGGCAATAAATGAATATAACCAAAATTTATTTGAGGATGAGGGTGTCAATAGATTACAAGAATCATTAAAATTGTTTACAAAAATTGTAAATAATGAATATTTTAGACACACAAATTGCATTCTGTTATTAAACAAGATGGATTTATTTACACAAAAAATTATAAAATACAATTTAAATGTGTGTTTCACAGATTACAAAGGAGGCCTTGATTATGAAAAGGCGCTTTTGTTTATCACAAAAAAATTTGAAAAACCTTCCAAAAATTCAAAACGTAAAATTTATATTCGCCAAAGTTGTGAAACAAATACTGAAAATGTATGGAATTATTATTATTATTTTTTATTTTATTTTTTTTTTTTTTTGTATTTACATTTAATATACAATTAATTATTAACCATTCTTTTCTTTCTCTTTCTTTTCCTCTCATTCATTACCTCCTTCTTTTTTTCAACTATATCCTTAATTTTTATTTAAAAAAAGATAAATTTTATATTTTATAGTGTTAAAGAAATAGTTACCAAAGAATTTATAAAAATCTTTGAATTTATATAAATTTTATCAGCCCAGCCTCTTTTTTTTGAATTTAATTTCTTTATGGCGTGATTAAGATTTTTTCTTGTTTGAAAGCTTGAAGTTAAACTCAACGGATAATATTTCTTTATTAATTATAAAAATATTATTATAAATAGAACAATAAAACAATTTGTAATTATAAACCAAATAATTTTTATAAAAAAAATTATAATTATTTTTTTCTTTAAAAGCAATTATTCATATGATTTTTTCATTGTTATTCTGTTTTATGAATTAAAACCTCTTTTTTTTTTTTTTTTTTTATTTTTAATTTTTGAAAGATTGGAAGAAAACAATATATATATATATACTTGAAATAAAAAAAACAATAACTGTTTTAATATTTTTTTTAAAAATAATACTCTGAAAATATATGTTATAAATATAAGAATCTTTCAAAGATATATAAAGAGAGAATGTCAAATAGTGTGTAAAAAATTATCTTCAATGTGATAATAAAATTGGTACAATTATTCATTTTAAAATTTTTTCAAATTCTCATTTTTTGATAAAATAGTCAATTCGATTGAAATAAATCCCACTCCAAAAATTTGAACACGCCCAAAATCAAAAATAAGTAAAAAAAAAACTCAATTTATTGTATTTTTCCAAATTTAATATAAACAACATTTAGGTTACCCAGTATTAATGTTTTAATAAGTAATCATTTTCATCCAAATAAAAGAAAAAAATATAAAACTCAAAAATAAAAATTAGTGTGTCCAAAATAATGAAACGAGCTGAACAAAAAATGAATTGCTAAATTTGTTGAAATTTCACCAAACATTGTTAATCAATTAAATGATAATACACCGACCACCAGTTGTATATGATTTTTCTCTTTAAAAAACTCAACACTGACCTTATATCAAACATTGAAAAAATATTTCAGATCTAACCAAAGAGATTGAGTAACTTGAAAAAAGGAAATGAAAACAAAAAAAAAAGACAAAAAATGAAATAGTTTGTAAAGGCAAAATTCTTTCCAAATTGAATTTAAAGTGCAGTATTGATGTTTTTTCCACAGTTTAAACTATGTACAAATTTTTAGAATTCAGTTTATATTGAGATAGTGGTAATGGGTAGTTTAAAACTCCCCTTTTCTGGCTGGTTAAGGTATTTTGGGTGGTTTGGATGGTTTGGATGGTTTGGATGGTATGCTAGAAGATTTTGTCAAGAATTTTTTTAAAAAAAATAATTAAGACTCCAATTAGACTTTTGAATTGTTATAAAGGGTAAAAATTTTTAACTTAACTCTTTGTGGTTAAAATTGTTTTTAAACAAATTTTTAAAAAGTGTTTAGTATTGATGATTTCAACATTTTGATTTTTCTACAATTTAAGTAATTAAAAACTACTAATCACAAAATAATCTTTAAACTTTTTAATCAGAGCCATTGAAAACCATTAACAAGTATCACATAGTTGTAAACAATCAAGAAACTCTTCAAAAATATAAATAATTTCAATTTTACCTCATTGGGAAATTAATAATATTCACATTTTTTTTAAATTGTAAACTTTTTATTATTTTTACATTTGCGTTTTTTTCTCTAAAATTTAGATTACTTTTTTTTGTGTTTTTAACTTACAATATCTTTTCCCAATCACATTGTTACAAATTTTTTTCTCATTCTCGTTTTAAATTAGAAAATCTGTGATCAACTTAAAATCTTAATTAAAAACATTCAAAGCCATATACTACTTTAACAATATGAAATATTAGGATTTTTTTTAAAATATACAGTTGGTTTTGATTTTAAGGTACTAACCCCAAAAAAAATTTAAGGAAAACAAAATCACAAATTAAGGTAGACTATTTGGTATTTCTTTTTTAATACAAATGATTCTACTTATATCCAAAAATGAGTTTTAATTTGATATTTTTTTTTCTACCTTAATTTTTGTTGGAAGTTTATATCTTAAAGGTGGAACTGGCTATATCAATAACATAAAATATTTCAAATATTTATACTCACAGGGAATTATATATCGAAAAAATATATTCTTTATAGTCAGTTCCACTTTTAAGGCAAACTTTAAATGGAAATTAAGGCACAATAAAAATCCCAAATTAAGGCACAAAATTCAAATTCTAGTAAAATAATTTTTAAAATAAAAAAATTAAAATTTTGTACCTTAATTTAAGATTTTTTTTTGCCTTAAATTTCGTTGAAAATATGTGACTTAAATTTGAAATTGTCTATAATATTCAATAATAACGGATTATTAAATCTTTTTCACAATTAACTTTTTGATTATTATGAAAACATAAAATTCTGAAATTTTAAAAAATAACAAAAATACCGATTATTATTGTTCCAAAGAGTGCTGATTATCAGAAATACTTTTATACGTATTGATTAAAACCATTAAACATTTTAAAAAGAATATTATAAAGTTATTAAAATTTTTGTTCAGAACATGCCCAAGTTCTTAAGATTTCAAGGGTATGTGGGATATTCCTTTTTACAAGAACTAATATTTTACATTAGTTGTGTTTGAATAGTGATAGATTATGCAAAACACCCAAGAAGATAGAATTTATAATATTCTGTTGATTCATAGCTAACTGTACAAAACTTATAAATAATCAAACTCAATTGGTAAATAAAGAAAAATCTAGAAAAAATTTTTTCTTTATTAAAGGATCTATTTTTTCCTTTTGTTCTTCCCACTTTCCATACTATTTTTTTTTCTTTTTTTTTCATGATTCCTTCAATAGCTTTTTTTTTATTATTCCTTGTATGTTTAAATCATTTGATAAAGCCAGGATCAAAATTTTCTTTAATATCATCAATTAAAACATCAAGAGGCTACTTTTCACTTAATTTTTGTTTCTTCTTTTCAATTTTTATAACATTTTTTTAAAAAATATATTAGTCAATAGAAAATTATTGGATTAAAAAAAAAATGACTAAAGCATTTCGTACATAATAGAAAAGAATTATTTTATTACTTTTCTAATCACTTTTAATAAATTCTCAAAATGAAAAAATAAAAAAATTAATAAAAATATCTTTTGTTAATTTTTTGTATCAATCATCAATAAGAAGTTTCTACTAATTGAAACTAATCAAAAGCTGTGGCTTTTCTTTTCAAAATTAATAAATAATATCCAAAAAATAATCAAAAAAACTTTTTTTGAAAAAAGACCCGAAACATAAATCATCAAAATCAAGAAAAAAGCAAATCAAAATTTTTGAAATAAGCATATAGATTTTTTTTTTAATGAACTTTCAATGAAAAAATGTTGACAATAAAATTATTTGTTGTTAATGATTTATATTTGAAAAGGTATCACATTATCGTAAATGTATTAATATTTAGTGGTATTTTCATGGGTCTTTTTTTTTCAACTTGTTTCTTTCTTAAAAAACGAATTAAAATAAAAATAAATAATATTTTGAATTATAGTTGTAGAGACATAATTCTTAATGTGAATTACCTAAAACCTGTTGAAATACTTATTTAACGGTGATATTAAATTATTTAATTTTGTTATAGTAAAAACTTTATAATATTTCAAGTTTTAATATTACTTAAAATATATTGTAATTTGTAAAAAAAATAATATTCGATATTTAATAAAATAGATTGAAATATAAAAATATGAAATTTTTATTTGAATGGGGCTGAGTATATTTAAAGAAAGAAGGTGCGGTAATGATAATATTAATAATCATAATAATATGAATAATAGGAATAGTAATAATAGTAATAGTAAAAAAATTATAAAAATTTTTTAAAAAAGAAATTTATCTTTAAAAAGGAACCCAAATTTACTTTTTTTCTTTAAAATTTCTGAAGGTTTTGCTTTATTCCAGCCACTGGTTTTAATTGAAGAAAAATCAAAATCAGAGGGGGATTGTATTGTCTGGTTTTCTTCAAAATGGGAAAAGGGTGAGGACGACTGTGGTGATGATGTTTCCGTTGTTGTTGTTGTTTTTGATGACGACAATGATGGTGATTGTTTATTAATTTTATTTTCTATTATCTGTTCGACAGATATGGCCAAATTATTAAAGCTTTTTTGTGAAAGTGGTATTGAGTCCCATTCATCATTTTGAAAATTTGTTAATATGCGTTCAATTTGCAAAATATTTAAATCTGGGCAAATATTTTTATATTCATCAGAATTATTTTTTAGCATTTCTATAATTGAATTTTTCATTACTAAACAATTAGCAACTTGCTTGATTTTCAAAAATTTATCATTTATTGTTTTTATTATGTGTTTTTTTTTTAACCATCCAACCAATTGCGATAGCAAATCTTTAATTTGAAATCCATTGCCCGAAGTACAGTATTCGCCATTCAGCAACATGTGGTTAACCAATTCTAAATCTAAGACTCTTAAGATTTCTGTGATCATTAAATTTTGAATTTCACGTGGAATTTGTTTCTGAATTAATTCAGATTTGAAATTGTGTAGAGTTTTTTTAACGATCATTCTAGCAGATTTGGCGCTTTCTTTAATATTTTTTTGTTTTCCTTGATCTTTCTTTCCTTGCTTTTGTTCATCTTTTTGCTTCTGTTTTTGGTTTTTTTTCTCTTTCTCTTTCTCTTTCTGTTTCTGTTTCTGTTTCTCTTTCTCTTTCTCTTTCTCTTTATCGTTAATCCCATTTGTGTTAGATTTTGAAAATGGTAAAAATCCTTTGGAAAAATAAGGCAAAATCAATTTTAAACAATGCTCATTACAAATTATTTTAAATGATTTATTGAATAATTTTTTTAAGATTTGAATGAAATTATTAATAATTTCCTTATTTGGTGATTTGTTAAATAAATTTTTGTTATTCTTATTAGTCCCGCCATTTAATTTTGTTTCTTGGGAAGAAGAATTTTTTTCTTTACAATATTTGTCATATTTAAAAGTTTCGACAAGCGAAATTAAAGTCACAATATTTAAAAATAACCAAATACTTTTTTTCATATCTTCTTTAAAATGATCAATGGTATCCAAAAAAAAGTTTTCAAAAATATTGACAAGATCTTGCCTGAAATGGAATTTGTTTGGAGACTTTAAATTATTTAAATCTTGTGTTTGTGTTTTCTCAATTTGGATCGAGTTGTTAAATTGATAATCTAGATTGAATATTGGATTATTAAAGTATTCAATTTGGAAGAAAGTGTCCCACTTAAGTAATGCTTTAAACAGCACGCAGGCAGAATTCGGTGATCCGTTTGGTAAATATCTTGGCTGTGATTGTAAAAATAATTGGTTTAATAATAATTTCTCCAAAAACAAGTTTTCAAAATGTTCATTCATAAGGGTTAAATAAACAAGGCTTTTTTTTTGTGTTTTAACAATATCGTTTTGGAGATCTAAAATCGAGTCTAATTGTATTTCCTGTTCTAGAAGCTTTGATGTTTCATTTTCCTTTAAATTTAATTCATCAATCTCATTCTTTAATTGTTCCAAATAATTGTTTTCTTCAGACAATTCTTTTTCTTTTTCTTTTTCTTTTTCTTGTTCTTGTTCTTGTTCTTGTTGTTGTTTGTGTGTTTCTTTTTCATTTTTTTGTTTTTTCTTTTTTAATGGCTGAATTCCTTTTCTTAATCTTTTTTTTTCTTCCTTCTCGATCATATTTAATTTAATTGTTAGTGGATCCTTGAAAAGAAAATCGTTCATTGTAAAATTTTTTAATGAAATGCTTTCTCCGATCCCGTTCATCGGTAATCCGTTATTATTAAATCCTTTTTCACTATCTAAATTATTCAAAATCCTATTTAAGTTTGATTTCTGATCATTGTCTGTGCCTGATTCTTCTTTTTTTGTTTCTTGATTTTGTTTTTTTTCATTTCCAGTATTTTTCTTAATAATTTCTTTTTGAAATTGCATTTTTTCTTTTTTTATTTCATCCACAGTTTCTTCTTCACCCTCATCTTCATCCTGATAATTATCATCTTCGCCACCGCTACCACTATCACTGCCATCATCACTATTACTTTCATCATCATTAGTATCACCAAACAATTCATCAGAATCACTTGTAGGTTGTGAAGAATCGGATGATGGCTTTGAAAAGTCCAGATCAAGCCGAGTCAAATTTTCATTTTCGTTCTCGTCGAAAAGTGTTTGGTTTTTTTTCTCGCTCATCAGAAACTAAAGAGTTATATTTTTAAAATAAAAAAAGAAAAAATGATTAAATTTTGAACTTAAAAATATCTTTGAACAAGTTTTAATGTTTAACAGGAGAAATGGATTTTTCATCAAGCATTTCAGCATTTAATTGAAATATTGTTTATTGGACTGTTCACGTTAAAAAACTTGGGTTACTCGAATAGTAAATTCAAAAAATTTAACATATCTTATTAAATTGAAAAAAATGTAAAAATCCAATTTCTATAATGCCAAAATTACTTTTAATACTATTTTCAGATCTGAATTATTGTTTTTACAAAGTTAGTTCCATTTTTCTTATTTTTTAAAAGTTGAAAATCCAACATTTTTTCGAATTATTTAAAAAAAAATATTTTCTTTTAGAGAAGATTTAAGAAATCTTAATATCTATAAAGGAAGTGTACTAAAAACACACTTTAAAAATAAAACCATTAAGTTCTAAAATAATACAGTTTAAAAAATCTACTTTATTTCAAAAAAATTACATTAATTATTTTAAACATCTTAAAATAATCGACTTTTTTATTGATTCATTACCAATTTCGATTCAATTTTTTCATTCTTTTAAACAACAAAAATGAGAGAAACCATCATTCTATTTAATTAAAAATAGTGTCAAAATATTTATTTAAAACCTTGTAAATTTCAACTTAAAACTTAATGAAATACTTTTTAATTTGATTATTAATAATCAAAAATTAAGAACACAATCTCGATTTGAGTTGATTTGTAATAACACCAAACGATTTAAAGTACCAATCAGCTTTTATTATTATATCTCAATTTTTTAAAGATTTTAAAACAAAAAAAACTAATTCAAATTTATAAACATAATAAAAAAAAAATAATAAATATTATCAAATAAATGATTTTAATAATAAAATTTTGTTGAAACTCTGGGTATTTGAATAGAGGTATTACCTAATTTTTTAAATCTCAAGAATTTTAAATAATCTTTATATAAAAACTTAAGGATCAATTTTTTAGATCTTATAAGATTCAATATTTGTTTTTTTTTTCTGATATTTTTAAAATAAGATTATTTTTTCAAGGTTATTTGTTCCTTCAGACTCTCAGAAATTATTAAAAGTGAGATTTTCTTGAAAATAAATATTTTTTGTAAATTTTTCAATTTCTATTTTGATCTAAAAATCATAACCAAAAAAGGATTAGGATCTTTTGACTGAAAATTTCCAAGGGAAAAAAAGAACTTATTTTAAAAATGATAATTCTTTTTTTGAAAGTTGAATAATATGTTATTATATAGTGGTTTAACTGTACCCTTGTGTAAATAATTACTTTATTACCTTTGTAAAAAAAAATATATTAGAGTTATTTTTCTCATGCAAAAATATTAGAAAAAATATAAAAAATGTTGCTATATTTTTCTGATCAACCACACCTAACATATTCGATATTGTTTACCAAATGTTCTTGTATTGGGTTAAGCTTTTCTTTTCTGGTCAGAAAAAAATAAGCTAAAAATTAGTGAAAAAATATCAAAACTTTTTCAAATTAAAAATATAGGAGGAAATTGTTTAAATTGGACTTTGGGTTTTTTTTTTGGGAAAGAAAATTCAAATTCATAAAGTGAAAAATTCAAGTTTTTAAAAATATCAGATCACTTTATCAAAAAAAAAATTATTGCAAATAAAAAGGTTTATTTTGGCTTTTGGATCTTATCAATTTACTTTTTGAAATCAAAAAAAATATCAATTTTTTGATAAAAATTTTTTGCTAAGGATTAAAAAAAGAGTAGCAATCGAAGCAATCAACCATTTAAAAGGAGTTGGAAAAATTCAGTTTCATTTTTACTTTTTTTTTAAATAATTGAAATGACAGAATTTCAAAAAGAGAAAATAACAAAACATTTTTTTTTATTTATAAGTTTGTTGTATTAGGATGTTTAATGGTCCAAAATTTTACTCTTTTAGTGGCCAATCAGATAACAACGATTCACCAGACGAAGTTCCAATATCAGATGAGAGTTTGGAACAAATATTAAAAGAAATTAAAATACAAATGAAGATCTTTTATATTTGTTGTTTTTAACATTTCTAACTATTTTCCAAAAAGATCGCAAAGGATGAAAAATAAATAAAAATTTTTTTTTTTTTTTTGTTTTTAGTCTTTTTTATTTTTTTCATATTGTTTGCCCTCAAAATATAACATCCGCTATTGATTTTTTTTAAAAAAAAATCAATAACTGCTGTTACAAGTTCCGTAACTAAATTTCGAAAACAATATTTAAGCCTATCTAAAAAAAAATGTCATTGAAAAGGAATTATGAGACAAAACATCAGGGGAATTCCCTTGTTATCTCTTGAGATCCATGTGAATGATTAATTTTCGAATTTTAAGGAATTAAGAGATTTTTAATGATCAAATTCCTAAATGGAAGATGTTAGTGTTTTTCAAAGGAAAATCCTGTATTTTACACAGTTCAATATTATTAGCTTTTCCATAAAAACCTCTGAAAAAAATCGTGTTAGAACAAAAAAAGTTGTGTTGTTTTTTGTGTTTTTCAGTATCAACTTACAACTAAGAGTCTTATCCTTTAACATTTCTGAATTCGTAAAAAAATGAAAATTAATAGTTCTTCTCGATATCATGAGATAACAAGGGCATTCCCCTGATGTTTTGTGAATTTTTCCCTCTTAATATTATTTTTTTTAGATATTCTGTAAATACATTGGAAAAGAACAAAATATAAAAACTTGAATTTTTGTACAGAGTATTAATTTTACAATTTAAATATTTAAATTTTATATCTAACTTTCCAATTTAAAGAGCAATAACAATAATCCAACAAATAAACAACACACCCAATTCTATAAGTGATCAAAATAGAATAAAACTAGTTCACAGTTCTTTCAATAATATGTGTTCAGTTTTTTCTTAGTGTTTTTGAAAATTTTTAGTATATATCTCTAAATACTGTTTTTTTTTTTTTTCAACATATTCATTTTTTCTTTAGCTGTGGTTTTAAAATTTTATTTTGTGTTTTAGGAGAAATACAGTTCAGTAAAACTTTTCTTTCCAAATCAAACAGTATTTACAATAGAACCTATTATCAAAGTGTTTTTCTACAATCCTCAAGGCCCATCTCTTTATAAAAGAGATCTAATTCAACTGAATTTAAACAACACCAAAATAAACAACAACTGAATCTTTCAATTTGAATAAAAACAAAAAAAAAATAAATAAAAAAGATATCAATTCTTATAGGAAATACTTTATGTATTTATCCACTGTGCAAAAATTATTTTAAAATCATTCAAGTTATTATAGAAATAAAAAATAATTAAAAATTTCACTTTATATACTTTTTTCCTTTCGTCAATCGCCATAAAATCATCTCTTGTAATTGATGAACAATATTTATTTTTTTGATGGTTTTTTTGTGTTCTATATATCGACATAAGAATCCTAAATGGAGTTAAAATTTGAATTGAAAAAAAAAGTTCATTCGCTGATATTTTATACCTATTAAAAATATTTAAGAATAGGTACATTTTTTAAATCAACTGAATATCGATTTTTTTTTCAAAAAGTTTAATAATGAAAGCTAAATAATTTGTCTCTAAAAATTTCAATTTTCATTGAGTATAACAAGATCTTTCAATTTTTCTTTCAATTAGCAGAAAAAACATATAAAATACCTTTGAACAAAATTTTTTTAGATATAAACTTTATGAATAAAAAGAATAATAAAAAAATATACTTCCCTTTTATAAATAAACACACTCTCTAAAATGTTTGATTTGAATAGTATTTAAAAAAAAAATAAAAAATATCTGAAAATAATAATCAAAAACAAAATTTTTCAAAAACAACACTAGTAGTCAGAAAAAACTCTAAAAGTTAACACACCTTATTGAGTAAACACTACATGGTTCAAGAATATAAATTTCTCTTTTAGCTCCAAACAATTTTTTTAGATACAGAATGAAAAATTTGTTAACAACAACATTTCAAATTAAAAGTGTAAGTAAAAGTGTATTTTAAATAGGGTTTGGTGGTTAGTAATTCTCACAAACTTTTATTCTGTGAGATCTAAGCAGAAAAAAATTACAAATTTTTCCTAAAAAGGCCAGAATTTTTTCTAGCCTTGTTTCTGTGATTTCTGAATTTTTAAGACTCATATCTCAAAATGACAAAGAAACTTTGAAAATTTTACTTTTTGAAAAATGACCTTTTATGAAATTTTTTAAAACCCTTACACATTGTTGGCCATTTAAATACTTTGAAAATTGATTATTGAGATAAGCTAAGAAGGTTTTAAAAAATAACTTGGAGGTCAAAAAGGAGAAAAGTGAAAATTAAGGATAAATAGTCGCGTTGTTTTACAATAACGATATTTTTTGAATAGTGTCTACTATCAAGTGTTTGAAGTTGGATCAAATCTACTAAAATCCATTTCAAAAATTGAAAGATCATTTTTTCTCACTAATACAATATTTTAAAAAAAAAAAATGACTAATTTTTGCAAATGCTATTTCCCAAAAGATAATTGAATGTCACATTCTTCAAAGCCTATTCCTCACAGCACCAACCTAATTTATATTGATACAACAAATTGGAGTTTGAGAGAAAGGATTAAACAAAAAAAAATGCTTTATCAAATAAGTATTAAAAAATGTGAAGTAGGTTTGGCATGGATCATGTTGTTTCACAAAAAATCTGAGAAGACACACTCCTCTTAGTAATTACTATGAGATTTAATTCAAGGAAAAACAAAAAGAACAACAAAAATAAGACAAAATCACACAACCCCTTTGTAATAATTAACAAATTCAATCCAGCAATACCGTGAAAATTTATAAGACCCTGAAATTGATTTTCTATATGAAATTTTATTTTGTACAACAAACCTTAAAGGGGTTTATTAAAGCTTTCATAAACTAAAACATTTAATATCGAAAATTAAAAATAAGTTATCCGTTTTTTTACTTTTGGTTCAAAATGGTTTTAGAAATTGACCAACAAATCCATAAAATACTTTCATTTATAATGTGGATCTTCAAAAAACAAAATTGTTAAAATCTCAGCTTTTTACAATTTAAAAACAAAGATCGAAAAATACCTTCAAGTTGCCAGGGATTATGAGATTTTAATTCTTGAGAATTTTTTAATTTTTGTTTTTATTTCTAAAAAAAAATCACTAAAATGAAGTAAGAGAAGTTGAAAATTTTTATCTTATGATCGACACTGAATTTTCTATTTCAAAAAACACAATTTTATAATAGACAACCAATTTCTCTATCTTATTATATTTCTCAGTAGGATTGCGAAGGATTGTTTGTTTGTGGAGACAATGTAACAATTCAAGAAACTCAATGATCAAAAAATCATTGACAATACCTTTATTAAACATGAAAGTTGTTTAAAGATCTTCATTTTTTTTGTGTAAGAAACTCGTGATTATTTTTCTTTTTCATTTTCATTTTCATTTCCACGTTCCTTAACAAGGTGTTCGAGTTCATATATCTTAAAATTTCTTGTTCAATTTTTCTTTAAAAAATTTCATAAAATGATTTTTTGATCCAAATTGGAGACTATTGTTAAGATCATTCAAATATAATGAAAACTATATTGGAACACAATGTCTTGGGACAAATTCTTGAATTTCAAACGTAGTCCTTAAATTTATTTCTCAAAAGATCGTGTTGGAAAATAATAATTTTTTTGGACAAAATATGGAAAATGAATAAGGAAATTTCTTATAAGTGAGAAGAGATCTTGAATTAATACCACCTTTGGAAAAAAAGTGTTATGTATAGTCGGGAAAAAAATACTGACATGATAAAAAACCCTCACAAGATTTTTAATTGTGACACTTAGTAAAATTGTTGTCTAATTTCTTTTACCATTATGGAAAAAAAGTGAAACACAGTTTTTAATTGGTAACATTACTGAAAATTCAAAGTAAGATCAATGAAAAAAAGAATAAATAAATAAATAAAGACAAAATGAAGTATTCGTCACAATAACAGTTTTTTAAATACTATCTTTTAGTATGAGGGTTTTTCTTTGATTGATCAATTATTAAAAATTTGTTCAAAAAATTGACTATTTTTAAGATCTCCAAAACCACAACAACAATTTTGATAAATCAAGTAGATCTAAATTGTATTTGTTGGGTTGATTGAAAATAATATAATGGGTTACTATTTGAAGTTAATTGGTTTCTTCTTTTTATTGATTTTACTTTTCATTTTCAGTAATGTTACCAATTAAAAACCGTGTTGAACTTTTTTTCCAGTTTCACTTTTTTTCCATAACAGTTATTTTCAAACAAATCCTTTTCATAAATAACCAATTTTTTTATGATCCTGAGTAATAAACCCACCTAAAGTTCATTAAAGTAGGGTGCCTTTATAGAATACTTAAGTAATTGTTTGATAGCCTAAGAAGATCAATTTTTTTTGGAAAAACAATCGAGAATTATTGAGGTTTACAAGAGTTTGGAAATGATAATTTTTATTCTCGTTTTTTGATGGATTGAATGGTGTTTTGAACAAGTGGAATTTCATTAACCATTATTCTAATAAGTGGACTAGTTATAATTGAAAAAGTTCGATTCTTAGATAAAAAGGGTTTGATTGTAAATAGATGAAATTAAACATAAATTTTCCTAATATTCACAATTAAAAATCTTGTCAGGTATTTTTTTCATTTCCAGTATTTTTTTCCCTACTATATATTTTTTTTCGAAATTTACCCCAATTATTTGATAAATAGATTACAATAAAATTAATTTTTATGTTCAAGTGTTTGTGAAATTATTCAAGATTTTGCAAAAAATTATTTTTTCAAACGTCACTTTTGGAATAAATAATAGAAAACGAAATTCATCAAAAAAGTGTTCTGATAATGATAGTGAACCCAAATTTCCTTTCTTTTTTTCGAACCAAAACATAAAAAATCAATGAATAAACAGAAACAAATTAAACATTAATTTTTTTTTACTTTTTCAAAATGGACTTTTTTCTTCAAATTATAGGAAATTCGGATGACTTATCTCACCCATCCTTTTTTCTTTCTTTACCATCACAAAGTTTTTTGTTTAATTCAAGTGAAGGTTTCCAAAGACTTTTACCAGAATCAAATGTCAAGTTTTCAAAAATTCAAAATATCTTTTTTACAAGGCTAGAACACGATCGGATGTCAGGCATTCCTGGTCAATTATTGAGTGTTGCATTAGGACTCAATGACGAAACTGGTCCAAAATATCCAAACCTTCATGGACCACCAAACCTTTATCACCATTTGATGTCCCTTTCTCAAATCACATGGAACAGATTGTTGGTCTTGGGTGTTAATGAATATCCTAATTCAACAACATTTTCAATCCCAACAAAACTAGAAAAAGAAAAAGAAAAAGAAAAAGAAAACGAAAAAGTTGAGGTAATAAAGTTCACAACAACTCTGCTATCTTTTGATAATGAGACAAATAATAATTCGCAACAAACAAATTTAAAAAAGACAATCGATCTCTCAAATACAACTGAACTTCTAAAAGTTTACAATGAGTTAGGAAAAGCACAAAAGCAACCACTTTCAAGTTTGGCTTATATTATAGAATTGCCACCAAAAAAGGGATCTTTAAATGTTCAAAAAGCAAGACAGTTAGGTATTAAAAACGGGAAAAAATTTGGTAAGAAATTAGTCTTTTATACACATTTTTTTTCTTTTCCATTTTGTTTTTGGCCCATTTCTAATTATTGGAAATATCTAATGGGAATATATCTTTATCAATTAAATTCAATTGATTTCTGAAAAAAAAAAAATTAAAATACAACAATAGACGGTTAAGACATAAGAAGCCATATTTTTGTTTCAAAAAGTGTATAAAAAAAGTTTTCAAAAGTGTCTATAAAATACAACGAACTTCAAGAGAAAAATTGTTGGTAAAGATGTCTGCTGATAAATTAAACAAAGTTTTTGAAAATTTTTGCTTCATTTTTCATTTTCATTTAGATAAATTTATTTACCTATGCTTTGAATAAAACATTTTATGGGTTTAAATGTTCAGAAACTTTGTAAAATTATTTGATCTTCAAAATATTCTTTGTTAAGAACTGTTTTATTGTTAGAGTTACAAGATTTAAAAAAGTCAATTACTGATAATTTCAAAAAAAAATTGAAAAAATTATTCTTTCAATTTACATTTTTATAAGTAGTCTGTGTCACACTTTTTTTTTACTCACTTTTTTATGGCGACCATCATCACCATAAATTCAATTCAAATACAATACCATCAATAATAAATTTTGTTTCAGTCAAAGTGGAATCCAAAAAAAAACATTTTTTCCAAAAAATATCAATTATTTTTTATAATTGACATTTTGAAGAACTAATAAGAAATAAGTAGAATAACGCACATCAAAGAAAAGTTGAGGGATCTGTATTAAGTAAAATTAATAATTCCATATATTTACTTAAAAATTGAAAAACGAAATATTCTGAGGTTTTCTTTGAGAAAAACAATAATGCTCGTTTTGATCTTTAATTGAAGATCAAATAAAAATTCTTATAGAAATCAATATGATTTTTTTAGTTATTTCCCTAATAAAAAAAGTATTTTATAACATGTTATAAACGTATTGTAAAGGTGTTATAAACGTTTAAAATGTTATAAATTTTTATAATCAAAACTTTTTTAACATGAATGTTGGTTATAAAATGTGCTATAAAACTTGTAACATACTATAAGCCTGTTATAATGAGTTATTTTTTCAAAAAATATAGAAAAAATCATCATGTAAAAGGAAATTTTGTTATAAAAATGTTATATGGATGTTAAAAAAAAATTTTTTTTTATTCGGGTTTTCACTGATTCAATAACATTAGAATAACACGCTTTTATCAAGTGACAATAGAGATTGCAATAAAAAAAAAAAATTTGCCAATGAATTATCTTACCAATGAAAAAAATTGTAAAAAAAAAAGAAAAAAGCAAAAATATGAAAAAATGATTTTAATTTTGAAATTTCCAAAATTTTATTTGTTCTTCTAATATCCATACAAATCCTTTAAACCGATGTAATTCACTCCATCACATTTTACCCCATTGACTGACAAATGGTTTACTTTAACTAAAATTAACTTTTTTTTTTTTTTTTTTTATTGAATATTTTACTATTGATCATTTGATAATTTTTCATAAAACAATTATTTATATGTCCTTAATAAAATGAAGCACTATTTTTTTCTGATTAATATTTTTCGAAATCTAGGTTCTAACTTAATTCCATTAAACACTGGGATAAAATTTTTTAGAATAAAAACACTCTCAACTTTTGAATATCGAAAATATTTTTGAAATTACTAGCACTTTTTTATTTTTTTTTTTAGAAAAATGGGGTTGAGAAAATTTTGAAATCAAAGAATAAGTTAATATATTAAATTAGAAGATTTTTCCAGAGAGTTTATCTTTTTAGTTGAACTTTTTTTTTAATTTTACCATTTAAAAATAAAAAAAAAAACATTTCAAGACCAAAATAGTCCCTTTTGTGAAAATAAAATTTCCATAATTTAGAATTTGCTTCAGTAAATGAGTTAAAACAAGATATTGTATATAAAAATATACACAATTTCAACTTTGAATTCGATGAGTTTGGCAAAAAAATGTTTTCAAGAAAAAGTTAAATGGAAACTTTATTTATTTTTATTTTTTCATTTAGTTTTTTGAATTTTTTTAATAGAAGGTATTTGATCAGTTTTCCATTTTTAGTGTTTTTTGGGTCGTAGGGACATATATCAAATATCTTCATATTTTATTTTTATTAAAAACAAAAATCAAAAAAAAAAAAAATAATCTAATTTAATTTTTAACTACTAATAAATTTAAATAAAAAAAAAAAAAAAAAAAAAAAAAGGACTATTAAAAAAAGGAGTATCTGTAAAAACACCTGATGGTAAGGTGGTGAATCCAGAAGATTGTGTTAATCCTGACACACCAGGCATCCAAATTGCAATTATTGATCTTTATGATAAAAGGTTACTTGACAGTTTATTAACTAATGAAATCTTTTCGGATTATTGCTCAAAAGAAGAGAAAGAAAACAGTAATAAGAAACTAGGAACGATTTTTTATTGGATTGATAACGAAATATTATTAGAGGAAAGATTTAAAGAATGGATTTCACGCTTTGATGGCCAAACTTCACATGTTTTTGTAACATTAAACAATTCATCAATTTTGCCATCAAAATTTCCAAATTATTCATCTTTCATTTTCAGAAATCAATTGAATTTAATTGATAAAGATATATTCCCATTAGATATTTCCAATAATTTAAAATGGGCACAAAAGCAAGTTGAAGAACAAAATCAGGTTAAAAAGCAATTAAAGATCAACCCAAAATTGATCCATTTTGGTTACAATAAGTTCAAAATGAATTTAGGACCAAAAAAAATTGGAATTTGCGTTCCTGAAGATCAAAATAAAAAGGAACGAGAAGAAAAAACATTAATTCAAAAATTTGGCAACAAGCTTAACGAAAAAATTACAATTGACGAAAAGGAAATAGACTTCCAGGAGTTTATATCGGACTTTAAAAATTTACTAAAGAACGATCAACTCAAACAATTATTTCATGAGATCTTATTTTTAGGCACGGGAAGTGCTTTGCCTTCAAAATATAGAAATGTGACTGGGATTTTAATAAAAGTGGATTCAACTTTGAATATACTATTAGATGCAGGAGAGGGTACATTTGGGCAGCTTTTATTAAATTATGACCTACAGACAATGGAAGTGCTATTAAATATTCAATTGATTTGGATAAGTCATGTACACGCTGATCACCATCTTGGTTTAATTAAAGTATTAAAAATGCGAGAAAATTACTATAAAAAGAAATTTGGAAATTTGGATGGCTATCAGCAACCATTAATCATCGGGCCACCTGATTTCATCATTTATTGGAACCATATTATTGAAATCACAGACGAATTAGTTTCCTTTAAGACTTTCACACATGATCAGTTTTCAATTATGATTCAAGAATATAAAAATAATAATAGTAACGAAAATAAGAATAATAGTAATATTAATAACAATAATAAAATATACACTGAAGAATTATCCCTTAATAAAGGACTATTTTCGTGTTTTGATGATATAATTCAGGTGGAAATGATCCACTGCAAGGATTCTAAAGCAATAGTTTTAATTAGAAATGGTTTGAAACTCGTTTATTCGGGTGACGGTAGGCCAAATGAAGAACTCATTAAACATGGAATAGATGCCCAAATATTAATACATGAGGCAACGTTTGATAAAGATGAACAAGAACTTGCCACGAAAAAAGACCACTCAACAATAACAGAGGCAATAGAAGTGGCAGACCAAATGAATGCAAAATATACAATATTAACACATTTATCACAAAGGTATAGCAAAAATAGTTTTGAATTTGATACTGACAAAAAAATCATTATTTCCTATGATTTTATGACAATTACCCCTTCAAATGTTGAAAAGGCAACCAAACTTTCACCATTAATCACACAATTATTTATAACAGAGGTCAAAAATAATCAGCAGAAAGATGGAAAAAAGAAGAAGAATAAAAAGCAAAGAACTAAAAAAAAGAAATAATTATTTTTGATTTTATCATTTTTTTTTATTAGACACGAAGAATTATTAATTCTTTAAAAAATAACATCAAAAAAATTTTTTTTAATGATAATTTGTTTTAGTTTTATTTTTGAAGTCAAGAAATTTTTGATAAAATAAGCTTGGTTTGGATTTTTTAAATTATAATAGAGTTTTACATCTAAATGTGTCAAATTAGTAAATATTGCCACTTTTAAGAATGAACCATTTCCCCATATATAACTATTGTTTTGAGAATACGGATTATTCAGAGTAAAAATATTTTGTTGCAAATACTCATTTTTTTCCTTATAATTTTAATTTGATGGTAAATACTTTTTTAGAATAAGTAGTTTTTTTAGGAAAAGTTGGGTTGTTTACGGAAAGATGTGATTTTTTTTTTTGTAAAAGTATTTATTAGTGAAAAAGTTAATGTTTTTCAGGGTTAAAACATATCTAATAATCAGATTTGTTGAAAAATACTCTATTAATTTATATATCTTTTTGTTTCAGATCTTTAAATTAAAAAAAATTTTCTTGTGAAAAATAAACTAAGGTAAAAGATTTAAAATTATCAATTGTTCTTTTATTTGTAAAGTTCAATATAAAATGAAATTGAGGAAAAGAAAAATATTTTTTTTGAGAAAATTTTAAATTGGGAAAAAAAAAAAAATTAACAACCAATTGAGAAAATAGGATGAAATGAAAGAATAATTTTTTCAATTTTTTTTTGAAATTATCAGTATAGCCATTTTATGAAAAAACTTTATACCCGATTATTGAATTTCGAACCTTAAGGGGTTAGTGTCTACCAAAGAGAAGTCTTGGATCAAAGTATGTTGTTTTTGGACCTAACCACATTAGTGTTACATTGTTCAAATGTCTCTAAAAAATCGATTAATAAAGTAGTACTATTTGTTGATCTCATCAATTAAAAATGATCTATTTATTAGTAAAAAAACCCAGCAATTTCAGAATAAAATCTGCGTTTGGCTATAAATTTAAAGATTGAATTATCAATATTCAGACTACAAAGTCATAAAATATCTTTCTTAAATTTATGGTGAAATGTAGATTAGTTACTAAAAAATTCGTTTTTTTTTAAAAATTAAATAATTAAAGAATAAAGTTTTTTGTCAAATTATTTCTCAAATCATGGAAATATATTGATGCTACAAGTATCTTTATCAAAAGCAAATAAAACTAATCTCAGTCTTTGGGCTTTTATGTTGATGATTATTGAGTTAATCTTTGAAATTCAAAAAATTATTAAAATAGTTAAAAAAATAGTTACTTTTGGAAGCTCTAAATCTAAATTATTCAATACCATAATACTTTATTTTGGGTTTCTATTTTTAGATTTGGAAAAGGAATTAAAAAAAATTTATTCAAAATGAAATATTTTAATAGTGATCATTAGTAAAAAAAGTAATAATTTATTGTGCAATAAGATTTATAATAGATTTTTTAGAGCTATTTGAGCCATGGTGCACTAATATCATTTATACCCAAATTCAATATACTTTGATTATAGAGAAATCTAAGGTGACACTAATCCCTTAATAAAAACTGAAAACTAAAAAGTAAAATCAAACAAAAAAAGAAACTTCAAGTTATAATGCTTTTAATTATTTTCAACCAAAGTAATAAAAACACTTAAATCTAGGTTATTATGGAAATTATTCAAGTGTTTTGGAAATCCCAAAAATAGTCAATTTTTTGAACAATATTTTTTAATAATTGAACAATCAAAGCAAAACCCATATACAATAAGATCATATTAAAAAAACTGAAGAAGTAAATACCCATTTTGTTTTAAAGACATCCATTTTTTCTTTTATAAATGGATCTTACTTTGATTTTTCAGATTTAACTGAGGTTATCAATTCAAAATCATATTTGACTTTTTATCTCTTATTTTTCTTTTGTTATTTGGCACTCTTTTAATCAATAAGAAGAAAAAAAGTATGTAACCCATCAAGATAAGGGATAAGATTGGAAAAGTCTTCTAAATTTGTCAAGTTTCAGGCAATTTCTCATCATTAGTGTAATCACAATTATTTTAATATTACATTGGAAGAGTATTTTAATTATCAAAACAACAGATCTTTTTTTACTCAAATAAAAATCCACTTAAGAATTTGGTCCAAGTTAATCCACAATTTATTCCCTAAAAATTTCTAACGATGAATTTGTCAACCAGGTGTTCCATTTATGAGGTGTTATAATTTGAAACATTCTAAATAATTCCTTGAATAGTAAATCTAATTTCTCATTTCACTTAAACTAAAAAAATAAAAAGAAAACCTATCAAATTTTATCATTTTTATTAGAAATATTTGACTCATTTCAGAAAACATTTTAATGATTCAAAGTAATTTGTTGTCTAAAATAGGACACTTAAAAAGAAAACTGAAAAATCTGTTTGTTAAGCTGAAATTGCCAATCTAATTTTTAAAGATTATTCTCATTTTTTTCTCCATTTTTTTAACTTTCACTCAAATTTAAGATGAACAAACTCTATATTAGAATTATCTCTGCTGAAGGATTACATGGTGCCGATCTTGGTGGCAAAGTGAGAAATTAATCTTTTTTTTCTCCTTTTTTTATTTTCCTTTCTTTTTTTTTTTTCTTGTAATTTTTCTCTTGCTAATTTTTTAACATTCTTTGAATATTTTTTTTTCTCTTCTGTAACGAAAATAAAAATAGTCCGATCCATTTTGTAGACTTAGCATTAATGGAAAAGAAATCCCTGAAAAAATCAAGAAAAAAGGTAAAATCTTTGATGGAGAAACTAAAATCATAAAAAAAACTGTATCACCAGTTTGGAACGAAACCTTTGTTCTTTTTGTTACCCCAGGAAATGAACACAGTGATCACCTTTTAATTCAAATTTTTGATCACGATAAAGTTTGTTTTTTATTTCTTTCTTGATACAACAAAACCCGAGTTTTTAACCAAAAATTACCAATTTGTCAAAAATTTCTTTCTTTACATTTTTTCCAATTGAAAAAACTCTAATGTTTCTTTTATTTCTTGATTTTTTTCTTTATTCTATTTTTATAGCTTTCCAAAAACGATTCTTTAGGTGGTGTTAAAATTCCACTTTCCGATCTCCTTGGCGGACAACCAGTATCAAGGTATTTTATTCTTTTTTTATTTTTCTATTTTAATTTTTAGATACAATTGAAGAAACAACTTTCCTCCTAAAATAATTTCTTTTTAAATTTCTTTCTTTTACCTCTTTCTTTTCAACCCTAACTCTAAAACACAAAGTGCATATAATGTTGTCCCACTTAAAAAAGAAAAAGCAAAAGGAAAAATCCATTTAAAACTTCACTATTGTCCAATTGGAATTCCATTCCAAACAAGACAATTTTAAGTGCAAAAAGATCATTTACAAGTATTTTGTGAAGACAATTGTGGCTAGTTAAAAATAATATGATTTGAAAAAGGATGGTTATTTGGAAAAATAAAACCCAAAAAAAAATAGTTAAAGAAAAGACAATTCTTAATTTTTTTATGTTCACCTTTTAATAATTTAAAAAATAAAGTTCTCTTGATCTAATATTTTGTATTTTTAGTTTTTTATATTATTTTTTTGTTGAAAAATAATAATATTAGTGGAATTTGAATAATAAATGAGAAAAAATTTTCTCTTCGGCTTTCTTTTTAATACGTCATATTAACCTGTGCTATTTTTCATAAATAACTGATAATTTTTATTTCTATTTATTTTTTTAGCACTTTTTTATTTCTACCTTTTGTGATATTTTGGAAATATTTTGAATCTAAAGATAATTAAATCATTTAAGGGATTAAAACCGACGACAAAGAAGTTGAAAAATCAAGTATTTTGCGACTGAATATAAATCTTTAAAGTTCACTATGGTTCAAGGTTTCGAAAAATTTGAATAATAAAAAAGTTCCCAAAATTTGATCTTATTAAAATTGATCCTGAAATTTTAAAAAATTCATCAATTCTGGAAAAAAATTCAAATGAAAAAAAATTGATGAATGGATTTTTTACTTATAAAAGAGTAGTCGGATATATACTTTCTTATATTTTTTGAGTTATTTTTATCTTGATTATTTTAATTCAAAATCCAAGTCCAAAAATTGATAGGATTATTTGAATCAATAATAGAATTTCAAACATCAGATTAAGCCAAAATTTGAACATATTTGTTTTTTAAAATTTGAATTTTAATTATAAACCATTCGTAAAATTGAAATTTTTTATTTTGTTGTCATAATTTTCTAATTCATGTTAAATTTGTTTTAATATTTTAACAACTGAATTAATTAAATGTGATATACAATAAAGATATCTGAAATTGAAATTCCAAAAATAAGTATCTAAGATTTGAAAAAAAAAAAAAACAGTTTTCATTCCTATTCTGAATTAAAATATTTTTTTTCCTGGTGGTTAATTAGAAAATTACAGGATTTTTAAAATAATATTAATAACTTTTTCGAAAACTATTTGTGGTTTTTACTCATTTAATTTTTTATTTTTATTTAGAAAATCAGTGAAAGAAAATGTACATTTTGCAATTATTAATAATAATAATCATAAGAATAATAATCAATACAAACTAGACAAGACTTATAAATGAAAACTAAATAATATATCAAATTCAAAGAGAATTCATATCAGGTCTACCCTCAAAAAAAAAAGAATAATACTAGTGAAAAAACAGAAAAAAAAAAAAAAAAAAAGGAAAAAAATATTAGAACAAAATAATACAAATTTAGATACAAAACTATTAAGCAGTAAAAAATAACAATTCAATTGGATCTTATAATTTGAAAATGGTTAAAAATAATATATAAAGGGAGGAATGAAAATCAAGCTCAGATCTGAAGATAGTTTTTAAAAAATACCAGTAAAACCTTTTTAAATGGAAAGTATAAAATAAAAGAAATGGACAAACTAAACAAATTATTATTAAAGCCATTGGAAAGAGTAGAAACAGCATATCAAAAAAAAATCTATACAAAATATAGTTTTCAACACAATTAACAATAATTACCCTCCATCACCACCCCCTCTACACATTCACAAATTCTATTAAAAAAAATTGCAAACTTGTGATAATCAAAGGTATATATTTTTTTTATGTTTTTCCAAACTTTTATAAACATTTCTTTCACCCTTTTGATTTATGTTTTATAACTTTATTTTTAATAATTAAAAAAAGAATATTTCATTGGATTTTCTTCAGAATCTTTTAAAAATAATATCTTTTATTCAATATTTTTTTAAAAACAAGGAAAATTACAAAATATACAAATTCGGGTACATGGTGCTCCACTTTTCGGAGCGGTGGAATACCGACTTATATTCATAGTTTGTGGAATCTTTATTTATTGCTGATAATCATTCTATTGTGTTTTTACTCCTCCTGTTTTAGGTGACGTGTCGTCAAGTGCCGTAGAGTTCCTAGGTTTTCTTTAGGTTTTTTATTTTATTTGTAAAATCTAATACTTTTTGTTAGGTTTTTATGAGTTTTATATTTATTTGTAAAGTTTTTCTAGGTTTTTTTGAGGTTTTTTATTTTATTTTTTAAGTGCTCTAGGGTTTTTTTACATTTTGAAATACACCGAAAATTTAATAAATTTTCGGTTTATTTCAAAAAGTAAAAAACACCTAACGAAAATTAATAGATTTTCCAAATAAATAGAAAACTCAAAAAAATCTAACGAAAATCAATAGATTTTCGAAATAAAATAGAAAACCCCAAGAAAATCTAAGGGCTTTTTTTTTTAATTTGAGAAATAAAAAGTAAATTCTTGAAATATTCTTTTCATTTCTCAATTTAAAAAAAAGCTAATGGGGTTTTTCCAAATCTGAAAGAATTTAGTAAAATCAAGGATTTTACTTAATTCTATCAAATTCTGGAAAACCTAACTACAATAGATAACTTTTAATTTGGATTTGTAAATGATATAATATTTTTTACTTTAATATTTTAGTTGTTTCTCTTCTTCTCTTTTTTATTTAGTAAATTTTCTTTGATTACTCCTTCCCCACAATAGATAAATAAATGAAAACAGAGAAAATTCACCCAAAAAAAAAATAAATTATTTTCAAATTTTAAATTATAAAATTTCTAATTTATTATATCTTATAAAAAAATTTTCAAAAATTGTGTTTATTTACTTCCTTTTTTTATTATCTGTATTTTTGGATAAAAATATATGAAAAAGTAGATCAACACCAAATTTTAGATTTTTTAATTATAATAATAATAAAATCCAAATTTTTACTTTTTTTTTGATTACTTTTTTAATTCAATAAATTCTCTTTTTAGAATTTGATTAGAAATAGTGTTATAATTTTAATTGGAATGATAAAGAATGGTTTTTTCTATAACATATGATAAAAATTGTTTTTAGGGAAGACAATTTTCTCTGATATCCTATATAACTCAGATGTATTATACAAAAAAATGTATATTTTGGAGGATTGTTTACTTGTTTTTATAGATAGTTGGTTAGTATAAAGGTTTTTTCTTTAATCATATTGTTATCTTCTCCTTTAGAAGATTTTCAAGATCCTTAATCAAATTAATGAGATTTAAAGCAGTGTTTTTATTATTTTAACATGATAAAACGAATATTTAATATCTTTACTAATTATTTGTTTATTATAAATACTGGTATTTGAATTTTAAATGGGAAAAAATTTCACTTCATTTTAAATTTTTCTTTTTTAGTAAAAGGCACAAATTATATCTAACTTCTTTGAGAACTCATTTTAGTGATCCAAAATATTGGTACGGAAGTGAAAATTTTAACCCATTTATAATTTAAATAACAATAAGACATTAATTAATAATTTTGGAATTAAAAACTTTCTAAAATTATTAACAACACACTTGACATGAATGACTCTTTTGTGTTCTTCCCCCCCTTGGAGTAGACATACTTATTCCAAAAAGTTTACTCTGAACTTCTTAGAAAATTGTTGATACTCAAATAAATGATTTATTTAGGAAATCCAGATTTAATAATGCAAAATTTCATTTTTGAGATTTTTTTTCTCTTTGTATGTTTTCATAATTTCTTTAATTTCTGAAAAAAAAAACAAACATGTTCTCAGAAGAAACAGAACGAATTAAAAAAATCAGATCAAAATACAGGCAACCTTCTGTTGATATTATTATGAAGCTTCAATTAAAAAAAATGACAAAAGGAAAGATGTTTATACAAGTACTGAAAAACGGAAAAATTGCTCATACATTTCTTAAATTAAATGAAGATCTCAAAGCTGTTATCAGTGGTCCCAATTTAAGAGGTCCCTTTAAAACAATTCTTTCGGTTTCAAATATTGGCAGTGTTACAAAAGATCGTCAACAAACCAAAACAAAAAAATTGGATCAAAAATTAATAAACTTTCTTTTCATCATCAATGACAAACAAAAAAAACCACTTCTCACATTTGTTGCACAAAATGAAAAAGTAATGATTTTTTTTTTTCAAATTGTTTTCTTTGTTCTTTATTCTCTTTTCTTTTCTTTCTTATTTAAATTTTTTTTTTTAAAAACTGGAATTTTTTTCCTTTAAATGTCAACAAACAAAAATGAACTAATAAATAACTAAACACAATTTATTTCTTTTAAACTTTAACTCCTCCTCCTCCTCTTCTTCTTCTTCTTTCAACAGCAATTTGCAAATTGGTCTGATGGATTTCGTTATTTAATTGGAAAGCCAATAGAAGAAAGCATAACCCAAAATGCCATTGATGAATTAATTGATGTTGATACAGAAATTGAACTTTTTGACTCACCAAAAATCTCTCCAGTATTACCTCCTCCTCCAATCGACTTAAATTTTAAAGTTAAAACAACACAATTCTTGTAATTTTTACTAAAAGCAAAGATCAAATTCAAACAATCAAATAAAATAAAAAAAAATCAGAAATAAGCATCAATCAATAAAATTAACAATCCTTAATTGGTTGCCACATGTGTTTAAACCCTTTTAATATATCAGAAAGTATTTTATTTCTCCTTTACTGATAAATTCAAATAAGTGTTTTTTGTTTTTTCGATTACCATTTTTCAATTTTTTTAGATTTTGATTCATCTTGCCTTTGAATTAAGAATTTTATTGGTTGAGGTGTAAATACACATTTGTAACGTAGTCGATTTTTGAAATTTTCAATTAAAGGAAATGCTTAAAAAAAAATCATTACTGATAATTCCAAAAAAAGATAAAACAATCCTCGTTCAATTTTCATTTTTTATCAATCAAACAAAATTATTTTCATTTTTTTTTTCTTTCATTTTTTGATTTTACAGCTAATTAAATATAATTATTGGTATAATTTTACAAAATCGGTTGGCAATACTCACATATGTTATTGGGGCATATTCTCAACTTACAAATTCTGTTTAAAGGAAGTGTTAAAAAATTATGATGTACAGATCCCATCATAAGGTGTAATAATCAAAATTAACACTAAAAAGTTTTAATAATCACCAAAAAGTGACAAAAACACGTGTATCATTATTGTAGTTATTTTTTTTTCTATATTTGAGTTTTTTTAGATGAGTAGGGTGTTTTCAAAACTATCAGTTATTATCTCTTCAAAAAAAAAAAATCTCAACATCAAATTTAAGGAAAATTCATTGTCACTTCCATTTATAAGAAATTTTTTACAAAATACCTTTTTTTCTGGACTAGAGACTTTTAAAAATCGTGGTACTATTAAAAACATTAAATACGACACCCCCGAGATTGTTACGAACTGGAATATTAATTATATAGCGAATAAACTCTATTAACAGTATGAAGGGTTAATTGTAGTAATAGGTAAGTTTAGCTTGAAATTTACAATTGTTTGTATCTTACAAGTGAATTATCACGATTTTCAACAATTATCTTGATTTTTGAGAATATTGTAATTTGTGATATTATTGTGATTTATTGTTTATCAAGTCAGTATATAATATCGCAATTCGTTAAAAATATTAACGATTTTTATGAATTTATAGTATATTTTAAAAAAAATTATCATAAAATCCTAATATAAATTAAAAAATTAAAAGATTATAATTATTTTCATTCAATTTAAAAAAGAGTGGATTCAAAAATTTTTTATTAAATAAATTAATAACCAATATTAACATAACTTTGCGTTATAAGAGATCTTTAAAATATTTCATCAAATTTTTCAAGATTATATATATTTTTTTTTTTATTAGAATTATTAATTTTTAATAAAAAAAAAAAAAAATTTCAGAATGTATATTTAGTAAAGGGTAGAAAATTAATCTTTATGAAAATAAAAATAAAACTTATTATATAGAGTTGTGAAAAAAAAAAAACATTTTATGAAAAAAATCCCCGACAAGATTTTTAATTGTTAATATTAGAAAAATTGTTTAGTAATTCCATTTATTTTAGATCAAATCCTTTTTTTTAAGAATCAAAAATTGTAAATTATAACTTACCCACTTCTTAATACGATTATTAAAAAACTCACCCTTATTCAAAATAATATTCGATTAATCACAAATAAAGAATTAAAATTATGATTTTCAAAACTCTAGAAAACCCCAAAAAAACTCTATTTTTTTTCAAAGAAAATTGATCTACTTATATTTATCAAAGTATTAATCAAGTATTTAAAATATATTCCCCACTTTAATGAACTTTATGTACCTTTATTATTAATCTCATTAAAATTTTGGTTTATTAATGAAAAGGATTTGACTGAAAATAAAAGAAATTAGAAAAAAATTTTTATAAAATTAATACTTAAAAATCTTGTCAGTGGATTTTTCCATGTACTTTATTTTTTTTCACTGCTATAATATATATCTTTATACCTCAGAACCCAAAATAAACTAATTATCTTTGAAATAAAAATTTAATTTAACATGTTATGAAAAATTTAATGATACAAAATTTATAAAAAAATCTTCCTATAACGAGTTTTTTTGTAATTAAAAATTCCATAAATGCTTATAATAGAAACATAGATTGAATTTTTTTTTTCTTGATTCTATAGATTTGATTATTTTTTAATGAAAATTTAGTCATAAAAATTTTTTTGTTTATTTTTTTTTTGTTTTGAAAAAGTTTTTCTCAATATTAAAAATTTGATAGTTTTACTAGTTACTCTGTATCATTCTTTACTGAAAATTTTTTTGGGAATATTTTCAAATGAGAACAAGATAAAATACTTTACCAACTAATTTGTTCATACTTGTTACATTAAACATCACATAGAAAATTTGTTTTCATTATGGATTTTTATTAAAATTTAATTTCGATTTCAAAAGTTATTTAATTTTAAAAATAAAAAAAAAATATAAATTAAATTAGAAAAAAAAATCAAATTTTTTTTCTTTTAAAATTTGTAAGTTTTTTCGACATCATTTAATAAATTGTAAAAAATTGGTCAATAGTTCGAGTCTGATTGGCAATTGATTTATTTTTTAATTTTTATTAATTTTTTTTTTTTTGACTTTTTAAAATAGAGAGATAAAATAAACAATATTATTGAATAAGAGAACATATATCAAAAATTATTTTCAAAGATTTAGTTTAATCAAACTATTTATCAAAAACTTTGACACGATTTATAATGTTAATGGAAGTTTTTTTTTGAGATTTTAATTTCCATATTCATATTAATAAATAAATATTTACAATATTTTAATCAAAATCATTTTCTCTAAATTTTTACTTTTAGGATCAGAATTATTTTTTCTCGTTTTCCCAATTTTTGTTTTTCTTTTTTGGATTTTTTTTTATTTTTATTTTTCTTTTTTTTTCTTTTGTTTTTTTTTTTTTTTTTTCCTTTTTTTCTCTTTCTTTTTCTATTTTTTTTTTTTTTTTTTTTTTAACAATAGATTGTTAAAAAAAGATCTTCGAAGAGAAAATTAAACATTATATAAAATTACTACTCTGGAATTCATTTTAAAAAGATTTAAATATTAATCAAAAATCTTGTTGTTAAACTTTTATCAGTGAAAGCCCAGTAATAAAAAATCTGTAATACACATTTTAAAAATTTATGACTCATTTTTATTTTAGTTTATTTATTTTTATTTAATTTGTAAAAGATCAGGTTTTTATATATTTAGAATGATTCAAAAGAGAATTACTAATCCTATTTAAATATTTGTGGTTTTTTACTACTAAAAGATAGATATTTTTTTCAATTTATTATTTTATGTGATATACATTATTTGAAATGGTGTTTAGATTGACATATTCAATTTTCAAAGAGATTTAAATTAAATTTTTACCAATAACATATTCAAAAAACTAAAATTGTTTTTTCTTTATTAGAAAGATAATTTAATTATCTTTAAATAATATTACAAGTTCTTATATATATATATATATATATATTACTTTTAGAGGTTGATTACTTTTTTTATTAAACTATTTAGTATTAATTTAATACCATCAAGATTAAATGAAATTATTTTACATTTGTTTTGTTTTATACAATTTTTTTTCTATTGTTTGAATTGATTTTTTAAAAAAATTATTCATATTTAAATTTTACTTTCTGATCTAAAGAAATAAATTTCATAATTCTCTTTTATTCAAAATTTATTATAAATTTATCTGAAAAAAAATTATAATTACTTAGTAATGTCTTTTTTTATTTATCATTATTTTACATCATACTATTCACACAATTATTGTTTATTTATTATTAATACATCAATATTTTCAGTTTTGAATTACTAAAGTTATAAATAAATTAATAATTTAAAAAAAAAAATAAAATAATACTCTCCTCAAAAAATTCTTAAAAAGATTAATTATTATTTTTTTTTCAAATATCAAAAAAAAATACAATATCAAAACTACCTTAACTTTGAACGATTTCTCACCTTTTATTATCATGGAAATCTGGATTAAAAATATATCAGAAAATAAATATATTATTATATCAATATCATTTTAAAATATTTTATATAAAACCTTATTATATTTATGTTAATCTGGGGGTGATAAGTGATATATCATATATTTCCAAAAAAGTGGGAAAAATTTTTTTACATTTCATAAAAAATCGTCTTTATCTGTGGAGTTATTCATTTTATTGACAATACTAAATTTAGTTTAATATTAATTCGGTTTGAATCATTGAATAAGGTATTTATTTATAAATCTATTCATTGTATATTTTCAAATCATGAAAAGAAAAATAGTACTTATTTTTTTAGATATCAGTGTACGACCACATTCAATAAACCTGGAAATACCACAAGAATATAAATGATTTTTTAAATAATAGAATAAATTTTTCTGTTTTTAAATTCTCTTTGGTAATTTGTTGAGATTAAAAAAGTTATAAAAAATATTTTTGGATCAAAAAGATAATAATCAACACCAATTTTCACCCCGAAAAAATATCAGATAAAATTGAGATCAGAAAATTTAATATCTTTTATTTCCGTAATACTCTACAAGGAAACAATTTAAATTATCATCAAAATCAATAAAGGGCAATAAATGATTTTTTATATGTAAATACTTTTTTGAAGATTGATTTTATTAAATTTATTTTAAAATAACTTTGCCCTATTTTTTTGTAAATAGCTGAGTGTCAAAATTTACAATGAAATTGATGATTGGGTTAAATTTAAATTTTAGGTATGTAAAGTGGGGCTATTAGATATTAAAAATTACCTATTTGATTTTATATTAAAAATGGTCTTAATGGGTTATCATCAAGCTAGATTTTTCTATAATCAAAGTAGACTATAATACTTTGTAAATGAAGTTAGTTCTAAATGAAATGATTTTTATATTGATCCAAAAAATCTTTTATTAAAATTATTTTATAATAATTTTTATAGTTTTTTACTAATGATCACAACCTTAAATTTTGAATTTTTGATTTTTTTTTTAATTCCTTTTCTAAATCTAAAAATCGAAACTCAAAACAATAATATTCCAGTCTTTAATAATACATATTTAGAAGTTCCCAAATGAAACTATTTTTTGAAATTTTTTCGTTTCAAAGATTAACTTAATAACCATTAGCATTTAAACCCCAAAGGCTGATTTGTTTTGTTTCCTTTTTCAAAAACTAATTGTTTAATAGGATAAATGTATTTCCAATCATGATTTCAGTAATAATGTGTCAAAAAATCTAAAGTTAATTATTCAATTTTTTTATCAAAAAAGGATTTTTTTATTAACTAATTGATATTTTGCGACAAATTTAAGAAAGATATTTTTCAACTTTCAAGTCTGGCTATTAGCAACTCAACCTTTAAATTTATCTCGAAATGCAGATTTTTTTTCTTGAAATTCTTGTATTTTTTTTACTAATACAAAGATCATTTTTCATTGATGAGATCAACTTTAATTACTATTTTTACTAATTGAATTTTTTAGAGGCCTTTGGACAATATATTACTAATACAATTTATCCCCAATAACAACATACTTTAATTTTAGACTTCTTGATGGTTGAGGTTAATTCGTTGTAATGTTATTAATTTCAGAGGTAATTGTGAACAACAACCTGAATGTCACTATTAATAAACAAACAATATCAAATTTAAAAAAATCAAAATGTTAACCTTTTGAATGTTCAACTGAGTTTTAAAGACAAATATTCATTAATTGTTTTTGTTGCATTGTATTTTATAAATCAGATTGATGTTTTTGCAAGGTAATTAATATAATAAGGATGAAAAATTATAGAAGTCGAAATTTTTTGTTTCCATACAATAAATTATTTTTTTGACATTTTTTATAATTTGCAATAATTTTAAAGTAAGGTTCAACTCACAGTTTTATTTTTTGAGAGTGAAATTGTAATAGTTGTTAAACATAAGGGTTGTTCAGTTCATTATTATTGTTGAAACTTCAAAAGATAAAAGAAAAATAAGTAAATTTGTAGTTGATGGAATAATTGTTAAACAACTTTCAAAAAGTGAAAACTCAATTGTATATAAAGAAGACGAACAGTTTGAGAAGATCAGTTTAGTTGTTTCATTAATAATATTTTTCTCTTGTTCTTTTTGAAAAAGACAATAGTGATTTCAAATTACCCTCACATAATTTTTCAACCAGTTTAAAATTTAGTTTTTTGAGTTAGAATCATAAAAGAGAGTAAAAGTTTTTAAAGACACTCTGATTGATTGTTGAAATTTAGACAGGTTACAGCAAAGATTTTTGTGTTTTTAACAAAAAAAATGATCATTTTTTGAAATATTCACAAGAACACTCTCTTTTTTTTTTTTTTTTTTTTATAATTTCTTCACAAAACAACCTCTGGGACAACAAAAAAAAATTGCTTGGTTGTTTTCCTTTGGTTTTTAAAGAAATATAGCCAAGAGCCTCAAGCCTAAAACTTAAAACCAAAAACAAAGGATCCAAACAAGTCAAACAAAAAAAAAAAAAAAAAAAAAAATCAAATTTAAAATTTAAAACTTTTGCTTGGCTTATTTAAAAAATAATTACAAAACTTTTAGGAACAAGTCAAACAAGCCAAACTTCAATAGCCCATTTTAATGGAATTAGAAAAAATCAAGTGTGTCTTAATTGGTGATGTTGGTGTTGGCAAAACGTGTGTAGTAATTAGCTATTCCACAAACATGTTTCCTGTTGATTATGTCCCTGATTGGGTCAATTTTTCGTCGCCAATTGTATTTGAAAATAAGCCCATTGCCCTGTCTGTTTGGGACACTCCTCAACCGGGTATTTGGTATCAAAGATTCCGTCCGTTGTCCTTCTCCAAGACAAATGTGTTCTTTCTTTGTTTCTCTGTCATTGAGCCAAAAACTATTGAATCGATTGTTACAAAATGGAAGCCTGAGATTGAAAAATACTGTTCTGGCGTACCCATTTTGCTAGTAGGTACAAAATATGACTTATTAGAAAACGAACAAACGATCCAGTTTCTGCAAGAGCAAAACATTCACCCTGTAAGCGATAAGCAAGCAAACAAAATTAAAAAAAAGATTGGCGCTTTAGGGTTTTTAAAATGCTCTGCAAGGACACAAAACGGGCTATCAGACATTTTTGAAACGGCCATTCGTGTAGTCCTTGAACCAAACTATTTAAGAAAAAAGACTTCTTGGTTTAAAAAAAAGCTGACTGTTACAATACCCGAGAAGCCAAGAATGTTGCCAAAGCCACAGATCGGCAATGCGATTTCTCAAATGAGGAAACAGTTAAAAGATTTGCTCGTAATTAACAATAAGAACAATTTCCATAAAGAAAGCGATTCTTGGGAGACTACAAGGTTTGGTGATGTTAAATTTGTGTGGACTTCGAATCTTCCTAAATCCAACAATTTGAAAAAAATTAAGGCAATTTTACGAAAAACAGAAGATGAAAATGATCATCTGAATATTATTGAAAAAGAAAAAGAAGAAGAAGAAGGTGATGAAAGCAATAAGGAAAATGAAGAAATTAAAAAAGAGAAAGAAACAAAAAAAGAAAAAGAAAAAGAAAAAGAAAAAGGAAAAGAAAAAGAAAAGAAAAGGAAAAGGAAAAGGAAAAAGAAAAGGAAAAGGAAAAAGAAAAGGAAAAGGAAAAGGAAAAGGAAAATGAGATAGTCAAGGAGAAAGGAAAAAATGAACCAAAACTAAAAGAAAAAGAAAATCAAAATCAAAAAGAGCACAAAAATAAAAATGAAAATGACAAAGAAATACCAAAAAGGAAAAAGGGAAAAAAAAAAGAAGAAAAAATCGAAATAGAAAAAGAAATTGGGTTCACAATACTTGAAAAGCAAAAAAATAAATCCTTGTTAAGGAATTATAATTCACCTTCAAATAATCATAATTGTATCTTTTCACATCAAATTTTATTATGTGAAAGATCAATAAAATTTAAAGAAATTTTTCAGTATTTAAGTTTAAACAAAAAGATTTTAAAACAAACAAAATTGATTGAATTTGAAGGAATCACATTAATTAATGATAACCAATCAAAATCTGAAAAGTTTTGTTTTCAAGTTGATTGGGAGTTTGATCTATTTGTTGAATTGTTACGTTTTATTTATTGTGGTGAAATTGATATGGGAGACCGAGAATTTAGTGGTGAAAACGTTACAGAATCTAAAATGCAATGGTTTAATGATCTGAAACAACTAAGTATTATTTTTGGCATCTCTGGTCTAACGGGATTATGCGATTTTTTTTTGAGTTCTTTAAAAAAAAAAAACAAGATTAACCAAAATCAAATAACTTTTGATTTATTAGAACAACACCAAAAATTATTTCGAAAGCGAGCAGAAATGAAAGAAAAGGAGTTGTTAGATATTACTTCTTGTTTACAAAATGAATTAGCCCACAAAAATAATTGTGATTTTGTAATTTTTTGCCAAAATAATACAAAAAAGAGCAAGAGCAAGAAGAAGAAGAAGAAGAAGAAGAAGAAGAAATTGAAAAAAAAACAACACCAGGAAAAAGGATTTAAAAATAAAACAAAAAAACATGAAAAAAAAAAGGATCTAAACTTGAAAAAGAAAAAGGAATTATCAAAAGGAAAGGGAAAAAATAAAACAAAAGGAAAAAGGAATTATCAAAAGGAAAAAGAAAAAGAAAAAGAAAAAGAAAAAGAAAAAGAAAAGGAAAAGGAAAAGGGTAAGGCGAAGGAAAATGAAAAGGAAAAGGAAAAGGAAAAGGAAAAGGAAAAGGAAAAGGGTAAGGTGAAGGAAAAAAATAAGCCAAAAGAAAAAAAAAATAAAAATAAAAACGAAAATCAAAATGAGGATGAAGATATAATCAGACGACCAAAAAAACTTGAAAAGATCAAACAAGCAAATAATAATTTAATAAAGGATGAGCATTTAATCAAAAACAAGAGAAACGAAAATGAAAACGAATATAAAAACAAAGATAGCAAGGGGAAGGAAAAGACAAATGAAAATGAAAATGAAAATGAAAATGAAAAAGGACACGAAAAGGGAAAAAGGAAAAAGAAAAAGAAAAAGAAAAATCAAAAGAACAATAAAAAGAAAAACAATTCAAAGCATCCTCTTCATAAGGCAATTTTAGGTATGAGATCTAATTATTTTAGATCCCTATTTAGAACAGGAATGATTGAATTCAATAGAAAGGAACTTGTCGTAACAAAATTTTCAAATAAAACAATGAAATTAGTCATTCAATATATTTATACAGATAAAACCAACGCAAAATCATTTAAAGAGTTATCAAATTTGTTAGTTGCCTCGGATTATTTTCAATTAAACGATTTAAAAAAATTGTGCGAAAGGAAATTAGTTGATTTGGTAAATCAATCAAAAGACGAAGACAACTTAATCCATCTTTTTTTAGTTGGGAAAAATTCTTCTTCGGATAAGCTTGTAGAATTGATGGTTTGGGAGATGGGCCAAAAATGGGACTCAATTTCTAAAAATCAAAAATTTTTAGAATGGATAAATCCCGATGATCAAAAATTAGTGAAGGATAATATGTACCCCCCAGAAGAATATCGCAAAATACAAAATAAATTAAAAGTCAAAATGGCAAAAAAATTTGGATTCTTAGCAAATAAAAAATAAGAGTATTATGGCTATAAATTACTCAAAAAAATTTTGAAAATAAATTATTTTTTATATTAAAGTTTGTTTTGAGTTCTTATTTTTCTCTAAAAAAATTAATTGTACATACATAAACAAAATTTTGCAAAGTTTAATTTTTGTTTTGATTGAATTTTACTTATATATTTTTTTGAATTCTTTTGAATATTTAAAAGAAAATACAAGAACAAATTCTTGAGTCTTGAATAAACCAATGTTATGATTATTTTCTGTTTTTTTAAGTAAAGTATTTGCACGGACTGATATATTGTACTGAAATTAATATAGAATATGAAATCATTTCGAAAAAAAATAATATAGAAGACGAATAAAGCATAAAAATCAATTTTATTTTTCATTCAGAAGATTGTTCTATGCTCTAATTAATAATCAGTTATAAATCTTCTACGGTGAAAATTTATGAATTAAAGTTTGATCATCAAAAACAATTACTTTTCTTTATACCTGTACAATGTGTAATATACCATCAAGGATACGATTTACAAATTTTGAGGACAATAACCTTTTCCACAATTTTTAAAAATATCACTATATAAGCCCCAATTCAAAATTTTTAGTACACCAAAATTCGATTTGTGAAAAAAAAAACTTATTTAATCAATTCAAGAAGATTTACCAAATTAGAACCATTCACTAATTGAAATTTTATCACTTTTTTATAAATCACAATACTCACAAAACAATAAATAAATAATTATCAATACTAATAAATCAAGGGTGTGTTAAAAATTTTGGAGAGAGCAAAACAAAAAAATACATTAGTAAATTTGTTGAAATTCTATTAGGAATATTGATCGATCAAAGGTTAGATACTACCAACTAATTTTATTTGAGTTCTTCTATTTGAAACAACTTGACTTTAACATAATATAAACCTTGTCGAAAAATTTTGATCCAACGAAGCAAATTACATAATTCAAACTATGAAATGAAAACAAAAACTAAAAGATGAAAAAATGATTTTTATATTTTCCCAAAATCAAAATTATCTCCAATTTCAATGAAATTGTATTATTGTGATTGTTTTGAACATTTTAGTTGTGTGGAAAATTTTGAATTTTAGTTTATATCAACTATATATCCACTCATATATCTTTTCATAAATTAGAATAATTATCAAGATCTAAAAAAAAAAAACAAGAATAAAATATTTTTTTATTGATAGAAATCAATTATCAATAATAAAATTTATATATAAAATAATATGAGATTTTGGAGTGAATATAAATTATGATAAAAATAAAAAAAAAACATTAATTTTAAAAGAAATTTTATATATTGGTATTTGGCGAGATAAAAAAACTCATTTAAAATTTAGCCTTGATAAAGTTTGTGATGATTTCAAAAAATTAATCAAAATCTTATAACAAAATAATTTTTTTCTAATGGGTTTAAAATCTATTTTTTTAAAAGGTGTGTTACATAATCGGATATTATATAGATTAGAAATATTTGATTTGGCAAAAAGAGATTTTAAAGTTATTGATATATTGGATTAATAAAAAAATTACAAATTTTTGTTATTCATCCAACATTCTCCAAGGCTTATTTATAAAACTGAAGAAAAAAATGATCCTGTTAGAATAACAGTATACAAAAGAAAGATTTAAGTTAATTCAAATATTAAAAATCCCCCATTTAGATGAATTGATTAATTATCTTCCTTTTAGAAAAAAAGAATCTGAAAATAGTAATTGATATTCCTAAAATGTAAAACAACTAGAAAATGAACTAGAAAATTTCAGAGTAAAAAATTTCAACATAGTCCAAGTTGGAAATGTTGTTAGGTTTTTTTGAATTTAAGAAATCTAGATTTTAGGATTATTTTCATAATCTCCACAGTTACATAGTAAATATTTAATATTTTCAATGGTTTGTAAACTAAAATTCAATTTTTTTCACAGAGTTAAAATTTTCCAATGAATCACAATAATATAATTTCATTCAAATTGGAAATAATTTTGTTTTATTTTAAAAGATGAAAATCATTTTTTCATCTTTCATTTTGTTGATTTTTATTAAATTTTTAGAATTAAATAATATATTTCACTAGATCAAAACTATTTTTTTTTAATTGTAGATATTGTGTTAAAGTTGAGTTCTTCATAATAGAAGAACTCAAAAAAAAAAAATAGTTGATTGTATATAACCATTTGATCGATCAATATTTGTTAATAGAAAATAAAAAATTTACCATTGCATTTTTTTGTGAGCCTCTCGCCAAAATTTTTTACTCACCCTTGATTTATTAGTATTGGCAATTATTTATTTTTTCTTTTTCAAGTTATTACAATTGATAAACAATTTTTAACATTTAAGTTAGTGAATAGTTCTAAGTTGGTATTTCTTATTGAATTGATTTAAATAAGATTTTTTTTTCAAAAGTTGAATTTTAGAGGATTAACGATTTTTAATTTTGGTTTATATATCAAATGATTTATAAAATACTATTATTTCTTTAAAAATAATTTTAATAATCAATAAAAAAAAAATAGCTCTTTTTAGATTATTATACTGGAGTTCTTTTTACTATTAATATTATTTCTTTTTCCAGGACTTAATTATTAAACTAATTAAAATAATCAAAATTTTTATTTTTTTTATGAATTACCAGTCCAAAAATTGTTTTGTGTTAATTATAAACCTTTTTTAGAAGCCAAAAACAATTAGACCAAAATCAAGTAAAAATATTTATATTTAAAAATACAAGTATTAATAAATTAATTTGTCCTCTTAACAAACCCATATTTTTGGTTGTATTAATTAACAATTTTCATTTTTTTTTATTACTCTTCAAGATAATCAATCTTTGTTTTTATTTTTCGTTTGATTTTATTTCCATTCATTATTTTTTTTTGTGCATTTGTTATTTATTTTTTGTAAATGAAAAAAGATTTGAACCAGAAAAAAATAATTAAAATGTTCAAAAAATATAAGGTTATAGCTATTAAAAAACCATTTTGAGAATTTAAATTGATTTTTAAATAAAAAAGTTATAAAATCAAATATCTACAAATAAACTTTTTCAGTTTTTTTTTAAAAAGTTCATTGTTCAATGAAAATTAAAATTTTATGAGTCAATTCATTATAATTATTAATATTTTATACAAAGCTGTGTTTTGAAGATAATATTTTCATCAATAAAAATGATTTTAAATAATTTCAATTAAAGGCAAGTTGAAAAAATTGCAAATTTTAGGATTATTAAAAAAAAAAAATTATTGGTCTAAAAAATGTAATAATTCAATGAACAGAATAACGCTAATTTAAAATTGATTTTTGATTGATATCAAGATTAATTAGATCCAAATTAACTGTAGACGTGGTGATAAACTTGAATAAAATTAAATTGGTATAAAAAATAATTCAAGTACATTAAGTAGAATCAAGAAAATATTGATTTTGTATCCTTTTAAGCAAAATTTCGAATTTCATTTTTCAAAATCGTTTTTCAAAATGACAATTTTTTGAAAAAGAATCCAATTTTTGAAAATGTTATACTTAACTCTGCATTCTGTGAAGTTAATAAACATCTTTGAAAAGATATAAAAAGGTTATTTCAACTCTTGAATCTGATTAATCCTCCAATTAACACGAAAATAAAAAACAAAATATTTGAGAAAATACTCTTTTTTTACATAATTAATTGTTTAAACATGAAACTGTAGAAATATTGGAAAGGTATGAAAATTGTACTGAAAGTTAATTTTGTGAGAAAAAAACAACAAGATTGTTTAAAATTTAATTTTATATTTTGATTATTTTCAGAAACTGTAAATGGTCTTATATATTAAAAAGTTATTCTTATACATTTTTGGTATTTAAAAATATCATTTAGTTTCTAAATTATTTTTTAATTTTTTAAAATCAGATTTAGATAGTTTCTCTAAAATTTATATTTTTTAATAATTGTAGAAACCAATTTTGAGAAACCAGGTATTTCAAAAGCTTATCCATTTACAATAAGTGTCAAACTCTTGATAAAGTAATTTAATTTCCAAATTGGTTTTAAATGCCTAGAAAATAGTTTAAGTTTAGTCAAAATTTTAAAGTACATACTTTCAAAGTAATTTAAATCCTGAAAAAAAATTTCAAATTTAAACAAAAAAATTGGATTTTTGGAAAATAAATTGATAAAAAAATGGGCATAAATGATCCTAAATTTGTATTGTTTTGAGGCCTTGAATTTTGTACAAAGTTGGTTCCCTATAAGTGTACAATTAACTAAAAAAAAAAGTAAGTTAATTAATAATACAATATATTATAAAAAGAATGAAAAAAAAATAAATAAATGCTTTAAAAGAATGATTATTGAATTGAATATTGGGTGCTATTTATCTATTTTCTGACTTAATCCCAAGTGAATTACATTTCATGTATTTAAATTGTAGCCAGTAAAACTTTTTAGGTTGTTTCTTTTAAAAGTCGGTCAAACCTTTAAATTCCAATTTAACGATGATAGGATGTTTGTTTTTTTTTTTATCAGTTTATTTTCCAATAATCTAAATTTTTGTGTTTAAATTTGAAATATTTTTTCAGGATTTAAATTCTGTTGAAGTTTTAAGTTTTATATAGGTTAATAGCTACAGTGATGTTGTTTTTCAAATTTAAGGTACAGTATTTTTTTACATGAATCTGTAAAATAGTTGATTAATTCAAAAAGATCTTTGTTGGTTGAAATTAAAAAAAAATAAAATTGTTTATAGGTTTCAAAAACTGCTTTTTACCAATTTAAATATACTGATAGGTTCAAATTAAAAAAATACATTTGATCTCCCAAGTTTAATAAGAAAGAGTTAAATCAATAGTCTTTTAATTTTTATATACAAATGATAATCTCAAGATCCTGTGTTTTTTCATTCAATTGTGATAAAATCTTATTTAGGAGGAAATGAACAAAAAAATATTTATTTGATTTGAAAATGACAGTTTAACATATAAAAAAAAGAAACAATTACTTGTAAAATATAAAAAAAAATTTGATAAAAAATTAAAAATCAAAAAATATTTTATTTCTATTCACAAAAAATATGTTGTTATTTCATACAAATTATTAATACCGGGTGTTTTTCGGTTTTTTAATTTTAACAAAATTCAAAAAAAAACAATCAAGAAATATAATTCAAAAAAAATAAATATAATTCAAAAAAGAAAACTCAAATATTAAAAGGAGTGCCCAAAGATTTATCTATATCTGTCGATGTATAAAAACGATATTTCTATATATCAACAGATAAGCAAATCGATAGATATAGAGTTTTATGGAAAACATAAAAATAAAAAAAAAAAAGAGGGATACAATCTTTTCCAAAAAGAACAATAAAAATATACAGCCAAAATTTGAAAATTGGAAACAAATAAACAAAGCCAAATTTCCGATTTTCTGTATTGTATTATCGTTTTTGAAATTATAAATATGATCCAAAATACATTTGTTAACAATTCACTAATATGTTCTTTGAATTTAATAGGATTACTGTGAAGAATGAGATTTAACCAACAAGAAATCGACAAGCAACAAAAATCTTAATTATTTTGTTGTCAAGTCTGAAAGGGCTTAGTAAGTTCATTTCAATAAAATAGTGATTGTTTGTTTGAATATTTTTGGATTTCAAATTGTTGCTTTTCTGTTTCTTGTAACTCTTGTTCTTGTTCTTGTTTTTCAATTGTAAAGTTAAAATGATTGGTTCTGTTATTTAGTTGAAATTGGTTTAATTGCGATAACGAGATTATTGATCCAGAAAAGGCCAATTGTTTTAAGAGACCAATTTGTTCCTTAAATTTTTTGTTTTCGTTTTCTAAGTCCAATAACCTTTGGTTTACACCGGATTTTTCATTTTGCAATTTTTTCATCTGGTTTTCAAGATTTTGGATGTATTCCTTTTTTTTTTGTCTCGAGAACCTTGCAGAAATCCGATCACGCAAACGTTTTCTTTCTCGTTTTTGGCTTTCTGTGAGCACCCGATATTTCTTTCCAAACACTTTCTTCCATCTTCGTTTCTCTTCATTCGTCAGCTTTACACCCATCTTCAGCCAATCCTTTTTTTTTCTTTTCTTTTTCTTTTTGAGAGACCAATTGGTTGTAAAGCTGTTGGGATCGTTCTCTTCGCTTTCCAATTGCTCAGCCCGGACTGTAGTCTTTGTTTTTTCGAAAACTGGATCGTTTTCTGTGATTTTTGGCTTTCGTTTTCTTTCGAAGAAACCAAAGCTCTGATCAGAAAAGTCCAAAGAAACATCCAATTCATTGACGACTTTGCCTTGATCCTTGAGGAATTTTCTCCGACTTCTTGTCAGGATTCTTCGTGGCTGAGCAGTGTTTGCTAAGTCATTATCTTTTGATTCTGAATTTGAGTTTGTCTTTGTATTTGTATTTGGGTTTGGGTTTATGTTTGTACTGATGTTTGAATTTGTATTCGTATTTCTATTTGTGTTGGTGTTTGTCTCTGTCTTTGTGTTGGAATTGGAAAATATATTTTCATTTTGTTTGACTTGATCTACTTTTTTTCCTTCAATTTGATCTTTGTTTTTTGTTTCCTGATAATACCGGGATCGGAAAGAATTGTTCTCAAAAGAGCCCAAATCAGGAAGAAACAAATTCGTTAAATAATCACGTTCTTTTGTCTTGTTGGATCCTAAATTCTGTAGCTTTTGTTTATTTGCAAATGCTAAAAGTGTTTCTTGTTGAAATAATTCATTTTTTCCATCTGAAATAAAGGTGAACAAAGGATTAGAAACAAATTCAGAGATAAAATTTTGATTTTTGTCAGAATTTTTCTTCATGTCTTCGATGTTGTATCAAAAAGTAAGGATATGAAGAAGAAAAAAATTTTTTAAAAAAAAGTGAAATTTGCAAAATATTGTTTTCCAAAATGGTTGAAAATTGTTAATATTTATTTGAAAAAATTGAATTAACCTTTCATGGAAATGGATTAGAAAAATATTACACTATGCAGATCAGTTAGATCCTTAGTTTGGTTACTTATAGTTCTTCTTTGTTTTTAAACAAAAAATATCTTGACTAGCAAACTAGAAACTTTTCTTCTAGTTTGTTTTAATCAACCAAATAAAATCAAGAGTATACCTTCAAAATATTCGAAAATCATTCAAATATTTGCAGTCACTTGGATTCAGATTTTTTAAGAATTCAAAATTTTTTTTCATCTAATAAATTTGAGAACTCTCTAAAACACAAAATTTGTGTTCAAATAAATTCTTTACAACATATAAATGAATCAGGTATCTGGCGTTCATTTAAAAGACGTCTTTATAATCTAATATTTTCGATAAATTTTAATAAGTGCTCCAATGTTAAGAATGAAACCAAAACTAGTTGGATCTCTGAGATTGTTATTTCTGATGTGTGTCGATTATTGAAATTTAAGAATTTTGATAATTACCTTTTTTCTCTTTTTTGTCATACTTGTTTAGTTAGATCATTTATTGTTTTTTTTTTTTTAGGTAGTCGTTGTAATGAACACCTTTCTTTAAAAACAATTAAGAGTAGAATTTAAAAAAGAAATCGGATAAAATTTCAGCTTTTTTACATTTTTCCATTTTTCTTACTTTTTGGAGTTTGTTTCCCAAACCCGATCAAACAAAAACAATCAAAATTACATCTACAATTCGAACAACGAATCCAAATATTTTTTTTTTAGTTGAGAAATAAACAATTAAGACTGTTATTTTCCAATTAATAAACGAAAATTTTAATTTCAATTTCAAAAATATTTTTCAGGAAATTAGTTGAAAAAACCACAAAGATCTTCTGAAAATCAAGTAAAAATGAAAGTTTTTATTCCAAGTTACAAATTGTTTTCCTAATGATTAGTTGAACAAAGCCCAAGACCTTCACAAAATCAAATAGAAATGATATTTTTTAAGAAATTTCATTTTGTTTATTTATTGAACTTTTGAGAATATTTTGATGAGTGTAAATTATTTTCAACGAAGTAAAAAGATAAATTTAAAAGAAAAGAATTCCTCTAAAGTGATAGACGTTTATCACCTGAAAATCTCTCTACCATAATTTGTTGATCTAAAAGTTAATCAATATTAGTATGCTCGGGTAAAATGGATCTAAAAATTTTGTCGGAAAATAGTTCTTGTTGATGATCTTCATAAATCAAACCTACTGTTGTTAAAACAATGCTTTCAGAAAAGTTAAATAGGTGAACTTCAAAATAAAAAAACTTGTATTTTTGTTATCGAAGGTCTAAACATTAATCAATCAGAAACCAACAATAAAACCATAAGAAAATATGGTGTTGATTTCTTAAAGTTCTATTATTTAAAAGGAAATTCCAAAAAAAAAAGGATCAAATGGAAAATTTATCTCAAAAAATAGTATAAATTTTTAATGAAAATTTTTTATCAAAAAAATAAAAAATTTCTAAAAAATTTCAGGATATTACAAAAAATTTTGAACACAATTGTAATCAGAATTTAAATATTACAGAAAATATCAAAGGGTTTACTTTCAATTTGATTTGAACTTAGGTATAATATTGGGTAGTGAATTGAATGTTTTATTGTAACAAAAAGAAAAAAAAAGCATGACTTATATTTTAAACACCAATTATAATAGTTGGTAATATATTATTTTGAGCACGGTAATCCTTTTGATTAGTAAAAAAAAACATAAGAATTCTTGAAAAATTGACATTTCGTTATAAATTCAAGTTTTAATATATCAATCTAAAGATTTTATAGTTGAAAAATATCTTTCTTAAATTTTGTCTTGGTCTGTAGTTAAATTATAAAAAAAATTGCATTTTTTTTCTAAAAAAAGTAAAAGAATTAACTCAGAAATTCTTTTCCGATATTGGCAAATATTAAAAAACCCAACTCTTCTCATTGGAAAGAAATGAAAGTAACAATATTAACGAATCTTTGGGGGTTCATGTGTATAATTATACAATAAATCCTTGAAAAGAAAAAGTGTAAAAATGATAACTTATAGGGGATAAGAATATAAATTTTACTGTTGTGGAAAAAAAGTTTAACAGAGTTTTTAATTGGGAACACTACTGAAAATGAAAAGTAAAATCAATAAAAAGAAGAAACCAATTAACTTCAAATAATAACCCATTATATTTATTATCAATCAAACCAAAAAATACAATTTAAATCTACTTGATTTATCGAAATTTTGCGTGTGGTTTTGGATATCCTCACAAATAGTCAATTTTTTGAACAAATTTTTAATAATTGATCAATCAAAGAAAAATCCCTTCAAAAGATAGTATTAAAAAAACTGTTATTGTGACGAATACTTCATTTTTTCTTTCTTTATTTATTTATTCTTTTTTTTCATTGATCTTACTTTGAATTTTCAGTAATTTTCCCAATTAAAAACCATGTTTCACTTTTTTTCCAGTTTCTCTTTTTTTCCACAATGGTTAAAATTAATTCAAAACTATTTTTGGTTTTTCTTTTTTGAATTTTGTAATGGAAATTAAAAGTAAAATTTCAACATTAATGATTTTTGGACTGAATAGTATATTACCGGAAAGATCCCACTGTTGCTTTATTATTGGGATTTATTTTACAAACCCTTTTTTTAAAAAAAATATTTCAATTCAAATACAATACCAAACATATGCCGGCAAACTGATATTTGTTAAATAGGAATAATAATAAAAATGTTTTTTTAATAAATAAAAATTTAAAAATTAAAAAATATTTTTGGAAGCGGCCTTATATAATAATAAGATCTTAAAAACCAAAATTTCAAAAGAAATTTAATACCTAGTATTTTGATAGATAAAAATAAAATTTTAAGTTTATTCTAGAAAAATTAAAACTAATTTCACAAAATTGATCAAGATCCATCAATAAAAAAAAACTATTTTATATGACTAAAAATCCAATTTATATAAATTTGTTTTATACAGTCAAAAAATCAACGGATTGTGAATATTAGATCTGAAAAAAAATAATTTTTCGAAATATATATATCCTGATCAATAAAAAAATTAAAGAATTTTTATTAATCACTAAACCTTCAGCAAGATTTATTTATAAAAAAAGGTATAAATACACACTGTAATATCAAAATATGAAAAAGAAGATTTTAAAAAATTGAAAAATCATAATTATATGTTTGGTTAAATTAATTAAATTTCTTGTTTTTGAAAAAAAGAACCTGGAAATATAAATTGGGAATTTAAAAGTTGAAAAAAAAATAGAAATTGGATAGGATAATTCCTGAATTAATTCATTAGAAAATAGCTCAAGTTGGAAATTATAATCAAAATCCTTTAAAAATCATTGAAATTCAAAGAAAGATTAATAAACGACCACGTTGTAAAGTGCGACCTAATAAAGAAATTACAAATTACAAAAAAGATGGCTTTCAATATATAGAATACACAATAATTATACCAAACAAAAATTTAACTCTATTATTTACAATTCTTGAAAACCCAGTAATTAAAAATATTTAATATCGAGGTTAGTATTCGATTTTAAAGTTAAGAAATTATCTATATTTTTTTAACTGGAATTCTAATTTTATGAATTCAAATAAATCACAATTTTTATAATTATGCAAAAATAATAAAAATATTTATCAGATTCCACAACAATGTCTCTTTTTTTAGAACTTCCCAGAACATGTAAATAACGATAAAATCACTATATACAAATTACTAATTATTAATATTTCTAATATATAAAAACATAATAATAGTCATAATAATATGTTAATAAAAAAAATTATTAGATTTTTTCGCTATTTTAGGTAATAAACTTTTTTTTTTGAGTCTTTTTAATAATTTTAAAAGAAAAAAGTTGGAATTAGAGTAAACAAGAGGAATTAGCCCCGCCCCAACATTTATTTGTAATAAAAAAAAGAAAAATGATGATTATATATTCGAATCATTAGTTAAAAAAAACTAATAATTTTTACAAATAATATTTTTTTAGAAACTTACAAGACTTGGGAGTAATATCAAACGAAAGTAATTTCATATAATAACAGTTTATTTTAGTCATATATAAATCTATGGTGACACTATTTCCTTAAGATGCAATAATTAAGTCCTCTGAAGCAAAGGATTGTGACCAAATAGTTTTTCTAAATAGTGTTTGTTTGGAAAAGAAAAAATTACAATGTGAAAACTGGAAATTAAATTTTTTTGGTTTATCTTTTTAGGAAGAAAGGTGAAAACAGAAAAAATCGTAAACATGATTTTTAATTGGGAACATAACCTGAAAAATCAAGGTAAAAGCAATTAATAAAAGTAAAAAACCAAATGGTTTACAATCAAAATGAAGCACTCAATACAATAACGGTTTTTTTTAAATACAATCTTTTGGTATCTGGTTTTTGCTTTGGTTGACCATTTATCTTTAAAAATTTGTTCAAAAAATTGATTATTTTTACTTTCTCTCAAACAACCACTTTTACAATTTCGATAAAACAGGAGATTTAAATTGTTTTTCCTGATTTGGAACATAATAATATAATTGATTATTCTCTGAAGTTAATTTGTTTTTTCTATGAACTGTTATAACTTTTACATTTGGTTTTCAGGTTCTATTAAGTTTTCCAATTAAAAAATGTTGTTTTATTTTTTTTCCTAATAGGAAGATCTTTTTACTCAAAAATTAATCGAAAAAAATCAACTTCATAAAACAATGATAACTAATTTCTCTAAAGTTGATATAAGAGTTTGTTTATCAAATTTTCTTTGATTTTTGGTAAATACAGGGACTCTGTCTCCTCTGTGAAACACAATCAATAACAGTTACTAATTTCTTAAAAACAAAAAAATATCGTACCTTGAAGTTTTTTTGAAAATTGCCTTTCAAAAACTGAAAAAATATCAACTTTTACTCAAAACCCAGGAGCGTTTAAGGTATTCGTTCTCGAATGAAAAATTTGTTACAAAAAACGGCTTGTACCAAAAAACAATTTTGTGATTATTCAATTTTTCTCTTTTTAACTCTTCAGTATTTTTACAAAAGTGTTCAAAATTTGAATTAGAAACCGACCAAATCATGGCTGTCATGAAATCAACAAAAGAGTTTCTTCAAAAAAAAAATCAAGATTCTCAGACAAGTTTTGGATCGACAAAACCAAAATTCCCACAGCTCCACCAACATAATCTGGTTCCAATTTCAAATTCTCAACCCAGCTTCACTGACGTAATCCTGATAGATCGGACAAACACTTATAACTGCCGACACCATTCTATCGGAGGACAGAATGAGGCTTTAAAATTTAAGCGAACGAAAAGAGTGAATACGTTTCCTCAAACGAAGTTACAGAAAACAAAATTTCGCAAGGACAAAAAGCTCATTCACCAGAGACTAAGATCAATACCAAGAAAGGATCCGCTGTCTCATTATCTGAAAACATTTCACAATTGCTATAACACATGTATTTTTTTACCAAACGAAGAGTCTTCTCCAAACACAAGAAGAAAGCACACCCAAACACCATTTTGCAAAACGGTTTTGCCCAACCAGCAAAATGGAAAAACTCGGTCAGACAATTTGCAACAACAAATAATTCAACTCCAGCTTGTAATGATTATAAGCAAAATTAAACTGCACATGAACGCAATAAAGGCGATTGTTCGTAATCATGAGAATTGCAATTCGGAATTTTCAGTTACCTTGTCTTTAAATGACATTCAAATTCTTTTTTCAAATCTAATTAGACAATCCAATTTTCGACATAAAAAATTACTTGAGGAAATTTAGTCTTTTGTTTAATTTTTTTATTTATTTATTTTTTTTTATTCCTCATTGTTTTTTTGATTATTTGTTCTTTTTATTTCAGGCAATAGCCAAAAAATGCAATTTGATTCATTCGGATTTGTTTAAATAAATATGAAATTTAATTTTTTGATTTTATTTTATTAATTTTGTAACAACTCTTTTCACAATTTAAAGGCAAATTCAAAAAGTATACAAAACGGATTCTTATTCTAATGGTTTCCAAACTGTTCATTTTTGCAATATTGAGTAGTATGTTTATTGAACTTTTATTTGTTTTGAATCTGATATTACCAAGTTCTAATAGAAAATCCTCTTCTTTCGCTTTGTGTTCATAAAAATCCTAACAACTGTTGATGTTTCAATGAGAGTAAACCAACACGTTGAAAATTATCATTACTTGGGATAATAGATACAAAAAGTTTAGATTTTTGTTTCATTTGGTAGCTAATTCTGATATTTTACAATAACTAACGAAAATATTTATTTCCTATTCTAAAATATTTAATAAATTCTGAGTTGAACAAAACTGTAAGTACCATCACAAAATCTTCTATTAATTGTATAATAAAAAGATCAAAATTTTCACTTAACTTTGCAAAAAAATAAACATACAAGAATTAAAATAAGTCTCCAAAAACCCCAATTGTAAATGGTAAATCATTAATTTAAGCTTCTTTTAAGGGATTAAAAATCTGAAATGTTAGCTGATTTATAGATCTGTTTTTTTGGAGCTGGATGAAAATTTTGTTCCCTTTATTTTGAAGCAAATTGTAAACAAAAAAAGGTATTTTGAGAGATTCAATTAGTTTCCTTTTTTAACTTTGGATAAAAAATTAATGATGATAATTCATATAAAATAGGAATATTTATACTTGGGCTCTTTTGTGAAAATGAGATCTCTTTTTAAGTTTGATTGACATCTCAAAAAGTTGGCAGTCTCGAAAATCTTCAATTTTAATCCCTTTTTGCATTTTACACTAAAGACTAATGGTTTATTTAAAAAAATAGTTTAAAAGTGAAAAAAAAATATCTGACATGCTTAAAATCCTTGAAAAGATTTTTTGCTTTTTTTTTGCAATTAAAAAATGAAATTTTTTTGTTCACTTTTCAAAATTTTTTTCGAGTTTACAGCTTGAATAAAATCCAGAGATCTTTACAAGGTTGTTTTAGAAATGATATTTTTAGACAATAGAATAAACATCCTTAGATAACTGTAAGACAAAATTTTTACTCTGCTAATTCGATTGTAGCATTAATAATTAATATTCATTTTCGAAATTGAAATAAAATTTTTCATTAATTAATTGGAAACCAAGAGTATTGTGAATATTAGAAAAATTTCTTTGTAATTTCAAATATTTTTCATCAAATCCTTTTTATAAATAACTAAAATTTTTGATTAACCCAGTAATAAACCTAAAAAAAGTTCATTAGGGTGGGGTGTCTATAGAATACTCAGTTATTGTTTGATAAATATAAGTAGATTAAGTTTTTTTGAAAAATAATAGAGTTTAAGGTGGAAACACTTTAACAAAAATTAAAGTTGCTTAAAATCACATATTAAAAATTTAAAATTGTACAAATTTCTTTTTAAATTAGATTTATTATTTCAATAAAATAATTAATTTTTTTAACATTTTCCCAAAAATCTTCTGACAACAACATCCACTTTTAAGAAACAAACTTTTAAGGAAATTTAAGGCATAAAAAAATCTCAAATTAAGGCATAATTTTTCGAATTTTTTTTTTTACACTTTATTTTATTAGAATTTGAATTTTGTACTTTAATTTGAGGTTTTTTTTGTGCCTTAAATTTCGTTAAAAGCCTGTATCTTTAAAGTGGATATGACTGTATTATAAATAGTTTATTGACAATTTATTGTTATAAAGGAACCTTCCATTATCCATACCAAATAACCAATAATCATTTAATATTGTAAAACCATTGATGTATTTATTTTTTAAAATAGGAAAATGAGTAATAAATCTAAATCCCTGAAAAAGAAAGGGGGTATCTGTTTATAAATGATCATTCCTTCTTATACAAAAAAGGCAGGTAATTTTTTTTCTGTAAGTAGTTCCATTTTACGAGTTGAAAATTTTTAATTAACAAAACCTTACTGAGTAAATGATTTTTAGAGTACCTTGATTTATCAAGACTTTCAAACCCAAATATCATTTGCTACTCTATTTGTGAAAAGAAAATGAACCCAAAATTAATCAGAGTTGAATCTTGAATTTATTTATAGAATGGAGTAATTAAAGAATAATCACCAAATAAAAAAAAGAGAAGAAGAAAAATAATTAAAATATATATAAAAAATAAATTTATCATTTTCATGACCAAATAGAAACTATCCACTATCGTTAGGTTTTCCAGGATTTGAAAGGATTGAGTAAAATCATAGATTTTACTAAATTCTTACTAATTCTAGAAAATCGCAGTTAGCTTTTTTTTAAATTTGAGAAATAAAAAGAAAATTTCTTAAAATTTCTTTTAATTTCTTAAATTAAAAAAACAGCTAGGCACTTGACGACACGTCCCCAGAATACACAGGAGGGGCAAAAACCTGATAGAAAGATTATCGATTATAGATAAAAATTCCACATTCCGTTATTAATAATTGGTATTCGGGGAATCTCAGAGTGGGGGTACTGGGTTCATGAATTTATATATTTTTTATTATTTAAAATATTTTTTTGTAATTTATTCAATTTTTTAAACTTTTTTTTTTGATTAAATTTTTGTTTTATTAAATTAGGTTTTGGATCTAAGAATGTGTTTATGGGAAAAGTTTGAAATTAAACCCATAATAAACGAAAAAAATAGACATGAAAAAGTGTATTTGAAACAAATCATACTTTTCTTTTAGAAAACTAAATAAGTAAGATCACCATTTCTAGATACATTTGTTGAAATCAAGAATGAAAAAGAAAAAAAAATTCAATAAGTCTAATATCAAAGATTTTTCTTTTTCATCTTTTTAATTTGGGTGAACAAACAATCCATTATCTTGAATTTCTCACCCCAAGGACTATTTAACATTATTTTAAAAAACATTTTCATACAAATTTATTTTCAAAATTCTAATATTCAAATATTTTTATCAAACCAAACCAAAATAAAGAATACTGTTTCAAAGATTGAATTAAAAAGCTTGAATTCTCAAAATTGGAATCAAAAGACAACAAAAAAAGTTTGGATCCAAAGAAAAAGAGTATTTGAGAAAAAATTTCAATCAATTTTTGAATTATTTTGAGTTTTTACATTTAATTGAAAATAAAATAATTATCAAATCAAACAAATTTGTCCAATAAACCTATATTTCTGAAGAAAAATTTAAACAAAATAACCAGTATTTCCGAAATCCAAAACTAGAATTAGATTAATTAAATGAAGATAGGATTTTTAAAATTCATTTTTGGGAATTCTTTAGAAATAAAAAGTAATTGGTTAATCAAAAATTTTCCAAACAAAATTTTTCGCTTGAGAATATAAAAGAAAACCCAATAAAGAATAAGTAATTGTATCAAATTTTACAGAGAAGATCAAGAAATAAATGATTTTTATTTATTATTCCAAGCTAAATCCGTTTCATTTTTTTGATTTCCATTTTTTAGTTGGTATGAAAATATATTATACTATGGATATATTCCACTCCCATATTTATTAAAAATATCAATGTATTTGATGAAAGAAATGATTTGAATGATTCAGTTTCGCATAAATGGTGGTACTCAAAATTTGAAAAATGTCCTTAATTGCTTAATAATCGGTTTTTAATAAATTTTTTAATTGGATAATAAACTTTTAAATAACAATTATAAAAATGAATTTTAATTCCAAAAAATCAGAAATTCTAAAGAAAACTAAAAATATGAAAAACAAAAAGAGGTAAATTATTCCAAATATTTATCAATATTATTTTTTAATTAAAAAACGATCAAAATCTTTTTTTCTTTTTTCTTTTTCTTTTTCTTTTTTGTTTTTGCTTTTGTTTTGGCTTTTGCTTTACTTTTTTTTTGCCCATTGAAGGTTTTTGCTTATTTTCTATTTTAGTCGTTGTTTGTTTTTTTTGATCATTGTATAATTTTTCATTCTGTTGTTTTTTTGTACCTATTTGTGATTTTTGGTTATTTTTTACATTTGCATTAGCCTTAGTAGGTTTTATTTTCTTTAAATTTGACAAATTGCCATTTTCTGATTGAATATTTTGTTTTTGCTCTTGTTCTTCTTTCCTTTGTTGATATTGCTTATTTTTTTGACCAATTTGCTGTTGTTGCCGCAGCTGTTGTGGTTGTGGTTGTGGTTGTGGTTGTTGAAATGATTGTTGCTGCTTGAAATTACTTACGGGTGGGTCGAATCTTTTACAAGGAATTTGTGGTTGGCATCCAAAATTAAAAGTGTTTGGAAAGGATTTTTGGTTTGGGAAATTCAAATTATTATTTTTTAAAAATATATCAGGCAAAATTGAAAAGAAAAACTTAAAATTGATAATCTTTGTCGAAGCAACAGAAACAAATTTAAGGATTTTTTTTTCTGTCTGTTTATTTAAGTCCCAGTTGGCAAAAAGGCTTTCAATTTTCACTAAAAATTCTGACAAACCAGATGCGCCCTCAATAAATAATTCACTGATTGATTTAATTATTGTCGTTTTGAAAGTTTGCAACCATAACATAAAACGCTTATTCTCCATCAATTCAGTGAGCATGTCAAGAGAATCCCCTAATGACCATAAGAGATCATAAAAAACCGGATTTGGCAAATTTGGCAAAGGTGGATCATAATCATGCACTTTTTTTAATAAATCTTTCTTAGATGAGTTTTTATTTGTTGATGATTTTTGATCACTATTATTACCAGTCCTCCATGAAACTCTATCAACTATAATTAATATAAATTATAAATATGAAAAATATTAAATAATTTTATTGGAATTACACAAAGAATATTTTTCTTAAAAATAAAATTTTTAAAATAACTCAACAACAGATCGAAAATCAAGAGACAGTAAAATTTAAATTTCAAATTAATTTTTTTTCATTATTTATCAAACAAAATATTTTGGTATCAAATCAGGTATTATTTTGTAATCTAAACTAAACTATAATTGAAAATTGAGATCAAGAAAAAAATCCATGAAGCACAGATCAAAACAATACAAGACAAAGTGGACTCATTACTAGGTGAAGGAAACTGGTTGCTGAAAGAATACCTCAAAATCAGCCAATTCCCAGAAAACTTTAACAAAAAATAGCCTTACTTTTACTGTAAATCATCAACAAGTCTATTCAAACTGAAACAATTATGTAATGGTTTGAATAGATATACACACAGACTCGAAAAAAGAGTAAAACTCCGAAATATGCCTATTTTGGGGTATATTATTAAATTTCAAAATTGGTCAAATTGAATTTTTTCATATTTTTGAAGAGTTTCTTGATTATTATTATTGGTATGATTGTTTTTAATGGTTTTTTATTATTGTGGGTGGAAAAATCGAAAAGATTATTTTGTGATTGGTAGTATTTTATAACTTAAATTGTAGAATATTCAAAATATTGAAATCATCGATACTAAATATTTTCATAAATTTGTTCGAAAATCTAATTTTAGCACAAAAAGTTAAGTGGAAAATTTTTTCCCCTTAAAACAAGTTTCCAAAGTCTAATTGGTCTCTTAATATTTTTTTTTTTTTATTTTCAAAATCCTACCAAAATTTTCTAGTATACCTCCCAAACATCCAAACCACCCAGGTCATACTCTAACCTACCATAACGTACCTTAACCTACCCGTAAATGATGTTTTAAATGCCTACAGTCAACATATTTCAATGGAATTGACTATTTTGAAAAAAATGAGAATTTGACCAAAATTGAAATTTGACCAAATTTGAAATTTAATAATTTTCCCATTTTTTTCTCTTTTTGAGAAAATTATATTAAGTTTAAAATACTTCTAATGACTGTGTCTATTTTATACACTCTTTGAATTGGAATTTACAACTTTAGTCACTTCAAAATCCGCCCATTACTAGATTAAATGATTCCTTTATTAAACCCTTAACATTAACAATATAATTGAAAATTTTTGATATGTTTAAAAATAGTTTAAAACAATAGCTATAATACAATTCCATTCAATTTGGAAATGATTTTGTTTTTTGAAAAATATGAAAATTTTTTGTCTTTTTTATTTTGTTTTCATTTCGTTTTTTTTCCAGTAAGTAAACAATTTTCATTCGATCGAAAAACTTTTTTCAAATGATTAAAATTAATTTAAATACTATTTGCGCAGAATAGAAAATCGCAATTCAAATTAGTTGATGATATCTAACCATTAGATCGATCAAAAATTTTTTGTTGTTCATTGATATTATGTCAATTGGGTTATTTTAAAGAGACAAATTTGAATATAATGAATTGATGGCATCTAAATTTGATCGATCAATATTTATTAGTGAAATTTCATCAAATTTTGCAAAACATTTTTTTGTCGTGCTCACTCCAAAATTAAGTGCTCAATTATTTTTAATTTGTTGAGGGATATATAACAAATAATAAATCATTGTTAGCACTTTCAATAAGAATGTAAACTCTTTTCCAGTCAAAGTGGACACATTTGTAATGTAGTGAATTATGTATGTTGAAAGGATTTGAATGGATATTAAAAGAAAAAATTATAATTTTGGAAATTTCAAGATTGAAAATTTTTTTCACTTTGTTACCTATTTCTTTTTTTTTTTTTCCTATTTTTCATTTATACCTGATTCATTTGCAATTTTTTTTCATTTTTTGAAAACCTGAAAACTACTTTTTTCAAACCTTTAAGAATAAAAATTTTTTTGCATAATAGATCTCAATTTAATTGATAAATTTTTGTTAAACTTTTATCAGCAGTTATTGATTTTTAAAAAAAAAAATATCAAATATATTCATTTTTTTAATCACCTATACCGCAATTGGTTTTATTGTCTGAGATTTGTCTTGAAATATTAATTATTAAAAATAATAACAAAATAAATAATTTTCTTTCGGAATCAATACTCTGTCAACATAAAATTAAAAATATCATCCCATTTTCAAGAATTAACTTAATTGTTAATAAAAATAATGAGTTACTCTTTTTTCCTTTTATATTGGAAACATGTGAATTTTGGATTTCAAAAAAGAGACCTTTTTTTAATAAATTGTTTAGATGAGGTTAATTTATCAATTTCATAATTCCAAACACAAATTATAAAAAAAATTTTTCATTATCTTTACAGGATTTTATTTTATTTTTAAAAAATACTCACTTCCTTAAATATTAAAAAATTAAAAAATCCACCTCACTCCCTTAACTTGATATTTTAATTTTTAGTTAAATACAGAAAATGGATTGTTAGCAAATAGACTGGGAAAAGACATAAGCCTTGTATTTTCAAAAAGTAACGAAAATTGTTTTTATATGTTTTTTATTTTATTTTAGGGAGTAAATTCCAAACAAATTCTTCATATACATTTACAAATGCAATCCTTTTATATTCGTTAAGATTCAAACTATTTATTATCCACAGCTTTAAACAAATTATTTTTTTACAAAAAATAAGGTTTTTGGTTTTTATTTTTTGATTTGCCACAAAGCCGCACTTATCAAGACCTTAAAAATAAACCTAAGAAGGTATTTATCCATTTAGTTTTTTATTTTTGTTCTCTTGTAAATGTCCATTAAATACAGAAAAGTGTTAATGATGATTAGTATTGATTTATGTGTTAAATTATTGGATTTTACTGTAGTTATTAGTACTTTTGGTACAAGTAAATGAAAAACTAAATGGATAAATACCTTCTTAGGTTTATTTTTAAGGTCTTGATAAGTGCGGCTTTGTGGCAAATCAAAAAATAAAAACCAAAAACCTTATTTTTTGTAAAAAAATAATTTGTTTAAAGCTGTGGATAAAAGATCTTCTGAATCTTAACAATATAAAAGGAGGACATTTGTAAACGTACATGAAGAATTCTTTTGGAGGCGTACACTCTTAAATAATCTTGATTGAAAGAGTAGGTATTGATGAAAGCGTTTTTTTATTCTTTAATAAAAAATGTTACGAACTAAATAACATATTTGGAAGTGTTGTTCTCTTTTAAATTCCAATTCGTTGGTGTTGGAAAAATGGTAAAACAGGCTTTGTGGTTTTGGAAATAAAGTGATCAAAGATTTTATTTTTCATTCAAAATAAATAAAAATCATATTATTTATGCATTTTATCACAGATTTTAAACGAAGGGTTTGTTTTTTCTTGGATTTGGTCAATGTCTACTTTCGAAAATACAAAACAAAAAAAAGTCTTTTTGTTTTTTTTTTTTTTTTTTTTTTTTTTTGTTGTTGATGCAGAACAAACTAATTTTTGTTTTTTTAGATTTTAACATCAGATCTTTCGAATTGCGATCTACTAGGTATTTGTCAATGAAAGCAATTTATTTTTTTGTTAGGGATTTATTTTTAGTATTGATTTAAAATAGTTTTCTTACCTTTTTCCAAGAATAAACGAAGTATTCGAGGTGTAGAAATTGATGCAAAACGAAGCGCTTCTTGGAATTCGAAATCTGTTGAAAAAGTGATCTTTTCTTCGTCTTCATCAATATAGTAAAGCGTGTATTTGCTTAAATCTGTAAGATCTATTGAATAGTATTCCTGGATTGTCGTTAAAAGATCATTTAAATTTCCATTCAGATCAAATTCCAAACGCCGTATATCCGGGCCATAAAATGTTTTAATCGGTATGGATTTGCTAGAGGACATCAGCTGAGTATTAATAAAGGATTGTAAAACAAACGGTTTTTTGAATGTATGTGGTAAGAGAAAAATAACTCGCGTTGTGTTTCACTAATTTGTTGGACAAAGGTATTGATTTGTGAAAAACTATAAAAAATGGTTCAAATACTGTAATGTTTAAATATGTCAATCATTTTTTTTTATTTGTTATATTAGAGGGGTGAAATTATTCAATTATTTGGTTTTAAGAGCAATATGTTTTAAACCTTGACGATCAAAATTGTATAAGGAAGTAAGTACATTGCACCATTTTGAAAAATTTTTAATTGCAACATCCTTACTGGGAAAAGATTTTTTGAGGATCATTGGATCTTGAAACTTTGAAACTAAAATCCCATTCGCTGCTCTATTTTTGAAAAGAAAAAGAACCCAAATTTAATCAGAGTTGATTCTTTAATTTTTTAATTTTAAAAACATTTTTTTTTTGATTAAATTTATTAGTTTTATTAAATTTAGTTATGAATCTTTGAATATGTTATTGTTGAGAAAATTTGAATGAATTGGTGAAATTAACTAAAGACTAAACCAAAAAAATAGACCCAGTTATAGTGCGAATTTTAAACAAAACTTTTTTTTTGAAAAGACCAAACAACAAAGATCACCTATCTCTGATCAATTTGCTAAAAGAAAGAATCAAAAAAAAAAAATAAATCAAGGTATATTTTCAAATAATTTATTTCTTATTTATCTTTTTAATTTGGATGAACAAACTATATATTACCTTGGGTTTCTCAACATATTTCTATTTATTATTTTTTTAAAGAACCTTTTTTAATTATTGGTTTTCAAATTTGTTTTTTAGATATTGTATCAAACTCAGCCACAATTAAAAATATTGTTTCAAAGATTACAATAAAAGGGGTTGGTTCAAAGAAATTAAAAATCAACCACAATCAATTCAATACTAAGAAAAAGAAAAAAATGGTTTTAAAAAGGAAAGAAGAATATAATTTTTAAGGTTTTTTCAAATTGAGTTTAAACAATTTATTCTCAAATAAAACAGTTTCATGAAATAAATCAATATGTAACAATAATCTAAAAAATAAAATTTTTTTTTGACCCAAATTAGATCTGATTTTGATGAAAATTGAAATAAAGATTTGTTTAAACAATATCTTAAAAAAATTTAAAGTGATTTATTACTCAAAAATTTGTTGAATAAAAGTATTGACATTCAGAATTAAAAATAAAAACTTGTAATAAACAATTAATTCTATCTAATATTAAAGATAATTTCAGTAAATATTGGATTCTTTATATTTTTTCAAAAACAATTTTTTATTTTTTTTTTTTGATTTACCTTTTTTTATTAGCTGTTCAATATATAATATGGAGCTATATGTACTAATCATATTTATTTACCTATTAATATATCAAATTGAAGGAAAAATTTTGCGTTATATTCATTCTTGAAAAAATCAATTTTTAAAAAGGAAAAAAAAAATTTTTTATATTTTTATAATCTCTAAAATATCAAATAAAAATTAAATAAACGGATGATATTATTTCTGTTTTGAAAAAAAAAATATTGAAAAATAAAAATTTTTTGGAAAAAAATACCAAAGAACATTATAATAACCAATTTGGAATTACTGCGAATATATATTTTTTGAATTCAACCCTTTTTATTTCAAATTCTTGTTCTTTAGCATAAATTGATATCTAAAAGATTTTTTGTTAGATTTTTTTTTCATTTTTCAAATACGTTAATTAAATCTCATGAAATATACTAAATATTTTTACATTTTAAAGGCAGAGGGATATATATATATATATATATATATATATAATTAGATTAGATTAAATTAAATTGATTTTTAAACCAAAAGAAACAGTGTAATTCAAATTGCAGAAATATTAATATTTTTAAATATAAAAAAAGAAAAGAATGATTTTTTATTTCAATTATAAATTGTTAAATTCTTAAATTTTTTGGAATTGTAAATTCCTTTTTGAAGTTTTTTTTTCCGTAATGAATTTTTTAGCATTGAGAGTCTTGAACTATTTTCTTTTACAATTTTTTTTACCAATGAAACCCTCTCAAATCTTTTTTTTTCTTATTTGATTTTTTTTTTATTGGAATTGAGTTAATTTTGCTTGTTTTTTGTAATTTTAATTTTTTCATGAAAATATATTGATATTCTTTATGAAATTTGACTTTTATTATTTGAAATACTTTTGAACTTTTTTTGTTAATTTGGGATTTTTTTAATTTAGATAATATTTTATATTTATTTTTATTTTGTTTTTTTTTTATTATTGGGATCCTCTTAATTATTTTTTTTTGTCATTCAGTTTTTCACCATTGATGTTCTGTGATTTTTTTTTTCGAAATTTGTATTATTTGGAATTGAAATCTTTTAAATAATCATTTTTTATCATTTTTTTTATTATTCTTGATGATAATATCATTCATCACAAATTATAAATTATGAAACAGAAAAAATCTCCTAAAAAAACATTTAATTGAAAGAATGTTATATTTAATTAATCAAAATAAAATAATTAGTTAAAATTTATACAATAATTGTTCGTAACAAGTATAATAAAAAAAAAAAATATCTTCATAATTCCATCTCAAACATGAATTTTGTATGATTAATTTTCCTTATTTATCTGAAAAGATAAAAGAAAATTTTATTAAATTATTTTGTTAAATCATACTTTTAAAATAATTTTTTTTATTACTACTGTAAAAATATCCTCAAAGTTTATAATAATCATTAAAAATGACTTTTTGTTAGAGTTATCTTAATAATTCATATTCGAAATGATAAAAAAATCAGGATTTAAATCTAAAATAATTATTGAAATACTTTTTAAATACAAATAGTCGTATTTTATTTTCAAGTATTTTTTTTTATTTATTCTTTCATTTTCAAAACATCAATCCAATCTATTAACGAGATTAATTATTGTAATAAAAATACAGAAAACTAACGCCCACTTATGTATTTAAACCACTTTCCAGTCAAAGGTACATACAGTCTTTCCAAGTATACCATAAAATTTTAAATAAAACAATTTTGAATAATAACTCTTATTTTGGAATTTTTTGAAAATAGAAAATAAGAATAGAATAATAAAATGTGTTTTATTGAAAATTTTATGGTAGCCTTGGAACGGCTGTAGTTTTTATGAATGAAATATATACATATCAAGAGTTTGAATTGAATTTAGAGAAAATTTTCTTTTGGAAATTTCAAAATTGAAATCATTTTTTCTTATTTTTGCTTTGATCAATTTTTTTACACCCAGTTCCTTAATAATTTTTTTTTATTGCAAGATCGTGATCATTTGGCAAAAATATGTTATTTTAAGGTTCTGAAACAGTCTAAATGATTATAGATTAATTATATTTATTTTGATTCTACTTTTATTTGATTTTCAATTGGAGATTAAAAGGAAATTGTTGTTTTTCATTATAGAAAACAATAAAAATTGGGTTTTTTTATTTTTAAGAAAATCAATTGATTTTTTTTTTTTTTTTCATATGATTATCAACTACACTTTGATACATATTATTCTACTGATTTCTTATTTGTTCTTCCAAGGTCAATTTTAAAAAAATAATTGATATTAAAAAAAAAATATAATTTTTGGATTCACTTTGACTGAAACAAATTTTAATAACTTATCATGTATTTACCTCATACTCATTTATTGGCTTAAAATTAAAAAGAATATTGTAAAATTGCACTTCTTTTTATTCAAAATAACAAATTATTAAAAAAAATTTAGACTGTTTCTATTTTAAAAAATCAAGATTTAATACTATGTTTAGAAAGATTAATTTTTTTAGATTTTTTGTTACAAGATTTTTCTCTTCATGGTTAAAATCACTTATAGAACTTCAAAATTGTTCATTATTTTGATCAGACTTGTAGATCCAAATTACTTTTTTGAGGTTTAAGAAAAAAAAAAAAAAAAAAAAAAAGTTGAGTTGGTTAAAGCAAAATTTTAATAACTAAAAAAATTTTTATTTTATTTATTCAAAAAACCTATTAATTGACTATTCAAAAAAAAAGGAGGAAATAAAGAGTTATTTGTGGAAAAAAATAAACACTGTATTGATTAAACTAATATATTTAGATTTTCCATTTTCTATTTCTATGTTGTTACGATTCTCTATAAAGGTCGTTGTATTTCATTGTAATTTTGATTTAAGTCGAAATTTTTTTGGTTAGTATCTAAATTCTTGATATCGTCTGGGTTATTTAAGTAAAGCTGGTCAAATTTTGTTTCAATTTGCTCCACACCATCATCCGTTTCTTGATCGTTAATTTCCACTATTGAAAACAAGCCCGCATCAGCAAATTTGTCTCTAGGTATTTGTTTCTGGTAAGTGTTCTCCTTTAAGCCACGCGTCACATCGAGATCATTTGAAAAGAATGGAATTGTGGTATTTTTGGAACTCCCAAACACCATTTCGTTCCCAAAGACTAAGGTTATTGCCAATATTACCATCATCATAACAAATCCTGTTCTATTATTAGTGTTTTTAACCAGTGTGTTTTTAATATTTGTCCATTGCTCATCAATAAAGCATGTTTCAGGTAGGCCCATCTCAGTTGTAGGTTGCTCCTTCTTTTCAGGAATTGTTCCGAGACGATGGATCGTGTTTTTGATAGATCCAATAACTCTTTTTGTGACCTTTTGTTCGGGGTTTTGTTGTTTTCTGATTTTCATTAATTGCCGTTTTAGCTTTAATTCGCGTTTCTATTGTTTTATTGAAAGTTTTTTTTTTTATTTATAAAATTCATTTAAAAGTATAATAATAAGCTATTATTCAAAAATATTGACTCACTTTATAATGTTATTAAAAGTGTTTTTGAGGGTTATATTACCACATATTCTTATCCAAAAAATATTTTTTCAATTTTTTAGATTTAAATTATTTTTTCTAATTTTTCTTTTTAAGATCAAAATCATTTGGTTTTTTTTTTTTTGATTTCTTTTGTTTTTTTTTTTTTAAAAGATCATGTGGAAAAAAAATAGAAATCTAAGAAAATGTCAATAACATTAAGAAAATTTTGACAATGTATGTCTTTTAAAATTCAGACAATTATTAAGCAAAAAAACTTCTTGTTAAACCCTTTTTAACAGTTAAAGTTAGGTAATAAAATATACGGAATGCTCGTTTCAAAAATTGACACCGCTCACTTTTTTTAGTTTTTGATTTTTTATTTAATTTTTAAAAAATCTGGGTTTTGAATATTTAGAATGATTTTAAAGTGAATTATTAATCAGATTTAATTAACCAGTTGTTCTTGGATACGAAAGGATATATTTTTTTTATTTATTCAATTCATTGTTTCAGGAGAGTCACAATTTTTGAAATGGTGTTTAATTGTTAAAGTAGTGAAAGGTTTCAAAAATAAAAGTTTTAAGAAATCAAACTAAACTCTATTCCAAAAATTTAGACTCATTCAGAATCAAAAATATGATAATAAAAAAAAACTCTGTTTTTGATATTTTTCCAAAATCTTCATATTTAATCACGTTTAAGTTGCATATATTTATAAATGTTTTTATAAGTAATCATTTTTATCCAAATAAAATAAAAAAAATAAAAAAAAAAATCTTTATGTTCAAATTGATGAAATGAGTGAGAAAAAAAAATTGTATTTCTAAAATTTGTTAAAATTTCAACAACAATTAATGAATAATCAAAGGTTAGATGCTGTCAACTAATGCTATTTGAGTTTTTTTTATTTAATTAAACTCAGCTAGAAACCTAATTTTAATCATTCTAAAAAATATTTTGTGATCGAATGAAATAGATTACATAAAATGAAAAAATGAAATACAAATAAAATACAGTCAGTTTAAAAAAGTGATACTTTTTTTTTTATGAGATTGTTAGAATTAAAACTTTTTTAAAGTTTTTTGTTTTTTTAAAAGTGTGGACTTTTTTTTTAAGAAAAGTACTTTTCTTCAGACTCCAATCTCTACACAGTATATTTAAAGGTTGATTCCTCACTTTATTAAAATAGAAACTTGCAAAAAAAGTTTGTTTTCTGAAAAATTTTTCACTTTTTTAAATCGTAATAAATCAAAAAAGTTTTCACTTTTTTCTAATAGATAAAACTTCAAAAAAGTTTTGTATAAAGTCTTTACTTTTTGAAAATAGCTATCGAAGGTTTTTAGATTTTTTTTTTTATCTTTTTTTTTTTTTATTTTAACTGAGAAACTTTAGCCAAAGTCAAAATTTTAAAACTACGTCCAAAAAAAACCAAAAATTTAAATAAACTCTTTTTCAAATAAAAGGGCACAAAAAATTTAACAAGAATTATTCATAATTGAATCAAATTAATTGTAGTATCATTCTAAAATTTAAAAAACTTTTTAAAACATAAAAAAACACCCAACTGAATCTTTAAAACTCATTAAAACAAAACAATAAAAGTAAAAATTAAATATTTTAAAAATTGATGTACCCTTTTATTTGAAATGAGACATCTCGTTTTGTAAATTGTAAGGAAAAAAAAATTTTTAAAATCAATAAAAACCGTTGAACAAGGTGAATTGGGAAAAAGTTCTTTAAAATTTTATTGATAAATCTTTACACATCAAACTTTTGTTCTTTAAAGTATCCTTTTATCAAGTAAAATCAGCAATTCATCTGGGTCTTTTGTTGTAGTTGTTTTTTTTACTTTATTTTCTCTTTTCTTTGTTTCATACTTCAATCCAACAATAGTATTTCTTAATTTATATATCTAACTCATTCAAAATCAAACTTGTACTGTTTCCATTTTTATACTTGCAAATTATTTCCAAATTGGTTTCTTCTTATCTTGTTTTTTTCATTTTCCAATTGTTCAATATCCATAAATAAAAAAACAAAAAATGAAAAAATGAATAATTAAAATGAAAATCAGCAATAAGTAATTCTCTTATGAACAATCAAATTCAATAGTATTGATGATTTGAGAGGTGTGCCCTTTTGTTTTAAAAAGAGTTTATTAACAAGATCTCTTGACACAGCATTCTTTTAAGTGCATAAATATACTTTTATTCATAAAAGTAAAGATACAGTCCATTAAAATAAAATGGTCTCTTATTGGTTGTTAAAATTATAAATTATAGGAGTGAAAAAAATACCGTACATGATTAAAATCTCTGACATGATTTTTACTGTTATTTTCCAATTGATAAATGAAAATGTTTATTTCAATTTCCAAAATGAATATTATTTATTACTGCTACAATCGAATTAGCAGAGTGAAAATTTTGTCTTAGAGTTAACTACGGAAGTTTATATTATTGTCTAAAAAAATCATTTCTAAAACAATATTGTAAAAGATCTTTGGATTTTCTTTCAACTTATAAACTAGAAAAATATTTAGGAATGTGAACTAAAAAATTTTCATTTTTTAATTGGAAAATAATAGTAATTGTTAATATTAGGAAATTTGTTGTGTAATTGCTTTTATTTAAAATCAAATCCTTTTTTTTTTACAGAATCAAACTTTTTAAAAATTATAACTCCCCCACTTATTAGAATGATGATTAATTAAATTGAACTTGTTCAAAACCCTATTCAACCAATCAAAAATACAAGAATAAAAATTATCATTTTCCAAACTCTAGCAAACCTCCCTTAAAACCCTATTCTTTTTCAAAATAAGTTGATCTACTTTAGGTTATCAAGCAATTAAATGATTATTCTAAAGACGTCCTCGCTTTTATGAACTTTAGATAGGTTTATTACTGGGTTCATCAAAAATTTGGTTTGTTATAAAAAGGATTTGATTGAAAATAAAAGAAATTTTACTAATCAATTTTCCTAATATTCACAATTAAAAATCTTTTCAGAGATTTTAATCATGTACGGTATTTTTTTCACGACTACAATTCGAATAATTCATTTGTGTTTGTTACTTTTTTTTTAAAAAAAACAATGTTGTTGTTTTGTTGTTAGATGGTGTGGCTTTTTGTGTGAAAAAAAATTCAATTCAAAAAAAATTGTAATTTTTGTTGTTTTGGAGACTTTAAAAATAGAGAACTCTGAACAATAAAAAATATAAGAAAAAAAATTAAAATTAACCAAACCAATAGGCGTTCTCTTTCTTTTTTCGCTTGATCTACTTTATTAATGATTAATTTTTTATTTGAAGAGAGAGATTTAACTGTGCTGTCAAGTTCTTGTATTTGGTTTCTGATTTTGCTGATACTTGTTTGTGCAGAAAGCCTATTTTTAAGTCTTCTTCGAACTTCTTTTTGTTCTTCTGATAATTTCCGAATAACTTCGATTGACAATTTGCCAGCAAGTTGTTCTTCTGTAAGATCTTCAACTTGGACTGATTGGGTTTCATTTTCCTTGCATGGGTTTTTTATTTTTTTTTTGGTTTTTTTGATTATGACGTGCTTTGTGTGCTTTTTTTTTGTTTTTTCTGTTTTGATTCCTTTTACTTTATTTGAAACAATTTCCTTTGCTCCTCTTTGATCTTCTTGAAATGAGCTGCACCTTTGCCGTTTTCTTTTTACACATGAAATTTCTTTAGGTAGATCAATCAAATCATATTGATCCATTTCAGTAGGAGAGGATCTTGATTCAAACGGAAGTGGTGTTGGACTGTTAATAGTATCCATTTTTGTTAAAAAATTGATTGGTTCTGTTTTTATTTCAAAATTTGAATGCATTTTTTCTTTTTTTTTTTATTTTTTATTTGTGTTTTTTGGTTTGAGGAAAAGTCAAAATTGTAATTAAATACATTTTGGTTTGTTCACATTTTTTATTTGTTTTTTTTTTTTTTCAAAATCGTAGATTACCTTGTCCCAAAGAAGAATTTAAGTAATCATTTAAATTGATTTGTGATCCAAAATCGTAATCCAAAGAAAGTGTGTCTGTAGTAAACGGGTTGAAGTCTATTGAAAACTCGTCCCCAATTTCTGAAGTGAAACCTTCGTCAAGAAAATTATTCATAAAAAGAAATCGTGTATAAAACAAAGAAATTAATTTAGAATACGTAGAGGTTAAAGTGTCTCTCAAACTAAAACAGTTTCTAAATAATTCAGCAACAAGAAAAATAAAAGAAGAAAAAAAAAAGAATGAAAGAAAAGGTTAGAAAATGATCTTTATTTTCATAAGCATGACAAGAATAGCACAAAAATTGTAGTAACTTTTTTTCCTTAGCAACACTTTGTTTTTTTAAAATTTTTCCAAATTTTGAAAGGAATTAGAAGATCAAAATGCAACAACTTTCAATTTAAAAGTTTTTACAAGTTATACTTTTAAAAACATGTAATTTAAACAACTTTCCAATTTTTGGTTTTCATAAAAAGAGTTTCAGGTTATTGAAAGTTTACAAATATTTTTCTTTTAGAAAACTTTCAAAAATTTCAATTAAATTCAAAATGCTATCTTTTGTTAATTATTATTTTTATCCCTTTTTTTGGCTTACAAAAGTTTGTACCAAGTATTTGAAATTTGAAACAATATGAAAGAATATCAGAGACTGAAATCTTGCAGACTGTCAGCCTGAAAGTTCGAAAAAGTCTTGAAAGTATTTTTAGGATTGTGCTATTCTTGTCGTGAGGGATTGTAAGAAAATTTTTTTTACTTTGATCTGTGAAAATGGTGCTTAAAAAGTGTCGTCTCTCAGAAAAAATTGTTTACTTGGGTTGAAATAGCCCCTATAATTATTTTTGCGGAATATTTTCAACTTAAGGGAGTAGCAACACAATAATCACCAACTTAAATTGAAATATACTTTAGTTAATTAATTTTTACATTGGTACTGTAAGTTCTAGATTCCCAAAAATTTAAAAAAATATAACAAAAACTTTAATTTTACTAATATCAACAAGGAAAATTTCTTTCCGAAAAAATTTAAAAAAAAAATCTTAGGTAACTACTGTAGTCAAAATAAAGTTTGCAAAAAAATTTAATATGTGTTTCAAAATAAAAATTGTGTTTTTTTGTAATAGAAAACCTAAATATTAATCGATAAAAGAAACCGATAATAAACCCTCAATAAGTATGGTATTGGTTTCTTGAAGTTCTATTATTTAAAGAGAAATTCAAAAAATGAAGGATCAAATTACAAAATTTCTCTCAAAAAAATAGAGTAAAGTTTTGATAAAATTGTTATCATCAAAAAAAAACAATAAATTAGAAAAAAATGGGAATATTTTGAAAAATTTTCAACTAATTACATTCTTGTTTTAAATTTTAATGAAAATATCCAGATTTTTACTTTCAAAATTGATTTGAACTTAGGTATGCTATTGGGTAGTCGAATTGGATGAAGCCTTGTAACAAGAAGAAAAAAAGCACGGAGTATATTTTGAAACAAGGTTTATAGTTGTTGTACACACATTATTTTGGTCACTGTAGTCTCGATTTTTTTTTTTTTTTTTAGACCAGTTTCTAAATAAGCATTACTTCTCTCGTAATATGTTTAATATTGAAAATAAAAAGGGGGTTTCAAATCTAAGTAATTAGCAATTTTTTTTCTCAATCTCTATTAAATTTAGGTAATAAAAATTAATAGAGATTAGTTTCTTAAAACTTGAATTTTATTTAATATTGACAATTACGATTTCCGAGAAAATATTCTAAATTTTAAAATTAAATTTGATAAAATTTATTTTATTTTTTTATGGAGATTATTTTTTTTGAGATATAAAATTAAACCCATTCAATTTGTATTTTTAGATTATATTTATATAATATTTGTTAATTATTTTATTATAACCAGATTGGTAATATTCCCCTAATCTAATTATTCAAGAGATCTGAAAAAAAATTAAATAATAATACTTATTGTGTTTCAAAATTCTATTTTTGAAAAGAAAATTTCAAGTTTTATTGTTATTTCTTAGATAAATTTTAATCTAATAGTGTCAAGCCTTTAAAAAAGTATTTTATTTTATTTAGTAATATTTCTTAAATATATTAAACAATTTTATATAAATTAAATTCCTTATTTTTTTCTCCCTTATTTGAAAGGTATTAGCAACTTAATACTAATTCATAAAATATCAAAACCAGACCTTTTCTTTATCTTACAAAAGTTCCATAATATTTTCTAGATAATTTTTTTGACTTTGAATAAATAAAAATATATCCTTATTTTAGAACTATTAACTGTCAAATCCAAAACCCCGAAATTTCTGAAACCAGATAATTCCATTTTTCTGATTAATTGTAAATATTAGTAAAATGTCAAAAATATACTCCCATTTTACAGACAAATAACCCAATTACCCAGCTACTTATAACCTTTACAATTGGTGTATAGGTTAAATATTCTGAATCCATTAATTTTAACTCTTTGGTGAATTCAGAAACCAAAAAAATCCAAAATTTGTAAAATTAATTGAGAACATTACTGAAAATTGAAAATCAAATTTATTGCGATTTTTCCCTTTAGATAAATTCTAAATTTATTAGGAATCATCTTTTTAAGAATTATTTTGTTATTGCATTTATGAAATAAGAGTTTTATTTACTTTTAAACTTTCTTTTAATAATTTTTTCAAAATTTTAAATTTCTATTGGGAACCTTAGAGGAATTATTTCTTTTACAAAACATTTTTCTTAATTTCATGTAAATTCACAATAATCTTCTACACCCCCCCCACAAATTCAAAGGCTTTCAAATATTTTAAATTGATGAAAATCATTTTTATTTTAAAATTTAAAATCAAAAGTAGATTTTCAATTTCAGTCATGTTCTCAATTAATTTTACAAATTTTGGATTTTTTTGATTTCTGAATTCACCAAAGAGTTAAAATTAATGGATTCAGAATATTTAATCAATATACCACAATTGAAATGGTTATAAGTTGCTGGGTAATTGGGTTATTTGTCTGTAAAATGGGAGTATATTTTTGACATTTTACTAATATTTACAATTAATCAGAAAAATGGAATTACCGGGTTTCAGAAATCTCCGGGTTTTCGATTTGACAGTAAACGAGAATTGATTAAAATTTTTTTATAATATTTGCCCGAATTCAACTAATAAATTTCACAAAATATATCAGAACAAAAAAATCAAAAAAAAAAACTATTTCTATTACTCTTGTTTCAATTTCGATTAAAAATTGATTGAAAAAAGAATTCAAAATTCCCATTACTTTCTTTTAAATAATTTTTCCATTTATCATAAAATTAACAAAATTATTTGATGGTTATTATTAATAAATCAATTTTTTTTTAAATTTGAAATTGCTAGAATTGTAATAAAATTTCAAATTAAAAAAATCAAAAAAAAAATAAAATTCCAGAAAAAGAATTGTAAAAATTAATAATAATTATTTAATTTATACCAATGTTAAAGCAAATATAATAACAAAAGGGGTTGATATTTGAACGATTTAGACTTTTTTTTTAAAATCAAAATCTGTGTCAAAGACAAATAACATCAATCAATATATTAATACATCAATATAATTTTATATTTTTCAGGATAAAATTCATAAAATTTGTATCAATTACAAGTATCCAAGGGTAAAATAGTATCTATAATTATTTAAGTTTATTTATATCATATTGATTTCAAGATATTTCTAGAATCTGAGAAAAAATATTTTAAATCCAAAAAGCGAAATTGAGAAGAATATATTTTAAATTTTCTTGGCTCTACCATAAAAAATTGTTTTCATTTTTTTTGTTTGGAAGAGTTTTTTTAATATAAATTCTTCTTAAATTATTTTTTTGGGGAATTAAAAATGAAATTTTGATCTCATTTGAATTTTGATTAACAGAGGAATTAAATATATAACTATTTTTAAATATTAGAAATTTATATTTCATACTTTTATAACATAGGTCAATATGAAATATATAGTTATATATATCTCAAGATCAATCAATCATAATTTCCAAATAGAAGGCGTTTTTATCGTCCGCTGTCTGGTATTTTCCCAAAGAATTTATATCTTAGTACTTAAGGGACTAATCTCTATTTTTTTTTTTTTTTTTTGACCAATTTCTAAATAAGGATTCCTTATCTAGAAATAAGTTTAATATGTCCTTAATAAAATGAAGTACTATTTTTTTCTGATTAATATTTTTCGAAATTAAGTTCATAACTTAATTCAATTAACCATTGTGATAATTTTTTTTAGAATAAAAACAACACTCTCAACTTTGGAATATCGAAAATAATTTTTGAAATTAGTTTGCACTTTTTTATTTTTTTTTTTAAAAAATTGGGGTTGAGAAAAGTTTGAAATCCAAGAATAAGTTAATATATTAAATTAGAATGCTTTTCCAGAAAGTTTATCCTTTTATTACAACTTTTTTTTAATTTTACCATTTAAAACTAAAAAAAAAAACATTTGAGGACCAAATTAGTGCCTTTTGTGAAAAGAAAATCCCCAGAATTTAGAATTTGTTTTAGTAAATGAGTTAAAACAAGATAGTGAATCTAAAAATATACATAATTTCAACTTTGAATTCAATGATTTTGGCAAAAAATGTTTTCAAGATAAAGTTAAATTGAAACTATATTTATTTTTATTTTTTCATTTAGTTTTTTTAATTGTATTAATGGAAAGTATTTGATCAGTTTTTCATTTTTAGTGTTTTTTGGGTCGTAGGGACATATTGAAAATAAACAGAATTTTCAAATCTTAGTAATTGGCTAAAAATTTTCTCAATCTCTATTAAATTTAGGTAAAAAATTTTAATAGAGATTATTCCCTTAAACCCATACATAACTTTAATTAACATTGATACCAAAACATGTTACCTTGAGATTCAAAATGTTTACATATGTAATTTAACTGGGAAAACCATTCAACCAATTATCCTTTTTTCAATCTCCTTTAATATTATTTTTCTTTAAGTGTTTAGAAAAAAAATTTCAACCATAAAAAAAAAGTGAAACATGGCTTTTGATCAAGAACCTTCTTGAAAAATAAAAGTAAAGTCACCAAAAAGAAGAAACCAATTAACTTCAAATAGTTTTCCATTCTATTATTGTCAATCAAACCAACAAAAACGATTTAAATCTATATTATTTATCAAATTAGTTGTGGTACTTTTGGAGATCTCAAAAATAACCAATTTTTTAACAAATTTTTAATGATTAGTCAATCAAAGAAAAAACTCATAAATGAAAGGATAGTATTAGAAAACTTTTGTTGTGGTGAATACTTCATTTTGTCTTTATTTATTTATTTATTCGTTTTTTCATTGATCTTTTCATTTTCAGGTTCTATTAAGGTTCCCAATTAAAAACTGTGTTTCACTTTTTTTCCTAACAATTGTTACGATTCTATGTTCACCCATCATATTTAGAATAAAAAAACGAATCAAATAAATAGGGGCCACAAATAACAGTCTATTTTATTTCTTAAACTCTCTTTGGAAAGAAAAATAAAAATGAAAAAGAAGTGAAAATTTTGACCCGTTTGTTGATCAAAGCTAAGCATCTTCAAGTAATAATTTTGAAATTTTTAAGAATGTAGTATCTCAAAAAATAAAGTATTTTCCAAAGATGTTTGATTTCAACAATACTCTTAAAATTCTAAAAATAATTTCATTTTCTTCTATCTTTATTTCAATTCAAATAAGAACATTATTTCCTCATGAATCCAAATAATGAGAATGGTAACCTTTCCACAAACCTTTCACGGCGATACCCAATTCCTTCTTATGAGGATCTTTCCAACAACGTCTCAAGCCAAAATAATTCACAAGAAACACAAAATAATAACCAAATGAGGGAAACCCAATACTTTGAGGCTCAAGAAAACGATCTACGTGAGGTATGTAATTAATTAGTCTTTTTATTCTATTCAACCATACACAAATTTGTTGAGATTAAGTTTCTTTGTTTCTTTCTCCTCTTACAACAGATCAAACAAAACATTCTCAAAATTTTGCCTTCCCCAATCAAGATCTCGCAAAAATTTACCCAGTACACGACCACAAATGAAAAAAAAGTCCCGCCTTCAAGCGAGTGCAATTTTTTTTCTGTTGAAAACCTCAATTGCAGCCCACGTTTTATGAGATCTTCGATTTATTGCATTCCAAAAACAAAAGCATTAATGAGAACAACCCATTTACCGTTTGGTGTTATTGTTCGGCCTTTAGCTATTACACACCCCCAAGAAGACACTATCCCCATTGTGGATTTTGGTGAGAATGGCCCAATTAGATGTTCTCGTTGTGGTGCATATATCTGCTCAAATGCAAAGTAAGTTGACCTTTTTGAACATTTTGTAACTTTTCAAATTTCACTCTCGCACGGTTGTTTAGAGATTTAATTGTCACACAACAACGGTAAAAAAAGGAGACAACATAATAAAAGAAAATCAATTTGATTATTTATTGCTACTGCCATCTTCCAATTCAGAAATGAAACTTTTTCTTTCAAGATCCCAAATTGTTTCCTGGCAATTGGTTGAAAAAACGCCAAGAAAGATTTTCCAAAAGCATTATTTATTATTATTTTTAGAGATTTAATTAAGCTTCTTTATTGGGCTTTAGAATAAAATTTTCATTCGGACAATTTGGTTTTTTCGTTTGGGATCAAAAGTATAACAGGAAAAAAAAGAAAAAGCACGATTTATAATTGGAAGCCTAAAAGAAAATATGAAAAGTACGATCAATAAATAAAAGAAAAAATAAATAAATTAAGAAAAAAAATGAAGGACTAAACACAAGAACAGTTTTTCTTAATAATAGCATTTGGTCTTGGATTTTTCTTTGATTAATCAATTATTAAAAATTTGTTCACAAAATCAATAATTTTTTAAGATCTTTAAAACCATCTTTCAATTTTGAGAATAAATCAAGGAGATATAAATTGTAATTTGTTGATGTGATTGGAAATAAATATCATGAATTATTAATTGAAGTTAATTGGTTTCTTCTTTTAATTGATTTTGCTTTTCATTTTCAAAATAGTTCCTAATTAAAAATTGGGTTTTTCTTAGCTAATGGAGTGAAATTGCAAATTTTCAAATCAATATGCATTAACCATTATTTTATCGGGTAATAATCTTTAATCTAACCCAAAAAGATAATTCAACTCAATTGATGTTTGGATAAATAAAAAATCACCAGTCCATAAAATAATTGGCTAATAAATATTGATTTAAACATTTGTAATTTTACCCCTTTAGCTATTTTTTTTTTTGGTTAAAAATGAATTTGATTTTTTTAAAATTATCTTTTACTTTTTTAAAGTTTTTTGTAAATACTTTTCTTTTTCTAACCAGAATTCCTAAATATTTAATTTCAGATAAATGATTTGATTTTAAAGTTTTATCAGTGTTTGGGTTCATTCCAAATTCTTGAATAAGTTTACAAACTATTATTAATTTTTTGTTAATTTCTGAAATTGGTCCTTCCATTATCAAAATCAAAGCATCTGCAAACATCTAGACATGTTTTGCAGGGTGTTTATTTTTTTTTCAATTAAAAAATGACTGATAAATCCAAATAATAAAGGCGATAGAGGAGTTCCCCTTGATAAACCCATAACCCATATTTTTTATAATAATTTTTTATCCTTATTTTGATTTTTTCATTTCTAATGTATTTATCAAGGGCGTGGTGTACTAATATATGACTAATCACGATCATGAAAAAATTTTTTCAAAAAAAAATTAAATATTTGCTAATTTTACCCTTTTTACTAACTTCAATTAGAATAAAAACTATTGGTTAATAAAGGATCTTTGATCAAAAAATATTTTTGAATTATATTTTACAATTTAAGTTGGAAAATCCAATTTTCCAGTAATATTTTTTTTCAATTTAATAGTAAAAAATTAGAAAATTTTTTTCTTCTAGATAAGAGGCCATTTTATTATCTTTTAAATGTATTTTAAATCTGCGGAAATATTTTTCAAATAGGGAATCAATCATTTGGATTATTAAAGAATTATTTGTTTTTTTATATTGAAAAAAAAAATATTTTTTCTTTGATTTTCCGTTAGGTTTTTTTTAATTTTTGAAATAATCAGAAAATTTTCATAAATTTTTGGTTTATTTCAAAAAGTAAAAAAAAAACCTAGGACACTTTTCGTTAGGTTTTCCAGAATTTAAAAGAATAGAGTAAAATCAAGGATTTTACTCAATTCTTTTGAATTTTGGAAAACCGCCGTTTTTTTTTAATTTTTGAAATAAACCAAAAATTTATGAAAATTTTCTGATTATTTCAAAAATTAAAAAAAAACCTAGGAAACTCTCAATATTTATCATCAGTTATTTTTTTTCCGTGTTTGAGTTTTTTTAAATGAGTAGAGTGTTTTCAAAACCATTAGTTAATATCTCTTCAAAAAAATATCCTAAAGTTGAGTTTAAAGAAAATTCATTGTTATCTATTGAAAATTTTTTACCCCAAAAAAGACCTTTTTTCCTGGACTAGACATTTAAAAAATCGCAGTACTATTAACAACCATAAATAAAACAGCCTCAAGATTTTTAAGAACTGGGGTGTTGATTACATTGTGAATATACCCGATTAACAAGAGTGAAATGATAAATGAAGTTGTAGTTTTGTCTAACTTTTTTTTTTTCAATTTTATTTTTTCATACTAGTGATTTATCAAAGTATTTTTTTGATATTAATTATAACAACAGAGAATTCTTTATTTTTATTATCATTTTTAAGTTTCTCTAATTCAAAAATTAAATTTAAAACAGCAATTCTATGGCTGTAAGTATAACATGAGAAAATTTGCAAAATGCGAAAATTTGCAAAATTTTATTACTAATATTCAAAAGATTGTGAATTAATTGAATTGGTATCTCAGAGGCGTGTAGTGTTCTTGTGTATTGCCACACGATAGTTTTAAAATGTTAGTAAATGACATTTACTAATGTTACACAATTAAAAATTGTCATTACAATGGCATTTACTAACATTTTTAAACCATCGTGTAGAAACGTATTGGAATGTTACAGGTCTCTGAGATACCAATTCAATTAATTCACAATCTTTTGAATATTAGTAATAAAATTTTGCAAATTTTCGCATTTTGCAAATTTTCGCATGTTATGCTTACAGCCATTTTAACAAAGTATGATTTTTTAATCTCACATTTTGAACTTATAAATATTTTATTTCTTATGGTATTATTGTCAGGTTCGTCGTTATACATTGTTTTTGATTTTTTTGGAAATTGTATTTAATTGTTTGTTAATAAAAAATCAATACTATTATTTTTACGACAAAAATATACATTTGTTACATTATTTATTATAACTATTTATTTTATTTTTTGTGGTTTCTAATCAAATATATAAATATATTTCATCACAACACTTTCAATTGAAATAATTATAACCGATCTTTTTCATTATTTTTCATTGATTTTTTTTTGATTAAATTGAAACTAAAGACAACTCAAAAAAGTAAAACATCAAAACAAATAATAATTAAAACAATATTTTAATTTTATTAATTTTTATTTATTTATTTATTTAGAGAAAGGAGTAATTAAAGAAAATTATATCAAATAAAAATTTTATTTTTTTTTTTCACATTATTAACAACAACAACAATAATAATAATAATAATAATAAACAATGAAATGATCTTTAATTCATCTATCTTATAAAGGTTTATAAAAGGAGGAAAAATATGGATTTGCCCAATTTGCGGAGTCACAAACAAAGTACCAAAATATTATTTTTGCGCTTTAAATTCCAATAATATTCGACATGATATTAATGAAAGGCCAGAATTATTACGAGGGACAATTGAATTTACAGCAAAAAAAGAATCAAAAGAAATTAAGACGAAAGCGGTCCATTATGTTCTTGTTATTGAAGTAACAGCAATAACATTTAGACAAGGAATTTTTTCTGATATTACTAAAGCTTTAGATAATATTCTTGATCACTTCCCAGAAAATGCATATGTTTCCATAATCACTTTCAACTCTACAATTCATTTTTATGATTTTAATAAAAATGAAGAATCTGATCCCAATATGATCATTATGTCAGATATTCATGATGTATTTTTACCAATTTCTCCAACTACAATCCAACCATTATCATCGATTAAAGGGAAATTGAAAAAATTTTTCAAAAATCTCCCACAAATGTTTCAAAATTTAAAAAGTACACCTTCTGCCTACGGATCAGCAATGAAAGCAGCTAGTTTATTAATTGTAATGCCTCTTCTTCTTTTCACTATTACATCCCATTTTTTTTATTTTATTTTACTTTCGTGATTTAGTTGCAATGATCTAGACATATAATAATATAAACCTTGAACCATATAAAAACAAATCTATTCAAAAATGAATTGAATTTTTTTTTAACAAATAACAAACTATTTGCCTAACAATTTTAACAAGATTAAAATTTTTGCATTTTTATTTATAATCCTAGATAATGATATAAACTATATCAAAAATTGAAATTTTAAAAACAAAAAAAATGAAATATTGTTATATCTACTGTTAAAAATTAATTGATAAAAAGACTAATAATTATTTTTCGTTTTTATTTTTTCTTTTGAAGTGTTATCCATACCAAATGTTCAAAATATACTCTTTTTGTGTACAGAAATATATTTATTGACTTAAAGGAATGTCGAGTCAAGAAATATTTCTAAAATTTAGTGTTTTGTTGTGACATTTTGTAATTAAGGGTAAACCATTTTCAAAATTTAACTGAAAACGTCCGAAAACTAAAATTTACCTATGTATGAGTTTATTCCAAATTATTTTGAATCATCATGTAATTTACTCCCAGTATTAATAAACTATAATATAATTTAGATAGACTCATGTACAATATCAAAAAAAAAAAAAAAAAAAAAAAAAAAAGGATTTAAAATTTGTCTTGTTTTGTTTGAGAAATTTATTAAATTATTTGGATCAATAACAGTTTTCATTCAAATTCTTAAAATACAAATAATTAGATAATATTTTGAATTTACTTTAATTTAAATCCTTTTAAATCATTTTTATTGGTGAGGGTAATTCATTACAATACCTACAACACATCAAATATGATTAGTCCTCCAATAAAAGTTTTCATTATTTCCTTAATTAAAGTTAAATAGAACAACACAGAAATATAAAACAAAAAATCAAATTTTCTTCTTTTTGATTATTTAACTTGTGAAACAAATATCACCATTAAAAAAAAAAAAATCAAAACATCTATTTTATATTCAAGTAAATTTTCTGAATGGTTATTATTTGTTTGAAGATAATACTCATCGGTAGTTTTGCTTTTCGTAAAAAAAAAAAAATGAAAAGAAAAAATCTTGTTTCAATTTTGAAAAAAATAATTCTCTTTTTTGTGATCTAGTCTTTTATACCTTTCAAAAACAAATGTAGACACTTTACAACCCTTTCAAATATTTTCCAACATTTTTAAAGTGGAAGGATTATAAAAGTCTCAAAGTTTTATTTATTTCATGTGATTTTTTCTAAACTCTTTTTCAGTCAGAAGGGGCCCAGTTTTATTGAAGAAATAGAACATATTCTCTGGGTTTAATTCATTATTCTTCTCAAAATAAATTTTCAATTTTTGAAATCTGATTATTTTTTCTAATTTAGTTATTATTTTTTTTTGTATTTTCTTCTTGCTTTTTTTTTTTTTTTTTTTTTTTTTTTTTTTTTTTTTTTTTTTAAAAAAAGTAAATTGGAAAAAAAAAAAAATGTTTGAAACCCCAAATTAACATACAGAAAAGTGAGGTCTTGGCAATTTCTTTTTAAATTCATACCTTTTACATGTGAAAAATCTTTTTGTCAACAATTTTAATTTTTCAAAGAAATTGAGAAATTTTGCACAAGACGTTCCAATAAAATCTTCCCAAAATTTTTTCAACATTTTATTTTTTTTTTGAAATTTATGATTTGTTCAGGTATTTTTTTTATGAATCTCAACTCTCATCCTAAGTTTATTATTTTTCTTATTTCTAAACAATCGTAGTTTGATTAATTCTTAAAAAAAAAAAAAATAAAATTTACATTTTTAGCTGGGTACTTTGAGTGAAATGAAGTTTAGTTTGATTTCAAAAAAATAATTTTCTTTCTCACGATTTTTAGGTTTTTTAGAGATTTTTTGATGTATTGTGATTTTGTATTTTATAGCTTTTTTGTGGATTATCACGATAAAGCTAGATTAATCACGATTTTTATAAAATTATCGAAAATTTATTACTAATATCATGGAAAGTCATGCTCTCAACAAAACTTCTATTGTTATAAAATGTTTTTTTTTTATTACTGTATTAAAGTAGGATAATAAATTCTTTTAAAAAAAATAACAACTTAAAACCAAAAAAAAATAAAAAAAATAAAATTAAAATACTAAAATAAATCATTAGGAAAAAAATGGAGGAAAAATCATTAGCTTTTCATCACAATTACCTAATAGAGGCATGGGGAGTTTAAATAAAAGGTCCAAAATAAAATTTTCTGGCACAGATGAAGAAAAAAAGTTATTTATACCACAGGGGAAATATTATACAAATCTTGGCAAATGGTGTCTTGAACGCAATATTGCCATCGATAATTATTTTTTCACAAGCTTTCAAAATGATTTGTCAACAATAAGTGAATTATCTCGAATCACGGGAGGCGAAATTTATTTATTAAATACCTACATACCCGAAATTGACAGAGATAAATTAGTAAATGATTTAATTTGGTCATTAAAAAGACCCACGGGGATTCAGTGTGTTTGTAAACTACGAACTTCAACAGGTATATGTGTTTCCAAAACAATAGGGAATTTTGAAAGGCAAAGCGAGGGTACAGAAATAAAATTATCTTCCATCAATTCAGATCAGACAATTTGTTATTTATTAGAGCACGACATGGATTTAAAAGAAAATCAACCAGTATACCTACAATTTGCAATGTTATATATTAATCAAAATATGGAAAAAAGAATACGTGTCATTAATCTTAAACTTGATTCTCATTTTGAAATTAAGCACATATTCAATTATATCGATCAAGAAACACTGATCACTTTAATTATGAAAAACTCTTTAACAGAATTAAAGCTCTTGCCAATTCTTCAGATACGTGATAACATTATTCAACAAATAATAAATATCCTTGTTTGCTATCGGAGATTTTGTATCGAAAAAACAGTGCTGCACAAAATGGTAATCCCTTCAAATCTGCAATTAATCCCAAGTTACGCCCTAGGACTCACAAAATGTAAACTTTTTAGACTACTGCCTTCAGTCTCCACAGACGAAAAAATCTTTCTTGCTCATTATCTTCGTTCCTCCACAGTCAAACTTTCACTTTCATTTATGTACCCAAAAATGTATTCATTGCATTCCCTGCAAAGTGGTATTGGTCTTTACTCAAAATCAAACCAAAAAATTATGTTGCCAAGTACACTAAAATTGTCAGTCAAAAATTTGTCTTCAAAGGAAATTTTGTTACTAGATAATGGATTAGAAATGTTTTTATGGATAGGTAATAATGTTTCAAACATTGCATGTAAATTGTTATTTGATCGAGAAAACATACAAAATCAAAACTTTTCGTCATTCAAACTTCCCATTTTAAATAATATTTATTCAAAGAAAATACACAACATCATACAGGAAATTAACCAAGGTAGATCACAGTTTCCGACTTTAAGAATAATAAGACACTCAGCACAGAATGAAATCTCTTTTTTGCAGTTTTTAATTGAAGATAAATTAAATTCAATTTCAACATTCGAGTTTTTAAATAAATTACATACTAAAATTATTGAAAAAATGAATTATTAAGTTTGTAAAATTTGGATCATTTGTCATTTATTTTGCTGATTTACGGTTGGTATATCATAAAGAATAAATTAATTTTTTTTTTATTTTATTTTTTTTTTTTTTGATTTCTTTTAAAGTTCATAAATTGAATTAAAGTCTTTCCAAAGCTACGGCTAATTTTTTTCAATATCAAATTTTAATTTTGATATATATTTTTTTAATCTAAGAATATGAGGATAATAAAGCTCATATTGAAAAAAAAATTCCGAAATAGTACAATATTCAAAATATTTTCTGATTTTCAAACAATAAATTTCCAAACCCCAAAATAACTCTAAACATTGAAAAATTCTCTGATAAACCAGATAATATTTATTCTTTAAAAAAATGATTTTTTTTATTGATCAGATCAGAAGTTTATTTTTCATATTAACCCAATAATGAAAAGTTATGTCCCTCCACAGAATAAAATCCAAAAAATGAAAAGAAAAGTGGATACCCACTTTACAAAATATTAGCGATATTTGTTCAACAAAAATTGTATTCATGGACTGTACTACCCCTGGGTGGATTTTAGGTGTATCTCAAAAAACAGAATAATTCTTGACAAAATATTTAAATTAGATCTATAGAACAGGAATGTGTTCTATATGAAGAATAAAGGTTTTCCAAACCAATTTTACAATTTTGTTTCTCAACAGCTGATTAAAAATTTTGTAACTCGAAAAAAACATTTTGCAGTTAAAAAAATGAAAAGAACAGTTTAAATGAGGTTTACTTTCGGTTCTGTGACTTTAGAGAAGTGAAGATTTTGAGAAAAAAAAGTATTTGGAAAGTAGCTTTAATAGATCAAAGTGGGAAGTTTTAAATCTTTTTAAGTGATTCTAAGCAACAAGGAAAAAGTTGAAAAATACATGTAGCTCGAGTTTAAACCAATATAAAAGTTTGAAAAAAAATCTTTGTGTTTTCATTTTTTTCTTTTGATTAAAATAACTCACTTTTTAATTATTTTTTGAAATGTGGAACCAAAAGTAGAAAGAAAAAGAAAGATCTCTTTTAAGGAACACTAAATGCAAAAAAATCAGAGGGGATTTCTTTACAATTCAAAGATGGGAAAAGTTACTTCTTGTTAATCGAAATGTTAGTTCATTGGCCTTGTCTGAAAAAGGATCAAAAAAAATAGAAAAAGCAGAACAAAAAAACACCTAATTCGTGGATCGAAACAACTACTTGAAGAGATATGCCTTTGAAACAATAACTGTTGGAAGAAAAATCCAAAAACCAACAAAAGTTGGTTAATTTTTATATGGTGCTGTGTATTACTCATTTTGAAACTATTGGATCTTCAAACAAAAAATAAAAAAGAAATTAAAATAATACTCAAATAACTCTTTAAACCTCTCTTCATTTGTTACCATTAGTAAAGTAATTTTTTCAAGAAAAAGAAAACCAAAAAAGAAAAAATAAACTCTTTTGTTTTTATTTATCAAACAATAAAGTTTTTTGATCTCAAATTTTTTAGTTTTTGTTTTAGTGTCAAGTAAGCTGTCAGGACAAAACTTTTTGTATTTCCCTTGTTTTCGTGAAATATCTTATATTTTCCCCATAATGAATCTTTCAAGACAGTTTGGACATCTACACTCGTGCTAAAGCCCTCGTGATATCCAAATGTCTTTCAAGATTCATTATGGGGAAAATATTAGCGATATTTCCCTACAAACCGGGAAATAATGACAGATATATTTCAATATGACCTTTCTTATTCTTATATTGAACTTTTTAAAAAAATATATATCAACATTAAAATTTGATATTGGAAAAAAATAACAGTAGCTTTGGAAAGATTGTAATTTAATTCAGTTATTTTATTTGTGGTTAAAATCTAAATTAAAAAAAAATTAAATAAGAATTATATAAAATAATACTGATATTGGAAATATAAATGAGATAAAATTATATCTGATTTTATTTTTTTCAATTCATAAATTTGGGTTTCATTAAGTAAAGATGATTGATAATGTAACCTATTTATTCTCCAATGACCATACAAAAAAATAGAGATATATTTGCTTACAATCTATTTCTTAAAAAAACTCTTTTAGTTTAATAAAGTTTGATATTCGAGTTCAAATTTGATACATTTTATTATTCAAATTCTTGTAAATATTAAATCTTCTTTTGAAAATTTTATTTAAATTGAGTTTTTGTGAAGTGTTTGTCTGTAAAAAATTGATTGGAATTTCTTGATTATATCATTTGAGAAAAAAATTGTCAAATGCAAAATAATTATCAAATTAATTTATCAAAATAATTTAAATTTAATTGTAAACCTTACTGAAAAAAAAACCCAAGTGATTAATTTTTTTTTATAATAAGAATTGCTTTGGATAATCTTTTATACATAATCATAATAAAATTATATCTACATTTGATAAATGAATGATCTGTTGATCCAAAACCTTTATGTTTTCCTATCATAAAAAAATCCATTTTCAATCACAAATATTACTGAAAACAAAAAGTAAGATCTATTAATCAAAGAAAAAATCAATTATTAAAGACAAAATGGGAAATTCAACGTACTAAGAGTTTTTTTAATTATTTCTTTTGGGTAGGATTTTTTATTGAATGATTCTAATTAATAAAATTTTTTTCAAAAAATTAACTATTTTTTTAATCTCCAGAACCACACTAACATTTCGATAATAAAGTAGATTTAAATTTTGTTTGTTGGTTCAATTGAAATTAATGTAATGTATTATTAATTCAAATTAATTTGTTTCTTTTATTAATTGATTTTACTTTTTGTTTTCAGTAATATTTGTGATTGAAAATGGATTTTTTTATGATAGGAAAACATAAAGGTTTTGGATCAACAGATCATTCATTTATCAAAGGTAGATATAATTTTATTATGATTATATATAAAAGATTATCCAAAGCAATTCTTATCATAAAAAAAAATTAATCACTTGGGTTTTTTTTTCAGTAAGATTTACAATTAAATTTGAAAATTTTGATAGAATGATAGTACAAAATTTTTTGATTTGACAATTTTTTTTCCACAATACAGTAATCAAAATAAAGCTAGCACAACGACTATAATCCATGTTTCAAAATAAAATCTATGTTTTTTTTTTCTTCTTCTTTAAATGAGACATTCAATTTACTACCTAATAGTATAACGAAGTTCAAATCATTTTTGGAAATAAATGTCTGATATTTTCTCTAAAATTTAAATAATCAATGAAATTTTTCTCATTTTTTTAGATATTTTTATGTTTTTTTGAAATTTTTTTTTTTTTTTGAAAAGATAAAAAATTTTCTTTAAAATTAACTCAATTTTTTGAGGAAATTTTGAATTTAATCTTTTATTTTTAGAATTTCTTTTTATATAATAGAACTTTAAGAAACCAATACCATATTAAATTAGGGTTAATTGTCGATTTCTTTGATCTTTTTAAGTATAAGTCTTCCTTAACAAAAAAACACGAAATTTATTTAGTAACATGATTAAATTTTTCTGCACTCATTATTTTAACAACAGTAGGTAATTGAAAAAGGTCAGAGTAAAAGTTAATATTTTCAAATATTATTTTACTAATTATTCTTCTTTTAAAAATGAAAATCAAGTCTAAAATTACGTTTGATTATTTGAATTTGAATAAAATGAAAAATTTCAAAATATAAAACCAAAATTTTTAAATACTCGACTTTAACAAATTTTTCGAATTTAATTGTAAACAAAAGTAACAGTGTATTTTTTAAATTGTTTTTTTGTATTAATCTAAAATTGTCTTCAAGGTTTTAACAGGATATATTATGTCAGTTTGAGGAATTTCAGTTTCAGATATCTTTAATGATCAGTGAAAAATAAGTCGAAAAAAATTATTTCAGAAATTTTTACTTTTTCCAACCTATTTCCTAATTAGAACCAATAAGCATATTGTTTTCCATGAGGTAATTTTTAGGGGGGTAGTGTTAACAACAGACACAACTTCTGAAAATATTTTTTAAATTGTTATTGATTTATGATCAGTAATTTTGGAATCTTGGCAAGAAGTGAAAAAAATGAAAAAAGATTTTGACTTTCATAATCAAATAATTGTTTGAAGAGATCAAAGTGTTCAATTATTTTGAAAGTATTTACACCACGGCCTGGTGTTTTGTTTGTTACTCAAATTTTGACATTGATTCTTCAAAAATTATTGGAACAAAATAAAAAAACAAGAATAATCATTAGATCTTGATTTTTCCAAGACATTAAATAAGACACTGTACTCAAACAAGTGATAATTTACATAACATTTGTTTATAACTAAAAAATCGAGCCATTTTTCATTTTTCCATCATTTTCTATTTTCTTTGTTTTGCTGATTTTGATTTATTACTTTTAATTAAATAATAAGCCAATCTTACTTAAAATGTCAATGAAAACTGTTGGGCCTTATATTTTAGGTTTGTAAAAATGTTTCTTAATTCCAATTTCACAACCTTGTTCTTTTGTTTTTTTTTAAACAATAATTAATAACAGCTTTTTTGGGATTGTTTCCCTTTTAATAAATCATTTATAAAAAAATTTTGTTCTTTGTGTCAAACTTATAGGCAGAAAATTGGGAAAAGGAACCTTTGCAAAAGGTATAGCATAATTACAGCCTTGTTTTAATTTCGTTAGCCTTTAAAAATAGATCTCTTTTTTGAAATTTCTGATCACCTCAATTTCTCTGAAATTGGATTTTGTTTCTGATTCTCTTTTTTTTTTTTTTTTTTTTTTTCTTTTTGTCTTTGCACTGAAAAGTAAAACTTGCCAAGCATTGTAAAACGGGGGAAAGAGTTGCAATTAAAATCTTGAAAAAAGAAGATCTCTCGATCCAGCCTGAAATGCTTCGCAAAACACGAAGAGAGATTTCTGTGCAAAAGCTTATGAAACACCCAAACGTCCTTCGTGTTTATAATGTTTATGAATCTGAAGAATATCTTTTTGTTGTCTTAGAATATATTTCCGGTGGTATGTATTTTGATCCTTCTCCGATTTTCATTCACAAGCTTTATACCTGAATTATTTCTTTCTGTTCTAACTTTTCAAAAAAAAACACAAAACAACAAATAATAAAATTATCACTGAATATAAACAGGAGAGCTTTTTGATTATATTGTAGAAAAAAAATCGATTCCTCCTAATGAAGCACGTTTTTTTTTCCAACAAATTATCTTTGCAATAGAATATTGCCATTCCTTTTTAATTGCACACAGAGATCTCAAACCTGAAAATTTATTGCTCGATGAGCATTTAAACGTAAAAGTTGCTGATTTTGGGATGGCTAGAATAATGCAACAGGGTGGAATACTACACACCTCTTGTGGTTCTCCCCATTACGCATCCCCAGAGGTTATCAAAGTAACTAGTCTTTTTTTTTTTTCCGAAATTTTCTAATTCTTCCAAGTTATTTCCCCTTTTAATTAAGTGTTTCTCAAATAAGTTTGTAATTCAACAAAAACCAAATTGTTATAATTTTCGTTTTATGGAACAAAGAAGATCAAGAAGAGTTTTGGAAAGCAACAAATTTATTCTGTTTATTTGTCTTTAATTTTTTTTTTTTTGTTATAAAAAAAAGTTACAATAACAGGTAGGTTAAGATTTGTTCAATTTTAATTAAAGAAATAAACTGTTTACTCAACCAAAAATAGACTCAAGGTGAATTTAGATTTGCAGTAATCAAAATGTCTTGAAACAAGAACTTTACACTTAACTATTGTTGTTAAAATAACGCTTGTAAACTCTGTAAACACGTGGTGGGAATTCAAAGGAGTGTTTCTTTATTCGAGAAGGCTTATGAACTAACCAGTCAATTTTGAAACCCAAAAGAAAGAATAATGTGGAATGTAAAATAAATTGAACAAACTTTTCATTCAACTTTTTCAAAAAAAAAAAACAAAAAAACAACACAACTCCAGAAAATAAAATAAATCATAAAAGGCCCCAATTCTAAAAGGAATTCACAGGGCGAACTTCTTTAAGGGACTAGCAAATAAAAAAAATCTTCTAGTTAATTAACTGGTATTTAAATTATAAATGGGAAAAATTTCCACTTCATTTTCCTTTTTTCTTCACTTACAAAAACAAAAGAAATAGTAAGAAATTTGTGATCACTGTTTATTTGCTTTTTTTTTTCTTATACACACCAAACAAACTCAATAAACCCAAATAAAAGTAAATATTTTAGAATTGGAAATATGAATTTCAGTTGAAATTTTATCCCTTTTGAAATTCAAATACCAGTATGATGAAAGTTTCAACTATTCATATTTGGAAATTTGCAAAATGTTTTCACGAATACCTTTTAAAACAATTAAGATACAAACTTTCAAGAAAAATGATTTAAGGGGCAGCAAACTAAAAAAAATCTTCTAGTAAATTTAATAGCAAATTCAAAAAAATTTTATCTCATCTTGAAATTGAAAAACAAAGTTAAAATCTAAATACCACAATACCAAACTTACTTTAAAATGCTATTTTCAGAAATGAATTATTGTTTTTAAGAGTCTGATCAATTTTTCTTTATTTTTGAAAAGTTGAAAATCCATAATATTTCCAAATTATTTCAAAAAAAATTATTTTCTTTGAAAGAAAAAAGAAATCTTATTGTCTGTAAAGGATGTGTACCAAAATACACTTAAAAAAATAAAACAAAAAATTTCTAAAATTATCTCAGTTTAAAAAATCTACTTTATTCCAAAAAAATTACAATTAACTATTTTGAACATCTTAAAAAAATATAATTTTTTGATTCAAAGAACAGTTCAAATAATTTTTTTCTTTTTATTGAACATAAAAATACGAGAAAAAAAACCAAACAATCAAATTAATAATTCCCCAAAAATACTTTTTTAAAACCTAGTACAATTCAATTTATAACTTAAAGAAATACTTTTTAATTCAATAATTTTTTAATCAATGATTAATCTTAATCTTTTCATTGAGTTATTACCAACCCAAAGATTAAAATATTTCAATAGACTTTACAATTATTTCTAAATTTTTTAAAGATTTTCAAACAAATAAATTCAAATTATTAATTCTAATTAAAAAAAAAATAATAGATATTATCAAATAAATGATTATAATTCTAAAATTTCCTTGTATATATTCTAAATTTTTGAAAAAGAATATTATCTGATCTTTTATCTTTCAAGAAATTTAATAAATATATTTATATAAAGCAAATGATCAATTTTTGAATCTACAAGGGATTCAATATTTGATTTATTTTTAGGATATTTTTGAAATATGATAAAAAGGTTCAATGTTATTTGTTCCTACATAATAACTCTCAGAAATTATTAAAAGTGAGATTTCTTCAAAATAAAAATTTTTTGCAAATTTTTCAATTTCTAAATTTGATCCAAAAATCCAAACAAAAAAGGATCAGGATCTTTGAACTGAAAATTTCATTTAGAAAAATGAACTTCTTTTAAAAATGATAACTCATCTCTCTTAAGTTGATAAATGAATTTGCATATCGGGCTTAATTGTATACATGTGCAAATAATTACACTATCACCTTTGGGGAAAATAAATCAATAAGAGTTAATGAGTCCCTTCAGGAATTAAATATTTTTTTTTTTTGTTTTTCAAATTGAAAAAAAATGTTTTGATTTGATTCAAATAAATTAAATTGTGATAACAAATTATTCAAGATTTTCTTTGGTAATCTATTTTAATAATTTTTAATTGTCTTATTGGTATTTGAACAATAATTGGGAATAAATTTTCACTTCATTTTCATTTTTCACTTATTAAATTAATAACTCCCAAGAAAAAGATTAAAATTTGTGATCTCTATTTCTATGTTTTGTCCTTTTTGTGCTTGATGAATGTATTTATTTTGAGTTCTCACAGAACTAAGAATTCAAAATTAAACTAAGATTCCAGAATTGTAAAAAAAGAAAATCAGTAGAAATTTTATCCCATTTAAAATTCAAATACCAATAAAACTCTAAATTCTTTTTTTTTCTTAAAGAAGTTAACCCTGCTATTTCCTTTTAGAATTGGGGTCTTTTATGATTTATTTTATTATCTGGAGTTGTGTTGTTTTTTTTTTTTTGATTTTTTTCAAAAGCTTCATGAAAATTTTGTTCAATTTATTTTACAATAAACATATAATAAATAAGTTGTGGTTTCATAAAGTTCATCTTTTAAAAAAGAAATCACAAATTTGAAATTTTTAACAAAAAATAGATCCAATTTTTGTAATTAAAAAAAAATAAAAATGTGAAAACTTTTCAAATAAAAAAACAACAAATTTTGTTAAAAATTGGAAAAATCATGAAAAATTTTAAAAAAACTCAATTGAGAATTAAAATTAATCAAAACATCACTGGGTTTAACTCCAACATGTATTTAACCTTATATGTGTTATTGAATAATAAATTACATGTATTTTTGAACAAAAAAAAAAAAAAAAAAAAAAGTACCTGTTTGATTTTAAACAGTGTTTTATATCCTGGACACACGTATTTTTGGCACAACCGTAACTCAGAGATTATTATTATAAAATTATTTTCACATATTGAAAATACAACTATTTAAAACCACCAAATGGATAAATTTTTGAAGAATTATTAATATTTAGAATTAATGTGATAAAAAAGAATTCTATGATTCATTAATATTTGCTCGATATTATATATAAAAATATATTATTATATATTTGAAAAAATATATTAATTTTCTTTTTTACAGCTATTTTAAAACAGTTTTCACTTTTTTAAAATAGTTGTAATATAATTTCAACTTTGTGAATAAGTTATTGTAGATTAATTTAATTATTATTATTATTATTATTTGCTTTATTTTTGAGTATTATTAAATAAAAAATCTAAATTTGTTGTGCTCTTATAATCGTTTGTAATACAATTTTCATGTAATACTTTTGAATACACAAAAAACAAACAATAAAAAACAAAAAACAAAAAGCAAATAATCAAACAGGAAATATAAGGATTATATATTAAAAAAAATTTTTTAGTCTCATTACCCATTCATATATATGTGGGTTTTCACACATATCAATATGATACAAAAGAAATTGACTGATGAAATATTCGATGTAATTTTGGATCTGAATTTTCTTACCTTAACGAGAATTAATTTTGTTGTCTACAATCTTGAAAATTAGCAAAAAAAGAAAAATTTTAAAAATCAAAATATTACAAAATTTTAAATAACTTATGTAAGAAAATCTTAAATCCATACTTTTTGTTTCAACATTTTTTATAAAAATGAGCATTGTTCAATCAATTGATAACACTTTTATTAAAGTAAAAATATAAATTAAATACTTTTTATTTTTTCCATTTTATCCCTGGCTGAATTTCATTATATTGGGAAGAAGAGTTACAAAAGAAAAAAAAAAGATCAATTGGTTACTTGCTAATACTGAGATACTGAAACACAGAAGTATGAGTAACTTGAAAATAAAAACGAAAAAACAAAGACAAAAAATATCAAGGGTTTAAAAAAAAAACTAGATCAAAAAGAAAAAAGAAATTACAGAACAATTAAACAACTACCTCCCAAATGAATATTCATTATCAATTATCAAATTATTAAATTAACCAAAATTATCTTGACTGTGATTTTGGGTATACTTAATTCAAGATATATCATTTGATTTTTTTTTTTGATTTTTTCTCAATTGGTTTTAATAAACCCTTTTTAAATTTCTATTTTTTTTTTTTTTCTTTTTTCGTAAATTTTTTCCAATTTCTTATTTTCTTTTTTCAATTTTCTTCTTTGCCTTTTCAGCCATGAAAATAATTTCATGCTTTCCTTTGAGTCTTTTCTCTCAATATTTTCCAATTATTTAAAGAAAAGCTATCTGTTGATTTATAATACTGTTAAAGTTATAATGTGGACCAAAATAACACAAAATAAAGTTTAGTTGTTCTGACAAACAGTGATATTCTATCTTTTGATATTGCCTCTCTTACATTCAATAAAAAAATCCTAACTTGATTCATTTGAAAAAAAAAAAAAAAAAACCAACAATAATAATAATAATATGATTATACCAAATAGGGATTGGAATATGATGGTAGTAAAGCTGATATTTGGTCGTGTGGGGTTATTTTATATGCTTTGCTTTGTGGGTATTTACCGTTTGATGATCCGAATTATAATAAATTAATGCAAAAGGTAAAAAATGGGAAATTTAGATTTCCGAAAGCATTGAATAGGCCCGAAAAAGATCTGATTCGAAGAATGTTAACTGTTGATCCCGAAAAGAGAATTACAATTCAAAAAATCAAGGAGCACCCATGGTTTTCACAAAATTACCCAACAGATTTTATTCCACCATCTCCCCCAAATAACTTTGAAGAGGAGTTAAAAGAGCCATTTGAATTAAAAAGAATTTCACCAGAAATTATGCAAAATTTAATTGAATTGGATTGGGGTAAAGAAGACGAGCTTGTAGAATCATTAAAAAGTAATGAAATTAATTTAATAAAAATATTTTACTCCATGTTTGAGAAGCAAACTGAAAAGTCTAAAGTACAATATTCAATTCAGAAAAAAAGACGAGGATCATTACCTCCAAATGGGAAAAATGCTGGAAAAAAACCAAGAAAATTTATTTTATCATTTTCAAAAAAACAAGAACAACAAAAAAGTAATATTGCCTCCGTAGAGTCAAAACATCTTACAGATGATCTTGTAAAAATTCAAGAATTAATAAACAAGACTGAAAAAAATGATAATTTAGATATTGATGAATATTCCAAAATTATAAATCAATTTGAAGAAATAACTTCAGATATTACAGCAATTACAAATAATAAAAGCTCACCAAAAAAGAATACTATCCAATCACCAAAAAAAATCCAAAAAAATAAACTTCATCCAATTAAAACAGATGAAAATGAAGATTATAATGAAGATAATGATAGCGAAAACGAATACGAAAATATTAAAGATGACGACGACGACGACGATGACGATGACGATGATGATGATGATGATGATGAGAAGGAGGAGGAGGAGGAGGAGGAGGAGGAGGAGGATGTGGATGATGATGAAGAAGAGGAGGAGAATGATGATGATGAGGAGGATGAGGAGGAGGAGGGTGAAGATGAAAATAGAAATATGAATGAGAATGATAATGGTAATGGGAAATCAAATGATAATGAAAATAAAAATATTTTTAATAAATCAAAAATAAAGAAAGATAATAAAAAGGATAAAAAAAGAAATGAAAAAAAAGAAAAGAAAAAAGATAAATTTAAAGGTAAAGAAAATAAAAGAAAAAAAAGCAATTATGAAAATATTTTAAAATCAAAACTTTTATCTAATTTTGAAACTGAAACTGAAACAGAAACAGAAACAGAAACAGAAACAGAAACAGAAAATGAGCAGAGATTATTAAATTTTGATAATAAAACGGAAGAAAATGAGAATAATATTCATCAAGAATTACAGAATCAAAAAAAAAAAAAAAATTCTTATGAAAATGAGAATGAAGATTCAAATGATATAGAGGAAAATAATTATAATTATAAGATTAATACTACAACTAATAATAACAACAATAAAAATGAAAGTGGAAGTGAAAGTGGAAGTGGAAGCGGAAGTGGAAGTGGAAGTGAAAGTAAAAGTGAAGGTGAGAGTGAGAGTGGAAGTGAGAGTCCAAGTGAGAGTGAAAGTGGATGTGATGTAATTAAAAATAATGATAAAAGAGAAAAAGAAATTAACCACAAAAAAAAAGAACGAAAAAAATATTTACTTTGTAATGATTCTGAAACTGGCTCGGATTTGCCTTATGAAATGATTTGTTCTGAAAATGAAAATAATAAAAAAAACGATACCGATACTGATAATAACGCTAATAACGATCTGGATGGGAGTGGTGATGAAGGTAAAAAACGTGTTGGGGTTAAAAATAATGATGAAAGGATGATAGAAAATAAATATAAAAAAGGCAAACGAAACGGTAGTATATATTTTAATGAGTCTGAAACTGGCTCGGATTTGCCTTATGAAATGCTTTGTTCTGATAATGATAATCAAAAAAAAACAGGAAGTTTTGAAAATGGAATTTGCAACCAAAATTCAATCAACCATAATAATAAAAAGAAGAAAAAAAAAAAGAAGAAATGGTTATTTACCAGATCAAGAAAGGAAAAGCAATTACCAGAAAATTCAGAAGAAGAATTAGTTGAAACAAAGACGAGAAAAAGTTCACTTCCAAAAAATAAGAAAACTTCGAATGTTTCTAGTAAGTTGTCTAAAAGTGTTTCAAGTCCAAAAAGGCAAACGGAGATCAATAAAAAAAGTTGGTTTGGTAAATATATTAAAAAAAAAAAAAACAAAAAATTAAATAAACAATTACTAAAAAAATTAAAAAAAGCAAAAAAAAAATTAAATAAAAATCTAAATCAACAAGTTTGTGAAATTATGGACGTGTTGCCAGATAGAATGTTGATACTTAGTGACCAACCTTTACTTAAAATCATTACTCAATTGCAGAAGGCATTTAATATTTTAAAGATCCAATGGAACTATCCTAACATGACGACTTTAATTGGCAAAACTTCAAAACTGGAAGTAATAATTAAAGTGAAAAATAATTCAAAAAAAAAGGAATTACAACGAAGACAAAAATTGCAAGAATATGGAAGTAAATTTGAAAAAAAAAATACCAAAAAGAAATCAAAGCAAAAACTCGATCCTGATTTTATCTTAAACAATGAGAAAAGTGAAGATAGTTTAAATGAAAATAATGTAATCACTTTCAAAAAAAATGTTATACATTTTATTTGGAAAGAAGGAACAGCAAAGCATTTTAGAGACGAAATCACCCGTTTAATCCAATTATCTCAATTTTACTCTGAAGCTCAAGATCGAAAATGATAGGACTATTTTGAAATTCATTTTAGTTATTGCAAAGTGATGTCAAATTATTAATTATAAAAAGCATTTAGAAAATAGTCGTAGTTGTAGGTTATTAGTTTATTTACATTTTCTTAAACTTTTCCTTGACACTTTTTTTTTTTTTTTTTTTGGTAGGGGTGTTCTTAGATATATTTAATTTTTAAAGAACATTATTAAATTATGAATTGAGCGCTAATAAACCAAAAGCGATGAAACCACAGAAATTCATACATCATTCAAAAAATAATACAAAAAAAAAAATAATAAAATAACTTTTGTGCTGTGTTGAATATTTCTGTTGTATCTCTATTTAACAAAAAAATATACAAAAAATAAAAAAAGAATTAATCATGTAATATTTAGACTTCTTTGATTAATTTTTATCATTTTTATCTATTTTGCTTTTTTTATTTAATTTTTAAGAGGAATTTTGAAATTAAATTTTAATTTTTGTACTCAACATTTAATAAAAATATTTAGCTCCAATAAGATCGTTTGAATAAATAATAATAACACGATAATTATTAATAGTTGATTTCAAATAAGAACTAAACTCAAATTCAAAATTTTCCTCACAGTTAAAACAGTTCAAAAAATCACAAGTAATACAATTTCTTTCAAATTGGAAATAATTTTGATTTTGTTGTAAAAATCTGAAAATCATTTTTTTCATCTTTAAGTTTATTCTTTCATTTTTTTTTTTGAAATTACATCATTTGTTTTGTTCGATCAATCTATTTTTTTAGAAAAGTTGATATTGAGTTACACTTGAGTTGTTCCAAAAAGAAGAACTCAAATAAAATTAGTTGATGGTATATAACTATTTGATTGATCAATCATTCCTAATAAAATTTTTATAAATTTACCAATAATTTTTTCTTTTTGCTCTCTCCAAAATGTTTAACATAATTTTATTTTATTAGTATTGGTAATTATTTATTTGTTGGTATAATAATTTATAAATAATTGTTAAATTTAAATTGATGAATGGTACTAAATTGGTATTTCTCTTAGAATTGATTAAATAGGATTGTGTTTTTTTTTTTAAATTGAATTTTGGTGTGTTAAAAATATTGAATTGGGGTTTAGATAACTGACCTGGAAAAAAGTGCAACACAGTTTTTAATTGGGGACATTAATAGAACCTGAAAATGAAAAGTTAAATCGATTAAAAGAAGAAACAAATTAAATTTACAATACTGTTACATTGTATTATTTTCAATCAAACCAACAAACATAATTTAAATCTACTCAATTAGTAAAAAAACAACATGTTGTTGTTTGAGAGATCTCATAAGAATGTCAATTTTTTTAACAAAAAAATTAATAATTGATCAATCAGAGAAAAACTAAAACCACAAGATAGTATTAAAAAACTGTTATTGTGCTGAATCAACCATTGGTCAATAATTATTTATTTTTTCTTTTATTAATAGATCTGATTTTTCTTTTTCAGGTTCCTGTGATTCTATATATGTTCCCATTTAAAAAAAATGTGATTCGCCTTTTTTTACATGTTACACTTTTTCCCCCAAATAGTTAAAACGTAATTAGTTCGTTAAATTGTTGTTTTTTTTATGAAAAAGTTTAAATTTTGATTTTAATAGTTAATAATACTGTAATTTACAAAATAACAAAAATATTTTTTTTTTTTTTTTTTTTTATTTAATGATCCATTTAAAACCTCTTGAATTCTTATAGTTGAAAACTTGGAAAATAAAATATTAAAAAATTTTATTTTTAATTTTATTTTTATTGAATTATCGTTATATATCCAAGATCAAATAAATTATCTCTGAATTACAATCAAATTGTTATCATTTTCCTTTAAAAAAATTTTTACTTTTATTATATTCTACACAATAAGCCAATATTTTCATTTTGTAAATGTTCAAGGTATTTCTAAAAAAGGTAGGGATTTTTTTTTTTACATTTTGTCAAAAATCATCTTTTTTAGTGGGGGTATTCGTTAATTGGTAATATCAAATTAATTTTAATATTAATACCTATTGAATCAATGTCTAAGGTATTTATTTCAAAATATATTCGATTGGAACATCTCCAAAAAATGGAAAAAAACAATACCACTTTTTTTGAGGAAAACAATATACGACCAATTTCAATAAAAAATTGAAAATATAGAAAAGGTACAAATGATTTTTAAAACAGTGAAATATAGTTATCTGTTTTCAATTCTATTTGAAAATTTGTTGAGATTAAACATGTAAGGAAAACTTTTTTTTCGATCAAAAAGAAAATAATAAAGATGAATTATCACCCTTAAAAAAAACCGATAAAATTGAGATCAGAAGATTTAATATTTTTTATTTATGTAATATAGTACTAACAACAAATTGAATTATTATCAAGAATCAATAAATTATAGTTAATTTTATTGTATATTTAAATACTCTTTTGAAATTTTAGTTTAAAAAATTTATTTAAACGGTATTTGCCAGTTTCTCTTTCTTGGAAATCCCTTATTATAGTCTACAAAAACACAATATATTTTTGATTAATAATATTTAAGAAAAAAAATTCAAATTTGGTTAATTTTTCACTTAATGATAACGAAACTACGAATAAAAACTATTGGGTAATAAAATATTTGTGATCAAAAAATTTATTTTTAAAGATATTTTTCGATTTAAGTTGAAAATCCACTTTTCCAGTTTCTATTAAGATTATTTTGAAATTTAATAGTAAAAAATTTGGAAATATTTTCTTCATCCAAGAATCTATTGTGTTATATTTCAAAAATATTTTAAATTTAATATATTTCTTTCAATTAGGGAATCAATAATTAGGACTATTAGTAAATTATTTGTTCTTTTAAATACAATTTTTTTTTTTTTTTTTGATTTTCAGTTGTTTTTTTTAATTTTTGAAATAAACAGAAAATTTTTGAAATTTTCTCCTTGTGCCAAAAAGTAAAAAAAAACCTCATTTAGCTTTTCCAGAATTCAAAAAATTGAGTAAAATCTTTGATTATTCTCTCACTCTTTTTAATTCTGGAAAAGCGCCTTTAGGTTTTTTTGAGTTTTCTGTTTATTTGGAAAATCGATAGATTTAACAAATAAAATAGAAAACCTTAAGAAAACCTAGGAACTCTACGGTACTTGGTGGACACTACCGTAAGTTTTTTTTTTATTTTTTGAAATAAAAAGAAAATTTATTTAATTTTCTTTCAATTACCGAAATTTAAAAAAACTTAAGCACTCTCAATAATTATTATCAGAAATATTTTTTTTCTCTATTTCAGTTGTGCAAGAGGAGTACAACATTTTCAAAACTATTAGTTATTATCTATCAAAGTATATTATTATCAATTTAAATCAAGCTAAAAATCATACTACTATTAAATTTTTTTTGGTATTTCTTACCCAAAATAATCCTTTTTTCTTGAAGAGAGACTTTTAAAAAAGTTGGATATATTAAAAACAATAAATACACTAGTCTCATGATTTAAAGTTCTATGTTTTTGATTATATTTTAAATAAACTTTATTTTTAATGATGAAAGGATAGTAAAAGTAGTATTTTTGTCTAACTTGGATTTTTCAATTTCATTTTTTCTAACTAGTGAAGTAAAAAATCTTAAATCCAAAATAGTTCTTTTTCACAATTGGTTTGTTCTAAACAAAAATAAATTCTTCTTAAGGACCCAAAAAATAATTCAGATTGAAAAATTAAGGGTTTATTTAGAAAATTCTTGATTTAATAGAGATGAATTACCCTTAAATATATACTTTTTTAATCATTTTTGCAACTATTTACTATCAAAAAAAAACATATTTAAACTTTACAATAATCCACTTGATGAAATTGAAAGGAAGAAAATTCAAGTTAAATACTATGCTTCTTAAAAAAGTATAGTATCACATTTGAATTCATATTTAGTTCAAATAAATGGACAATATTTATTAATTTTATCCACTTTAAATCTATTACAATTCCAAAAAAATATCACACTTTTTTTTTTGTGTCTCACTTCTTTTGTCAAACAATAAGATTAACTTTGAATATGGTTTTTCTAGGATTTTTAAAGAGACAAGTATCAGTAAGGTCTAAAATAATTTACTTTCAATAGCATTTTACTTGATTTTTAGACACCTTCAATTGAGATACTAACCAAGATCTAAATCAGCATCTCCGACTTATATTTCCCCATGAATAAATGAAATTGATTGTATTTCAAATTTTCTCATTATTTTTCTAATTTATTCGTTGAAAAAAATCTCAAATATCTCGATAAAAGTTAATTAGAAATAATATTTTAAAGATTTTAATTCAGATTCACTTAATGAACTTTGATATAAATTCTTGAAGAGATCAATACCATTTTAACATTATTTGGCCAATTATTAATCAAAAAAAATCACGATCTTGTGATATAATTAATTAGAAAAACATATTTAAAAGATTTAATAATGTCAATTTTTGAACTTTTGGGGGTATAATGATTAATTCTGAGAATTTGATTTTAATGGTCTTTTAAACACAGTTTTTTAAAATCAAGTTTTGGTTTAACTGAAAAAAATAATATACAAATCAAAAATTTTAGAATTGGGAGATGAGTTTATTCTTCAAAATTTTAGAATAAGAAGAGTCTTATGATGAAAAAAATAATTTTACCTTAGAAAATTGATCAGTTTTAAAAAAGTTCTTAAATGTAAAATTTTAACGATGTCAACTTTCTATTAAAGATGAGAACACATTGCGAGCTGTTTTGTTCGCTGATAATTAATTCAATCTCAGTGATTTATTTTTTATATGAAGATCTTGAATTAATTGTATTCAAAATTAATTATTTCGAAAATAAGAGATTGGTCAAAGATTCAAACAGAAACTACTTTGACTTGTATTAAATTTCTTGGGTTTGTTGAGTGAATTAAATTGTTCAGTTCCAAAAATAACTTTCATTAGATGCCTGAAAGTTTCTTCAAAAAATCAATTTGGTTGGTTGGAAATTGGCAATACTAATTGATTTTTTGAAAAAGAAAAAATTGTTTCGTAACCTTTTTGCTATGTTCTTAAAAAAAAAAAAAAATGATCAACTTAATTGAGGATAAAATATTTTAAAATCAAGGCTATTAAAGATGATAATCAATCTAGTTTTCTGAAAAATAATGAACTAAAAGATTTTTTCTTATTCAAAAAAATATAAAGTAATTAGGATGCAATAAAGCGAAAAAAGGAATTGTTCAGAGAAAACTGGCTTGTAGAGAAGAAATTCGAAAATACACAAACAAAGTTTTATTTTTTAATTCCACAAAATATTTTTTTAGTATTTTCCTTTTTCAGCCAAAAAACAAAATGTTTTTAAAACCAAAGGGTTATCTTATCTCTGAGATCGGCTATAACCCAAAAAAAGAGTCTAACCAAATCAAAGGAGGTGAGCAAACAAAGACCCAAAAAGTTGTGCAATGGTCACAAGCGATTCTTCAGCAACCAAACTTATCCGTTGGGCATTTATTAAAAAGATCTAGTTTAATACTTTTGAATCTTGTGAATGTTCTTGTCCCTTGTAAAACGAATGAAGTTATTTATACGAGCAGTTACCAAGAACAAAGGAATAAGAATTTCAATGAGTATCTTGAAACACTCAAAAGAATTAAATATCCCCAAGTGGAAGAAATTAATCCACAAGCATTTTTCAAAAGCGATCGATCAAGCAAAAAAAAAGTAATTTGCTCTTTATCTTTTATCAAAAGGAAATCCGAAGAACAGGGGATCTTAAAAGAGACCTCAAGAGAAAAACGGCAATTTTATTTATTTAAAGAAAAAGGTGAGGAACTAAATTTTAATCGGCAGATTTACCAATACCTACAAATTCGTGACAAATCACAAGAAGAAAAGGAAAAGGAAAAGTACAAAGAGAAAGAGAAAGAGATAATGAACCCATATTTAATTAAAGAAAACTTTGATCCCCTGGAAAAAAGCTTTGAGTCAAAGAATGTTTTTTGGGAGGATCAAGAAAAAAGAATTAGGATCCTCAAAAAAATCAAGCAAAAGAGACAAGAGGAATATTCAAGCACAAACTCAACTTCAAACTCCAACGGCTATTCAAATGTAAATGAAAATGAAATTTCTTCACAGGAATATAAACCCTTACAGGAATCTGAAGATTCCAATTTTTTTTCAAGTGAAGGAAATGATGAGTGTAAGTGGGGGGAAATTGAGTTCGATCAGGTGGAAGAATTACAACGGAGATCAAACGAGTTTCATAAAAAGAGTTCTACAAAAAAAAACCCAAGACAAGGGGAAAACGAAAGCGATCATGATTCTGGAAAGGGAAAAAAAGGTGAAAAAACGCTTTCAGCTACAGAACCACTAACGTCTGGCGGTGGAGATCTTATTGTATCTAGAGAGCAAATTAATGGGAACGAGAACACCAAAGGCGATAATGGTAAACGAGATATGGAATTTTTAAATTTTAAACCATTTAAAAGTACTCACACACCATCAAATGGAAGCCAAGATCGCAAGAGATACAATTCAACAAAAGACAAAAAAATGATTCAAAAAATGGAGAATAGGAAAAAAACGGAAAGTGAGAAATCGAAAATCCATGAAAAGAACAAGAAAAAGGCAAAGAAGAACAAGAAAAAGGTGAAGAAGAAGAATGAAAAGAACGAAAGGAACGAAAGGAACGAAAGGAACGAAAGGAACGAAAGGAAAAGGAAAAGGAAAAGGAAGAAGAAAAAAGACGAAGAGATCGAAAAAAAAACCAAATCGATCATCGAAAGTCTCAGTGAAAATGAGGGTGACTATGAATTGGTTGATTATTTAAATTTAAAAAACCGCTATTTAAAAAGAAATTTGAATCAAATAATAAAGCTAAAAAGCAAATCGAAAAATCAAAATAATTCATATATATTCACAATTTTTTTTTTAATTAACACACTTGACAATTGGGAAAATAATAGTTATTCCCAAACTTTAAAATTTCGTGATCCAAAATTAATCAAAAAATATGATAAAATGGGTCAAATTGCCTTTGAAAATTCCGAAAATTATTTAAAGAAAGGATTTATTAAATTTTTATTTCAAAGCAAATACAAGAATATCAACAATTTCCAATGTCTTTCTAATTTTTTTTTTGAATCTGAATCCGGATCTGGATCTGTTTCAAAATCAATTTCAGAATCTGAAAATGAATTCGAAGAAAAAGATTTTAATAGAAATAACAAGAAAAGGCAACAGTTCAAGATAAATGACCGTATAAATGGGAAAGAAATAGAGGGCGAAAGCGAGAATGAAAAAATGAAAAAATATTGGATACAAATAACAAAAAAATATTTGATAATTTCTGATAAAAAAAGTTTTCTTGAACTTTGTAAAATAAAACTAAGTGATAATTTAAAAATAAACATTGAGATCAATAAAAAAATAAATACTCACTTAAAGTTGAATTTTGAAAATGAAGAAAAGCAATTAATTTTAGATTTCCAATCTGAAGAAGAACGCTTTATTTGTTTAACCACACTAATTTTATTTTTAAAAAGCAGTAAATCCAATTTAAAAGAAAAAAAGGATAATTTATTACATAATAATAAAAAAAAAGGAAAGCAAAACCAAAAAAATGAAAATGATCATGTTTATAATGATAAAAATAATAATAAAAACAAAAAAGGAAATATCCAAGCAAGCCCTTCGGCAATTGATTACCCAGAATTGGTTCCACCTAATAAAAAATTTTTAAAATTATATTCAACTCTTGACGATGTTGTTGATAAAAACAATGTCAAGCGACTTTTTGAAAAGTATTATAATAATAAAGGAGTAAACTTCCTTGTTGCCATAGAAAGTGAAAATGTACGAAAAAAAAAAGACAAAGAAATCAAAAAAATTTCTAATTTAAAACCTGGATTTCTAAAAATCAGAAGAAATTGTTTAATTATTGGTGTTGGGAAAAAGACATTAAAAACTGTTTCGTTTAAAAAAGATCTAATTGTACGACGAGCTCCTAAAAAAAATCAATGCATTGAAATCCAATGGACCCAATCACATGCTTGTAGAGCTACATCAGAACCTTCGATAACACTTGTATGTAACAGGACTTCCGAAAGAAGCCTAATAATTAGATCTATTTTTTATTTTATTAAACAATGGAAAAGGGAAAAAAAATCAACACTAAAGAAAAAAAAAAAAAAGTAATTTGAAAATTAAAAACATGCAATTTTTCATCAGGTTATTTTTACAAAAGTGTGACTAATATACCTTTAACTATAGGATCGAAAATAGTTCAATTTACGTCAATAAACTGTTTTGGTGATAGTTTTGAAATCTGATATATCATCGCACTTCTGTAAAAGGCTATTTTTTTTTTGTTATTTTTTTTTTTTAATTTTTAAATTTCTATTTATTTTGTTGTTTTTTTTTGGTTATAATAAATAAATGAAATAATCATTTTTACTCTTTACGAATTTCTCATTCTATTGTGAAAATAAACATAGTTGACAAATAAAGTTAATTATTTTTGGTTTTATAATTTTATTTTAGTCATGATCTTCCATATTTCTAAAAATGGTACAGCACAAAATCTATCAATATAAGTCAAATTCTAAAAAAATTATACACCGTTAAAATCCAAAATTAGTAAAAAAAAAACTCAATTTTTTGTATTTTTTTTAACTTAAGATTAATTGAAGCTTAATTTAGGGAATATTAATGTATCAGTTTGAAATCCCTGTCTCCAAACTTTTTGAGATTTCACACAAATAGATCATTTTTTTCTAAATATTTACAATTTGATTTTTTGTTTTTTGAATATATATAGATATAAAGTATTTTTTTCAATAATGTTAACCCACTATAGAATGCTATTGGGACGTGTTCTGTATTGTTTTATCCTATACTCTTCTCTGAAAAAAAATTTCACTTTTTGATCAAAATCATTTTTTCTTTTTTTGCAAATTTTTGTTTTGCTTTTTCAAATTTTTTATTTTTCTTTTATTTTTTTTTCTTTTTCTTATTCTTTTTTTTTTTTTGATTTTTTCCTTGATAGTTAGTTTTAATTTTTTAGTTTTTAGATCAAATTCAATTGTTTCATTTCTTTTCTTGTTTTTTCGGATTTTCTTTTCTTTTTCTTTTTTTTAAAAATTTTTCTTTTTCTTTTTTTTTTTTGCAAAAGATTATGTGTAAAAACAAAAATAACTTTGAAAAGATAAATAATCACTAAAAAAATTGAGATTATCTAATGTCTTTTAAAATGAAATTAATTATTTATGTAAATCTTCTCGTTAACCCTTTTTTTTTTAAAGTTCAGTAATAACAAATATGTAATTCTTATTTCAAAAATTTTGACTCACTTTTTTTTTGATTTTTGGTTTTATTTTTTTTACTTTATTGAAATATCATGATTTTCATATATTTATAATTCTTTAAAAATGAATTATTAATAAGATTAAATTTTTCCTTTTTCTTGTATATAAAAGGATATATATATATATATATATATATATAAACTCTGTTTCAGTCAAAGGTGCCCAACGTTTTTTTCAAATATCAATTATATAAAATAATTGACCTTTGAAGAACAAATAAGAAATAAAGAGAATAATACACCTCGAAGAAATGTTGATACATGTCTGAAAGAATATTAATAAATGAATAGCTTTTCTTAAAAATTGAAAAACTCAAATTCTTAGGGCCATATTGAGAAAAACAATGATGTTCGTTTTGAACTTCTACTGGTATTTGAATAATAAATATCAAACATTTTTCACTTCATTTTCCATACTTTTCTTTTAGAAATTAAGCCCTCAAACAAAGTTTGTTGGTATTTGTGGTCTCTATTTGAAAAAGGAAATGAAAATGAAGTGAAAATTTTTCACATTTATAAAACAAATATCAAGATCAAAGATCAAATTGAATTCCAATAGGAATCAATATGATTTCTCAACAATCTTTACATAGTTTCAATGACATTAGAATAACAAGTTTTGACCAAGTGACTATTGATCTTGCTATAAAAAATTTTTTTGCAAATGAATGACGTTTTTAAAAAAAAATCGAAAAAAAAAAACAAAAATGTGTAGAAATGTGAAAAAATGATTTCAATTTTAAAAATTTCCAAAATAAAATTTTTCTTCTAATATCTATGCAAACCCTTTAAACACGTGTATTATACCATTACAACTGGGCCCCTTTGACTGAAAAATAGTTTATATATATATATATATATATATATATATATTTCAATTTATTATTTCCAATGAGTCACAATTTTTGAAATGGTGGTTATATATAAGACATTGATTTTGGATCTTGTAAATCTTTTTCATCAATATAATCAATTATTCTTCGAAAAAGCTGATTTCAAAGAAAATCATTTTCAAAATTTGTAGATAATATTTTATAAAGTTCAAATGTAACTTTTGGTAATGAAATTATTAACAATTTGTAACAAAAAGTTAAAATTATTCATTAAACAAACTTTTTTTTAGAAGACCTTAAATGCCAAATTAATAAAAATATTTTTTTTTCGAAAACAATGACTTTTTTTTATTTTTATTATTTTTTATAATTGTAAATATTCACTAAGTTTTAATTAAACTTTATTTTAGTCAAAGTATCTCAAAATTTATTTTAAATATAAAATATTTTTTATAATCAACCTTTGAAGAAAAAAAAGGAATTAAGTAGAATAATATACATCAAACGATAGTTGATATCCGTATAAAGTAAAACTAATAAAACAATATATTTTCTTATATATTTGAAAAGCTTAAGGCTTGGCATCACCATAGATTTCTCTATAATCAAAGCATGTTGTAATAGGTTGTTAATGATATTAGTGTGTCATAACTCAAATAATTTTTGTGACTCGAAAAAATCTATTATAAATATTATTGTCAAACAATAAATTGTTTACATTTTTATTAATTAACATTATTAAAAAATTTCAAAATGAAAAAATTTTTTTCTTATTCCCTTTCCTATTATCAAAATAGAAACTCAAATAATAGTATTTGGGAATTTTATCATTCTTATATAGAACTTTAAAAAGTAACTATTTTTTTAATTTTTTAATTTCAACAATTAACTCAATAATCATCAATATGAAAAATCAAAGACTGATTTTTTTGTTTCCTTATTCTAAAGCTAATTATAACATTCATATATTACCAATATTTTAGTAATAATTTTTAAAAATAATCTATTTGGTTAGTTATTTAATTTTTTTTAACAATTGAATTTTTACGCTATAAATCCACATTTCATCACAAATTGAAGAATGTTAGTTTGCAACTTTGGAGTCTGAACATTGGAAATTCAACCTTTAAATAAGTGAGAAAATATTTTTTTTTCTAAAATTGTTAGGTTTTTTACATAATATAAGAATTATTTTTTATTAATGAGATTAACAAATATTACTACTTAAGTAATCGAATTTTTAGAGACATTTTAAACATCTAACTCTAATGTGGTTACACCCAATAACAATATACTTTGATCTTAGAGATCTCTTTGATAGAAGCTAATCAATTAAGTTATTAAAGTTCCATTGAGAAAAACAACAATGTTCTTTTTGATATCCAATTGAAGATCCAAAAAAAAATCCAATAGAAATTAATATAATTTCTATACAATCATTTTTATTCTTCATTAATTTTCTACTAACACAGTTTGAATTGTGATTTAGATCTTAGATGAAAAAAAAAAAATTACAAAAAAATGAGATATAGAAACAAAATCAAGTGTAAAAAATAAAGAAAAAATAGTAATATGTGGAAAAATAATTTCAATTTTGGAATTTCCTAAAGACATTTTCTTCTAATAAGCATTCAAACATATTAAACACTTGTAATTCACTTCCTTAAACTAAATAATTTTGACTTAAAAATGGTTTAGGTTTTAAAAATGTAAAATAGAGAATATATAGCAATTTTTAATAAAATTAATCAAATTGGGATTTTTTGTTTTCAAATAAAAAAAAAGAATTTAATTTTGTTAGATTATATTGTTAGAGTTAAAAATATCTTTGAAATTGTTTTGTAAAGAGTTTAAAATATATTATACGGCTTAAAAAATTTTAAATAATTAGAGAACTGTGGCATTATTCTAAATACGTGATGAGATGTGTTTTTTTTTTCATACCTTCACAAGTAAGAAAAAATAAAATCGAAAAAAAAAAAGTTAGAAAAAATTACAATTTCAATTATCTTTTCACACTTGTTAATCAAGTTTATTCATAATATAATCAACATTACAGTTCTTAAAAATCGTCAGGATGTTGTATTTATTATTATTAATAGTACTACATTTTTTAAAATTTTATAGTCTAGAAAAAACTGTATAGATTGGGGTAATTTGTTTTTGAAAGGGACGTGACAATGAATTTTCTTTAAATTCGACTTTAGGATATTTTTTGGAAGAGATATTAACTAATAGTTTTGAAAACACTTGTATCATTTAAAAAAACTCAAACACAGAAAAAAATAACTGATGATAAATATTGTGAGTTTACTAGAGTTTTTTTTTTTTACTTTTTGTAATTAACTGAAAATTTATTAAATTTTCTGTTTATTAAAAAAATTAAAAAAAACTTAACGGAAGTGTCCGTCAAGTGCCGTAGAGTGACTAATTTTTGTTAATTTTTGAAATGAAAAGAATATTTACAGTCAGTTTCACTTTTAAGGCACAAACTGACTGTAATTAACTTTTCTTTTTATTATAAAAGGTAAAAAAAAACATAACAACAGTTTTCTTAGGGTTTTCTGTTTTATTTTACAAGTGTTCTAGGTTTTTTTGAGGTTTTCTATTTTATTCAGAAAATCTATTGATTTTCTAAATAAATAGAAAACTCAAAAAAACCTAACGAAAATCTATCGATTTTCCTAATAAACAGAAAACTCAAGAAAAGATAACGACATTTTTCCAGAATTCAAAAGATTAGAGAAAAATCATCTAGATATTACTTGATTCTTTTAAATTCTCGAAAACCTAACGAAAGTGTCCTAGGTTTTTTTTACTTTTGGAATAAACTGAAAATTTCTAAAATTTTCTGTTTATTTTGAAAAGTAAAAAAAACCTAACGGCAAATCAAAGAAAAAATATTTTTTCCAATTTAAAAGAACAAATAATTCTTTAATAGTCAAAATAATTGATTCCCTATTTGAAAGATATTCATCAGATTTAAAATACTATTAAGATATAAAAAAATGACCTCTTAGCCGTGAAGAAAAAAATTTTCAAATTTTTGACTATTAAATTTCAAAAAAATATTAATAGAACCTGGAAAATTGGATTTTCGAATCTTAATTTGTATAAAATATCTTTAAAAAAATTTTTTGATCAAAGATCATTTATTAACCAATAATGTTTATTCTAATTGAAGTTATTAAAAAGGGTAAAATTAGCAAATATTTAATTTTATTTTGAAAAAATTTTTTCATGAAAGTGTTTTGAAACACTTTCTATTTACTTTACCAAACATAAAGCAATTTGAGTTTTTTTAAGGTAATTCAAAATAACCCCTTTTAAACTTAATTAATCATTTTACATTAACATTTCAATTGTGTTAAACAAAAATATCTGATTAAATGACTAAATTGTCCTATTAAAGAACTTTCGAACAATTCCCATAGTTAATCCAAGCAGTACTTTTGTCTAAAATTTTTTTATTTTCACTTGGTATAATCACAAAACTATTCATTTTACTCTTTGTTGATTATTTAAAATTTTTGATCGTTTCAATACAAAATTTTTATATAAAGTTAGAATTGATTTTTCCAAATAAGAATTGAATTATTTTAAATTTTAATAACCAATTATTTCTCACAAATATATACTTTTATCAATATTAAAACAATACTGTTGTTCAAATCGTCTTATTTATTTTAGTTAAGGAAAAATAAAGATTCTTGAAAAATTTACTGATAAAGTAAAAAAAAAAATAGAACATTAATTAACAAAAAGTAAAATTTAAAATATAAATTAAATTTAATTGAATTTAAAAATTGAAAGTGAAAAGAGCTAATATAGGAAAAAATGAAAAAAATAAAGAAATAAATATAAAGTCCAACAATCAATAATTTAACTTATAATTGTATTTATATTTGATATTTCTGTTTTTTTTTTTTTGTTTTTGTTTTGTTTGTTTGTTATTAAAAATATAATAATCCAATTTCTGGTAGATTGTTGTTGATAAATAAATTTAAAAATTTGTTTCCAAAGGCTTTTTTTATTCAAAATATTAATCTTGATTTATTCGATATTCACATAAAACTGCATAAACAGGCAACGTTAAATCTCTATTATAAACTGTATATGAATTATGATTTAATTGTGTCCCCTTTAATCCATGGATTGAATCATAAAAGCCAGAATTTATAATAGATATAAAATCTTGATGTGGTTCTTTTAAACGTTTTTCTCTTCCACAAACAACACGAGATAAGAAAAATACAATTCTTATTTTATCTTTTAGCTCTTTTTCCGTATTGAAAAATGGTTTGAAACATTGTGATGATTCGCCATGAAAATATAATCCATTTCCAAAATCGCTCCATACTAAAGGTGATGACTTGAGTTTTTTTGGTATTTTAAAACCATCTAATTTTTAATAAATACATAATTTTACAAATAATAAGAAAATGATTAGGTTAGGTTGTATATTCAATAAATAGCATTTGAAAATTTAAGAGAGAAATAATTTTGGAAAAAGAAAACTTTATTATTAATATTTAAAACAATTTCTAAATAAAAAATTAGGCATTCGTAGAGTGTAGTGGATGACTGCCAAGTTATGTAGAGTACCTAGGTTCTTTTTTTATGTTTGAGAAAATAAAAGAAAATTTTTGAAATTTTCTTTTTATTTCTAAATTTTAAAAAAAAACCTAATGGCGCTTTTCCAGAATTCAAAAGAATTGAGAAAAATCTTTTATTCTACTCAATTCTTAAAAATTAAAAAAAAAACCGAAATTTAAGTGTCATAGGGTGCTGTAGAGTGACTGGGTTTTCCTGAATTCAAAAAAATTGAGAAAAATCTCTGGTTTTACTCTATTCTTTTAAATTCAGGAAAAACTAAAAGCGATTTTCTTGAGGTTTTATGTTTTATCTGTTAAGTGTTCTAGTTTTTTTCTGGGTTTTCTATTTTATTTGTGAAGTGTTCTAGGTTTTTTTGTGGTTTTCTATTTTATATGGAAAATCTATTGATTTTCGTTCGGTTTTTTTTAATTTTTGAAATAAACGGAAAATTTATTAAAATTTTCTGTTTATTTCAAAAAGTAAAAAAAACCTAGAACACTTCACATATAAAATAGAAAAGCTCAAAAAAACCTAACGAAAAACTATTGATTTTCCAAATAAATAGAAAACTCAAGAAAAGCTAATGTGAAAGTGCAGTATAGTGCCTCCAGTGCCTAGGTTTTCCAGAATTCAAAAGAATAGAGAAAAATCAAAGATTTTACTCAATTCTTTTAAATTCTGGAAAAGCTAACGAAAGTGTCCGTCAAGTGCCTAGCTTTTCCAGAATTAAAAATAATGGAGAAAAATCTTTGATTTTACCCAATTCTTTTAAATTCTGGAAAACCTAACTGCGTTTTTTTTTTAATTTGAGAAATAAAGAGAAAATTTCTAAAAAATTGTTTTATTCTGAAATTAAAAAAAACCTAACGGCAAACAAGAGGAATTAAAAACTCCTCCGTTCCATAATAATTAAATTTTTAACTTTTTTTGACAATGAAAAAACATATTATTTTTAATACTGTTTGCATCAAATTGCTCTCATTAAAATTTTATCTCAAAGTTCAAGAATGAAGATCTTTATCAAATTTCGAAAAATATCATTACTAATTGATTTTGTAAGGATCATATGGTGTTTTTTCAACTAATAGTGATTACAATAAAATATTGTGAACTTGAAATAAAATTTTTCATTTGTTGATTGGATAATGACTTTACAATAAATTTCTTGTTTTTTACACATAAAACTTGGTCAAAAACTTTAAATTTATTATCTAGTCGGTATTATGTTAATTCATTATTTATTTTCAAATGAGTGTTTGCAAAAAATTCAGATGAAACAAAACACAACAAATAAAAAAAAAAAAAATTATTAAATCAAATAATCTCTCTCTGTGATATTTTAAAAAAAAAAAATATGATAAAAAAACCAAAAGACAAACCTTTAGCAATTGAACAAGAAGAACAGTTCGTAATTTTACAATTTAATTTTTTTTTAAATTCACATTTAGAAATAGAAGCAGACCATAGCATTCTTTCATTGACAACACCAAAACGATGATTGGATATTTGTTGTTCCATTTCATTATACTTTTGGGTGAGCTCTTTGTTCATCATTAAGACAACATTTTGGACATTTAATTTCTCCCGTATATTTTGCATCTCGTTATTTTCCCAAGACTCATCAAAGTATGCAAGTACCCTTCTATAATCTTTTGATTTTGGCCGAAGTTTGTAAGTCTTAAATTTCTCCTCTAAATTTTTTTTAAATGTACGATTGTCAATAGGAATTAAGACAAAAATAGAAATCAAAAAAGGAAAAAAAAAAGAAATTAAAAAAAAACGAAAAAATGTGTAAATTGAAGAAAAAAAATGTGTAAAATTGGAAAATAAAAACTTTGATTCTGTGCGTCGATCCACTTTTTCCCAGCAAAGACTCTAAAGGGCCAATTTCCTTCAATTTTCTGTTTGTGGCTAGCTAGCATTAATTCTACTAAATCTTTTTCAAAAATTTTACCACAATACCTACACGACTGCACAGATGAATCGGTATTATATTGCACTTCTTTTCGACACCTGGGGTTATTGCAAAAAATTGAAAACCGTTTCCCGACACGCTCGAGATATTGCCTTTCAATAAGTTGGTAGTCCTCGAAAAGCTTTTCAGGGATTTCGATCAGCTGCAGTCTCCGTGTTTCGACAAAGGAATTCATACAAACGGGGCATGACATTAGCTGCTTCTGTGCGACACAGCGTGTTAATTCGACCCGTGCGCACTCGCGACACAGCATGTGGTTACAATGATTCTCACCAAGTTTGTCGGGCCTGTTAATTAAAAAGATTTGTCTCCTCGATGTTGGCGTGTTGCACAACGCACACAGAATCTTGGTGTTTAAATGTTTCTTTTTGCGGAGCAGCTGCGATTGGTCTTCCAAATTGGTTAACAATTTTTTTTGTGTTTCGATTTCCTTTTCAAATTTCTTCTGTTGATCCGTTTCCTTTCCAATGTGCTTTTGAATCGTTAGCAAGTCTTGTTTGGAATTTTGGAATAAATTCGTTTTTTTTGAAGAGTTGACCATTTCAAATTTTTTTGTGTTTTTGATACGCTCCAATTCATTTGTTTGCTTTTGAAGGATCCGTAAAGAGTTCTCAAGCAGTTTTAATGAGAGACCCTGATCAAAGTATTTTAATAATTCTTCATCAATATATTCGATCGACTCAAGTTTTGCTTTGATTTCATTTCTTAATTCTTTTTTGCTCATAGTGGCTGTTTTGTTTATTTTTTATTTTTTTTTTTTTTCGTTGGTTTAATTCAAAGGAAAAGGTGGTCTTAAAACACGTCAAAAAAACAGTTTTAAAAAATTTAGGTTTCGTTTTGACGAAAAAAAATACTACAAGAAAGATAAGAGAAAAAAATGATAAAAATAAAATTAGAACACAACAAGAATGACACAAAAATTACAGTCACTTTTTAAACTTCACAACAGTTTTGTTTTTTTGAAATTGTTCAAAATTTCGAAGGTAATTACAATATCAACAATTCAATAACTTTAAATTTAAAAGTTTTTACAATTGAAACTGTTAAAAACTTGATATTTGTACAACTTTGCGCTTTCTGGTATTCACAAAAAGAGTTTAAGGTAAGTAAGGAGAGTTAACAAAATAGATTTTTTTTGGATAACTTTCAAAAATTTCAATTAAATTCAAAATGTTATCTTTAATTCTTTTAATTTTTACCCTTTTTTTTGCTTATAAAAGTTTGTTATCAAGTATTTGAAATTTGAAAAAATATGAAAGAACACCCGAAACTGAAATCTTGTAGACTGTCAGTCTGAAAGTTCCAAAAAGACTTGTAAGTTTTTGTATGGATGGTGATATTCTTTTTTTTATAATCCTAATTTCAGAATTAACATTAAAACTCGATCTTTTTTTTGGGCTTCTCATCTATAAAAAAAAAATGGAATAATTTGGAATTCAGAATATAACTAAAAAAAATAAAATAAATAAAAAATTTATAGTTTAATATCTTTGATATTCAAGTAAATAAAGAACGATTATTTTTCTTTATATAATATCAATGATAAAGAAAACTCTGATAATTTATTGAAATTTCTAAATATAATTTTAGAAATTAGTAAAGTACTGTTAAGTACTGTAGAGTATCCTAGGTTTTCCAGAATTCAAAAGAATAGAGAAGAAACTATGGATTTTACTCTATTCTGTTAATTGTTGTAAAGTACCATTAAGTGTCATAGAGCACTGTAGAGTACCTAGCTTTTCCAGAATTCAAAAGAAAAGGAAAATTCTAAGATTTTACTCTATTCTTTTTGAGTTCTCGAAAACTTAATCAAGACCTTTTTTAATTTCTAGAATTAATTAAAAATTAACTGTGGGTTTCCAGAATTCAAAACAATAGAGTAAAATCCGATATTTTACTTTTTTCTTTTGAATTCTGGGAAAAATAATTGCACTTTTTTTTTGTAATTTAAGAAATAAAAAGAAAATTTCTTAATATTTCTTTTTGTTTCTCAAATTAAAAAAAAATGCCAGTTTTTCTAAAGTTCAAAAGAATTAAAAAAATCTAATATTTAATTCAATTCTTTTGAATTCAAAAAAACTGGCATTTTTTTTTTTAATTTAAAAAAATTGATTTACTTCTTTAAAATTAAAAAAAAAAAATTGATCATTTTCAAAATACTTATATTTATATAACGAATGGATAATTAATTTTCGTTCCCATTTTATTTTTCTTTTAAAATTAGAATTTTCTAAAAGTAGGTTGCAATTTTAGATTATCATTTTGAAAAGCAGCAATGAAAATGAAGTGAAAATTTTTTCCCCATTTGTTGAAAAATTCCCCAGTATTTTAATTAAACAATATCAAGTTTTTTTTTACTATTTATTTCAAATAGATAGATATTACCACATACTTTAAGGTCAAAGCAAATTATTAAAAAATATACTATTATGGTACTAGTTTTTCTTTACATACTTTATGATCAGATATAATCTGCAAAATAATCATAATAAGGTACAAAAAATAACAAATAACACACTAAAAAAGTTGACCTTAATAAATCAAAATCTTCGTTTTATGTCAAATTTTGTTTTTGATAACACTACACAAAAAATGTGTTATATTAATTAATTTAGGAAACATAAATTTCAAAATATTCTCTCATATTCTCATACTTAACTTTTTTAAATCTCTTTCAATCTCAAAATTTGATTTCAGGAAAAAAATTAGGATATTTTGGAGAGGATTAATGTCAAATAAGCTGTAAGGTTTCAATAGTAAACATTAATTCAGTTTGAATAATTCTAATTCGGACCATCTTTAAAGATAAGTAGAAAATTAGTTGAACAATTTCCCTTTGCCAATGTTTTTATAATTAAAATATATTTGATAAATGTTTTCCATTTTACAATTTTTTTCATGGATGGATAAATTAATATATATATATATATATATATATATATATATATTCACATTATAGACAGTAAATTCCTAAAAAATATCTATTTAAAGACCCTTTCAAAAATTGTTATTCGTTTGGATTAATAAATTGAAAAAAAAAAAAATATATACTAAAGTATTCAAGAACAACAAATAATCAAATCTGATTTGTAATTCACTTTTAAATCATTTTAAATATAAAAAAACCTGTTGTTTTAAAAATGAAAAAAAAAAAAACAAAAAATAAAAAAAAAGTGTTTCCGAATTTTTGAAATAATTATTACCCATTTTTTATTACTGAAATTTTACCAAAACAAAGGTTTAACAAGAATATTTTTTGCAAATAATTAAAATATTTTTAGAAAAACATTACAAAGTCAAAATTATTCTTCTTGATTATTTGTCTTTTCGAAGATCTTTTTTTTTTTCAACTTGATCTTTTGAAAAAAAAAGTATAAAAAAAAAAAAAAAAAAGAAAAAGTAAACAAAAAAAAAAACAAATTTAAAAAAAAAAAAGAAAAACAAAAATTGAAAAAAAAAAAAAAAAAAAAAAAAAAAAGAAAAAGATAAAAAAAAAAAAGAAAAAGAAAAAGAAAAAGAAAAAAAAAAATTTGATAAATTCGTAAAAATGAATCTGATCCAAAAATTTGAAAATATTTTTTTGTTAAGAATACAGAGATAAACACTCAAATACACATCCCATTAACATTGTAAAGTGAGTCAAAATTTTTGAAAAATAGTGTATAGAAAAATTTCTCTCTCATACACTTTAATATATATTAGAAAATTTCAACAAAAAATAACTTTTTGCTCAAAATTTTAACTTTGATTTGAGATTATTATTTTATAAAAAAACTCCTTTCTGGAAAATACTCTTACTAAATAGATTTTTTGAAATTCTTTGAGAATTTAAAATAAATAATATTTATCTATATAATTTTAAGATTATTTATATTCTTTGGAGAATAAGAAATAATACAAAAAAAAAAAAATAATAATAATTTAAAAAGGTTCAAAATTCCATTTAAAATCAATTTCTTATTCAATTAAATATTTTTTTTTTCTTTTTACTTTTTACAAAAATCTTGTAATTAATAAAAAGTTACATATTTACCAAATTAAAGAATTCGGGAATATTTAAAGGATAAATTTAAATTCCTCTTTCTGATACAGCTATTTTTAAGTATTTTTGACTAAAATTTTTAGCTATTATTATATCGATTCTCTAATTGGTAAGAATTGGAATGTGTATAGTACCACTATTAAAACCCCTAGTCAGTACTTTTAAAAATAACTCAAAAAAAATCTTTCAAATACATTTCAATCATTTTTTAGTTTTTATTTTTTCTAAAATTGTAATATTTCTTAATTTTAAAAAATATTTATGTACTATATTTTTTAGAAATCGTAATCAAAAAATCCTAAAATTTCCTCTCCCGCGAACAAAGGAATTATATTTAATTACCCACACTCCATAAAAAACAGATATAAGTTAAAATATTAAACACATATAATTTATCATTCAATTATATATATTTATTTATGTAGTGTTTTAATTAAAACAAAAAAAAAAATTAGTAAAAAAAAAAAAAAAAAAAAAGATTATTTAAAAAATTCATTAAGTTTATTTTTTTATTTTTAGAGAAATACTTGAAAAAATTAATTTTATATTCAATTAAAGTACACAAGGAAAAAAGAAAAAAAGAAAGAAATGTGATTTCACAAAAAATAGTTAAATGATAAAATTTTGTTAGTTATTGGGTTTTAAGAGAATTATAATATTTAATTAGTTTATACATTATATTACTTTAAAGATTTTTTTTTCAAAATAAAAATAATTTATAAATTTCCAATAGTTTTGACCATATTCGAAAGAATTATATCCTTAATCGATTCAAAAACAAATTTAATATTTGAAGTATCTGTTGCACAAGTAAAATGTGAATATACTTCTTTATTTTTATTTAAATTTTTTTCTATAAATTTATTTTTAATATATTCCCTTGATTTTTTTTCATCTAAGCCATCTTTATAATCTGGAAAGCATACACTCAGATCATGTTTTTTTATTTTTTCCTTAAATAGATCAATTTTGTTTAAAAATAAAATGATTGGGGTCTTTTCGAACCATTTTGAATTAATTGTTGATTCATATAAGGACAAGCTTTCATGCATTCGATTTACTTTTTGATCTTCAAATAATTGTTGGTTATATTCACTAATTGAACTTATATATAATAAAGCTGTGATTCCTTCAAAACAGGAAATCCATTTTTTTCTTTCATTTCGTTGTCCACCCACATCAATAATTCTTTTGTTAATAATATATTTGTATTAATTATAATGAATATGAATACATATATAAATTGTTTTTTTTTTTTTAAATTATCATTAATATACATTAAAAAAATTAACTTGAATTGTTTTTTTTTTTTTTTTAAATGGAATCACAGATGATAAAGAATAAAAACTTACGTAAATTTAAAGTCATCCATTGAAAAATTCGTTTGATTGATTCCTGAGGTACGTACTCTACAAAGTAAGATATCTTCATCTGAAGGGAGATAATTGGGATCTGCAATTGTTTTAAGTTTATTATAATAACTATTTAAATATTTATAATATTATATTTTTAGATCAGATATATATTATTAGTGAAAAAAAAAAAAAAAAAAAAAAAAAGATTTAATTTTTTTCAATATAATGTTTTTATTATTAAAAATATTTATGATTTCAATTCAAAGAATTTATAAGAAAATTTTTAATAAATAAATTCAATTATAAATAGCTTCAAATTTTCCTAAAACCTTATCTGTATAGGTAAAATATTGTAAAATCTGACTTTCTGAATTAAAAAAAATAATTTTTTAATTATTTTAAAAAAATAATAATAGTTTTATTATTAATTATTAACTAAATTTAATCTCTTCATTAACACTTAGCGAAAAAAAATATATTCGAATCCCCTAAAAATGTAAAAAAAAAAAAAGTTTCGGAATATGACAAGTGCTGTAGAGTGCTGTCAAATGTGGAAAAGTTCCTAAGCGTTTTTTTTTATATTTTAGAAATAATAAGAAAATTCAAAAATTTTCTTTCAATAACTTGAAAATATAAAAAATTTTAATGGTCATTTTCTAAAATTCAAAAGAATATGAAAAAAATATTTTATTTTACTCTATTCTTTCGGATTATGGAAAATCTAATAGTCTTTTTTTTTTTTTTTTACTTTTTGTTTTTGTTTCAAAAATCTATTGATTTTTTAATCAAAACAAAAATTAAAAAAAAATAATTAAAGGCAAATAAGAGGAATAACACCCCTTAAATGATTATAAAACTAATATATTTTCAAATTTTAATTCGATGAATATCAAATTTTTTTTTTTCATGATAATTTTTTGTTTTCTATTATCGAATCAGAATTAAAATAATAAAATTAGTAAAGGAAAAATTAAACAAAAAATAAAAAAAAAAGTTCTATATACTTACTAATTCATGCTTTCTGGTATATGAAATTTATTACGTTTTTGATACACACTTTGAATTAATTTATCGTTCCAAAGAGTTGTTAACTCCTCAGCAAGTTTTGGTGATAGGTCAAAATTAAATTTTATATCTAATATTTTGTCTGCAATTGTTTTTGATTCTCCCTTCAATTCGCCTAATTGTAAAGAATCAATAGCGAAAATTAACACTTTCATATTTTCAATAATATTTGAATTGATAACATCATGATAATAGATTCGTTGTTTTTGCGTAAATCCATTGTTGTATAGAATCCTCATCTGATTTACAATGGTTGATTTCCCAGAATCTCCCGTACCTAAACATTTTTTAAGAAAAAAAAAGAGATAGATCAAATTTAGAATTTTAAAGAAAATTAAAAATTAGTTAATTTTAAAAGTCATTTTTACTTTGATAGATAGATATTTTGTTATTGATATTTAATAACTTAATTGGTATTGAAGTTTCAAACAAGATTTTAATAAAAAAAAAAAAATGGTGACTTTTCACATACAGATAGGGTAAACATTAAAAAGACAAATGGATCGGTTGTAAAATTAAGAATTGGAAAGAAGGGAAATAAAATAATTTGAAACTAGAAAAAGAAATTTATTAATTCGTATCAAATGAAAATTTACTTTCAAAATTTAAAAACAATCATTCTTCAAAAATTGTAATATTCAACTGGATCATTTAAATATTTATTTTTTTGAAAAGAGTTTTCCAATTATAAGAGTATCAGTATTTAAAATTTCAAAGGATAATATTTCAGTTGGTCATCTTTTTTCCATACAGAAATATTCCTATGATTAATGATTCTTAGTTCACATGACAAACATTGACCTTTTCCTAGAAAGGTAAAAACAAATAAATAAATCGACAGCACATATTACAATCTATTTACTCGAAAACTTTATTTGTAAAAGAAAAACGGGGAAAACAAAGTGTAAAATTTTTCACCTAGTTGTTATTTAAATATCATCCAATAAAGAACTTTAAATTTTCCCAATATAATTTAAAGATCTTAATCAAAAGAGATAGCAATGTTATTATTCTTTCAAAAAAGTGTGTAAAACTTGTTTTTAGTCTTATGCCGAGAAAAGATCTCTTTAGTTTGGAAATTACAAACAAATTACTTTTTAAAGACTATTTTACATACACTATTTTGGGAAGGATGAATAAACATTCTTGTTTTTACAAAAATCTGATCAAGCCTAAAATGCCTGAACAAGTATACTGAGAATAAAAAGAGAGATGTGTCAAAGTTAGTTGAATCAAAAGTTGCGAATATTTAAAGAAGAATTTTAAAAAAAAATGAGAATTTCAAACCAAGAAGGAGTAAATTTATTTGATTTGCTTGATCCACTTCAACTTGCTTCAGTTTTTTTTCAATCTTGTAGTTATACTGGAATTCATAGTCATTTGATTTCGAGTTTAAACAGCCCATTAGAAAATTAAATAATAAATAAAAAATAATTGGTTGAGAATAAATACTTTTAGAAAAAAATAAATTAAATTTTCGAATAAAATAAAATAAACTGACAACTGATCAATTAATAAACAAAAATGAAAGGGGTAATTGGAAAATTAATACTGATCTCAATGGTTTGTCCTTCATCTAAAATTTTATAAAAAGAAAAAAGAATTTTAACTTTCAAAAAGAATTCATATTTTTTTTTTTAATAAAATAATCTAACATTTTGAAGAACTTGAGATTAAAATCATGATTGTGTCTCAGATTTGAGAGATTATTACAGGTTAAATTATTTTTTCCTTAACATCTATTAGTTTCGTTTTTTATTTTTGAAAAACGAAAATGAATTGGGTTGATGGTATTTGGGGAAATAATTATGACCAAATAAAAAAAAATTTTCCTAAATTAACCTGATTTGAATTACAATTACTGTAAATCGCTGAATTGAAAAATAGAGAAGAATTAATACCAATAAATTGTAATAATTTCTTGTGATCAGTGAATTATCTTAATCCAAACAACAATTAAACTAAATTTACGAGTCATAACCAATAATATAATTTCTAATTTTATAGCCCCTTCCACAATTTAAAATATAAATATTAAACAAAGTAGTTACTAAAAATAATAAGAACGATCTTAAATCTTAAAGAGAAATTAAGTTCATGAATGTGTTGTGTGGAATTGACACTTTTAGAAAATTAATTATTTAGAGAATTTTTTTTTCCAAATCTTTTTGAAGTTGAAAAGTATCTAATAGGAGAAATTGTTTAAATCAAGTTTCCATTCCATCCGAAGACTGCAATTACATACTTTATTTCCAGTCTCTCTTTGAATTATAAGTCTCAAATTGTAGTCACTTCAAAATTCTCTCTTTAACAGATTAGATCATTTTTCACCAACCCTGAATAATAAATACAAAATTCTTTAATTCACGAAAGTATTTGGATTGTTGAAAACAATTTGAAAAATGAACAAATTAAAATAATTAACCATTTTAATCTTGAAAATGTAACTTCTGGTTTTCTTTTTATTAGTGATCTTTTGTGTATTTCCAAAAATTTCTTTACCCATTATTAATAAAATTATTTAACTTCTTTTTTGATTTTCTTTTTTGTCAAATTAAAAAAAAACGGTTCAAATTTATTTAACAACAGGGTAATGTGATTGAAGCTTCATGAAGGTTAAAAAATAAAATTCACAAAAATAAAAGTTGAGAAAGAATTATAAAAAATAGAACAAGAAAAAGTCTTTGAATTCTTTTATAATTTTAATTCTCGTGAAATTTGGGAAAATGAGAAATTATAGATTTGTTAATTTTATTTTCTCAAAAGTAATTAAAAATTAATTTTTAAAAAGTGAAAAAAAAAATCTTTTTGATTTGATCATTAACTTTCAGATTGAAAAATAATGTTAAACAAACCTTTTTCTGAAACTGAAAATTTCTGGAAAGATGGTTAGTTTTTAAGATTGACCTTTATGGAAAAAACGTGAAACATAGTTTTTAATTGGGAACTTCACTCAAAACGAAAAGTAAAAACAATAAAAAGAAGAAACCAATTAACTTCAAATAATAATACATTGTATTATTTTCAATCTAACCAACAATCAGAATTTAAATCTACTTTCATATCAAAATTGTTTTTGAGGTTTTGGAGATCTTAAAAATTGTCAATTTTTTTAAAAAAATTTCTAAATAATTGATCAATAAAAGAAAAATTTCTCACACCAAAAGGTAAGATTGAAAAAACTGTTATTCTATTGAATCTTTCATTTTGTAATTAATCATTTATATGTTCTTTTATGTATTGGTCTTATTTTGAATTTTCTGTTCGGTTCACAATTAAAAACTATGTTGAAATATTTTTTCCCTGTTTCATCTTTTTTTCCACAATGATTAATTATGATTATGATTTTAGTTGCTTTTGATTTATCCAGTTCTTTAGTAATTTGTGAATTGTAAACTGTCTTGTTAAATTCCATTCAATACGATAAAAAACTAAATTAATCTCCCAATGTTACAAATTCTATGTGAGTTCTTTAATATTAGATTTGTAAAAAAAACTTTTATTTAGTTGTCAAAAAAAGAATTGTCTATAAAATTCAAAAAATAATCCTTACTTTTTTTCACTTAATCTTTCCGTATAAAAAGATCAACACGGTTTTTTAATTTGAAACCTTAACAGAAATGACAGAAACCTTAATGAAAAGTAAAAGTAAAATCAATTAAACGAAGAAACAAATTAAATTGAAAAAATACTCCATTATATAATTTTCAATCAAAATAATTCCCATTTTTTTGTCTAATTAAAACAGAGCGAAAAAAGATTCTTACATTATGGAAAAAATTTTAATTGTTACTGATAAATTCTAAAAAATTTTTAGTAAAATCTCCATTTTTATAAATCACCGAACTGTTTCTTATCAAACATTTACTGACAAAGAAAATTTTGAAGAACAATGAATTTTACAGGGTTTCTTAACACATGACCACATAAAATGCTTTATTCAAAGCTTGATTAATATAATTTCAATCAAGGAAAATCAAGTAAAAATTTTCTGACATAAATTGCAATTTATCAGTATTTTCTAATTAATAATTGAAAATTTTTATTTCAATTTTCAAAATGAATATTAATTATTGTTGTTATAATCTAATTATCAGAGTAAAAATTTTGTCTTAGAGGACGTGAAGGTAGTTTAATTAAATGTCTAAAAATTTCATTTCTAAAAGATTAGTTGTATAGTTCAAGGTTTTTCAACTTATTATTCATAAGAAAATATATAAGAATGTTTGATCTAAAAAAATTCGTGTTTTAATTACAAAATAAAAGTATGGTTATTTTCCTAATCATAAATTTAAATTTAAATATCAAGTTCTCAAATATTTTACTAATTACAATTTGATGTACAACCCAAAATATCTAACTACTCTTTTAGAAATTATATTTTATAAAATTTGATTAAACTTTCCGTATTGGACTTTGTGATAAAATACTAATATGTTTAATTTGATTTTATCAGTAATTTACCAATCAAAGAAAAACTCATCTCAAAAGATCATATTAAACAAACTTTTGTTCTTATTGAATCTTCTATTTTGTCTTTAGTCATTTATTTTTTCTTTTGTATATTGATCTTAGTTGTTGATTTCTGTAAACATTTCCAATTAAAAAATGTGTAGAACTTTTTTTTCGTTTTTTACTTTTTTTCTGTAACGGCCAATTAATTTATGAAAAAATAAATAATTTTTGAAAAATAAATAATATAAATCGATTCCATTATAAGATCTCGAAGGGACTTTTTCATCAATTTTAAAACCAATTTTGAAAACATATCAATTGTAAAATTTTTTTTCCAAATTTTTTAATTGTTTTTTTTTTAATAAATTATGAAGACAAAAAATTCAACTGTGTTAAAAGGAGGTTTTGGAAAATTTACAAGAATAATATGAATTTTTTGATTTTTCTCTAAACTTTGTAATTCTGGAAAACGTCCCTTTTCTTTTTTTTATTTTCAAAAAAAAAAAAAAATTCAGAATTTTTATTTGTATTTCTTTTGAAAAAAACTCTTTTAACTTTTTTATATTTTCTGGTTTGATTGGAAAATTGAGTGGCTTTCGAATGAACAGAAAAGTTGATTTTGGTTTATTATAATTTCTGAAAGTTAAAATTAAGTTTAAAAAATTTTCATTTTATTTCTCAAATTAAAAAAATCCAAGTACTCTACAGCACTCCGTGAACCTTTAATTTGAATCAGAGGTATGATATTACCAATCAATTGAGCAAATCTATTCAATTCTGTCTATAATCCTGCTTTTCAGAAACAGAGAGAGAATTTTTTTCTTTTCTTCTCTTCTGTTCTGATTTTGTTTGAAAAGAGAAAAAGATAAGATCATTTCATTAATGTGATAGAAAGTTAATGATCAAAAACCAGATTGTTAATTAAAATAATACCTTTGAGTTTGAGAAAATGTTAAACAATTAGAAATAAAAAGGCAAAGGGAAACCAAACATAAGGTCTTTAAATAGGAAGATGGACTTTTTAAAAAAACTTTGTATTTTCTTCCAAAATCAAAATAAATTTTGGCTCATTTTCTTTGAGAATTACCTTCCATAAAATTTAACTGAACTACAGTTTTTTTGGGTAAATTTCAATCACAAAGAACCATATTGAAACATTAATCAAAATTCTCACTTTTGTTTTTAAGTCGGAATTTCTATCCAATTATTAAATAAAGGATGTTGTTCAAATTTAAAAACCAAAAGTATTCTATTTAAAACATTCAAGAAATGTCTAAGATGGGATTTATTCCTGATAGAAAAATTTCTGGAAAAATTAAATATTTGAGAATAATTTTTTTTTTAACATACAAAATTGAAAAGAACAAAACAAAAAAAAGATAAATCTTTTAATTTTTTTTTTTTCAAAACAAAGTATGAAAAAATTGATCTTTTTATCATTTTATTGGAAAGAAAGATTCGGTTTAAGTTTTATAATCTTGTCACAATCATTTAAAATATTTTTATCAAAAAAACTTTCAGAATACTCTCAAAAAGTTTTCAAAATCGCAATAACTTTAAGACACCATTTCACTCTAATTTTTCTGAAAGATCTTTTGATCATATTTCAAAAATGAATAAATAATTCATGAATTTGATTTTATACTAAAATTCAAGAAGTGAATGAAAAATATCTGTTAAGGAGTGGAACATGTTAAATGAAAAAGCTCAATTATTTTCAGAATTCCCAAAATTATTTGGAATTAAAAAGAAAAAAAAATGTTAAAAGGAAAAAAAGATTTCATTACTTTTGAAGATACAAGAATGTCACCTAATTTCAGATCGATTGGTTTGACCGATAAATTGGTTGATTTTCTTGAGGATTTAACATCTGAAATTAAAACCTTTACATAATTGGTTAAAAAAAGACTGATCAAATTAAAAATATTTTTGAATAATTTTTTTTGAGAATTTTATAAATTTAACTGATTGAATTTTTTTTGAATTTATCAATATTAAAGATTTCATTTTTTTGTTGATTGAAGGGAGTAATCAAATATCCTCTTACAGACTTTTTTTTTTTTTTTTAATTAAAGAAATACTGAAAAATTCTAATAAATCTCAAAAAATTTTTAGTTCAATTTCCATTTTTATAAATCTTCGAACTGTTTCTTATAAAACTACCATTGGCAGGAATAAGATTAAGAACAACTAATTTTAGAGAGTTTCTTAACACTTGACTTCATAAAATGCTTTATTCAAATTTGTGAATAAAAATTTCAAAAAGGAAAATCAAATAAAAATTTCCTAACATAAATTGCAATATATCACTAAAAAGAAAATTTACTTTTTTTTCAGTTGATTCATCAAACTGAAAAAAAAACACTGTTAGCTTTTCAAAAATTCAAAAAAATTGAGTAAAATGTTAGATTTTTTTATTCTTTTGAATTTTATTAATTACCTTCAGGTATTTTTGAGTTTTCTATTTATTTGTGAAGTGTTCTAGATTTTTTTGAGGTTTTCTATTTTATTTGTGAAGTGTTCTAGGTTTTTTTTAGTTTTTTGAAATAAACAGAAAATTTATTAAAATTTTCTGTTTATTTCAAAAAGGATAAAAAACCTAACGAAAATAAATAGATTTTCGTTAGGTTTTTTAGAGTTTTCTATTTATTTGGAAAATCAATAAACTTACATAAAATAGTACACATCAAGAAAACCGAGAAAAATTCACAAATAAAATAATAAACCTCAAAAAAACCTATGACACTTCACAAATAAAACAGAAAAACTCAAGAAAACTTCGTCAGGTTTTTTTTTCAATTCCAGAAATGAAATTAAAATATTAAAAATTTTCTTTTTATTTCTAATATTTGAAAAAATATCTAGGAACTCTTTTGTGCTTCCAAAATTTCTATATTTTTGTTTAGAAATTTCATGAAGTATCAGAATTTACTTTATCATTAACTAATTACAAGATATAATGATTTTTTATTTTGAAAAATATGAAAGATATTATTCTTATTGGTTTTGTTAATTTGAATTAAATCTTTAATACAAATTATTAGATTTTCTTCTTAGAATGACATTCTCATAAAAGATGATCGAAATCTTGAATGATTTCTATTTTAAAATTTTTTCACATATACAGAAAGATTTTGTTTTTATTTTATTCTTATCATAAACATAAGAATTTCTATTTAGATAACATGTGAAATTTCATACTTTTAAGATGGAAGTAGAGCCCTTCGATTTTACATATTTTTTGTTGTGAAATATTTTTATTCTACCTAATAATTTTTAAATATTCCTGACTTTTCATCCAGAACTCTTATTTATTAAGTATTCTCCGAATTGATTAAAATTCACATTTAGTAAATTTAAAATAACTACTTTCCCAATTAATATATTACTAGTCTTTTTTTAAAAAATTTAACTTTTTTGATATTTATTTCAATATTAAGTGTTTCTAATTTACTTTTGAGTTTAAATCTTCTTTTATATATCGAAACTCTTACTTTGTGTATTTTAACTTCAGTTTTATAAATTATTCTAGGAAAATGTGGATTAATTTTTAAAAATTTTAACTTTGTTATTTATCCAAACATCTATCCTTTCAAAATCTTTTGGAGTTGAATTTAATATAACAGATCCATAAAATAACTATCTATTACCAATTGATTGAAAATTAGTAATTTTACTACATTTGATAATTTTTAATGGTTTAAAAATCATATTTTTTATTTTTTTAGAGCCATCTTTTATTTTTTTAAATATTTTTTTGTAAAAGTTTCTCTTTTTCAAACCAGATTCCTAAATACTTTATTTTGGATAATTGATTTGATTTTAAGGTTTTTTAGGTATTTGGATTCATGCCAAATTCTTGAATAATTTTATATAAATTATTATTATTAATTTTTTATCAATTTCTGATTTTGGTCCTTCTATTATTAAAATTAATTCATCTGCAAACATTTGAACAAGATAAACTAAATCTTTAATTTTTTTCAATTAAAAAGTGGTTAAGAAATCCAAGCATTAATGGAGAAAGGGTATCCCCTTGATAAATTCGTATTCCTTCTCTGTTATAATATTTTTGAAGTAAAATTTTGATTTTCTTATTTTTAATATATTTATCAAGGCATAGACAACTTAATATATTATTAATTGGGTTAAAGCATTTTGTAATATCAATTGTGACGAGAAATAATTCATTATTTTTATAATTTTTTTTAAGTTTTTTAAATTCAAATAATAAATTTCGAACAGTAATTCTTTTATCTAATTGTTTTTTTTTTGAAACCAACTTGAGAATCTGAAACTAGATTCCAAGAGTCTTCTACCCCTTTATATTTTAGTATTAGAAAAAATATTGCTAAAGTATTATTAAATGAAATTGGTCTATAATTTAAAGGAATTCCTTCATCTACAACCAAACTTTTTTTATTATTAGAGTTCTGATTTTTTAGATGATCTTATAAAAATACCAAAACCAATAAATATTTGTTTAAGATGAAAATAATATTCGAACTTTCTTCATATATCAATATGTGCATAAGTTGAAAGAATGATTAAACAATACATATGTTAATTTATAAAAAAACCCTTGAAGACTCGAGTAGTATAATGAAAAATAATTTTTTGAAATTGAAAAGAAATGTTAGTAATTTTTATGAGTATCTGTACCAATTAAAAACAAACCAATCTATGGTGAAGCGTGATTGGTACCAAAAATCAATAATAAAAAAGAGAAACTTTTTCGAAAAAAGCATCAAAAAGAGACATTTAATTTTAAATTTACATGGTTGTAGAATATATAATTTTGAAAAACAACTGTGTTTGTTTTGAAGTGTCTTAGTTTTTTTTTTTGAGATCTCGAAGATTTTATTTTTTTACTTTCCTGTATAAGCTATATTTCTCTTAAGAATGTTGCAAAACCTGACTATGCCCAATATAGTGGTTTATAGTCTAACCACAAATTGGATTAAATTAAATTAAATTGATTGTGTCCTTATGGAAAACAATTACTATTATTTGAATTTATAATAGAAATATTTTTCACTTCCTTTTCAATTTCCTTTTTGCAACAAAGCCACAAATTACAATCTTCTTCTTTGAACATTCTATTTGTTAAAAATAAACATGAAAAAAGAAGTGAAAATTTTATCCCATTGACTGTAGTCAAAATAATCCGTGCAATAAAATATAATGCGTGTTTCAAAATAAAAAGTGTGTTTTTTTGTTATAGTTGACCAATACATTAACCAATGAAAGAAACCAATAATAAACCCTAAAAAAAACATGGTATTGGAATCTTAAAGTTCTATTATTTAAAAAGAAATTCTAAAAATGAAGAATCAAATTGCAAAATTTATCTCAAAAAATAGAGTAAATTTTTAAAGAAAATTTTTATCACCAAAAAAAAACAACAAATTTCAAAAAAATTGAGAATATTATGGAAACTTTTCAACTATTTGCATGAATAATTTAAATTTTACTTTAAATAACCAGGCCTTTACTTTCAAAATTGATTTGAACTTATGTATACTATTTGTTAGTAGATTGGATGTTGCATTGGTACAAGAATAAAAAAAAGCACGGATAATATTTTGAAACACGGATTATAGTTGTTGTGCACGCTTTATTTTGATCACTGTGAGAATTCAAATAGCGGTATGTTTCAAATTGAATAAATTTAGTCATTTGGAATGAAGATCCTTTTAAACTTGTTATTTTTTCAGAATTTGAATTTTTCTTGAATATAGTATCCTTTTCGACTTATTGTTTTTGATTGAATTTTTTTTTCATCCAATCAGATCCTTCAGAATTTTATTTTTTTGTTATTTGAATTTGGTCAATCCAAAGAAGGGCAATTTTAACAAAACCCTTTTTAGGGTTTGAATCGCCTTGTTGGGCGGATCAAATGCACAATAAGAGACTTGGATTTTCATAAAAAACAAAAACTAAACAATATGAATCATTTTTTACCCATTCATTTCTTGGAAAAATAAAAACAAAATGTATCTTTATCATTTGACTTTACAAAAAGCAACTGGGATTACAAGTGCTGTTTGTGGGAATTTTTCGTCCGAACAAGATCAAGATCTGGTCGTTTCGCATGGGAAAACACTTGAGATTATGAGAATTAACAATGAAGGGAATTTAAAATCATTTGGGGGGATTGAAGTTTTTGGGTTTGTGCGTTCGATGGTGACTTTCCGTTTACCTGGAAACACAAAGGATCTACTATTTGTAGGCACTGACTCAGGAGCAATTACCTTGCTTGAGTTTAATAAAGATCGATCCACATTTACCTCTGTTCACGAAGAGCACTTTGGCAAGTCTGGCTGCCGAAGGATTGTTCCAGGCGAATACTTGGCATCCGATCCAAAAGGAAGGGCAGTAATGATCGCGTCTGTGGAAAGGGCAAGATTGGTGTATACCCTTAGCAGGGATTCGGGAACAGGAAGTGTAATTATTTCTTCACCATTAGAGGCGCACAAGCCTCGGACAATCTTGTTTGATGTCATTGGTGTTGATGTGGGCTTTGAGAACCCAATTTTTGCTTGTTTAGAATCAGACTATTCGAAGCAACAATTCGAACAGAATCTTGACAAGCCACAGAAAGAATTAGCGTTTTACGAACTTGATCTTGGACTGAATCATGTAATTCGAAAATGGGCTGAAGACGTTGATCCTATGTCAAATATGCTTATTGCTGGTAAATGATTCTAATTTTTTTTATTTTTTTTTATTTTGTTTTCTTCCTCTTTTACTTTTTTTTTTCTTTTTCTTTATCTTTTTCTTTTTCTTTTTCTTTTTGTGCTTACATGGCTAAGTTTTTTCTTAACAATGCTAAAAAAGTTCTTTTTTCAATTTCCTTCATTCCCTGATATTTTAAAAATTATGAAATACACAACTTGGTTGCTTTGTTCGAAATACTGATAAATTGCAATTTAAGTTTGTAAATTTTTACTTGGTTTTCCTTTTTGGAATTATTATACTCCAGCTTTGAAAAAAGAATTTTATGAAGTCAAGTGTTAAGAAACTCTCTAAAATTAGTTGTTCTTCAAAATATTCTTACCAAAGGAATGTTTGATAAGAAACAGTTCGAAGATTTATAAAAATGGAAATTGAACTAAAAATTTTTTGAAATTTATTAGAGATTATCAGTATAGATTTTTTTAACAAATCACAAACAGGGAACTTTTAAATTATTTATAGATGAGGTCCGATAGAAAGCTAAAGTATTTTATAATACAGATTTATTAAAATTAAATCATCCATAAGATCATTTTCAAAAAGTGATTTGGCAATTTAAAAAAAAAAGAAAAGACTTTTTCAGATTTAAAACTTTTATCATGTTTTCTATTTTAAAAAAGTGATTGACCAACCCTTAAATATTAGACATAGACGTTGGAATGTGAAGAAAAGCACTTTTGTTTAAAAAAAGTCCTCACTTTGTAAAAATACACAACTTTAAGGGACTAGTCTCTATTAATTTTTTTTTAAAAAAATATCTTAAATGGATGAGAAATTTTTGTTTAATTTTGTATTTAATTATTTTCTCAAAAATAATATTTATTCTCATTTGGAAAAACGGAAAAATAATTTAAAACTGGTGAATATTTTCTCTTTCACTTCTTTTCATCCAACTTTACTCTATAAAGAACTCAATTTGTTTTATCAATAATTACTTTTTTAAAAAATAGTTCTTATTCTTTTCTTTGATTTTTTTTGACTCTGACAAAAACTTTTGAAATGATAATTTGGGAACACTTAAAAATAATTCAAATTCAACAAAAACTAAAGAGAGTAAACTCAAAAAGTAGATTCATGAAAAAAAAGAATGGTACAAGGAAAAGAAACAAATTTTTTATTTTGAGTAAAGCAGATATTGCATATTTTTTTCGAATCAAACTGGTTTTTCATGCAAATCCAAAAAAAACCTTTTCAGGTTTATTTTTCAAACTATTTTTTGTAGGTCTACCACAAACACAACAAGGTTTGGCTTTCTTGCTCATATTTTTTTTTATTTTTTGTATTTTTGCGAAAAGTTGAAAAAAAGCAACTTTCAAAAAAGTGAAAAAATTGGAAATTTTTTTATTTCTAATAAAAACAATAACTAAATTTAATGAATGTCATTTAGCGAGATTCCATTACTATACAAAGAAGTTTTTCACTTTGATTTCAAATCTAAGTAATTGGCAAAAAAAATTTCAAAATCTCTATTAAATTTACCTATAAAAATTTAATAGAGACTAGTCCCTTAAAAAGGTTTTAATTCTGACAACCACAAGAAAAAAAAACAGTACTTACTTTTCGAAAATAGCTGTTCTTAATTTTCCTTTTAAATAAATGAAAATTTTTATTTCAATTCCCAAAACATTTAACATTTTGATTTTTTAAATTATTTTTCTTGAAAAAGAGCAAGTCTCTTCACAAATGAATTAAAAATGAAAATTTTAGAGATTTACTTTAGCTCTTCTTTCTTGAACTTTGAGATCAATATTAAAAGTAGGGGAATCTGATTTTAACAGCATAGGTATTGAAAAAAGCCTTTCAAAAATATCTGTAAAATAGTTGATCAACTTTAGTAGACCTGTTTTTATTAATACACAGTAAATTTAAATTCCTATTATTTTCCAATAATAAAATGAAAATTTTAAGTTCACATTCCCAAATATTTTTCTGGTTTATAACTTGAAGAAAATCCAAAGATCTTTACAACATCGTTGAGAAATGATATTTTTAGACAATAAATTAAAATTCCTGCTTCTTGAACTCTAAGAAAAAATTTTTACTCTCTTAATTTGGTTTGTAGTATTAATAATTAATATTCATTTTGGAAATTGAAATATAAATTTTCATTCATTAATTGGAAAATAACAGAATACAAATTTAAATTTTATATAAATAGTCCAAGAAGGAAAACCCAAATTAGATCTCTAAAAATTACATTTTTAATTGATTTGACAAAGATTTTTTCATTTTTTTCACCAATTAATTCGAAAAATATTTTTGAGGGGAACTTTGTAACGAAAAAATTTTCATTTTATAACTTGAAAAATGGAAATACTAAAAATATTTTTGGTAACACTTTTTGAAAACGGCTTTAACTATAAGTTTAAATAATTTATCACTAAAGCCTTTGGTACAAGTTGTTAAAACTTTTTCTGGATAATTTTTAAATCTTTTGGTTTTTACTTTTTAAAAAAATTACTCACACACTTTTGTGATTTAAATTCCAGAAATTCTTGATTTAAAAATATACCACCTAATAATTTTATCTTAAATTAATTCTCGTGATTTGAAAAAGGTGTCCGCAAATCCTCTAAAAATTGAAAGTTTTTTACCCATTTTCTCTTCGAAAAAAATAAACCCAATTAGCAATACACGTTCTGGTGTTTGCTGATGATCGAATTTTACTGATAAAAGTGTCACTGATAGAAATCAATTTTCAATTAAAAACATAAATATATAATAATAGATATTTTTCTCAGGAATCCGAATAATGATAAAAATAAAAAAAACTTTAATTCCAAAGGAAATTTTATATACTGGAAATTAGACTAGATAACAAAACTCATTTAAAATTTAACCTTGAGAAAGTAAAAACAATTTCAAAAAACTAATCAATATTCTAATAACAAAAAAATCTTTTTCTAAGGGATTAAAAATCCATTTTTTTATTATTATTTTTGGAAGAAGTGTAAATTACACTCTAAATGTACTTTACTTAAATTTCCTCAAAGTTAATTTAAGCGTAAAATCCTAGATTTCACGATTGATTTAAGGAGGACATACCCATATTTTTTTATGTTTAACAAGCAAAAGCAAGAAATTGGAAAAAATTTACGAAAAAAGAAAAGAAAGTTAAAAAATTGAAATTTAAAAAGGGTTTATAAGTAGCAATTGGTAAAAAATAAAATAAAAAAAAAACTATCTTTAATTAAGGACTCACAAAATCACAGTCAAGATACTTTTGGTTGATTTAATAATTTGATAATTGATAATGAATGTTCACTTGGGTATCATTATTTAATTTGTTGTAATTTCTTTTTTTTTCGTTTTTGATCTGATTTGCTTTAAACCCTTTGTCATTTTTTAGCCTTTGCTTTTTCGTTTTTATTTTCAAGTTACTCATACTTTCATGTTTCAGTATCTCCAGTATTAGCAAGTAACCAATTGATCCTTTTCCTTTGTAAATCTTCTTCCCAATATAAAGAAGATTCAGCCAGAAAGGGGAAAAATGGAAAAAAATTAAAATCTATTTTTTTAAAGCTGTGCTACATAGCCAACTATTATATGGATTAGAAATATTTGATTTGACAAAAGCAGATTTTCAAGATATTGATTCTTGGATCAAGAAAAAAATTACAAATTTTTTGATAATCAAATCACATTATCCAAGGCTTATTTATAAAACTCAAGCAAACATTGATCCTTTCAGAATAAAAATATATAAAAGTAGATTTATATTAATTCAAAAAATAAAAATCCTTGGTTTTGATGAATTAATCAGCTTATCTTCCTTTTAGAGAAAAAGGAATTGATCAGAAAATATTAATTGGAAATCAAAAAACTTAAAACAACCCGAAAATGAAATTGACAATTTCAGAATTAAAAAATTAGAAAATAGTTCCAGTTAGAAATGTCGTTAGGTTTTTTTTAATTTAATAAATAAAAAAACCGCCGTTAGTTTTTCCAGAATTCAAAAGAATAGAGTAAAATCAAAGGCTTTACCCAATTATTTTAAATTCTGGAAAAGCTAACGACGATTTTTTTGAATTTTAGAAATCAAAAAAAACCTAACGTCAAACAGGACGGGTTAATATCTCCTTCCTTAAATAATAATAAAACAATAAAATTGAAAGTTTTTAGAGAACCGGTATGGGCAAGTGGCAACACAGCCTAGTGTACAATCTGAAGGCCAGGGTTCTATTCCCTTAACCATTATTTCTTATTGTTTACCATTTTCTCAAATAGCCACCACGGTGTAATTTTAATTAAAAATCGGGCTTATGCTTCTTAGAACCACTAATTCTTTGAGGAAATTGTTTGTCCGAATTGAATCTTTTTGACTATTATAAAACTGAACGGAATTGGAACAAAATCCCTCTCAATTTATGGAGCGGATCCGATTTTTGGGAGAAATGACCAGCTCTCACTTGGTTCAACAATATCTCTAATTCAGATTATGGATTCGGGCAAACAGGTGGACTTTTAGTACCGACTCTTTAATGGAAAAAAAAAAAAAAAATTGAAAGTTTTTTTATACATTCTTAAGAATTACTTTGAATTATTAAAATTACAGAATCTTTTGAAAGTTGAAAACATCATTTTTAAACATATTTCATCATCGAAAAAATCAGAAATTTTTTTCATAGTTTTCAGATTCTTTAACAAAAAACCTAAAAAAAAAAAACAAATTCATCAAAATCCCTTAATTTTATTTAATAAAAGGATAAACTATAAAAAGAAAAAACATATCTAATCCACAAATAATAAATGAAAATAATATTTATACTTTTCATAAATTTATTGATATCTTCTCCCCTTTCCTTTATCTTATTCAATTAATTATGTTTCATTTTACAGTACCTGGCGGTAAAAGTGGACCTGGCGGTGTATTGGTTTGCAGTGAAGGTACAATTACTTTTATGAATGAAGAACATGATGAAATTGTAGCAAAAATACCAAGAAGAGAAAACCAATCGAAAAGTGAAAAGGAAAAAGATGTATTTGTTATTTCTTCAACTTTACATAAACAAAAAGACAGTTTTTTTTTTTTCATTCAAACAGAATATGGTGATGTATTTAAATTAACCATTGATTATGAAGATGATGAAGTAAATAAATTAAATATTACATATTTTGATACCCTTTCAGTTTCTGTTTCAATGTGCATTTTTAAAAAGGGTTTTTTATTTGTTGCTTCGGAATCGGGTAATCACTATTTATACCAGATACAAAGTTTAGGGGATGAAGAAGATGAAGAAGATGAAAGTGCTCTTATAGATATTAAAAAAGAAGAAAATGAAAAAGAAAAAGAAGAAAATAAAATTAAGCAACTTTTATTTAAGCCACATTTGTTAAAAAATTTACTCCAAATTGACGAAATTGAAAATTTAGCACCATTAATGAATTCAAAATTTATTGATTTAAATAGGGAAGGAATTCCTCAATTATTATGTCTTTCTGGTAAAGCAAATAAGTAAATTTATTTCTTTCTTTATTATTATTTTTTTTTTAAGAAAATAAATCCAAATTATTAATTATTTTTTATTTCTACCTACCTACCTACCTACCTACTATAATATTTATAAATCCAAAATGAAACAATTAATAATTTAAAAGTTCTACATTTAGAATTTTAAGACATGGATTATCTGTAAGTGAAATAGCAATCTCAGATATCCCTTCAAAAGGAATGAAAATTTGGACTTTAAGATCAAGTAAGGAAACAGATTACGATCGGTTTATTATAATTTCTTTAAAAACATCAACTATGGTGCTTGAAATTGGTGAAATGGTCTCGCAAATTGAAGACAAAAGAATTAAAGCTGATGTATCTACTTTAGATTTAATAATGATGGAAAATGATTCGGTTATTCAAATTCATGAAAATGGGATTAGACAAACAAAAAAAAACCGAAAACCAAGAAATTGGAAAACTCCAAATAACAAAAGAATAACCCAAACTGCAGTAAACGAAAGGCAAGTAGCAATCTCTTTGGAAGGCGGCGATATTATTTATTTTGAACTTCAACAGGACGGTAATTTAAGAGATATGGACACAATTAATTTGGAAGAAGAGATTGTGTGTTTAGATATAGCTCCAATTACTGGCAATCGATTAAGATCGTCGCATTTAGCTGTTGGAACTGCAGAAACTTCCTCGATTAGGATCTTAAGTCTTAACCCTGGTGACTCATTAAAACAATTAAGTTTACAGGCATTGATAGCAACGCCCTTTAGTGTCAGAATAATTGAAACAAATTTAAACACAACAATAAAGGCGTTTGACAATGATGATGAAGATGACGACGATGAAGAAAATGAGAAGGAAAAGGAAAAATCAACGATCAATTCAAGTTCTGGTTCATTGTTTTTGAATATTGGACTTGAAAACGGGATCTATATTCGATCGGCATTAAATAAAATCACAGGTGAAATTTCTGATACTCGGACGAGGTATTTAGGAATCCAGCCTGTCAAATTAATCCGAATCTTAGTTGCCCAAAAGCAAGCAATACTTGCATTGAGTGAAAGGTGTTGGTTATGTTATCATTTCCAGGGCCACTTTAATGAAACCCCAATTTCCTATTTCCCCTTGACTCACGCCTCATCGTTCTGCTCTGCACATTGTGAGGAGGGTATTGTTGGTGTCAGTGGGAACCTATTAAGAATATTTTATATTGAACGATATGGTAAGAATTTTAGTGAAACAACAACAAATTTAAATTTCACGCCCAGAAAAATATCCATACATCCCATTACAGGTTATACAGTTTTAATTGAAAGGGATTATAACCAAATTAGCCTATCTGAAACAGAAAAAATTTTATCAACATTAAATTTTGATCAAAATTCTCGGGAAAAAAACCAAAATTTAGAAGAAGTGGCAATGGAAATCGAAGGGGAAGACGAGCAAAACGAAGAGGAAGAGGAAGACGAAGACGAGGAAGATGATGAAGAGGACGAAGAAGAAAGGGGGTTTTTAATTGCAAAATACAAAAAGGAATATGTTAGATCTTTTAAGCCAAATAAACAGCAATGGAGTTCTTGTATCCGAGTTTATAATGCCCTCTCTGGAGAAACCATCCACCTACTTGAATTGGAGCCAAAAGAAGTCGCATTTTCGATTTGTATTTGCACCTTTGATAAAGTTAAAAACGAAATTTTTGTTGTTGTCGGTGTCGGAATAAATCCGCAATTAAACACAAGAAAAAATGAAGGAGGCTCCATTCACTTATATAGGATGATTGAAAACAAAAAATTGGAATTGGTGCATAAAACAGCAGTGCCCGATATACCATATGCAATTAAAGGATATCACGGCAAATTATTAGTTGGGTTTGGTAAAACTTTAAGACTATATGACCACGGAATAAAAAAGCTATTAAGGAAATGCGAAAATGTAAATTTCCCCAATTTCATCACACAAATAGAATATCAAGGAAACAGAATATATGTCGGCGATCTCATAGAGGGTATAATAATAGTTAAATATATCTCGGATCAAAACCAATTTGAAATTCTTGCTGACGAAACATTACCTCATTATTTAACGAATTTTGAAGTTTTGGATCATAATAAAATCGTTGGCTCGGATAAATTTGGACAAATGTGGATTTCGAAGGCGCCGAAAGAAATGAAAAATACGAAGGAAGTTGATCAAAATAAATTAACAATTAGGAAAGAATATTTAAACACCTCAATAAACAATCTTGAAACAGTCGCTAATTTCCATGTTGGCGAAATGATTATATCCTTGCAGAAAATAACTCTTGGCAAAACAGAATGCTTGTTTTATACAACAATTTTGGGGACAATAGGTGTGTTTATGCCTTTTTCTTCACGTGAGGATGTCGATTTCTTTTCTCAATTGGAAATGCAATTAAGAGAGGAATGCCCATCTTTGTGTGGTAATAGACATATCAAATGGAGATCCTTTTATGTACCGGTGAAAAGTGTCATCGATGGGGACTTTTGTGAAAAATTCGGTGAAATGAATATGAAAAAACAAGAAAAGGTTGCTTCAGCTTTAGACTCGCAAATAAATGAAATATTAAAACGATTAGAAGAATTTAGAAAAAGTATATTTTAAATTATAATATTGCTTTCAGATTTTTAAAATATTTTTTTACTTTTTTTTTTTTTTTTATTTTTTATTTTTTTTTGTTTTCTATTTTTTGATTTGTTTTCTATTGATTTATTTATTTTAATACAAAATCTACAAAAATTATTAATAATAAATCATTTACCAATTTGAATTTTTTTATTCTTTTTTGAAAAAATACAAAAAAAATTTTAGCTATTTTGTTTTTGGATTAAATAAATTTTGATAATTGTTTTTGATTTGTTTTAGGGTAAGTTTTGAATATTAAATTATTCAATGAGTATGTTAATCTGTTTATTATATAAACTGAATATTATGTTTGTTCTTTTTTTTTTTTTTTTTTGTTTTTTTTATTTATATTATTTAATTATCCTTTTTGGATCGATAAAAAAATTTCAGACTTTTTTTTTTGATGAAGAGAAAAAATAGTTCACTTGTTTGAAGCTAGGTTTTCAAGAATTTATAAAATAGAAAAAATGAAGATTTTAATCATTTTTTTTTAATTGTATAAAATGACTATTAATTTTTTTTTTAATTTTGGAAATTCAAAGAAAATTTTATATGTTTCTTTAGTATTTTGTAAATTAAAAAAAAGTTGTTTTAAGTTTTCTTGAGTTTTCTGTTTATTCTGAAATTCCATCGATTTTATAAATAAAATCTAAAACCCCAAGAGGATTGATGTTATGTGTTTTTTTACTTTTTGTTTTGAATGGAGAATCAATAGATTTTCGAAACAAAAAAAAGAATTAAAAAAAAAATCTCCATTAGTATTTCTGAAATTAAAAAAAAGTTGTTTTAAGTTTTCTTGAGTTTTTTGTTTATTTAGACAATTTATAGATTTTCGTTAGGTTTTTTTTACTTTTGAAATAAACCAAAAATTTTAATAAATTTTCGGTTTATTTCTAAAGTAAAAAAAACCTAGAACACTTTACAGATAAAACAGAAAACACCAATAAATAAAGCCCACCATTATGTTTTCTAGAACATAAAATAATTCAGGTAAATAAATGTTTTTACTAAATTCTTTCGAAATCTGGAAAAGCGTAGTTATATTTTTTTTTAATTTAAGAAATTAAAAGAAAATTTTCTTTTTATTTCCCAAATTAAAAAAAAGTTGTTGTAAGTTTTCTTGAGTTTTCTGTTTATTTGTAAAATCAATAGATTTTCGTTAGGTTTTTTTTACTTTAGAAATAAAACATAAAACCTCAAGAAAACCTAGTCACCCGACAACACTTGGTTACATTTCCCCTGTATTCACAGGAGGAGTAAAAATTGGATAGAAAGATCATCGATTACAGATAAAAATTCAACAATCCGTGATTAATAATTGGTATTCCACCAGCATTAGGGGTTTTTAAATTTAAAAGAAGGTATTAAAATCTTTGATTTGTCTCAATTCTTTTGAATTAAAAAAAAAAACTAGACACTACCTCTCAGAGTGGTGCATTAGATGCCCGAATAAAAATTTGTTTTTTGTTAAGTGATTCTTGAAAAATTAAATTCCATTTTACTCAAAGCCCAACAAAAAAATAAAAATTCTTTTTTTTTTTAAGAATCAACCAATATAAGATTGTTTCGAAAAAGAGAAATAATAAACTTAAGGAAAGAGTTGAGATTCATTAGAAGAAATACCAGAAGAAACTGAAAATTTCAAAAAAATTAAAATATTTGTTATTATTTTGGCCACTTTCATTGGAACATCTTGTATAAAATTTCTCAATTTCTTTCGAAAACTAAAATTGTTTACAATAAGATTTTTTTAAATAGTAATTGTATGAATTTTAAAAGAAAACACAAAGCCCCAATTTTTTAAAAGTTAATTTGGAGTTTCAAACATGTTTTTTTTCTAATTGACTGAATGAGAAAAAGAAAAAAAAAAAAAAAAGCTAAAAAGAAATTTAAAAAGGGTTTTTCAAAGGCAGTTGGGAAAAAATTAAAAAAACAATCGCTAATTTTAGCAAGAACACTCAAAAAACAGACACAATCCTTTTATTTAAAATTTTTCATTTAATTATTTGTAAGAAATCGTGAATGCTTCGTTGAGAGGTAGTTGTTTAGTTTGTTGTCATTTTTTTTCTTTTTGATCCAATCTTTTTTGATCATTTCCAGTTTTTGTTTTTGTCTTTTCTTTTTATATAAAGTTACCCATACCAACTAGTTTCTGTCCTTCGAGTATTAGTAGGTAACCACTTGATTTTTATCATTAGTAACTCTTGTTCCCAATAAAAAGGAAATTCAACAAGGGAAAAAATTGAAAAAAATAAAAATAAAATTCTTTTAAGAGATTGACTTTATTGTTTTGTATAAAGAAAAAAATATAAAGAAAAAAAAAGTAAGTAAGAATGAGTTTATTTGTTCAAATTAATGTAATATTTATTTTAAAAGAAATTTGAATTTATTTACTAATATGTTTTTTTTTTTTTTTTGGATCTTTGAAAAGTTGTTATTAAATATATTCATCGATTTTTAGATTCAAAAGGAAATTAAGTTTTGGGGGTTATTTTTTTTTCTCTTTATTTTAATGGTCAAATTCCGATTTTTTTTAGTGGTAAAAGAAAGAAATAAAGAAAGATAAGAATAATTTTTGGAAAAATAATTAGTTATCCAAAATAAGAATTAAAAATTAATCTATTTATATTGCACTTTATTTTGCATATTTTATGTAATTTTCAAGAGGAATTTGGAAATAAAAATTTGTAATTTTTTTTCTCAAAATAAAGAAATATGTCTATTTCAATCATAGAGTTTTTCAGAATCAATAATAACCTGATCATTATCAATAGTTTATTTGTAATAAAAATTTTATTAAAATAATTTATATCCTTAAAATTTTTTTTTTTTTTTTTTTTTTGAAATTTTTAATTGTAATTTTAAGACTTGACACTTTTGAAATCTACAAAAAAGCAAAAAAAACAAAAAAAATTGTTTTTAATTTGGTGATTCATTATTAAACTAAACTCCCTTTTCCTTCTGTAATCTTCCAAAAAATTAAAAATTCACTTTTTTTTTAAGAATCAATCAAACTAAGATTGTTTCGGAATAAGAGAAATAATAAAGTTAAGATTATACTTGAGATTCATTAGAAAAAATACCTGAAGAAATTTATAAATTTTAAAAAAAAAATAGAATGTTAAAGTTTTTTGGCCTATATCATTGTAACGCCCCATTTAAAATTTCTCAATTTTATTGTAAAATTAAAATTGTTAACTTGTAGATTTTTTAATATTAAATGTATTCAATTTTAAAAAGAAATCGCATTGTATAAATTTTCTTTTAGTTAATTTGGAATTTTAAACTTATTTTTCTTATTGAAATTTAATTTTTAAAAAAAAAAAGAAAAGAAAAAAAAAAAAAAGGAAAATAAAAAACAATAAAAAAAAATTTGAATAAATGAGAAAAAATGATCAGATCTCAAAATTGAAAAATTTTTTGGGAAAGAATTTAAGTTACAAGTAAAGAATATGCTCTATTTTGTCAATTAAACTGTCACTATGGCCGAAAAGGTGTTGAATTGTTCATTTAAGGTGACCATGATGTTGTAAAGTGCTACAGGGTACCAAAAAATACTTTTATTTTTCTGTTTATTCAAAAAATAAATAAATTTTTAGAACTAAAAAGACAATCTCGAAAAAAATGTAGCTAATTATTTCAAAAAGTCAATTTTGATTGGAAAAACAAGATATTGTCCCAATAATTCCTGTAACTATTTTATAGTTTCATCGTTTTTTTTTTTTTTTTGATGAAAAATAATTAGAAACTTTTATTAATTTTCTTTTTATTCCTTAAATTAAAAAAATCGACTGTTAGGTTTTCTCTATTTTTCTGTTTATGAAGAAAATCAATAGATTTTCGTTAGGTTTTTTTGAGTTTTCTATTTATTTGGAAAATCTATTGATTTTCCAAATAAATAGAAAACCTCAAAAAAACCTCAAAAAAACCTCAAAAAAACCTCAAAAAAACCTCAAAAAAACCTCAAAAAAACCTCAAAAAAACCTCAAAAAAACCTCAAAAAAACCTCAAAAAAATCTAGAACACTTAACAGATAAAACTGATAACCTCAAGAAAAGTGCCGTTAGGTTTTTTTTAATTTAAGGGAATTAAAAGAAAATCTGAGTTTTTACTCAATTCTTTTGAATTCTGGAAAACCGCCAATAGGTTTTTCTAGAATTTGAGAAATAAAAAGAAAATTTTTGAAATTTTCTTTTTATTTCTTTAATTTAAAAAAAAATCTAACGAAAAGTATCATAGAGTGTCGAGTTTTATTTCTTAAATTAAAAAAAACCTAGTCACTTGGCAGCACTCTATGGTACTCTAAGGCACTTGACGATACTCTACTGTAATATAAGAAAATATAATACAGTTACTAAGACCTAGACATATTTACACAGAGAATGATCTACACCTTGAATAATTTCGAGGTTGTAATATTTTTGGAATAAGGTTCAAAATTATTAGCAGTTATTGATTTTTTTTTTTCAAAATATCACATATATTTTTTTGAGAGGCAGTTTATCGCTTCGAAAAAAAAATGTATGCTGATCTTTTGAAAAAAAAATATCAATAACTATTGTTATTTTTTGATAGAAATTAGAAAAAAAGAAAAGAAATTTAAAAAAAAAACTTTTCATTTCTTTTTTTTTTATTTTTTAGTGTTTGTGATCGTTATCCAAAATTTTAAACCAAAAAGGTATAATTATTTCAAGTTTTAAAAATGACATGGTTGTTTCTACATGTCAAAATAAAGGGTTTAAAAATGCTATCAATTTTTTATTTATTATTCGATCTGATATTTTGGGATAGAAGAATTTTCAAGTTTTTTCATTCCAAATTAAGTTCCAATTAACCATTTCTAAATGATCGTTGCTATATTTTCATTTCAAATTTATCTCTTAAAATTTTTGATAAATGTTGCTATTTTTTTTCTTCCTCAAAAACCAATGCTTGTTCCAATGTAAGACACTTTAGGAATAATTATCGCATATATTCAGTGATGTTGATCTGAAAAATATAGCAACATTTTTCATATTTTTTCCCAAAAATTCACTTGAAGAAAATAACAAGTATATTATCAAAAAAAAATAACTTTTAAGAAAATCGAGAAATCATTGATTTTGATGATGGTATTACTCCAGATTCGACTAACCCTTTGAGAACTTTATAATTGTTTTCTGTAAAGATTTGTTGTTTATACAAGAATTTTTATATCTCAACAAAAAAATTTGTCATACTTTTTGAGAAATTATTTTATCGGTAATCTCAAAATTATTAAAAAAATATTTTACTTTTTTGAAACTGTGTCAATCCATTTATCAAAAAATGTAAAAAAATATTCTTTTTATTGACTTGGGCATTACCAAATTAAATCATTTATAAACATTAGGTTTTAAAACAGTACTAAATTTATCCTTATTTTTCGATAACAAATGTCCAAAGAAAATACAATTTCTTTGTGGTTAAATTTTAAATAATTCACCATTTTTATTTCCTTTTCATTTATTTAACATGAATGAAGTTAATTTAATAGTAACGAATATCAAAAATCCATTTCACCAACTGATTTTACTGAAAAAATAGATTTTAAGAAAAAATAGATTTTTCGAAAAGAAATGAATAAATTTTTTAATGTTCAAAATTTGAATATCATAATTCAGCAATTATAAAGTAATAAATAATTAACAAACAATTCAAAAAATACTGAAAAAAAAAAATACTAGTATAATCTGAAAAAAAATAAGAATGGTTACAACAAAGATATCACTTGAATTACTTTTAAAGGCTAAATTATATATTTGTTAGATGATTAAATATTTAGTTAATTAAATTTAAAGAATATTTTTTTTTATAAAAGTAAATAATTTTCAATGTACGATAACAAACCTTATTAAGTTCGAGATCTATTGTAATAGAAAAGTACAAGTAATCCTGTAACGAAAAATGCACGAGTATAAGGATAATTGAAAAAGAACTTTGTTAAGTTTATTAAAAATTAACCTAGCACAAATGAACGATGAACTTTATCGAGTTTAAGTGTTACGTTTCAGTAATAGTACAAGTACAATAGAAGTGAAAATGATTATGACAATGCTCAAGATTTTATCAATAAAAACGTCTATTGTTAGAGTACTGGTAATGGTAATGGTAAGAGTAATGGTTCTGATCATGGCCATGTTAATGTCTAGAAATGGCAATAGTACTGAGAATGAAAATGAGAATGGTATTTGTAAAAAGAGTGAGAACTGTAATTCTTTGAAGAACAATGATTAAAATGCAGATTTTTGGACGAGGACTGTCATTTGGACTTGTAACAGAAAAGAACAATTATTTGCTCACTAAAAGATGTTTTGATTTTTTTTTTTTTTTTTTTTTTTTTTTTTAAAAGAGAAGATTTTAAAATACAGGATTTATAAATTAAATGAAAGATAGCATTTTGCAAGACTTTGATATTAGTAACTATTTATAATTTTGGTATTTTGTGCGAGATATTTAGTTGTTGAAATAGATTTGGAATAAGACATGTGTAGTCTAAAAGTTTTCTTTCTTGCTATCTAATAGCCATATTTTATAAATTAATAAAAGAAAAAAAATAAAAATAATAAAAATAATAAAAAAAATCAAAAAAATCCAAGATCAAGAATATTAAATTATTAAAGATAAGAAAAAAAAATATTAATTAGTTAATTAATTTGTTTTTCAGTTAAAAACGTATAAATTGAGATTAATATCTTGTGTTAAGAATAAAAATAAAAAGAACTTATACAGAAAGAGAAGAAAAATAACATAAAATAATTAAAAAAGGATTGAAAAAAAAAAATAAAGAATAAAAATAAAAAAATTTTTTTGAAATACGAAAAAATTATTATTATTTTTTTTTTTTTCTTTTTTTTTTTTTTTTTTTTTTTTTTTTTTTTTTTTTTTTTTTTTTTTTTTTTTTTTTTTTTTTTTTTTTTTTTTTTTTTTTTTTTTTTTTTTTTTTTTTTTTTTTTTTTTTTTTGTGATTTTCGTGATGGTGAAAGGCTGGTACTTTTTCTTTCTCTTTCTTTTTCATTTGATCTTTCTTTTTCATTTGATCTTTCTTTTTTTCTGGATCTATCTTTTTCTCTGGATCTTTCTTTTTCATTTGATCTATCTTTTTCTCTGGATTTATCTCTTTCCCTGGATCTTTCTTTTTCTCTGGATCTATCTCTTTCCCTGGATCTTTCTTTTTCATTTGATCTATATTTTTCTCTTGATCTATTTTTTTCTCTTGATCTACCCCTATCTCTTCTTCGTTCTCTAGATCGATCTTTTTCTCTTGATCTATCTCTTCTGCTTGATCTTCTTTCTCTTGATCTATCCCTTCTGCTTGATCTTCTTTCTCTATATCTATCTCTTTCTCTAGATCTATCTCTATCCCTTCTATCTCTATATCTATTTGGGCTACGATCACTATTATAATTATATATTATATTAGAAGAATTAAAATTTTTTTTTTGTTTCAATAAATTTTAATATAATCCTGTTATACTTGTCTTTGAAAAAATTTGTGATGTTTTTTCTCAAAGGTATGAAAAATTCATGATTTGAAATTATTTTTAAAAAAAATTTATTTCTATTTAGATCTTTAATTATAATCTGGTAAAACATAAAAATTGTAAAAAATGGAACTATTGAAACCAAAGAATTAAATAAATGTAATTTTCAGAAAAAAATAATATCTTTATTTTCAGATTAAACAATAAAAAATTTTTTTTCATTTTCCAAAAATTATTTCTAAAGAATTTAATGGAAACAACCCCAAAGATAGTGAACAAACAATTTTCATTTCTTGAAAAATTTCTTTTAAGAATATCTCTTTCATTCGTGGTACTTTAATTAAAATTAAAATATGTGTATCTAAAACAAATAAAATTTAAAGTCAGTATGGATATTTAAAAAGAACAAATTCTTGATTAATAAAAAGAGTTTTTTTTTATTTTAACTTTTTGTAATTTAAAACCAAAAAAAAAAAAAAAATAAAATGAAAAATATTGTTTTTATCTGAAGGCCGGAGTTCTATTCCCTTAACCATTATTTCTTATTGTTTACCATTTTCTCAAATAGCCACCACAGTGTAATTTTAATTAAAAATCGGGCTTATGCTTCTTAGAACCACTAATTCTTTGAGAAAATCGTTTGACCGAATTGAATCTTTTTGACTATTATAAAAAATCGAACCTGAACGGAATTGGAACAAAATCCCTCTCAATTTATGGAGCGGATCCGATTTTTGGGAGAAATGACTAGATTCACTCTCTCACTTGGTTCAACAATATCTCTAATTCAAATTAGGGATTCGGGCAAACAGGTGGACTTTTAGTACCGACTCTTTAATGGAAAAAAAAAAAAAAGAAAAATATTGTTTTTATATCTCCAAGAGGGAATTAAAAACGATATATTAACATTAAAATATAAATATTTTTGATTTTTTTTTTAATACGGAATTAAATGTTGAACTTTAATTAGAATTTGCCCAATTATTTTTGAAATTTATTAGGATATTTTAAAATCAAATAAATGTTTTGTACTCTTCTGTTCAATTTCTATTTTTAAATTTTTTGAAATCGTTTTGAATAAAGAATTGTATAAAGAATGTTTTTGCTTTAAAATGCAAAGTAACTTTTGAAAAAAAAAGTTGATTTTTGGAATATTTTTAGAAGTGAAATGTTTTGAAAATAAAGTTAATGGATTACAAAAAATGGATAATAAAGTAAAAAATTTTTCCAATTATTTTTGATAGTTATCCTTATAAGCTTTGTTACTGCCAAAGGTTCATCAAAATAAATTTCCAAATATCAATTATTTTTTTATAAATAGCCTTGAAAGAATAAAAAAGAAATAAGTAGAATAATACACAGTTGAGAATAGTTGGTATCCGTATGGAATAAAACTAGTCATATAAATCAAAATATTTTCTTAAAAATAGAAAAATTCAAATTCTTAATGGCCTCACTGAGAAAAATTAAAACATTCATTTTGATCTTCAAATTGAAGATCCAAATAAAATTTGGATGGGAAATCAATATGATTTTTCCTACAATCATTTTCACTATTGATAACATTAAGAATAAGCCTTTTTGCCTTGATGAATATAGATCTTGTAATATAATTAAAAATTTGCAAAACAATTACTTTACAAGAAAAATGGAAAAAAAGTAAAAAATAGTAAAAACTAAAAAAGTGATATAATGATTTCAATTTTGAAAATTTCCAAAATAAATTTTTACTTCTAATATCCATTCAAACCCTTTAAACACATGTAATTCATACATTACAACTGAAGTCCCTTTGACTGGAAAATAGTGGTTTATAAATCAAATTTTTTCACAAAAAAAAAATAAAAAATAGTTCAATAGTTAATCCATTTAACTCTGGAATATTTCAACAATTTTTGTTAAAAAAAGTCATAAATTTAGCATTTAAGGAAGTAAGTACATTTTTCAATTTTTGAATGCCATCATTTATGTGAAACTGAATTCTTCAAATCATTTCTAGAACCAAATACATTGATATTTTTAATAAATATGAGAGTGGAATATATCCATAGTACAATATATTTTCATACCAACTAAAAAATGGAATTCAAAAAAATGAAAAGATTGAGCTTGAAAAAATAAAGAAAAATCATTTATTTCTTGATCTTATCTGTAAAATTTGATACAATTACTTATTCTTTATTGGGTTTTCTTTTATATTCTCAAGCGAAAAATTTTGTTTGGAAAATTTTTGATTAACAAATTACCTTCTTATTTCTAAAGAATTTCCAAAATGAATTTAAAAAATCCTATCTTCATTTAATTAATCTAATTCTAGTTTTATTTCAGAAAATCAGATATTTTTTTGAATTCCTCATGAAGAAAATAAAGGTTTATTGGACAAATTTGTTTGATTTGATAATTGTTTATTTTCCATTAAATGTAAAAACTAAAAATAACTCTGAATTTGATTGAATTTTTTCATAAAATTTTCAATTATTTTGGGTTTAATCTCTTTTGTAACTGTTTTTTTATTCCGAGAATTCAACCCCCTTTATTTTAATTTTTGAAATAGTACTCTTTATTTTGGTTTGGTTTGATTAAAATATTTGATAACTATATTTGAAAATTGAAAATTAAAAGCAAATATTGATTAAAAATTTTCTTTTTCAGAGGAAAAAAAAAACAAGAAATAAAAAACTTACTATCTGTCTCTTCTATGTCTATGTCTTGGAGATCGGCTTCTGCGTGGTGAAGGTGTTCTTGAATTATAAGATCTGTTTCTATTATTATTTGAAAAATATTAACGTACCAACCAAATCATTTAATTTTGATTATTTTTATTTTGGATTATTCAGTATTGGTTTGAAAAAAAAAAACTGGAAATTAATTACCTTGAGTAACGTTGAGTAACACTAATAATTGGTTTTGAGAAGTATACGAAAAATAGTAATTATGTTAAATTCAAATTATTGAATAATAAATAATGGTTTGTCTTTTTGGAAATTTTCACAAAAAAAAAAAATCTTACCGTATTGGTGGTTTACCAGACCTTTCAACGGAAACTGTTCTATAATCAATCACGGTTTTGTCTACGAGATTTGGAAAATATTTGGAAAAATGATCGTAAATAAGTAAGAAGAAGAAATCTAAAAAATAAATAAAAAAAAAATAAAAAAAATAAAGAAAAGGTATTTGTTTTACTGAATTTTTTAATCGCATATTCTCCATCATCGTAACTATTTTTCAATAAAAAATAAAAAGTTCAAGTTTTGTTTGACAATTTAGTAACCATCTTGTTTTTCAATAATAAAAAGTAAAAAAGAAATGTTACCTTTTAAATTCTATAAATGCAAAGCCAGATGGTCTGCCTTTGGATTCTGAAAAAGGAATATCAATTTGAAGAATGTCTCCACAGTCGGAAAAAATTTTTCTATGTGAACGTTGTTATTTTAAAAAGAGGTTTAGGGAATTGTAGAGATTTGAAAAAAAAAATTAAAATAAAAAAGGTTTGTTCTTTAATAAACAAAAGAAAAATTATTAATTTACCTCAAGTCATATACAGTTGTGTTGAAAGACAAATTTCCTACCCAAATAGTATTTTTTGATTTTCTGGATCGAGACATTTTTTAAAATTAAAAAAGTAAGAAAAAGAAACGAAAAGTAAAAAATGAATTCTCAATTATTATAGATTTTCAAGGTAATAATTTTGCTTTTATATCATAATTAGTTTCAGTATTTGTTTGTTGGTTCAAACTTTATGTTAATTATGAAATTTCAAGAATAAACACAGGATAAACACTGCTTGAATAGAATAGTCTTTTACAGCAATTCATGATAGAAAGGGCATAATTTTTGGTTAAATATCTTTAATTTAATACTGAATTTCCAATTATTCGAAGATTTTTCAGTTTGTGAAATAGATCGCCAATTGGAGAGGATAAAAAAAAAGTATTTGACATAAGGAATAGGGATCACAAATTACATTTTTTTTTGAAAATTTCCTTGTTAACTGAATAAGTACATTTTATCAATGTTCAAGTGGAACCATTTATGTGAAACCCTGTCACTCGAAACATTTGTTTTAACTCAATACATTGATATTTTCATAAATACTAAAGTTTAATATATCCTAGTATAATAAATTAACAAACTAAACGAAAAATGGAAATCAAAAAAATGACAAGATTGATTAATAAATAATAAATAACTATTCATTGATATATTGATCTTCTCTGTAACATTTGACAAAATTACTTTTTCTTTAATTGGTTTTATATTTCATTTTGAATGGAAAAAAATTTAATTGGAAATATTTTGATTCACAAAATTACTTTTTTTTTCTCAAGATTTACCAAAATGAATTGAAAAATCCTATTTTCAACAAATTTATATAATGTTAGTTTGGGTTCAAGAAAATAGGACATTTTTTTTAAATTCGTCTAGAAAATAAATTTTATTTACTATACTTGTTTAATTTGATAATTATTTTTTTTTCATTAAATAATAAACTAAAAATAACTCTGAATTTGATTGAATTTTTTCTAAAATTTTCAATTATCTTTGGATTGAATCTTTTTATAACTGTTTTTTGATTTCCAGAATTTAATAATTTTTCTTTAATATTTGAAATGGTATTCTTTTTTTTTGGCGTTGTTTATAAAAATATTTGATAAAAAGAATTTTGAAACAAAAATTTGTTAGATAATGTTTAGTTAAATAATAATAAATAGTAAATGGGGCCAGAATTACAAGCTATGAAGTGATTTGAATTCATTAAAATTAAGAAGATAAAGAAATAAAATCTTTGAAAATAGGCTTTTATTTATTTCTTTTATATTCTATTTATACAAAATATAAAAATTTATTGAAAAATGGTCATTTTTTATTGTTTTTTTTCAAAAGTTTTTAAAAAAATTACTTTCATTTATATATATATATATATAATCGAAGAAGTTTAAATTACGCTCGAGATGCCCTTTTACATAAATCACAATTACAAAAAATTAATCGTAAAATCATATATTTCACGATTATTATTTAATGATAATATTTTCAAACTGTTTGATTTGAAATTAATTCATAAAGATTTTTTTTTTTTTAATTTGTTATGAAATATTAATCTAACTTTTTCATAGGAAGGATAGACCCATAAAAAATGATCAATATTTTCAAGAATTTCTGGTTTTAATAAAGATATCTAAATATTTGAACAATTATAGATCAAATGAAATAGGTTGCTTTATTAAGTTTTTTAGAACTTTATAGATGGGTTGAATCTATTAAGTGCTAAGGTTTTAAGAATAAGATTTGGTTATACAAAATTGAGTTGCTTTTTTTTTAATTTTTTTTTCTTTTCTTTTTTTTTTTTTTTGCAAGTTTCCCAAATCTTGTTTTCGCAAAATCCCAGTACAAGTTACCGACTCAACAGTAAAAATCAAGTTCAGGTAACGACTCGGCAGATTGTACCGAAAATCCAATTCGGTTCACTTTGGTTGGTTTCAGATCGCATTGGTTGGATTCAGTTCTCTCCAGTTGTATAAGTCTAGCTCAATTCATTTTGGATCTGATCATTAACAAGTTTGGTTAGGTTTGTCATGACCAAGCCCACAATTCTGATAATGATTTTTTTATTCCTTTTGCCTCTCCCAAACACCTAATAAAAACAAAAAGAGGAGGAACATAAGGAACCAAAAGAACCCAAACAACTTAAAAAGGGAAATTTGGAAAATGTAAAAAGTATCAAAAATAAAAAATTCCTTTCTTAAATTTGTCTCGGAATGAAAAATGTTCACTTAAAAATTCTATTTTTTTACAAAATTTTAAAATTCACAAATGAGTTATTTTGAGAAATTATTTTCAACTTTCTGGAAATGTATTGATACTAAAGCCCTCTTTTAAAAGTAAACAAAGATCATCAATACATAGGTTTTTATATTAATGGTTATTGAGTAAATCTTGTAATTAAATTATTTTCAAAAAAGTTACTGATTATTATTTTAACAGATGATCATAAAAATATTTCAAAAAAATATAAAAAAATTTACGGTTTTTATTATTTTTTCATTAATTTTATTGTGTTTCCTTTTTTTCTCTAAAAAATAATTTTTTTTTTTCAAGTAAAATAACAAAGAAGAAAAATAATCAAAGGCGAGTTGATTGAAATTGGTGGGAAAATATTGATAAAGAGAAATGGTAGTGGTGATTTTAACTTTACCTTATTACAATTTGTTTGTCCTTGGATTAACTTCTGGTGATTACACAAAATGCCTTTTGCTGTGATCAACCTAAGTCTATTAATGTATTAAGAAAACCAAGAGAAAATTTTGATGTTGATTTTGAAATTTTCCACATAATTAGCCTTATAGAAAATAACCCTCAACCCATTCAGCACACTGTGTACAAACATAAACTTTGTATAATATTTTTACTTTTTTACTATATTAATTAATCTTTTTTTATTTCTTGTTTTCTTTCTCTTTTTCTTGTCTTCGTTTAATAATAAAATTTCTTACTTTTCATTTTTTAAAGAAAAGCTATCACCAGGGCTATAATATTGTCTACATTTTAGCTAGGATTAATAATTCACAATACAAGTTTATAGCCCCAAGAAGTCCCGTAGAGTGTGTATCTTTTCCATGATTAAAAGCAGTTGAGTAAAATCTTTGATTTTACTCAATTCTTTTAAATTCTGGAAAAGCAAACTGCTGTTTTTTTTATTTTTCGAAAGAAAGTACAATTAAGGAAACTTTCTTTTTATTTCTGAAATTAAAAAAAACCTAAAGGCAGTTTTCTTGGGGTTTTCTGTTTTAATTGTTAAGCGTTCTAGGTTTTTTTGAGGTTTTTTTGAGGTTTTCTATTTTATTTATTAAGTGCTCTGGTTTTTTTTTGAGGTTTTCTATTTTATTTGAAAGTGCTTTTGGTTTTTTTGAAGTTTTACAAATAAACAGAAAACTCAAAAAAAACTTAGAACATCTATCGATTTTCCAAATAAACAGAAAATTAAAAAAAAACTAACGGTAAATAGGTGGTCATTTTATGGAATCACCTCTCTCTCCTAATAGACAATAAAAAAATAAATAAATCATTTTTTTTTTTTTTTGAATTAAACATCTTTAATATGAAACCTAATAATCTTTTACCCTTGGTTATGCAATAACAATATTTTTCATTTCAATTGAAATAACAATTTTTAAAATTAATATTTGGTATAAAATTTAATTTTTCACAAAAAAAATTAAAATTAAAATAAAAAAATATAATGTGGGACGATAATGTAATTTTGATTATCATCTTCATCATCATCATCATTTATGTTTTCTTTCTTTATTTATTTTTTTTTTCTTGATTTATTTTTTCTTTTTTTCTTCGACTGATGAGTTATTTGCATTTTCTCAATCACATCGTACATAAACTTTGAAATTTTTTTCTTGGTTCTTTTAGAAATTTTATTGGAAAAGTTTTGTTTTTTGTGTTTTTTTTTTTCTTTTGCGAATAATTTCTCTGAAATTTTTACACTTAAATTTGAAAAATCTTTGTGTGGAATTTTATTTTTTCTTTCTGCGCTTTTGAATTTTTTCTTGACATATTTATATAAAGAATTTTTAAATTTCTCTTCGTTTTTCATTTTTCGTTTTTCTTTTTTTTTCATTTTTTTTCTTTTGGAATTTTTCTTTTTAGATTTTGGTGAGAGATTTTTGATTCTTTTCCTTGTCTTTGAATCGCGAAGGGTGGTCGTATCGTCACTGTCTTCAAATAACGAATCTTCGTCCTTGCCACTAATGCTTAAAGTATAAATATCATCATCATCATCATTTTTTTTTTTACTATTTTTGTATCTTTTCCTGGATTTTTTTTTTTTCTTATTTTTGTTTAAATGTGATTTTTTTTTTTTTATTTTTGGATTCAGTTCCTCTAATTCTAAATCCAAATCTTCATCTTCATAATCGTCTTCCTCATCATCTTCGATCATATTCTGTTGTTTTAATGATCTCGTTTGAATTAAACTACCATAATCATTATATTCTTCTTCGCTGGGGTGATATTCTTCATCATTTTCTTCTCCATGATCGCTTGAATTTTTGTAAAAATTCTTTTCTTCTAAGGCTCGTTTCCCATTGCCCGTAATTGCCTTATTATTAATATTATTCTTACTCTTGCTCACATTCACCTTCACCTTCACATCCCCAATAATATTGTCTTTGTACCCATTGTAATCATCGTTATTCATATTATTATCATTATTTTCGGTATAAGAATCTTCTTCGTTGTCATCATGTATTTCATCCTCGGCATCGTCATCATTCGCATCCTCGCCCTCGTCCTCGTCCTCGTCCTCGTCCACATTTGCGTCTTCATTATCTTCTTCACTGTCATCTTCATATTCAATTTCTTCGTCATTTACAATAAAATCATCCAGTTGATAATCGTCTTCTTCAAATTCGTCTTCTGAGGAATACTCATTTCTATCTGTTCTGCTATTCCTATTTCTTTGAGTTGATCTTTTATTTTTCCTATTTTTTTTTAATTTTGCTTTTGAGACATTTTTTTTCAGATTCCTTCCATTGCCTATATTATTATCGTTTTCGTTTTCGTTCTCATTCTCGTTATCATATTGATCATTTAATCCTGCATTTTTTTTTATTATTTTTGTCTTATTAAATGTGTCCTTTGGGAAATTACGTTCTCTGGAGGTAAATTTTTTGTATCTTGATTCCTTTCGATGAAGTTCCTTTGTTCTTTCTTGCTCAATATTATTTTTTCGGAATCGATCAGCGATCCCAGAAAATTTTCTCCATCCTCTTCTTTTAGCAAATCCTCTTTTTAGGCTACTTTTTGATAAATTAATTACTGATGAAAATTTTGGTTCATTGTCCTTTTCTTTTTTTTCAATTTTTTCCTTGTGTCCTTGTTTTTTGTTTTTTTCGCTCATTCCATAGTGTTCTTTGCTTTCTCTATTTGTTGAAAATTTCGAAGATTTGCTCTCATTTGGCTTTGAATTTATTTTTATTTCCTTCTCGGTAACCTTATCCTTTTTGGCTGCTTTTTCATAATCGTTCTTACTTATATTTTTGTTATTATCAGTTTGGACTTGTGTTTTAGTATGTATCGTGGTTGAAGAATTGACGTCTTTTAATACTAAAGTTTCGTTTTTCTTTCTTTTTGTTTTAATGATTTCAATTTTATTAATATCCAATATTTTTTTTGGTTCGTCTACAATTTCCCCTTCTTCGGTGTCTTCTTTAATAATTTGATTACCCATTGATTGAATTTCTTTCTTTTTATTTTCAATTTCGTTAACATTTTTATTTTCGATTTCGTTTTCGTTTTCGTTTACCTTTACGTTTACGTTTTCGTTTTCGTTTTGTTTATCATTTTCGTTTGTACTTGTGTTTTCCTTTTTGTTTATATTTGTATTTTCGATTTCATTTTCGATTTCTATTTGATTTGCATTTTCAACACTTTGATCATTTTCTTTTGTTTCAGTCCCCCAACCATTTTCAGTGGAAGCTTTACTAATTTCCCAAGAGTCTTCATTAAATTTGTTTTCATTTTGAAACGTGTCGTTTTTAATTTCTTCTTGTGCTTTTATTTCTTGTAATTTATTTATTTTTTTGTTTATTATGTCATTTGTTTTGAATTCAACATTATTCGTTTTCTTATTAGCTTTATCATAATTTTGATTATTTTCAATCGAGTTTGATTTATTAAATTGGAATCCCTTTTTTTGTTTGTGTTTATATTTTGGCACATATAAAGAATGGATTTTTTTTGACAATTCTACTGTTTGGAAGAATCTATTAAGTGAAGAAGCTGATCCTATTTGAAGTTTTTGTAATTTACTATTTTGTTCATTATTTTTTTTCATTTGAACATTATTATTATCATCATTTTTGAAATTGTTTTCATCTTCATTTTGATCATTTTCATTAATATCATCATTTTCGTCATCTGAATAAATTTTCATTTCATTTTCTATTTTGTTTTTGTTTATTTCATTAGAATTTTGATGCTCATATTTTTCTTGCTTCTTCTCTTCTATTTCAAAATTATTAACATTTTCTTGAGTTACATTTTCTTCACTCTGTATGGCATTATTATTTCTTTTAGTTTCTTCAATTGTTGGTTGGTTGTTAATTATATTTTTATTATAAATTGCAATTATCTTTTTTTGTGTTTGATTTTCTTGAACAATTTTGGTTTTATTTGAATTATCGATTTCATCTTTTATTTCTTTGTCCATTATTCTCTGAAATCCGTTTGGTTTTTCCTTTTCACTTGTTGCTTTTTTGAAAGGGTTATGATTGCTTAATTCATTTAAATTCTGTTGCTTATTATTTTCATTTGAATCAATTAGTTCTTTCTTATTTTGTTTATTTGAAATTGGTATTTCAATTATCATATTTGCTTTTTCAAAAGAGTTTTCGATTTCATTTCCATTACTTGTCGTTTTGTTATTTCTTATTATTTCAATATGGGATTTTTTGTCGTTGTTCTGTGATTGAAGATCTTGAGCTTCTTTTTCTTCATCTTTTTCAGTTTCTTTTTTTTTCTTTTCGATTTCAATTTTCATTTGGTTAGGGCTTTCTTGATCTTTTTTCTCTTCGACTTTTTCTTTTTCTATTGTCTGTTCGTGTTCGGTTTGTTTTTCGTTTTCATTTTTCTTTTCTTCAATTTCGTTTCCTTTTTCAATTACATTTTTTTTTTCTTTGACAATGCTAATTGAATTTTGCATTCCGTTTTCTTTTTCTTTTTCTTTTTCTTTTTTTAAATTGGTTGATTCCTTTATATTTTGAAGTGAATTATTCAAATTTTGATTCACACTATTGCTAATTGGAACGTTTTCAAGATGTTTGTTATTTATTTCTTCAATTTTTTGATCCTTGTTCATTTTTTAGGTTTTGTTTTCTTTTGTAAAAGCCCAAATAAAAAAGAAAAAAATTTAAAAAAATGAGAAACAAAGTATTCATAAACAGCGAACTAAGAAAAATTATTGTTTGTTTAGTTTTATTTTGTTAACGTATTTTCTTTTATAAAATATTCTTTAACATTTTTGATGTGAGGAATCCTATTTTAAATTTGAAACTCTATTTATTTTATTTCTGGAATTACAAAGAGTTTTAACTTTGGTTAATGTACGGGTATCAGTTTTACACAAATCAAAAGTCTCTGTTATTCTGAAATATTAGTGTAAAGTTTTTTTTTCTTGCTTGATATAATTCTTTTTGTTAATCAAAAAAGTGATTTATTGGACATTTTGAAAAATATTGTATTTTTTATCGAAGGACAATAATAAGTATTGAACTTTTTCAAGTCATTTACAAATTTTGCTGAGAAATTGCATTTTTAGTTCAAAGAGATAATTTGATAATTAAAAATAAAATTTTCTTGATGACTACTGATAAATTGCAATAAATGTTGGATATTTTTACTCGATCTTCCTTTTTGAATATTTTATGCTCAAGCTTTGAAAACAGTATTTTATTTTTTTTAAGTGTTAAGAAACTCTGTAAAATTAGTTGTTCTTCAAAACATTCTTTGTCCTGGACTGTTTGATAAGAAATAGTACGAAGATTTAAAAAAATAGAAATTGAACTAAAATTTTTTTGAGATTTAATAGAATTTATCAGTATTATTAGACAATTACAAAATGAAAATCTTTATTTCACATTCCTAAATATTTTTCGAGTTTATAAGTTGAAGAAAATCCAAAGATCTTTACAATATCTTTTAGAAATGATAGTTTAAGACAATAATATAAACTTCCTTAGAAAACTCAAAGACAAAATTTTCACTCTTCGAAATTAATTGTAGCAGTAATAATTAATAGTCATTTTGGAAATTGATAGAAAAATTTTCATTTATTAATGAGAAAATAACAGTATTTTTTGAATTTTGTAATAATAATATCTAAAAGTAAATCCAATTTATTTTTCTCAAACATGATTTAAGGTTCATTAAAATAAAAAAAATCTTCAAGTAAATTTAAAAGCAAATTCTAAAAAATATTACCGCATCTTGAAATTGAAATTCAAAAAATAAAGTTAAAATCCGATTAAGAATAACACCTATTATACCAAACTTACTTTTAAATGTTATTTTCAGAAATAAATTATTGTTTTTAAAAGTTTGATTCCATTTTTCTTCATTTTTGAAAAATTCAAAACTCAACAAATTTCTGAATTATTTTAAAAAAATTATTTTCTATCAAGAAGGAAGAAATCTTATTCTTTTCTAAATGGTGTACCAAATTCACTTTAAAAATATAACCACTATGTTCAAAAATAAATCAGTATAAACAATCTACATAATTAAAAAGAAATTACAATACTGTTATTGTCCAATTAATAAATGAAAATTTTTATTTCAATTTCCAAAATGAATATTATTTATTACTGCCACAGTCAAATTAGAAGAGTGGGTTTTTGTCTTGAAGTTAACTAAGGAAGTTTAAATTATTCTCTAAAAAAAATCATTTCTAAATGATATTGCAAAGGTCTTTGGATTTTCTTCAACTTATAAACAGAAAAATATTTAGCGGATGTGACTCAAAATTTTTATTGTTTAATAATAAAATAATAATAATTATTATAGACTTGAAAAAAATATAATTTTTAGATTCAAAGAACACTTAAAAACAATTTTATATTTTTATTGAATTAAAAAATATCCATAGAAAAACAACCAAACCAAAAAAAAGAAATTAAAAATTCTCCCAAAATACCTTTTTTAAAAACTAGTAAATTTCAACTTATAACCAAAAGGAAATACTTTTTAATTTGATTATTTTTTATCAATAATTAATGACCCAATCTTAATTTTTCAGTGAGTTAGTAATAACCCAAAGATTAAATTTATTAATAAAAATTATAATTCATTCCCAATTTTTAAAAGATTGTCAAACTAATAAAAATAATTCAAATTAAGAATTTGAATTAAAAAAAAAATAATAGATATTAAAAAATACCCGATTTTAATACTTTTAGTTTTATCTTTTATCTTCTCAATATTTCAAAAAGAAAATTGCCTAATTTTTTAAATTTCAAGAAATGAAATCAATATTTGTGAATATAATAAATAATCACTTTTTTTAGATCTCCAAGTATACAATATTTGATTTATTTTTACAGATATTTTTAAAAAAAGATTAAAAGATCAAAGTTATTTGTTTAGACAGATTCTTAAAAATTATTAGAAGTGAGGTTTTTTCAATATAAATCTCATTTGCAAATTGTTTTTCTTTTTCTAATTTGATCCAAAAATCCAACAAAAAGGGATAAGATTTTTTATTGAAATTTAAGTAGGAAAAATGAACTCTTTTTAAAAATGAAAACTCATCTCTCTAAAGTTTATATATGAAGATGCTTATCAAGTTTAATTGTACCCTTGTTTAAATAATTAATATATTACCTTTGGGAAAAAAAAGGAATAAGAGTTACTAGCCCCTTAAATCATTAGAACAATTCTTATGAATGATACCAAACAATTTGTTAAAAAAAATATTTCAAAATTGTTTTTAGTTACTTTTATAAGTTTGAACTTATTTTTTTATTTTTTTTTTCAAAAACAAAAAAATAACTTTTTTCGAACTTTAAAGAATAAAAAAAATTTTTCTTACGAGATTAGAATTTCCTTGATAAACCATTGTTAAGCTTCTCTGGATTTCCATTTATATAAGCACCTATTCCTTAATTGATTATATTTTTTGGGATTTGCCTTGGGATATTTATAATTAAAAATAATTAACAAAAAAAATTTTTTTTCTTATAAATCAAAACCTGCCAATATAAAGCAAAAATAATTTACTTAACATTTTCAAAAATTAATTGTGAATATAAATTAATAGGTTAATTTTTTTGAGTTTTATCTTTGAAACCTGGTAAATATTTGATTTCAAAAATAGAGACTTAAATTAATCAATTGTTTGAATGGGGGTTAACTCATCCATACTCATCAGCCAAAACACAAATTACAAATAAAAATTTTTAGATAAACACAGGTTTGCATTTTATTTTGAAAAAATATTGGTAGCAAAGTTTACAACCCTTGAAACATAAAAAAAGAATATCTTGTATTAGGTTTCATCTATATGTTGTTTTGGTTCTTGGATGTTTGATCTTCTTCTTTGTATGAATTTTAATTGTGGATCAATAGTTTTTTAAAAGAATTTTTGTTATTTTTCCTAAATTCGAATTGAAGAGAGTAAGTTTAATTGGCTGGAAGTTAATTTATAAAAAAAAATGTAAGTTTTTGAGTTTTCCATTGAAATATCTATTACCGCTTGTCACAATTAAAAAAAAAAAAAAGATAATTATTTATAAACTTCCAAAAATCAAACCAAACCGAATTAAAAATTCGAATTGACAACCCAAAAACAACATTTTTTTATATCTTAACTTCCAGCCAATTAAACTTACTCTCTTCAATTCGAATTTAGGAAAAATAACAAAAATTCTTTTAAAAAACTATTGATCCACAATTAAAATTCACACAAAGAAGATCATATATCCAAGAACCAAAAACAACATATAGATGAAATCTAATACAAGATAATCTTTTTTTATGTTTCAAGGATTGGAAAACTTTGTTACCAATATTTTTTCAAAATAAAGTCTTCAATTAAAAATTCCCTTTAAAACAATAAAAAGTGATACAATCCCAAAAAAAAACTACTCTAAAAAGAATCTATTTGTGCCTTTTTTAAGATTATCAAACAATTTTTTTTTCGCTTTTTGAAAAAAATAAAAGTTTAACTATATACCTAAATTACACTTTTCGAATAGATAATTGAGAAAAGTCTCTCAAATATAAATATTTGGTTTTGCCTGACAAAATATATTTCAATTCCCAATACTTTGTTGGTAATCTGTGTTCTGAAACTTTGTCATTTACTCATTTTGAATTTTTCTTCTTGTTTTTTTCTTTTATATGAAAATATATAGATGTTGACAAAATCATGGAGATTAAAAGGAAATTTCCAAACAAAAGATTTTTGGCTTTTTCATCAGACTTTAACAGTCAACTAATAGTAGAATCAATTTACAATTTATTTTATCAAGAATTTTCCAAAACAAGAATTCGGATTGACTGGAATCAATGAGCACGATTCATTTTTTTTATATTTTTGATTACCTAATCTTATAATTCCAAAATATAATTGAGAAAAAGCGAAAAACAAATTATCCAAATAAATATTCTCAAAATGCTTATTATGAATTTTCCTTTCCAAAAATAATTTATATTTTTTGCCTAAATCTTGTTCTTCAAATAGTCACTATAAATAATGACAAACTCTTTTCAATTCACCCACGTCTCAGAAAAGAATTATTCAAATGACTAACAAAAAATATAATCCTTGATTTCTATATCGACAAAAAAAGAATAAAAAGATTTTTTTACCAACATACTCAAAAGACTGTGGCTAACTCTAAAAAATATCACCCAAAATACTCTATTTTTTCATAATAGAAAACAATAAAAATTTTGCGAAAAATAGGTATATCCGAAACTTGTAAGGCAGAACTCGAAAAATAATTTTTCCATACTTTCAAAAAAATATAAAAACAACTTTAAGAATTGGTGAGTTATTTTTTTCGAAAACTTGTTTTGTGTTAATTGTAAAAAAAAGTTGTAGATTTTAACCTAATTTTGAAAATAAAAAAAAAAAAAAAAAAAAAAAAAAAAAAGTACTTAGTTTCCAAGTTATTTTTGACTGGTTCCAGAGATTTTAATCAAAACAGTCCCCCTATTAGATTTTTTTACCTTCTATATTTTTTTTTAGAAATTATAAAAAATATCCTATTTTATGCTTATGAATGCCTGTCACAGATTCTTTACTTTAGACTTTAAAAATCAAAGTTAGGAAGTTTATTCTTTAATCAAAAATATTTTCTGACAACAGTTATCTGTATGATTAATTTTGATCAACCGTCAAAAACATCCACTTGAACCTTGTAAAAGTGAATAGATGATACAAAGGACCATTTTAGGTTAAAATAATATATGTTTCATACACTTACATCTTTCATATGATGATTACTCATAAAAATTTTGAAAAATTTTGGAGAAAAAACATGAAGATCGTTTACAATTTCTTTTCTTTAACCATCTTTTATTGAAGATATAGACATTTGAAAATTTTTGAAAGTTTTTAATTTATCACTTAACTATAAACAGATTTGTGTTTTGATATAGTAAATGTGGGAACCCAAAGCTCTTGTATAAAATAAGAGTTTTTTTACAAAATAAACAAGATTTGGCTTCATATTGGATAAGGTAATTAAGAATTAAAAAAAATGTTATTTTTAGAACAATTTGTATTTACTTTGAAACAATCAACTCAATAGTTAGTCTAGAAATTATTGTGTATTTTAGTAAAAAAAAAGTTATTTATTTGATAACTATAATTGTGTGTTGTTTAAAATCTCTTATCGGATCTTAAAAGACTTTCACTTTAATTTGTTGGTCTTTGAAAAATTATTCAAATTTTGTCAATTACAAATAAAGAATACAATTAAAAAACTAAAAAATTCGATTTTCTTTTTTTACCAATTCTTGTTTTGAAAAAATAATCTTCTTCATCTCAAAACAAGAAAAAAGATCATAAAAAAGAAAGATCAAAAAACAAATTCGAAAAGGCCTGGACTTTTTTAATATTTTCCAAATTGTAATCAAAAAAAGAAATGTATTCCGCATAAAAAAAAGTATACCTGATTCAAAAGTATGGTAAAATTAATACAAGATAGTGAAGGGTATCTATTATTTTTCAAAAAGGCAAGGTGAAAATTAAAACTTAAAAATTAACAAATAGTATAAAATTATCAAAATAACAGTAGTTTTAAATTTGCAGTCTTCAAAAAAGTTAATTTTCGGGATTAATATTTTTTAACAATTAACCTGTTTCCTAAATTGAAAAAAGAAAGCTATACAAGCCAACTTTAAAGAATATTGTCAATAATCGAAATTGAAATTAATCAACATTTATTTTTTTTCAAAAATGTTTTTAAAAAACTTCTTTTTTTTGTTGCTTGTTTGCTTGTTCTTTTTTTCAGGTTAGTAATTTGATCCTTTTTTTATTTTACTTCTTCTCTTTTTTCTTCTTTTGTTTTTCTCGTTCTTTCCAATCTTTGATAAAACACCAAAAATGTAATTGATCATCATTTTGCCAAAAAAATTTAATTCTTATTCAACACTTATTTGGATACCTCCAAATATTCCTTTTTTCTTATTTCCAAAACACAATCATCTTTCTTTTTACTTGATCCACTATTAATCAAATCAATATTGGTTTTGGAACATATTTGTTTATTTTTTGTGACTTTTTAAGCTATGTCACAAAAATTATTATTATTTTGATTTAATTGTAAAGTTAATTTACAAAAAAAGCATCTTGTCTTCCAGAAAAACCTGTCATATTTTGGATCTAATCTGAACCTCTTTCCTCTTTTCAAGCTAATTTTTAAAATTGGTTGATTTGGTTTTTCTATGTTGACAAAATAAAAATAAATATTAGAAAATGGTAAAAATCAATTATTTTTGAAAATAGAAATTGAAAACTTTTTTCGTTTTTTGAAAAACTTTTATTCTGGTTAAATCTAAAAACCTGAAATTTTCAATTGATCAGAAAAATGGAATTACCTGAGTTTTTGAAATTTTCCTATTTTTAGATTTGACAGTGATATTTCAAGACAACCCTATTTGTTATCAATTTAATTTAACAAACTTTTCATTCAACTATTCCAAAAGATCAAAAGAGTTCACAATAAAATTATTAATTCGATAAACAAGTTGTATTGACTATTGCCCCTTTGTGTAGTGGGCGTATTTTTGATTTTATAGTGGTTCATTTTGACCTGAAAGTCGAATGAAAATTTTGATCCTTATATTTTGTAATTAACAGAAAGCTTCTATTCAATTACTATCTCAAGAAAAACTGAAATTGGAAAACCCAAAGTTATTTGAAGGTTTACAACAGAGGTTTAACAAGCCAAAAAGAGCAATTTGTAATTTTGCTTTAAATATTTTGAATTGAATAATCATTTTTTTCTGATTACTTTGTATTTTCATAAATCCCAATGTCTTTGACAATATCAATAATTTTTACTTTTTTTAGGTTAAAGTAGAGTGATTATTTCTTAGTCTATTGTAATAAATCATATATTTTGTGTTTTTTCAAAATAAATGAACTATAAATTGTGCAAATACTCTTGTATAAGGCTTTATTTGGAAAATTAACTTTTTTGAAAAATAGGAAAAGTTTTCAATATATATTTATAATTTTTTTTTTTTCTTACAATTTCCGTTTTATCAATCTGAGAACTGTTTTTTCTAAAAATTTCCTTTTCAAATTTAACACACTCAACAAATTGTAGAATATAATTGTTAATATGTAAATAAAAAAGACCATCAAAATGTAAATAAAAACAATAATTATTTTTCTACATCTAGAAAACAAAATCGGAAAAACTATAATTATTTTTTTTATTTTGAAGGGAAGAAATCAATTTCCTCTTACAGCCGTTAGGTTTTCCAGAATTTAAAAGAATTGAGTAAAATCTTAGATTTTTCTCTATTCTTTTAAATTCTGGATAACCTAGGAACTTGTCGTTTGGTTTTTTTTAATTTCAAAATTTTTGTTTAGAAATTTTAATAGAAAAACATAATTTTCTATATCATTAACTAATGATAAGATGAATAAGGAATCAAAAACTATAATTATTATAACAATTTTTCCAAAACAGCTTTTAAATTTTTTGAATAATATATAAAACACAAAAAAAATGGATTATTTCACATACCATAAACTTATTTCATTTTTATAACTTTTGAAAAATCTTTAAAAAGTCGAATTACTGAAACAAAAACATGATTGTAATTTTGAATATTTTCCTGTACATTCTAAAACCAATAATTATAGACAAATCCTAATTTCTAACTATCAAATTTTGAAATTATTATGGCTTTTTAAATTCTATTTGATTCAAGAATCCCAAAAATTAAATTTTTCAAAGCAATCCAAAATAATTCCAAATAATCAAAAATCCCAAAAAAATATAAAAAAAAAAAAATTTGTTTTTCTATTTCTATTTTTATAACAACAAACCTAATCGACATTTTGTAAATTTTTATTGAATTTTGGAAAGTTTTTTAACTCCACTTTCCGCAAGAAAAATAAAAAAAAAAACAAATCAACTTTCAAAAAGTATTTAATAGATGTGATATTCTTTTCAATGAAATTTATGTGAAGACAATATTTTGGTTTGTAAAAAAACTGAAATTCAAGTATTGATTTTATTTTTACCTTTGTTTGAATTTATCAGTATCCTTGACTTTAAATCGATCACCATAACCTGTTCCATAACATTTGAAAAAAATTATAACTGCAATTAAATGATAAATAGTATTTTAAATGGATAATTAATTCAATAGGCTATGATATTTTTGTTTGTCTAAAAAATACAAAATTATCTATAGCAGAAAAATAAAAAATAGAACGTTTCTGATTCGCTTATAAAACAAATCTTAAAAAAATACTTGGAAAAGTATTCAATTTTTAAGAAAACAAATAGATTTATTAATAGTTTTTTTTTTTATCAAGGTGTTGAATTGTAAGTGATCGACACAATAATCTACCTAGATTTTAAAAAAGAAAAAGAAAATTATTTGTTTATTATGTTCTGATAGAGGAAGTAAAGTAAATCAATGGACTTTTGTTCAAGTTAATTCAAAGAATTAAAATCAGGATTGCAGCTTAAAAACAGTTTCTTTATTTGATTTTTTGTTTTGTATGAGTGAAAGGGGATATTCGTTTAAAATTTTACTTCTATTATTTGAAAAAAATAGATAATTTAAATAAATACTGTTCTTCTTTTTTGAAGAGAATCTCTTATAAAAAAGTTAAAAAAAAACGTCTCTTTTTTCTTCAAAAATACTTTCTCATCAGATTTTTTTTTAGGTTAGAAAGAAATATAAATTAAGAAAAATCTAAACCCAACACCACTTTATTAATAAAATTGAATAATTCTTTTTTAAATTTGGAATTATTTTTGAAAAAACACTTGTTAGTATCTTTTGTATTTGTATTTATTCCAAGAATAATAGATCTTCTTTAAATTAATTTTTTTTTTTCAAAAGAAAGAATCAGGAAAACAAAACCCAACTTCCAAATAAAACTTTCAATCTTTAATTATTTTAACTTTCCAAAATAACATCTTTTTTTCAAAATATCAAATTTAATTAATTTTTCTTTGGGATATATAAAAAAAATCTAATAATAAAAATAATAATAATATAGTTGTTAATTGTGATTGCACGCCAACACAATTAATTGCATCAAATAAGATCAGCGAAACTGATTCATATACTACAACTTATCCTTCAGTGGCAATCTCACCAGTTAATGGAGACATTGTTGTTGTGTATATGGATGAGACTCTTGATGGCAATAGCAATGCAATTGGAGCCTCACTTTTTGACTCAAGTGGTAACGATATCAAGACAAGGTGGCAGATAAATGTGCAGGGGACAGGGGAACAGAGGGATCCAAGGGTAGTCTATAGGCCTGATGGTAAATTCATTGTAATTTGGGTTGATAATGGTGACAGTGAAAGCGTTAAGGGAAGGATCTATGATGCAACTGGAAGCAGCACAACAGATGAAATATCGATTTCAACTGATGGATCGAATGATAAACCTGATGTTGTAAGTTTGAGTGACAATAAAATGTTTGTTGTTTGGATTCGAAATAACCAAAGGCCATATGGGAGGATTGTGGATGCAGATGGCACAATGAGCGGGAGCCAATTTCAAATCAGAGATGCATTTATTCGGGATAATTATCGTATGAGCATATCCAAATTTAGTGACTCTGATGATGTTGCAATTTCTTGGTATGGCAATAATGATATGTATGGCTCCAGATTTGATTCTACAGGTAGCGAGGTTGATTACTATGGGAAGTTGGTTGATGATAATGGTAGAGATCCTACGATTGTGGCATTTTTTGATGACCGTATTTCTGCCTTTTCCCGATCATCAAGCAATTCCTTTTATATTTCTCAGTTTACTGATGGTGGTTACGATGGTTATTCTGAAATTCAAACTAACTGCTTTGATGGTGTTGCGCATGCAGCAAGGGATAGTGTAGCTGTTTCAATATGCCTTTCTGATGATGACCAAGTTGAATCAAGAATTGTGAAATATGATAGAACCTTCGTTACCAACAGCTTTGATGTATACACATCTGGAACCAATGGAAATCTTGACTTAGGTGTTGAAGATGTTCACTTTGCCATTGCTTGGCAAAATTCTAACGATATCTATTGGTCAAAATATGAATTAAAATACCCAAATTATGTGAGTGGATTGGATGATTTAAATTTAGATGATAATGAAGCATTTGACTTTACTTTCTCATTTGCTGATCCAGGTGGCACTAATATCACTTACACGTTGGCAAGTAATGATGAGAACAGTCTACCTTCATGGATTAATCATGATGGGGGAACGAATGATAGAATATATGGAACAGCTGAACTTTCAGGCTGTGAAGACGAGACTTTTAATTTGAAAGTGACAACAAGTCAATCTTGTCAAATGACTGAAACAAAGGCCTTTGTAATGACAGTCACGAAACCAGTGCCCACTGTTGATCAAGGCATCGCAGATCAAACTGTTGATGCATTGACAACAGGTTGGGCATTTACATTTGGTACTGATGCCTTTGTCGATGCAGAATCACTTACTTATACAGCAAAATTGACAAGTGGTGAAGATTTGCCAAGCTGGTTACATTTCCAAGAAAACAACCCACGTGAATTCACTGCCGACATTGATTGTGAACAGGTTTTACAAATAAGTGTAACTGGGTCTTATAACTGCTCTGAAACAGCAACAGCTGATTTCCAATTAACAATCGCCAATACTGCACCTTATAAAACAAAGGAACTAGTTGACCAACCAAAGGTGGTTGACAGCACTTATGAGTATATTTTTGATTCTGATACATTTGTAGACGATGATGCTGGAGATACATTAAGTTACACTTCAGATCAATTAGTAGGTGGTGGCAGTTTCCCATCATGGCTATATTTCACCGAGAGTGAAAAGAAATGGCATGGTAACATCCCACAAGAGCAATGCCAAGAAGATTTTGATATCGAAATTGCAATATCTGATGGATGTGACACAATTGTTGATAACTACACCCTCAGCGTCACAAATCAACCCGTATCTCTCTCTGTGGGATTAGATAATAAGGCAACACAAGTAAATGATGCATTTGAATATACCTTTGACGCTGGATGCTTTACAGACCCAGAACTGCTAACGATAACATATTCTGCCAGTCTAAATAACGACGATCCATTACCCGATTGGTTACAATTTGAAGATACCAACCCAAGACAATTTAAAGGAACTGTTCCCGAAAGCGAATGCGACGGTGCTGAGTATGTTATCAAAGTTGTTGCGAGTGATGGATGCAATGATAATGATGCTTCAGATACTTATCAATTAACAATTACCAACAATCCACCAACAAAGAATAATGGTATTCCAAATGATGACATAACTACAAACAACTTATACCAATATACAATACCAGATACGTATTTTACAGACCCAGAGGGTACAACTTTAACTTTTGAAGCCACACTATTACCCAGTGATGATCCTCTGCCTGATTGGTTGAAATTTGAAGAAGAAAATGCAAGAGAATTTAAAGGAACTGTTGATCAAGATATATGTGATGGCACACAATACCACATCAATGTGACAGTCAGTGATGGTTGTCAGTCTATTAACGATGATTTTTATTTAACAGTTACAAACCAATCCCCCACAAAAAACAAATCATTACAAACAGGTCAAATAGCGACAACAAATCAAGATTATTTATATCAATTTGATGATACATATTTTTCAGATGCAGAGGGTGTAACTTTAATCTATGAAGTAAGTTTAGATGATGGTACTCCACTTCCAGGTTGGCTCAGCTTTGATGACAGTGTGAAAAAATTTAGTGGCACTCCTTATGAAACAGAATGTGATGAAACTATTTATAATATAAAAGTCGAGGCCAGTGATGGATGTTCAGTTGCTGAAGGATTCTTTACCATTGAAATTGAGAACAAAGCTCCAACTAACGATAAGGCGATTCCAGATCAAATAGTTCATAATAATAAAAAAAATTACTTTTATATTTTTGATGAAGATACCTTTTCAGATCCAGAGAGTGTCAGCTTAACTTACGAAGCCAAATTAGACACTGGTGAAGAATTACCTGATTGGTTAAATTTTGATGGAGCAACTAGAAAGTTTTATGGAGATTTCCCAGCTGATTTGCCAAATGAAAAAGAATATAAAATTAAGGTCACTGCCAGCGATACTTGTAATATAAACAGTACCATTTTCTTAATCACTATTAGCAACGAAGCACCTTATGTGAACAAATATTTGGATGACGAAATCATTGCAGTCAATTCAAATTTCAGTTTTTCATTTGATTCTGATAGCTTTATCGATGAAGAAGGTGTAACATTAACCTACGAATGTGAATTGGATAGTGGTGAAGGTTTACCCGATTGGTTAAGTTTTAACACCTCAACAAGAATATTTTCAGGACACATCCCTGAAAAAACAGAGTGTGATGACTTTTGGGACATCAAGGTCACTGCGAGTGATGGATGCCGTTCAGTGTCAGATATCTTCAGACTTTCAGTTTCAGATCAGACACCATATATACAAGAAGAGTTGGTAAACCAGACTCAATACGCAGGAAACCTATTTGAATACACCTTTCTATCACAATGCTTTGTTGACCCTGAAGATGTTCAATTGGACTTTATTGTCAAGGATTATGAAACTGGATTTCCTTTACCAGAATGGCTAACATTTGATTCAGATCAACGAAAATTCAGTGGAAATGTTCCCGATCTTAACTGTGGAGAGATTATTCACATTAAAGTCATTGGAAGTGATGCGTGTCATGATGTAGAAAATGATTTCTATTTAAATATTACAAACCCAAGTCCTATTGATCACAAAAAGCTTGAGCCAAAGACTGCGTATGCAAGAGAATCATTTGTATACACATTACCCGACGATGCGTTTACGAACGAAGATGGTGTGCCACTTAATTATACTGCCAAGCGATCTGGTAACAAGGATTTGCCTGATTGGTTGAATTTTGACCCCGACACTAGAACATTTTCAATTGAAGCAAATGATGAAGATCAATGTAGTTACAATTACCAAATCTTTGTTATTGCAGATGATGGGTGCACAAACGCCACTGGGGAATTTTATTTAGAATTGATAAACAAAGAACCCACAGTAATAGGTACACTACAAAACCACACTATTCAAGTTGAAGATTATCTTGAGTACCAACTGCCTGATGATCTTTTTACAGACCCCGAAAATCATACCATATCACTAAGTGCAGAATTATCTGACAGTGATGACAGAGCCTTCCCAAATTGGCTAAATTTTGATGAAAGTGAAGGAAGATTTTATGGCACTGCAGACAGCTGTGGAGATCCCTATGAGATTGTGGTTAAGGGGAAAGATCCATGTACAAAGTATGCCACCATATCCTGGTTTCTAACGATCAAAGACCAGCCACCAATCCAACAAAAGGAACTGATCAATCAAACCTTTACAGTTAACGATGATGACTATTTTTATGATTTTGACGAAGACACATTCATTGATCCAGATGAAAAAATCCTTAAATACGAAGCAAAATTACATGATGGTAGTGACTTACCCAGTTGGTTGCGATTTGATTCTGACAAAAGAAGATTTGAGGGCACACCCGAAGGGTGCAGCCAAATCTTATTAATCGATGTGTCTGCCATTGACCCCTGTACAACATCCATCACAACAACTTTCCAAATCGAAGTAATCAACAACCCCATCTTCGTCTTCCTGGGTTTGAAAGACGCCCAGCAAGACGGAAGCACCTTCTTCGATTACACAATCGATAGCCTTGCCTTTGACGATCCAGAGACGGAAAATGATAATTACGAATATACTGCTGAGATGGAAAATGGAGATCCACTTCCAGATTGGTTGGAATTTAGAAGCACAGAAAAAAGGTTCATTGGTGACACACCAAACGAAAATGCAGAATTTGTAATCAGAGTTTATGCCTCTGACAGCTGCAGGACCTACAGTGTCTCAGATACCTTCACCATTACAGTTGAAGAACTTGTGGTTGGAAAATCAACCAACACAGAAACTCTAACCACAGGTGCCAAAATTGGAATAATTCTTTTGTCAATCGCAGTTGTAGCTTCTCTATTTGCATTTGTCCTTTATCGAAACCATTTGAAAAAAAAATATGAAAAACTATGGGATGGCAAACAAGAGTTTTTCACTGCTATAATGCCTAAAAAATCTCCATTGGATGCCAACAATACCTCCAACCCTAAGGATGATGTTGAATTACAAGACATGAAAAACTCTTCGGACTCTTCAAATTTTTCAACAGACAGAGATAATGAAGATAAAAATAAACAAGAGATATTTGAAAATAAAAATGATGATGATGTCAAATCAGATATTGAAGTTTCTGATATGTCAAACGAATCTGATCTTCAAGATACCAATACAGATACTTCGAATTCAGACTCAAGTTTGTCTTCAACAACCTCGACTAACGAGGATGAAGAAGATTAAAATAAGTTGTTATATTATATTAATGATCCTATCTTTTTTTTACCCCTTATATTAACATTTTTTAATTATTTTGTTTTAATTTTTTTATTTTTTTATTTTTGATTGTGTATTTTTTTTTAATTTTTTGATCTTGATTTAATCATATATTTCAAGAATATCAGCAGTTATTGATTTTTTTAAAAATAAATATTGAATATATTTATTTGTGAAGCTGAAAGCTTCTAAAATATATATATTCAGATCTTTTTTTTTCAAAAAATCAATAGCGTATGTTATTTTTTGAGCGTAAAAAATATTAAACAAATCTAAAACCTAAAACCAAAAAAAAAAAAAAATTTTATTGTTTTTTCAAACTTTGCGATCTTTATCGAAAATAGTTAGAAATGTTAAAAACAACAGCAGTTATTTGGTTTTTTGTGATCAAAATATTTGTAATATTTTTTTTGAATATGATTTTAATCATTGGAAGAAAAAAGATTTAAGATATTTTGATCCAAACAAAAAACCAAATGGCTATTGTTATTATTTGAAAATATAAAAAAAACAAAATAAAAAAAAATAAAATGTTCTCTTTGAGATTTATTTTTGTTTCCCTAACAATCCATTTTCTTTTTATTTTTCTTCCTTTTTTCTTTTCTTTCTTTTTGTTTACTTTCTTTTCTCTTCTTTCTGTTCTTTCTTTATCATTTCTTTCTTTTTCTTTTCTTTCTGTTCTTTCTTTTTCTTCTTTTCTTTCTTTTATTACTATTTCTTTTCTTTCTTTTATTACATTTTCTTTTTTTCTTTCTGTTTCTTTTTCTGTTTTTTTTTGAATTTTTGTTAAAGTTTGATTTTTCTTGTGGATCAAAATATTGTACCAGTGTTTCTTCTTAGACTACTGCTTCATCCAGTCTTCATTTCCTTCCTTAAAATGATCAAACTCATAGAAGGTCTTTTCGTTCCATTTGTACATTTCAAAAAAAATGGAAAACGAAGAAAATTGATATTTTTATTAAAAAAAAAACTCGACAGAAAAATTTGAAGATATTTTCGAAAAGTGGTAAATAGAATTATTTACTATGTTTCTATTTACACTCTTAACAAACAATAAAAATAAAATTTTGATAAAATTTCTCTAATTTAAAACTTCAAAAAAACTCTATTTCAATTAACGCATACTATCCACTGAACTCTATTTGAAAGGTTATTTTAAAAAAATTGTAAAGTCAAAAAAATAACTTGATATTTTCAACTTACAAGATATTCCAAATTCTTGTATTTCAAGTTTTGTCACTCTAAAGTCTTTGGATTATTGACAATTTATAGAAAATTCAAAGATCTAAATTAAAAAAATAAAATTAATGATAAATTTTCACTCAACAATTAAATGTTCAAAATGGCTAGTACTAACCATAACAAACAATCTTTCAAAAAGTTATCCTTAATATCCCGTAATGCTGATCCAAAAAATATTGCAACATTTTATTCATTTTTTCACATTTTTTTAAACGAAGATAATAATATTTATATTTTTATGAATAATTATCAATATTTAATCTTCAAGTCAACAATTTTTATTATTTTTTTAAACTTTCTTTTATTTTTAAAAAATTGGAATAATTGGAATACAGATTAATCAATTTTTAAATAATTTAGTCAGAATTCTTAATCTTTTTATTTTTTCTTATTTTTTTTTTTTTTTTGATGTTTTTTCTTTACCCAAATTTAAAAAAAATTTTATTCAATAAAATTAACTATTTTAAATAAATAAAAATTCATCAGCAAATTATTCAAGAAATATTAAACTAAACTACAAAGTAATGAAGATTTTTCCTATTATTCATCTTTTTCCTTTCATTTCATTTTAAAATATTTTTCCTTTTGTTTTCTGTTAGAAAATTTAGGGTTTTATATTATTTTTGAAGAAAAAGAATGGATTGAAAATCAAAAATATTATTCAATTTTTTTTGGCTAATTTAAAAAAACAAAACAATTTTAAAATTTTATAACTTCAATTTTACACAGAAAATAGAAAAATTTATTTTAATAAAAATTGTTATTTAGAAAAATCTTATTATGAATTTTTTAACCATTTCACAAATGAAAAGACATTATTTGGGTAATGTTTTATCTGACTACATGTATAAAATTTAAAACATGTTATTGGTAATGATCTATACTTCCAAATATGGTATGTGTCAACTTTTAAAGAATTCTAATAGGGTCAAAAACTCTGAAAAGAAAATTTTTTTCATGGTATCAATCTCCCCCCCCCCCCCCCTTTTTTTTTTTTCTGAAAAAGACAAACTATTTAATTCAATTTTATTTCTTATTTGTAATTCTTTTTTACTTGTTTATTTTCATTTATATAATTATTACAAAAAAAATTGGTTTTTATTATTGTAATAAATAGTAATAAAAAGATTTTTTTTCATTTTTGAGATAATTCTTTTGATACAGTAGTGAAAAAAAGACAGTGCATAAAAAAAAAACAAGATTTTTAATTGTGAATATTAGGAAAATTGTTGGGTAATTTATTTTATTTTAAATAAAATCCTTGTTTTATAAAAAACAAAATTTTAAAATTATAACTCACCCACTCATTAAAATCATGATTCGTGAAAAAAAACTTGTTCAAAACACGACTCGATCAATCAAAAAACAAGAATAGAAATTATCATTTTACAAACTCTAAAGAAACTGTATCAAACTAGGTTATTTTTCAAAAAAACTTGAGCTACTTATACTATTCAACAATTACTTGGTTATTTTCTAGAAACCTTTCTTTAATGAACTTTAGTAAGGTTGATTACAAACTTCATAAAAAATTGGTTATTTCTAAAAATCTTTTTATTCAAAATAAAATAAATTACTCAACAATTGTTCTAATATTCAATATTAAAAATCTTCTAAGTTATTTTAATCAGGCCCTGTATATAGTACAGTGTTATATATCGAAATATTGATTTAATAGAAATATTATACAATATTTTTTTTTTTTAATAATAATAGTTTTAACCTTTTAAAAAAATAAAAATCATTTACTTTTTATTCAATTAAACTCTATTTTTATTTATAACTTGAAATTTTTTATTCAAAATAAAAATTTTACTGGAAGATATTTTAAAATTAAAAAACTATAAACTCAAAATTCTAAATCAATTTTTTTCCGTAAAATAATCTATATCGTCAGAAGGATTCTTTTTGTTAAGATAAAACTATTAGTTTATTAAACAATTTGAAAATCAAAATTGAAAAAAAAATTTTTAAATTTGGCTTATTTTTTGAAAACAAGAAATAGAGTTTTTTTCAAACTTTAAAGAATAAAATAATAATTTATAATTTACTTGATAGATGTCAATTTAATTAAAAAAATGTTTTACGATTTTTTCAAATTTTCATTTATTTAATCACTAATATCTCAATTGGTTTTGTTGCCTGATATTTAAATTGGAATATTGATAATTAAAAATAAAAACAAAATCAACCATTTGTTTTCAAAAACAAGTATTTCCAATATAAAACTAAGAAAAATGTTACCTATTATTTTGGAGAATTAACTTATTTTTTTTAAAAAATATATGCTACTTTTTTGAGTTTAATATTGGAAAGATGTAAATTTTGGTTTTTAAAAAATAGACTTAATTTTATTAAAAGTTTAGTTGAATTTAACTCATCCATTTAATCATCCAAAAAACAAATCCCAAAAAAAAAAATTGAAGAGCTTTATGGTTTAATATATTTTTTTTTTAATACAGCCCCCCTTTAACAAATTTTCAATTTATAAGATCAGAATCTTTTTTTTAATTAAGTGATCAGTCTTCTATGACAACAAGGCAAAATTTTAAAAAATTTTATTGGTGGTATTCTCTACTTACAAATTTTGTATATTTCAATCAAAAAATTCGAATTGAATAAGAAAGCTATGAAAAGATAATTAGTTTAGTGAGATCAATTTTTTTTTCCATTTTTTAGGACAAAGAAAACAATTAAAATTCATTTTATTTCTCACATTATAACAAGTATTTACCCCATTTATTTTCATTTTAATCATTATTATACTATAACAAGTCTTTGTTACCCGTAATATTATTATAAATATTTTTAATTCTAATTAGAGATATAACTTTTGGTTAACCAAACAATTGATATATTCAATGGATTATTAAAAAATAATTGTATTTTTTTAAGAAGAGCAATTATAAAAACCAAAGTTTTAAAGTCATTTAAAATTTTTAGGAAGAAATTTTGTTTTTGTATTAAGATAAAATTCAATTTTTTGAAATAAAATTTTATTCGAGATATTTGGGAATAGAGTAATTTTATCCTCAAAATTCAAAATGAATTTTTTTCTGCAAAAAATGATTTGAATTGTTATAAGGATTCTTGTGAATAAGACCAAACAATTTGTTAAAAAAAATTTTCAAAATTAAAAATTTTTTTGCATTTTTTTTGATTTTTGAAAACCAGAAAAGAACTTTTTTAAAATATTAAAGAAAAAATTTTTTTGTTAAATAGATCTCAATTTAATTGATGAAATGTCTTTAAGATTCTACCAAATATTCATTTATTGAATCACCTATACCACAATTAGTTTTATTGGGTAAGATTTGAATTGAAATATTAATGAAAGAAAAAGAAACCAAAATAAAAAATTTGCTTTTGAAATCAATATTTTCCAACATAAAAGGAAAAATATGTTTTCCAATTTTCAAGAATTAACTTAATTCTTTAAAAAAATAATAGGTTACTTTTTTTCCTTTTATATTGGAAACATGCAGATTTTGAATTTCAAAAAAGAGACTCTAATCAATAAATTATTTAACTGAAGTTAACCCATACATTCCATAAGTCAAAACACAAATTACAAAAAAAAATTTAAGATCTTGAAAAGATTTCATTTTATTTTCAAAAATGACTAGTCCCTTAATTGAAATTTTTTTTTCTAAATGTAATATTTTTTGTTATTTTACTTTTTTCATGTTTTTTAATAAATTCTATTTTTACATTTTTAGAACAATTCATTCAAAATAAAATGTTTAAAAACAACTGACATGTTTAAAATGAATTGTTTGGCAACTTTTAAAAATTTTTGAATGAAATTGAAGCGAAAATCTGTAAAATGGAAAATTGTTTTAAAAATTGTTATTTGGTACCCCTCTAAAATTGAAAACATATGTTTAAACCATTTTGAAGTAATAGTGTATGTTCTAAATTATTTTTCACCAGATAAATCATGATTTAAAATAAGATGGTCAATTTCACTTTTAAGACACAAACTTTCAACTTAAATTTAAGACACAAATAAACTCACTAATAAAGGTACAAAATTCAAATACTAGAAAAATAATTGGTGAAAATAAAAAATTACAAAAAATGTGCCTTAATTTGATATTTTTTTGTGCTCAAATTTCGTTTAAGTTTTTGTCTCAAAAGTGGAACTGATTATACCCATTAAAGTGTTTTGAGTCCAAAAATCGATACAAATATGGCAAATTTGTAAATTATTTTATTCAGATGAAAATGAATGTTCACAAAGAAAAAAGAATTCCGTTCAAGTTTTGAAACACGAGTTTAAATATGATCACAAAATTTTGAATACCTCTTTTTTTTGAGTTTAAATTCTTGTAAAAAAATAATTTTTAATTTGAATTTTCTTATTAGAAAATTTCTTGATATATAAGATGAAAGGGTTATCTTTCTAAACAGTATACCATAAAGCCAAAAGGAAAATCTCAAATTATTAAATATCCTTTACTAATATATCAATAAAAAAAATATTTAGATTTTATTGTGGTGAAAAATAACTTGTAAAGACTTGTTTTACTCTTTTTTTAAAATTAAATATGTGTTTCAATATTCAAGAAGATTATATATTAATTGATTAAAGAAACTGAAAATACACAAAAAGTAAATATGGTATTGGTTTCTTAAGGTTCTAATAATTAAAAAAAGAAATTCTCAAATTTGAAAATTCAAATATAAAAATTGATCAAAAAAAAAACGAAATAAAACCTTTTTTAAAGTTAATTTTCAACCTAAAAAAAAAAAAAAATTGAAAAAATATGAATAATTTTCAACAAAGTCAATATCAAAATGAAGTCTTCTCATAAATTAAGGATTTATCTCCAAAATTGATTTGGGCTGAGAAATGTTATTGTGGAGTTCATTGGATATTGTATTGGAACAAGAAGAAAGAAATAAAAGCAAGTTGTTTAATGAAACAATGGTTCCAGGTTCTGTGTAAGGGTATTTTTGAACAAATTTACAGTCTCTTTTTTTTTTCCAGAGATTTGTTCAAGTTTGGGAAAAAAAAAGTTCTTCTTTCCAGATACAAAAGTCAAATACCAAATTATTAAATACCCTTTAAAGAGTGAACCAATAGAGATAATAACCTTTTTTGGCAATTTTGATCCTTTTTATAAATAATATTGTGTTTGATTTTTAAGATAATAAAATCCAAAATAATCCAGAAACAAAAAAATCACCAGAAATCTCCAACACAAAATAAAAAAGAAAATTGAAAAGGGGATTTTCTTCTTTTTTGAAATGATAAGTTTGATATTGTAGCTAATGGGGGTGCTTTCGTTATTCTTAGTTTGAGTTAAGGGGGTTTTGGCAATCAGTAAAATGAAATTCTCAACAAAAATTATCTTTAAGGCAATTAAATGGAAGAGCATTTGAAATGATTTTTAATGTTGTTTTGATTTTCTTTAACAAAAAGTTTTCTGATCTTGATTAAAAGAAATCAAAAAAGATCCTTGAAACCAAAAGCAGGCAAAATGGTTTAGCGACAAGATTCCACACACGCTTGAGATTGGACAAAATAATGAGACTATAATTTTTTATAAATTGGAAAAAGTGATGTTTGTAAAAAGAGAAAAAATAAAATTATTTTCCAATTAAAAAATGAAAATTTTTAGTTCACATTCCCAAATATTTTTCGAGTTTTTCAGTGGAAGAAAATCTAAAGATCTTTACAACATCGTTTAGAAATCATGTTTTTAGATTTTAAATTAAACTTCCTTAGTTAATTCTAAGACAAAATTTTTACTCTGATAATTTGTTTTGTAATAGTAATACTTAATATTCATTTTGTAACTTGAAATAAAAATTTTCATTTATTAATTGGAAAATAACAGTAATAAAAAAGAGATATTATTGTAAAACTTGATACCTTGATCAATAAACAAATTCTTGTTGAATTTACTTTATTTTATCAGAAGAATGAACTTTTTTTTGATTTAAACACCTACCAATTCATGAAATAATATCCAATTGAGGTCACTTTTTGAGTTGATGTTTTCTTAGCTTTTTTCTTATCCAAAAGCTATTTTTCTAAAATCTACAAAAAATGTGTTCTTTCTTTTCATTTTATCATTTGTAAAACATTCTTTGCTCTGGGGTGGTTGTTTCTTTACCGAAATGGGTTTTCTTGTTAAATTTTTTTTCTTGAAAGTTTGATCCAGTTTTTGAAAATGAGAAAATCTATTTCTTTTTTTTTTTATTCGAAAAATATTTCTTAAATTTAAACTTTAAGAATAAACTTTATGTTGAAAAGGATGTGAAAATTGTTATTGTGTCTTTGTTACAAAAAAGTTAATTTTTTGAATCTTAAATTTTTTACTAATACTTTTTGCCTGATTAGCAAAAATTGAAGTATCCAATTTTTTCAAAAGATGTTTATTTTTCTTTAAAATAAATCTCAGAAAGACCAGAATTTCGAGACCAAACTTGAGATCAAATTATAATCAATTTTTGTGATTAGATCTGGAATTGAGGTACTATTAATTAGAAATATTGATTAATTTGATTTAAATTATTCCAAGAAACCAATTTCTTGTTTTTCTTTGTTTGGAACTTAATTAAACATTTGTTGTTCTTGTTTTTTGTTTCAGTTGAACTGAAAATTTAACCCGAGTTAAATATTAGATGAGGGTCAAAAAGAAAAAATCAACAAGTTTTCAGTGACTTTGTCTCCCTTTATCAGACTTTTTATACAACTTTTTATTTTTTTTTCTCTTTAGGCTAAAAACTAAAAAGACCTTTTCAGTTTTAAATCTTATGTCTTTTGTCTTTTGATAACTCTTTAATATTGTTTGGTTTTTCTGAGAAAAGGAACTTTTATCTCTGAGTCATGATTTTTTTTGATTAAAAAGATTTCGTTTAATCATTGATAAAGGTTTCTAAGAATTGAAAAATGTTGTTTCTAGAGCAGTTTGTGGTTACTTTGAAACAATCAATTAAAAAGTTGGTTTGGAAATTATTGTTTATTTTGTGAAAAAAAAAAGTTATTGTTAGAAAAATTTGATTTTTGGTTATTGGAAAAGTTCTAGAGACTAGAGTCCTAAGTTGTTTTTTTTTGTTGGTCTTTCTAAAATAATTAGAATTTTGTTTACGACACATAATCATTTAAAATTGAAAAATAAAAAATTCGATTTTCTTTTTTTTCAAAATCTTGTTATGAAAAAATAATCTTCTTCTTCGCAAAATCAGAAAATTAGATCTTTGAGAATAAAGATCAAAAGAAAAATTTTGGAAATAACTTGGCTTTTCGATATTTTCACATTTTTTATTCAAAAAAAGAAATACTTTCCTCCTAAAAAAAAAAAATATGACCATTTTTCAAAAGAGTTGTAACAGTTATTTCAAGTATAATGAGCAGGATCAATTATTTTTCGAAAAGTTAGGTGAAAATTAATTCAAGAAAATAATTATTACAATTAAAGTAATTAATTATTATTCTCATTTCATTTGTTTAATTTGAAAACCTGGATGTAAATTATAAAAGTTAGTTTTTAATAAAAGTATAAGAAAACAAGATTCTTAAGCTTATATTGTAAATATTTTTGGTGGGAAAAAATTTTAAAGAATCGTTTGTGGATCGAAAAAATGTTTATTTCTTATCAAAGTATTTTCCTATTTTTGTAATTTTTCAGAATTGTAAACTTTAAATAAACAAAATATAGAACAATTTGAGACTTTTTCGAATTGGTTAAAAATTGAATTAATGTTTTTCACAATTTACCTGTTTCCGAAATTGAAGAAAGAAAGTTTCCCAAATACAATTTTAAAGAATATTCACAATAATCAAGAATCGAACAGAATCAACATTTATTTTTTTTCAAAAATGTTTTTAAAAAAATTCTTTTTTTTGTTGTTCGTTTGCTTGTTCTTTTTTTCAGGTTAGTTATTTGATCCTTTTTTTATTTTTCTTCTCTTCTCTTCTCTTTTTTCTTCGTTTGTTTTTCTAATTTTTCCAATCTTTGCTAAAACACTGAAAATCTAATTGATCATCATTTTGCAAAAAAATTTAATTCTTATTCAACACTTATTTGGATACCTCCAAATATTCCTTTTTTCTTATTTCCAAAACACTGTTATTTTTTTTACTTGATCCACTATTAAACAAACCGTTAATTGGTTTTGGAACATATTTGTAGTTCTTTGTTACTTTTTAAGCTATGTCACAAAAAATATATATCCTTTTGTTTTAATTTCAAAGTTAATTTAAAAAAAGCATCTTGTCTTGATAAAAAAATCTGAAATATTTTGGATCATTTCGAAACTTTGACCACTTTTCAAGCTAATTTTTAAAATTGGTTGATTTGGTTTTTGTTTTTGCAAAATAAAATCAAAAATAGGCAAAAAAAACTATTTTTGGAAATCGTAAAATCGAAAACAATATTGAAAAGTCCCAAAAAAGGTTTAACAAATCAAATTGAAAATTTTGTAAAACGAATCGTTAAACTTATTTTATTTTTTGACTTTTGAGAAATCTTTAAAAAGTCGAATTACTGAAACAAAAACATGCTGGAGTTTTGAATATTTTTGTCTACATTTTAAAACCAATAATTGTAGACAAATCCTAATTTCTAACTATCGAATTTGAAATTATTGTGGTTTTTTAAATTCTATTTTATTCAAGAATCCCAAAAATTAAATTTTTTAAAGCAATCCAAAATAATTCCAAATAATCAAAAATCCCAAAAAAATATAAAAAAAAAAAAATTTGTTTTTCTATTTCTATTTTTATAACAACAAACCTAATCGACATTTTGTAAATTTTTATTGAATTTTGGAAAGTTTTTTAACTCCACTTTCCGCAAGAAAAATAAAAAAAAAAAAAAAATCAACTTTCAAAAAGTATTTAATAGATGTGATATTCTTTTCAATGAAATTTATGTGAAGACAATATTTTGGTTTGTAAAAAAACTGAAATTCAAGTATTGATTTTATTTTTACCTTTGTTTGAATTTATCAGTATCCTTGACTTTAAATCGATCACCATAACCTGTTCCATAACATTTGAAAAAAATTATAACTGCAATTAAATGATAAATAGTATTTTAAATGAATAATTAATTCAATATGCTATGATATTTTTTTTTGTCTAAAAAATGTAAAATTATCTTTAGCAGAAAAATAAAAAATAAATAGAAGAAATTTTTTTATTTAGGTTTGCAAAAAAAAGGTTCCAAAGTCAAAGTAAAAAGTTAAACTCATAAATTACTTTGATAAGTTCTAAAATTATTTCCCGAATTTGAGACTTTTAAGATTTATTTCCATTCCAGGGTTTTAATTGTTCGAAAATCGAAATGAAAATTTTGTTACTTTTATTTTGGAAATAACATTAAAAATGAACAATTCTATTTTAAATTTTGAAATTATCTTTTAACAACTCTCCTGTCAATTCAAAAAGTTGTCTCTCAGTACCTTTTGATCCAATCTTATTACAAGTATGAAGACATCTCGATGGAAATTTTCTTTAATTTGGTTCAAAAAATAATTTTTGTTTTTTGTTTAATAAAAAATTCCAAAGGAAATTTTGAGATACCTAAAATTAAAGCACCCTTATTAAGCAATGTAAAAACGAAAAAGAATAATAATCAAAGATTTTCAAGCCTAAAAAATGATGATCATATCCAAAAGCATCTCATGAACAACTCTAACTTTCGAAGATCTCATTGTCGATGATTTTTGGCCACTGTGATCCAAATTGTTCCATTGTCTCCAGAAATCATAACAATTCTTTCAGATCAAGTTGTTGTTTTCACTTTGTTTAACTTTGGTATTGATTCTTTTTGCTTTTTCTTGAATAGATGTTTCCCAACGTAACAATCGGTTTCGAGGAGAAAGTATTTACTCTATTTGATATTTGGAACAAAATTCCCATTACCAATTACACTAAACTCTTTGAGGTTTTTTAATTTGACAATTGTTTTTTTTTGTAACATTTTTACTCAAAAATCAATTGCTAATATGATCATAAAACGAATTGAGGTTATGTTGTTGGGGGATTTTGCTTCCAACGATCTCAAGGAAAATTAAATTTGCAAAAACAAGACCTTTTTAATTTGTAAAAATTAAAAGTTAATTTGATCAAGAGAAAAAATGAACTTTCATTTTTGAGAAAATGGAACTTTGATGAATTCTGAACAATACCAAATACTTTGTAATATTTTTATCAAATTATGACCAAACCCGAAATAACAAACAATAATTCCAAAATTTTTGTCATTTTTCTCCATTTTGACCTTCGAGATGAAAAGCTTATACTCTGTAAACTATTAGAATATATGAAAAAAATTGATTAGAAAAGTATTTGCAATGTCCCAAGGTATGACACTTTCCGAGATGAAGGAATTTTCTGAAAAAGCTGTTTTTTCCCAACCTTCTTTTCCATTTTTTTGTAAGAATTACAGACAAATTTGTGAAAAATATAACATTTTTTCGTTCTTTGATCTTATTTGAGAAATATTTGTGAGAATTACCTACCACCAAACCATTATAAATACTCACCATGCTTTGATTTTCGGTTGCAAACTTATTTCTTAAAAGAAACTTGTATCTTTTGAATTTTTATTATTCTAAAATTGAGAGATCTTGATTTAATTTAAATTTTTTTTTCAAAAGAAAGAATCAGGAAAACAAAACCCAACTTCCAAATAAAACTTTCAATCTTTAATTAGTTTGACTTTTAATAACATATTTATTTCAAAATATTATTTTTATTAATTTTTCTTTTGAAATAAATAAACAAAAAAATTAAAATAATAATAATATAGCTGTTAATTGTGATTGCGTGCCAACACCATTAATTGCATCAAATAAGATCAGCGAAACTGATTCATATACTACAACTTATCCTTCGGTGGCAATATCACCAGTTAATGGAGACATTGTTGTTGTGTATATGGATAATACTCTTGATGGCAATAACAATGCAATTGGAGCCTCACTTTTTGACTCAAGTGGTAACGATATCAAGACAAGGTGGCAGATAAATGTGCAGGGGACAGGGGAACAGAGGGACCCAAGGGTAGCCTATAGGCCTGATGGCAAATTCATTATAATTTGGGTTGATAATGGTGACAGTGAAAGCGTTAAGGGAAGGATCTATGATGCAACTGGAAGCAGCCCTACAAATGAAATTTCGATTTCAACTGATGGATCGAATGATAAACCTGATGTTGTAAGTTTGAGTGACAATAAAATGTTTGTTGTTTGGATTCGAAATAACCAAAGGCCATATGGGAGGATTGTGAATGCAGATGGCACAATGAGCGGGAGCCAATTTCAAATCAAAAACGCAAATGCTGGGGAGACTTATCGTATGAGCATATCCAAATTTAGTGATTCTGATGATGTTGCAATTGCTTGGAATTACAATAACAATATGTATGGCTACAGATTTGATTCTTCAGGTAGCGGTGTTAAGGATTATGGGACGTTGGTTGGTGACGGCAATGGCAAAGATTCTACCATTGTGGCATTTTTTGATGACCGTATAGGTGCCTTTACCAGATCATCAAGCAATAAGTATTATATTGATCAGTTTACTGATGGTAGTTCCAATGGTTATTCAAGAATACAATATAACTGCTATGATGGTGTTGCACATGCAGCAAGGGATAATTTAGCTGTGGCAACATGCCGTCATAATGGTGAAGTTGAATCAAGAATTGTGAAATATGATCAAAGCTTCATTACCAACATCTTTGATGTATACACATCTGGAACCAATGAAAATCTTGACTTAGGTGTTGACGATGTTCACTTTGCCATTGCTTGGCAAAATGCTAACGATATCTATTGGTCAAAATATGAATTAAAATACCCAAAGTATGTGAGTGGATTGGATGATGTAAATTTAGATGAGGATGAAGCATTTGACTTTACTTTCTCATTTGCTGATCCAGGTGGCACTAGTATCACTTACACGTTGGCAAGTAATGATGAGAACAGTCTACCTTCATGGATTAATCATGATGGGGGAACGAATGATAGAATATATGGAACAGCTGAACTTTCAGGCTGTGAAGACGAGACTTTTAATTTGAAAGTGACAACAAGTCAATCTTGTCAAATGACTGAAACAAAGGCCTTTGTAATGACAGTCACGAAACCAGTGCCCACTGTTGATCAAGGCATCGCAGATCAAACTGTTGATGCACTAACAACAGGTTGGGCATTTACATTTGGTACTGATGCCTTTGTCGATGCAGAATCACTTACTTATACAGCAAAATTGACAAGTGGTGAAGATTTGCCAAGCTGGTTACATTTCCAAGAAAACAACCCACGTGAATTCACTGCCGACATTGATTGTGAACAGGTTTTTACAAATACGTGTAACTGGGTCTTATAACTGCCCTGAAACAGCCACAGCTGATTTCCAATTAACAATCGCCAATACTGCACCTTATAAAACAAAGGAACTAGTTGACCAACCAAAGGTGGTTGACAGCACTTATGAGTATATTTTTGATTCTGATACATTTGTAGACGATGATGCTGGAGATACATTAAGTTACACTTCAGATCAATTAGTAGGTGGTGGCAGTTTCCCATCATGGCTATATTTCACCGAGAGTGAAAAGAAATGGCATGGTAACATCCCACAAGAGCAATGCCAAGAAGATTTTGATATCGAAATTGCAATATCTGATGGATGTGACACAATTGTTGATAACTACATCCTCAGCGTCACAAATCAACCTGTATCTCTCTCTGTGGGATTAGATAATAAGGCAACACAAGTAAATGATGCATTTGAATATACTTTTGACGCTGGATGCTTTACAGACCCAGAACTGCTAACGATAACATATTCTGCCAGTCTAAATAACGACGATCCATTGCCCGATTGGTTACAATTTGAAGATACCAACCCAAGACAATTTAAAGGAACTGTTCCCGAAAGCGAATGCGGTGATGTTGATTATGTTATCAAAGTTGTTGCGAGTGATGGATGCAATGATAATGATGCTTCAGATACTTATCAATTAACAATTACCAACAATCCACCAACAAAGAATAATGGTATTCCAAATGATGACATAACTACAAACAACTTATACCAATATACAATACCAGATACGTATTTTACAGACTCAGATGGTACAACTTTAACTTTTGAAGCCACACTATTACCCAGTGATGATCCTCTGCCTGATTGGTTGAAATTTGAAGAAGAAAATGCAAGAGAATTTAAAGGAACTGTTGATCAAGATATATGTGATGGCACACAATACCACATCAAAGTGACAGTCAGTGATGGTTGTCAGTCTATTAACGATGATTTTTATTTAACAGTTACAAACCAATCCCCCACAAGAGACAAATCATTACAAACAGGTCAAATAGCGACAACAAATCAAGATTATTTATATCAATTTGATGATACATATTTTTCAGATGCAGAGGGTGTAACTTTAATCTATGAAGCAAGCTTAGATGATGGTACTCCACTTCCAGGTTGGCTCAGCTTTGATGACAGTGTGAAAAAATTTAGTGGCACTCCTTATGAAACAGAATGTGATGAAACTATTTATAATATAAAAGTCGAGGCCAGTGATGGATGTTCAGTTGCTGAAGGATTCTTTACCATTGAAATTGAGAACAAAGCTCCAACTAACGATAAGGCGATTCCAGATCAAATAGTTCATAATAACAAAAAAAATTATGACTATAAATTTGCCGAAGATACCTTTTCAGATCCAGAGAGTGTCAGCTTAACTTACGAAGCCAAATTAGACACTGGTGAAGAATTACCTGATTGGTTAAATTTTGATGGAGCAACTAGAAAGTTTTATGGAGATTTCCCAGCTGATTTGCCAAATGAAAAAGAATATAAAATTAAAGTCACTGCCAGCGATACTTGTAAGACAGTAAGTACCATTTTCTTAATCACTATTAGCAACGAAGCACCTTATGTGAACAAATATTTGGATGACGAAATCATTGCAGTCAATTCAGATTTCAGTTTTTCTTTTGATTCTGATAGCTTTATCGATGAAGAAGGTGTAACATTAACCTACGAATGTGAATTGGATAGTGGTGAAGGTTTACCCGATTGGTTAACTTTTAACAACTCAACAAGAATATTTTCAGGACACATCCCTGAAAAAACAGAGTGTGATGACTTTTGGGACATCAAGGTCACTGCGAGTGATGGATGCCGTTCAGTGTCAGATATCTTCAGACTTTCAGTTTCAGATCAGACACCATATATACAAGAAGAGTTGGTAAATCAGACTCAATACGCAGGAAACCTATTTGAATACACCTTTCTATCACAATGCTTTGTTGACCCTGAAGATGTTCAATTGGACTTTATTGTCAAGGATTATGAAACTGGATTTCCTTTACCAGAATGGCTAACATTTGATTCAGATCAACGAAAATTCAGTGGAAATGTTCCCGATCTTAACTGTGGAGAGATTATTCACATTAAAGTCATTGGAAGTGATGCTTGTCATGATGTAGAAAATGATTTCTATTTAAATATTACAAACCCAAGTCCTATTGATCACAAAAAGCTTGAACCACAGGCTGCGTATGCAAAAGAACCATTTGAATACACATTACCTGACAACGCGTTTACGAACGAAGATGGTGTGCCACTTAATTATACTGCCAAGCGATCTGGTAACAACGATTTGCCTGATTGGTTGAATTTTTACCCCAACAACAGAACATTTTCAATTGAAGCAAATGATGAAGATCGATGTAGTTACAATTACCATATCTTTGTTATTGCAGATGATGGGTGCACAAACGCCACTGGGGAATTTCATTTAGAATTGATAAACAAAGAACCCACAGTAATAGGTACACTACAAAACCACACTATTAAAGTGGAAGATTATCTTGACTACCAACTGCCTGATGATCTCTTTACAGACCCCGAACATTCATCCATTTCACTAAGTGCAGAATTACCTGACAGTGACGACAGAGCCTTCCCAAATTGGCTAAATTTTGATGAAAGTGAAGGAAGATTTTATGGCACTGCAGACAGCTGTGGAGATCCCTATGAGATTGTGGTTAAGGGGAAAGATCCATGTACAAAGTATGCCACCATATCCTGGTTTCTAACGATCAAAGACCAGCCACCAATCCAACAAAAGGAACTGATCAATCAAACCTTTACAGTTGCCGATTATCACAATTATGATTTTCATAAAGAAACATTTATTGATCCAGATGAACGCGAATTGCGATACGAAGCAAAATTACATGATGGTAGTGACTTACCCAGTTGGTTGAAATTTGATTCTGATAAAAGAAGATTTGAAGGCACACCCGAAGGGTGCAGCCAAATCTTATTAATCGATGTGTCTGCCATTGACCCCTGTACAACATCCATCACAACAACTTTCCAAATCGAAGTAATCAACAACCCCATCTTCGTCTTCCTGGGTTTGAAAGACGCCCAGCAAGACGGAAGCACCTTCTTCGATTACACAATCGATAGCCTTGCCTTTGACGATCCAGAGACGGAAAATGATAATTACGAATATACTGCTGAGATGGAAAATGGAGATCCACTTCCAGATTGGTTGGAATTTAGAAGCAAAGAAAAAAGGTTCATTGGTGACACACCAAACGAAAATGCAGAATTTGTGATCAGAGTTTATGCCTCTGACAGCTGCAGGACCTACAGTGTCTCAGATACCTTCACCATTACAGTTGAAGAACTTGTGGTTGGAAAATCAACCAACACAGAAACTCTAACCACAGGTGCCACAATTGGAATAATTCTTTTGTCAATCGCAGTTGTAGCTTCTCTATTTGCATTTGTCCTTTATCGAAACCATTTGAAAAAAAAATATGAAAAACTATGGGATGGCAAACAAGAGTTTTTCACTGCTATAATGCCTAAAAAATCTCCATTGGATGCCAACAATACCTCCAGCCCGAAGGGTGATGTTGAATTACAAGACATAGAACACTCTTCAGATTCTTCCACTTTAACAACAGACAGAGATAAAGAGAACAAAAATAAACAAGAGATATTTAAAAACAAAAAAGCTGATGATGTCAAATCAGATATTGAAGTTTCTGATATGTCAAACGAATCTGATCTTGAAGATACCAATACAGATACTTCAAATTCAGACTCGAGTTTAAATTCAACTTCCTCAATTAACGAGGATGACGAAGATTAAAATAAGTTGTCATATTATATTAACCATCCTATCTTTTTTTTTTCCTTATTTAACATTTTTTTTATTATTTAATTTTTATTTTTTTTTTTTATTTTTGATTGTGTATTCTGTTTTTTATTGATCTAGATATTCTCATATATTTGAAGAATATAATTTATATTTTTATGAATAATTATCAATATTAAATCTACAAGTTGACTCTTTTTTTATTTTTTAGTTATTTTTTTAAGGTTACTTTTATTTTAAATAGATTTGGATTATCAATTAATTAATCGGTTCTTATAAATTCCTAATTATTCAAAACTCTTTTTAAGTCGCCAGTCCCTTTAATTAAAAAATAATAAAAATTTTATACTGTTTAATTCAGTATTCTTTTCAAAATAACTTTTCAATTTTTAAGTCTGATCATTTTTTCTAAAAAAGTAAATTTTGTCTGATATATTGCATTACGTTTTTTGAATGTTTGTTTTTTGATTTTTGTTATCGCTTTTATTTTTTTTCCTAATATTTCTCTTTTTCTTTTATTTTATTTTTTCTGTTTTTTAAAAAGTAAATTTGATCTTTATAAAAACTGTTCGAAACCACAAATTGACATCCAAGATTATACGGAAATCTAATTTCTTCCATTATTCATTTATTTGTTATTTAACAATCTTATCGTCAAAAATTTGTTTTTTTGAAAAAATTAAAAAATTTTACAACCTTGATTCAATAAATATTCTCAACTATAACTTTTTTGATTTTTTTACCTGCTTAATCTTCTTTATATTGGGAAGAAGAGTTACAAAGGAAAAAGATCAAGTGGATACTTGCCAATACTGGGATACTGAAACATGGAATATCTTGCGAACTTGAAAATAAAAAACTAAAAAGCAAAGTATAAAAATAATCAAATATTTTAGGAAAAATCAGATAAAAAGAAAAAAAAAGAAATGACAACAATTAAATAACGATTCCCAAATCAAAATTTATGATCAATTATCAAATTATTAAATCAACCAAAAGTATCTTGACTGTGATTTTGGGAGTTCTTAATTAAAGATAGCATTTTTTTTTTTTTTTTTGATTTTTTACCAATTGCTTCTTATAAACCCTTTTTAGATTGTTTTTCCTTTTCTTTGTAACTTTTTTCAAATAATTTTTTTGCTTTTGCTTTTGCTTTTTAAACAAAAAAACAAAAAATTGGGGGTATCTTTCCCTATAACAATTGTGAAATCTAGGATATTACTCTTAAATTTCCTCAAAGGAAATTTAAGTAAAAGGGCATTTCGAGTGTAATTTACACTTCTTCCATCAATAAATAAACAATACCATCTTTCTGTTTTATTTTTTTAAAAAAATATAGTATGTTAAGATATTCTTTTTATGGTTATCAACTCTAGTTTGAAGTTTATTTTTTTACTTCTTTCTAAATAATCTTATATTGGTTTTTTTATAAATTATGAATTTTTATTTTTAACCAAAGCAATTTTTTACAAATTTATTTTTAAAATTCTTTTTTAAAATATTTTTCTCAAATAAATTCAAAATAAATGAATATCACTTCAAAGATTTGAATAAAGGAGAAAAATTCTGGAAATTCAAATAATAGCGACATAATTTTTAACCCAAAAAAGATGCTGAAAAAATTGAAATAATTATGTCTGAATAATTTTAAGTTTTCAATTTAAATTGAAATTTAATAATTTTTAAAACAAACCAAAACGGCTTTAAATCAATATTTACAAAATTTATTTGAAAAAAAATATTATTTTTACTCAACCAAAACTAGAATTAGATGAATTTATTTAAAATAGGAATTAAATTTAAATCTTTTTGATAATTCTTTAGACATAGAAAATAATTTGTTTTTCAAGATTTTTATAAAAGTTTTATCATCAAAATAAAAGCTCAAAGACTGATTAGTTTTGTTTGCTTTTGATAAAGATAATTATAACATCAATATATTTGCATGATTTGAGAAATAATTTGTCAAAAAAATTTATTCGTTAATTGTGTAATTTTTAAAAAAAAACGAATTTGTTAGTAACTAATCTACATTTCGCCACAAATTTAAGAAAGATATCGTGTGACTTTGTAGTCTGAATATTGATAATTCAACCTTTAAATTTATGACGAAATGTAGATTTTTATTCTGAAATTGTTGAGGTTTTTTACTAATTCGTAGACCATTTTTAATTGATGAGATCAACAAATATTACTACTTGACTAATCGATTTTTTAGAGACATTTGAACCATGTAACATGAATGTGGTTAGGTCCCAATAACAACATACTTTGTTCATAGGCTTCTCCTTGGTAGACGCTAATCCCTTAAATAACAAAACTCTTGAATAATTTTTGTATTTTCATTTTCATTTTCATTAGATTACTGAATAGACAATTCCAGAAAACCTTTCTACAGTAAATTTTGGTCTGAGAATTGTTACTCGTTACAATATAATGATTAGTTTCATCATAAATTGGGTTGGGGTAAAAAGATACCAAAAAAACCGAAATAATTCCTTGTATTGGTTACTGGGTATTCTGTTCAAAAAACCAAAAGTGAGCAATTACTACCCTTGAAAGAGTTCTTGGGAACCCAGTCCAAGAAAAAACAAAAAGAATCAATACCAAAAAAAATACTAAGAGAAAATCACAACTTACATGTCAGGACTATTATGATTTAATTGATACAATGGAGAACATTAATGTAACCCAATGGCCAAAGCCAAGAGATATGTGATCTTCGAAAGAACGAGTTGTTTATGAGATTCTTTTGGATATGATCTTCATTTTTTAGGCTCAAAAATCTTGATTATTTTTCAATTTCATTGTTATGTTTCTTAATAAGGGTTTTTTTAGTTTCGGTATTTCAAAATTTCCTTTGGGAATTTTCTAATTAAAAAATATACATAAAAAAATAATTATTTGATCTAAATTGGAGAATATTTTCAATAATCGGGTTTGATAATTTTAAGTGGGGTTGGATCAAAACATTTCAAACCTTAATAGTAAAACGTAAATTAAGTTCTGAAAGTTCTGTAAGAAAAAATGATCGTTTATATGAGGAAATGAGATTTAAGTCAATAAAAAGAAAATCAAACCCATTGTAGAACAGTTTTAAAAGAGTTTGTAATAAAAGTTTTATGATTGCAACTTTACGCTATTTAGTTCACTTGGTTCAAGTAGTTTGAGTAATACTTGATAAAACTTTGAGTACAAACCTTTTTAAAACAGCCATAATCATAACTGTTTTTTTTTGTACAGTGATCAAAATAAAGCGTACCCTAAGACTAAATCCATGTTTCAAAATATTATCCATGCTTTTTTTTATTCTTGTAACCAGGCAACATCCAAACTACTACCAAATAGTATACCTGAGCCCAAATCAATTTTGAAAGTAAAGGTCTGGTTATTTTCAGTAAAATTTAAATTATTCATGCAAATAGTTGAAAATTTTCCATAATATTCTCAATTTTTTGTTTTTTTGGTGATAAAATTTTATTAAAAAATTAACTCCATTTTTGAGATAAATTTTGCAATTTGATCCATTCATTTTTAGAATTTCTTTTTAAATAATAGAACTTTAAGAAACCAATACCATGTTTTTTTTAGGGTTTATTATTAGTTTCTTTGATTGGTTAATGTATTGGTCAACTATAACAAAAAAACATGCTTTTTATTTTGAAACACGCATTAAATTTTTTTGCACGCTTTATTTTGACTACAGTAAAGACTAGAAATTTTCAAAATAATAAGATCTTAATTTTTAATCAGCTTTCTGATAAAAAAATCGTCTCTCAATAATTTAGATATAACCATCAAAGTTCCCAATTCTAAATCGGAAAATGAATAATTTCAGCAACTTTTTACACATTTCAAAATTTGAAAAGTTAAATAATTTTGTCAAATTACTGTAGTTAAAATAAAGCGTGCAAAAAAATTTAATGCGTGTTTCAAAATAAAAAGCGTGTTTTTTTGTTATAGAAAACCTATACATTAACCAATGAAAGAAACCAATAATAAACCCTAAAAAAAACATGGTATTGGTTTCTTAAAGTTCTATTATTTAAAAAGAAATCCTAAAAAATGAATGGATCAAATTGCAAAATTTATCTCAAAAAATAGAGTAATTTTTTAATAAAATTTTATCACCAAAAAAACAAAAAATTGAGAATATTATGGAAAATTTTCAACTATTTGCATGAATAATTTAAATTTTACTGAAAATAACCAGACCTTTACTTTCAAAATTGATTTGGGCTCAGGTATACTATTTGGTAGTAGTTTGGATGTTGCCTGGTTACAAGAATAAAAAAAAGCATGGATAATATTTTGAAACATGGATTTAGTCTTAGGGTACGCTTTATTTTGATCACTGTAGAATTTTGGAAAGCTGAATGAAAATTTTTTCTATTTATTTTGTATCAAATACCAAAGATTGAAAAGAAGAATTACCTCCAAAATTTTTACCATATTTCTCTATTTTTTCAATGTTAGAGATCTACACTAACTCTAATTAATTCCCAATTAAAAAAAAAAAAACACTTTGTGTAAATTGTTTCAACAAGATCAATCGTTTTTCGTTTTTTATCTTGAGAAATTTTCTGAGAAACTGATTTACCTCAACTTTCTTTTTCAATTTTTGATACAAAGGCAAACTAATGTGATAATAAAAGATGATATTTCCCTTTTTGTCTTTCCCAAGAGATTTACCAAATCGTCACATTGTTCTTTTTGTAAACTCTTTTTGAGTGTTTTATTTTTAAGTAACCTACACTTTGAGCCATGTGAAAAGCCAGGGTTCTCAATGAAGAAAATTTCAAATTGTAATAAAAGATAACCAATTAAAATGTCTTGCACTTTATTATTCAAACAACAAAACTGGATTATTCTTTTATTGTTAAAATAAGTTTAAATTTAAAAGATTATTTGGCCAGGTTAGCTCTTAGAAATTCCTAAAAGTGTATTTCCTCAAAAGTAAAAAGGTTTTGCAAATTTTTCATTTTATTTTTCGGTTAAATAATCCAAAACAAAAAGGAAAAGGATACTTCTGACTGAAAAAATAAATGTCGAAAACTAAATTCTTTGTTAAATGACAATACATCACTCGAAGTTGAAAAATGTTATTTGTTGTTCAAGCTTAATACAATACCTTTGTTACCAAGTTTTCTATTCCAGCTGGAAAAAAGAACAAAGAGGATTGATACTTGTTAAAAATTAATTGACATAATAGGTCGATCATAACCTAACATTTTAGGGAAGGTGTTATATTTTCGTTTTTTGATTTTCACTTTAAGTAAGTATTTAGGAAATCCAAGCTTTAAAGAGATTCACAGTTTTGTATTTAAAAAGCTAAAAAGGTGTTTGGAATTAACTCTTTTCAAGTAAAATGTGTAAAATCGTTTTTCTCAAAAAGATCTTTCTATGAATGATAATTTTGAGGAAATCAAATAGTTTGTGTTATTTTTAAGAAGGTTTTGTTGATGAAAAAATGATTTTTCAAGGGTTTTCAGTGATTGTTTTCAAAAAAGATCTTTTTCGACTAAAAGTTGGAAATTCTTTGTAGTCGATTGTTTAATTCTTTTCTTTTTACTTTTTTTTTCTTGTTATTCATTATTTTTAAAAAAATGTATGTAATTTGGTATCTATTTTAATTGTGAAGTTGTTCCACATCTACTGTGGTGACCACTATAAGTTCATCACAGAATCCCAAATTTACAAAAAATCTGTTTAATTTTTCCCCATTTATTAATCTTGCGAAAATATTGTTTATTTTTGTAATAAAAAGTTTTTAAGAGGAAAAATTTGAGAGTATTACGTTTGAAATTTAGTAAAGTGTTTTATTATTAATTCTGTGTTTTTTGGGTCTTTGAAAAATTATTCAAATTTTGCCAAAAGAAAAATAAAGAACACAATTAAAAACGAAAATAAATTCGATTTCTTTTTTTACCAATTCTTGTTTTGAAAAAATAATCTTCTTCTTCTCAAATTAAGATAATTAGATCTTTTCTTTATAAAGATCAAAAAAAGAATTCCGAAAGGTAGTGACTTTTTTAATATTTACAAAATTGTAATCAAAAAAAAGAAATATCATTTAATACAAAAAAGAACTCGATTTCATATGAATTTCTTGATTACTCCTGTTAATTCAAGTTATTGAAGAGTATCTTTCACATATTCTATTTCGAAAAGTTTACGGAAAATTATAATTTGAAATTTTAGGCCAATATCATAAAAGTATCAAAATAAAAGCAGTTTTAAATTTACCAGAAAAGCGAAATTTGGGATTAATGTTTTTTTTATCAATATAAAAAGTTGCCTAAATTAAAAAAAGAAAGTCTCCCAAAAGAATATAAACTGAATATTGTCAATAATCGAAATGGAAATTAATCAACATTTATTTTTTTTCAAAAATGTTTTTAAAAAACTTCTTTTTTTTGTTGCTTGTTTGCTTGTTCTTTTTTTCAGGTTAGTTATTTGATCCTTTTTTTATTTTTCTTCTTCTCTTTTTTCTTCTTTTGTTTTTCTAGTTCTTTCCAATCTTTCACCACACACCAAAAATGTAATTGATCATCATTTTGCCAAAAAAATTTAATTCTTATTCAACACTTATTTGGATACCTCAAAATATTCCTTTTTTCTTATTTCCAAAACACTGTTATTTTTTTTTACTTGATCCACTATTAACCAAACCATTAATTGGTTTTGGAACATATTTGTAGTTCTTTGTTACTTTTTAAGCTATGTCACAAAAAATATATATTCTTTTGTTTTAATTGTAAAGTTAATTTACGAAAAAAGCATCTTGTCTTCAAGAAAAACCTGTCATATTTTCGATCTAATCTGAACCTCTTACCACTTTTCAAGCTAATTTTTAAAATTGGTTGATTTGGTTTTTCTATGTTGACAAAATAAAAATAAGAAAGTGGGAAAAATCAATTATTTTTGAAAATAGAAAAACAAAAAACTTTTTTCGTTTTTTGAAAAACTTTTCTGTTGGTTAAATCTCAAAACCTGAAATTTTCAATTGATCAGAAAAATGGAATTACCTGGGTTTTTGAAATTTTCCTCTTTTTAGATTTGACAGTGATATTTCAAGACAACCTTATTTGTTATCAAATTAATTTAACAAACTTTTCATTCAACTTTTCCAAAAGATCAAAAGAAATCACAATAAAATTATTAATTCGATAAACAAGTTGTATTGCCTATTGCCCCTTTGTGTAGTGGGCGTATTTTTGATTTTATAGTGGTTCATTTTGACCTGAAAGTCGAATGAAAATTTTGATCCTTATATTTTGTAATTAACAGAAAGCTTCTATTCAATCACTACCTCAAGAAAAACTGAAATTGGAAAATCCAAAGTTATTTGAAGGTTTACAAAAAAGGTTTAACAAGCCAAAACGAGCAATTTGATATTTTGCTTGTTCTAATGTTTTATAATGCACTTTTTGTGAATTCTGGAAATATTTGAATTTTTGAAACAAAAACATGTTGGAGTTTTAACTGTTTTTTTCGAAATTCTAAAACCTATAATTAAAGACAAGTTACCATTTTTTCCTCTTTTTGGGTTTGAATCTCTCTTATGCAAAGAATCAAAAACAATTTACAAAGATCAACTGGAAAAAAAAAAGAAAAATTTGATAACATTCAAATCGTAAAATTACTGCGAAGTGTCTGCCCCTTTTACCCCAAAAGGGAGAATATAAGCAGTATTTTCCCTTTTCCACAATTTTTAAAAAAAAAAATAATAAATTTTAGGAAAGCATCTTAAAAATGGTATTCTTTTGTTCATAAGTAAGTTATCTCCTCTCATGCTTTTTACTATTATACCTTTTGAAAAATAAAAAGCTGTTAAATATTAGTCATATTTTCCCTCGTCTTCGGCTCTGTGAAAATATGTATTGTATTGTTCCTAGACTTTTAGCCTTCTAAACAATCCATAAACATTTAATTTTTTTTTTTGTGAAAGGGAAAATATTGAAAAACAAAAAGGAGACAACGTTCACACATTTGACTTTAAAGACAAAACCACTATTTGTTTCAGAATAAATCAAATATTTTTGGAAATAAGGAAAAAATAGAATTTTAATGAGTTAAAATTATAAACTTTTGAATTTGCTTTTTTTTTGTGTTGAGTAATTTTTGATAGGATGCCCAAAAATCCCAAAAAATTGTTTTTAAAAACAGCTATCTTTATCAAGAGTATTTCCAACATTTATTTTGAAAAGGAGAGGGAAACTGTTGTTTTTTTTTTTTTTACTTTTCAACACAAAGTAATTGTTCAAAATATGATTATATCTGAAATTAAATTCGTTTAATAGATATTTTTTTTTTTTTTTTCCAAATTATTTAATGCAATTTATGTTACATATTTTATTTTACATTATACTATTTGTTTTAAAATAAATGGAACAAAATTTTCATTCAGCTTTCCACATAAGATTTTAATAATCATGTTACATTTCGAACTTTTATTTCTTAAAATCAGCTTAAATCATTAATTTCCCTTTGAGAATTGGGACTTTTGATTTTTGATATTATTTATTGAGATGGGTTTTTTTGGAAAGCTGAATGAAAATTTTGATCTTTTTATTATGGAATTAACAGTATATTTTAGACAGTTTATTTTATGTCAAAGATATTATTTAATGCCTATTTCAAAATACAATTTTTTGATAATTTTTTTTTTTTTTACAAAATTAACGTCTAAAGTAAAAATGGTAAACTAAAATAATTTAAAAGTAATAATAAGAATTTGAAACTCCATTTGACAGATAACCCAATCAAGTATAAAAAGAGTTTCAAGAGAGAAGAAAATACTTTTAGATTCGTACACACAAAGTGAATAACACATTCTTTATTTGAACATATCCTAAATATGAAGAAGTCTAAATGAATATTAGAAATTCGATATAAATTGATATGTACTAATGAATTATGATAATAATTAAGGTAAGACACAGAAAAAGAAACAATGGATACTATAACTATTATTTTTTGTTTTGTTTCAATTATTTAAATTAAATGATTTTTCGATCTTTTAAATCTTTTAATTTCAAAAAAATCATCTATTTTGGAATTTCTGTTCCATAGATCATATTCAGCAAAAATATTACCTAAAAATATGATTGATCTTGAAAATTTAAACAAAAAAAATCTATTTGGGGCTTCTATTCCCAAATTCATTTTGTGTAAAAACATTTAGTAAAAACCCTACTTATCAACATGTGATGTGCGATTAATCTCTAAAAACCAACAATGGAAAACGAGGACATTTTTTGAAAAAAGCGACAAAGATCGATACATCTTTTTTTAATTGGGATTGTTAGAATATATAAGCTAAATTTCAAAAATAGGGTCATCATTAGTATTTTATAAATTATTGGTATGTGTGTTGTGTTAACCAAATATTCTGAACCCAATATCTTTTAAAAGTCATTATTGAATATTTAATATCAAGAAACAATCTTCTTTTAATGAAAATTTCCCAAAGTTGAATTCATTTTTTTGCAATTTTTCTTTCAAAATGATTCCATATTTTTATTTTTATGTTGAATGAACAAGAACATTTTTGAAAACCGTTAATATTCAAGAGATGAGATTAATTAGCATTGGAGAAAGGGATTGTAAAATTCAAAGAAAGTAAAACACCCAAGAAGTGTTTGCTTCGAAAACAAGTATCAACCAAATTTGCTTTAATGAGTTACAATGGTTCCTTGAAAAGTGAAGAAATAGCAAGATCAAATAAGATCTTCTTTTCTCTTTCATTTGGAGACAATGTGATGAATGTGATCGTATTCATTTTATCTTTGAGTTCTTTGTTGTACATTCAAAAAATTGGTTTTGTTTTTTGTTTTCACTTTCTTTTCTTTTTCTTTTTCTTTCTTTTGTTGAGATTCTTTTTATCTTGAAAAAGGTATCAAGGAAAGTTTGGGCTGATACCAAATGGGTAAATAGTAAAAATCTGATAACTCTGATGGAAAGTTGTTTCAAAAGGTTCTTGGAAGTAATGGTGAATCTTAAATGGATAATTTTAAGATGAAAAATCATTTCAAAAAATAGGGTCAGATTTATTTTTTTCTTAATGGGTTTCTTTTCTCTATTCTTTTATTAGAAATAATAATTAAAACAGAAAAGGGTGTTTTAGACAGTTATTTTTTAGTTTTAAGTTCTGATTTTTCTGGGTTGAGTTTTGGTATTCACTAAATGAGAAACTACAATTTTTTTTTCAATCAAAAATTTGCCCCTATTTTTGAAATTAAGCTTAATTTTGAAAACAACTGTACTTTTTTTTTTTTGAGCTCTTTCACACTTTTTGAGATCTATAAGATTTTTTATATTTATTTTCATTTTTCAAAAGAGTTATTTTTATCTACAAGAATATTTCAAAATCCTTACTCTTTCAAATCTTGTGGGCTTTAAAATAACCATAAACTAGAATAAATTGAATTAAATTTATTGTGTACATGAAGAAAGTAATTTGTTTTAAATTGAAGAAATTTAAGCATTTGCTGAGATAAAATAAGAAAAGAGTAAATTTTTTTTTTAAAATTTCAATTTTTTTAAATTGAAGAATTTAAACGTTCATTATTTAATAATTTTCTTATAAGATCCTCTCTAAGAATTTTTTTATTATGCAATTTGCATTTTGTCAACCGCAATAAGATCAATTTTAACTTTACCATTTTTTGTGGCAGCCACCCCCCGAGTATGGATCAAATTCAGAATAAGTGGCTAATGAATTAATTAAATTTTTTGTTACCTTAATGATTAAACTGGCATTTTTGAAAAATTTATTACTATTTTTTGAAAAAAATTTAATAATTAAAATAATTGTTCTGGTTTTTGAAAAGAATTCCTTATAAAAAAGTAAAAATCATCGTCTCTTTTTTCTTCAAAAACACTTTCTCATCAGATTTTTTTTTAGGTTATAAACAAATATAAATTAAAAAAAATCCAAAACACCACCACTTTATTTAAAAAATTGAACAATTCTTCATTAAATTGTAAATTATATCTTGACAAAACACTTGTTATTTTTTTATTGAACATGAATTTACAAAAATTGATAGATCTTGATTAAATTTAATTTTTTGTTTCAAAAGAAAGAATCATGAAACGAGAACTTAACTTCCAAATAAAACTTTCAATCTTTTATTAGTTTGTGTTTGTTTTAATAATAAAATTAATTCAAATTTATTTAATTTTCTTTTCTTTGGGAATAAATAAACAAAAAAATTACAATAATAATAATATAGTTGTTAATTGTGGTTGTACGCCAACACAATTAATTGCATCAAATAAGATCAGCGAAACTGATTCATATTCTACAACTTATCCTTCAGTGGCAATCTCACCAGTTAATGGAGACATTGTTATTGTGTATATGGATGATACTCTTGATGGCAATAGCAATGCAATTGGAGCCTCACTTTTTGACTCAAGTGGTAACAACATCAAGACAAGGTGGCAGATAAATGTGCAGGCGAATCAGGAACAGAGGGATCCAAGGGTAGTCTATAGACCTGATGGCAAATTCATTGTAATTTGGATTAATCACAATAACCAAGAAAAAATAACGGGAAGGATCTATCATGCTAATGGAAACAGCCTTACAGATGAAATCGTGATTTCATCGGGTAGTTCATGGAATGATTCACCTGATGTTGTAAGTTTGAGTGACAATAGGATGTTTGTTGTTTGGATTGAAACTGACCATAAACCTTGGGGGAGGATTGTGAATGCAGATGGCACAATGAGCGGGAGCCAATTTGCAATCAGAGATTATGGTGCTAAGGATGATTATCGTATGAGCATATCCAAATTTAGTGACTCTGATGATGTTGCAATTTCTTGGTATAACAATAATGATATGTATGGAGCAAGATATGATTCTTCAGGTAGCGAGGTTAGGTATTATGGGAAGTTGGTTGATGACCATGGCAAAGATCCTACCATTGTGGCATTTTTTGATGACCATATTGGTGCCTTTACCCGAGCAACAGACGATGATTTTTATATTTCTCAGTTTACTGATGGAAGTTCCAATGGTTATAGAAGAATACAATATAACTGCTATGATGGTGTTGCACATGCAGCAAGGGATAGTTTAGCTGTAGCAACATGCCGTCATGATGGCCAAATTGAATCAAGAATTGTGAAATATGATCAAAGCTTAATTAGTGACATCTTTGATGTATACACATCTGGAACCAATGAAAATCTTGACTTAGGTGTTGAAGATGTTCACTTTGCCATTGCTTGGCAAAATTCCAACGATATCTATTGGTCAAAATATGAATTAAAATACCCAAAGTATGTGAGTGGATTGGATGATGTAAATTTAGATGATAATGAAGCATTTGACTTTACTTTCTCATTTGCTGATCCAGGTGGCACTAGTATCACTTACACGTTGGCAAGTAATGATGAGAACAGTCTACCTTCATGGATTAATCATGATGGGGGAACGAATGATAGAATATATGGAACAGCTGAACTTTCAGGCTGTGAAGACGAGACTTTTAATTTGAAAGTGACAACAAGTCAATCTTGTCAAATGACTGAAACAAAGGCCTTTGTAATGACAGTCACGAAACCAGTGCCCACTGTTGATCAAGGCATCGCAGATCAAACTGTTGATGCACTAACAACAGGTTGGGCATTTACATTTGGTACTGATGCCTTTGTCGATGCAGAATCACTTACTTATACAGCAAAATTGACAAGTGGTGAAGATTTGCCAAGCTGGTTACATTTCCAAGAAAACAACCCACGTGAATTCACTGCCGACATTGATTGTGAACAGGTTTTACAAATACGTGTAACTGGGTCTTATAACTGCCCTGAAACAGCCACAGCTGATTTCCAATTAACAATCGCCAATACTGCACCTTATAAAACAAAGGAACTAGTTGACCAACCAAAGGTGGTTGACAGCACTTATGAGTATATTTTTGATTCTGATACATTTGTAGACGATGATGCTGGAGATACATTAAGTTACACTTCAGATCAATTAGTAGGTGGTGGCAGTTTCCCATCATGGCTATATTTCACCGAGAGTGAAAAGAAATGGCATGGTAACATCCCACAAGAGCAATGCCAAGAAGATTTTGATATCGAAATTGCAATATCTGATGGATGTGACACAATTGTTGATAACTACACCCTCAGCGTCACAAATCAACCCGTATCTCTCTCTGTGGGATTAGATAATAAGGCAACACAAGTAAATGATGCATTTGAATATACCTTTGACGCTGGATGCTTTACAGACCCAGAACTGCTAACGATAACATATTCTGCCAGTCTAAATAACGACGATCCATTACCCGATTGGTTACAATTTGAAGATACCAACCCAAGACAATTTAAAGGAACTGTTCCCGAAAGCGAATGCGACGGTGCTGAGTATGTTATCAAAGTTGTTGCGAGTGATGGATGCAATGATAATGATGCTTCAGATACTTATCAATTAACAATTACCAACAATCCACCAACAAAGAATAATGGTATTCCAAATGATGACATAACTACAAACAACTTATACCAATATACAATACCAGATACGTATTTTACAGACTCAGATGGTACAACTTTAACTTTTGAAGCCACACTATTACCCAGTGATGATCCTCTGCCTGATTGGTTGAAATTTGAAGAAGAAAATGCAAGAGAATTTAAAGGAACTGTTGATCAAGATATATGTGATGGCACACAATACCACATCAAAGTGACAGTCAGTGATGGTTGTCACTCTATTAACGATGATTTTTATTTAACAGTTACAAACCAATCCCCCACAAGAGACAAAACATTACAAACAGGTCAAATAGCGACAACAAATCAAGATTATTTATATCAATTTGATGATACATATTTTTCAGATGCAGAGGGTGTAACTTTAATCTATGAAGCAAGTTTAGATGATGGTACTCCACTTCCAGGTTGGCTCAGCTTTGATGACAGTGTGAAAAAATTTAGTGGCACTCCTTATGAAACAGAATGTGATGAAACTATTTATAATATAAAAGTCGAGGCCAGTGATGGATGTGCAGTTGCTGAAGGATTCTTTACCATTGAAATTGAGAACAAAGCTCCAACTAACGATAAGGCGATTCCAGATCAAATAGTTCATAATAACAAAAAAAATTATGACTATAAATTTGCCGAAGATACCTTTTCAGATCCAGAGAGTGTCAGCTTAACTTACGAAGCCAAATTAGACACTGGTGAAGAATTACCTGATTGGTTAAATTTTGATGGAGCAACTAGAAAGTTTTATGGAGATTTCCCAGCTGATTTGCCAAATGAAAAAGAATATAAAATTAAGGTCACTGCCAGCGATACTTGTAAGACAGTAAGTACCATTTTCTTAATCACTATTAGCAACGAAGCACCTTATGTGAACAAATATTTGGATGACGAAATCATTGCAGTCAATTCAGATTTCAGTTTTTCTTTTGATTCTGATAGCTTTATCGATGAAGAAGGTGTAACATTAACCTACGAATGTGAATTGGATAGTGGTGAAGGTTTACCCGATTGGTTAACTTTTAACAACTCAACAAGAATATTTTCAGGGCACATCCCTGAAAAAACAGAGTGTGATGACTTTTGGGACATCAAGGTCACTGCGAGTGATGGATGCCGTTCAGTGTCAGATATCTTCAGACTTTCAGTTTCAGATCAGACACCATATATACAAGAAGAGTTGGTAAACCAGACTCAATACGCAGGAAACCTATTTGAATACACCTTTCTATCACAATGCTTTGTTGACCCTGAAGATGTTCAATTGGACTTTATTGTCAAGGATTATGAAACTGGATTTCCTTTACCAGAATGGCTAACATTTGATTCAGATCAACGAAAATTCAGTGGAAATGTTCCCGATCTTAACTGTGGAGAGATTATTCACATTAAAGTCATTGGAAGTGATGCGTGTCATGATGTAGAAAATGATTTCTATTTAAATATTACAAACCCAAGTCCTATTGATCACAAAAAGCTTGAACCACAGGCTGCGTATGCAAAAGAACCATTTGAATACACATTACCCGACAACGCGTTTACGAACGAAGATGGTGTGCCACTTAATTATACTGCCAAGCGATCTGGTAACAACGATTTGCCTGATTGGTTGAATTTTTACCCCAACAACAGAACATTTTCAATTGAAGCAAATGATGAAGATCGATGTAGTTACAATTACCATATCTTTGTTATTGCAGATGATGGGTGCACAAACGCCACTGGGGAATTTCATTTAGAATTGATAAACAAAGAACCCACAGTAATAGGTACACTACAAAACCACACTATTAAAGTGGAAGATTATCTTGACTACCAACTGCCTGATGATCTCTTTACAGACCCCGAACATTCATCCATTTCACTAAGTGCAGAATTACCTGACAGTGACGACAGAGCCTTCCCAAATTGGCTAAATTTTGATGAAAGTGAAGGAAGATTTTATGGCACTGCAGACAGCTGTGGAGATCCCTATGAGATTGTGGTTAAGGGGAAAGATCCATGTACAAAGTATGCCACCATATCCTGGTTTCTAACGATCAAAGACCAGCCACCAATCCAACAAAAGGAACTGATCAATCAAACATTTACAGTTGCCGATTATCACAATTATGATTTTCATAAAGAAACATTTATTGATCCAGATGAACGCGAATTGCGATACGAAGCAAAATTACATGATGGTAGTGACTTACCCAGTTGGTTGAAATTTGATTCTGATAAAAGAAGATTTGAAGGCACACCCGAAGGATGCAGCCAAATCTTATTAATCGATGTCTCTGCCATTGACCCCTGTACAACATCCATCACAACAACTTTCCAAATCGAAGTAATCAACAACCCCATCTTCGTCTTCCTGGGTTTGAAAGACGCCCAGCAAGACGGAAGCACCTTCTTCGATTACACAATCGATAGCCTTGCCTTTGACGATCCAGAGACGGAAAATGATAATTACGAATATACTGCTGAGATGGAAAATGGAGATCCACTTCCAGATTGGTTGGAATTTAGAAGCAAAGAAAAAAGGTTCATTGGTGACACACCAAACGAAAATGCAGAATTTGTAATCAGAGTTTATGCCTCTGACAGCTGCAGGACCTACAGTGTCTCAGATACCTTCACCATTACAGTTGAAGAACTTGTCATTGGAAAATCAACCAACACAGAAACTCTAACCACAGGTGCCACAATTGGAATAATTCTTTTGTCAATCGCAGTTGTAGCTTCTCTATTTGCATTTGTCCTTTATCGAAACCATTTGAAAAAAAAATATGAAAAACTATGGGATGGCAAACAAGAGTTTTTCACTGCTATAATGCCTAAAAAATCTCCATTGGATGCCAACAATACCTCCAGCCCGAAGGGTGATGTTGAATTACAAGACATAGAACACTCTTCAAATTCTTCAAATTCTTCAACAGACCTAGGTAAAGAAAACCAAAACAAACAAGAGATATTTAAAAACAAAAAAGCTGATGATGTCAAATCAGATATTGAAGTTTCTGATATGTCAAACGAATCTGATCTTGAAGATACTAATACAGATACTTCAAATTCAGACTCAAGTTTAACTTCAACGTCCTCGACTAACGAGGATGATGAGGATTAAAATAAGTTGTCTAATTATTTTTCTTGATCCTATCTTTTTTTTAACCTTATATTATACTTTTCTAATTTTTCTAATTTTTTATTTTTTATTTTTATTTTTATTTTTATTTGTGTATTTTGTATTTTTTTGATCTTGGTATTGATATTCTCATATATTTGAAGAATAGATTTTATATTTTTACAAATTATTATCAATATTTAATAATAAAGATGACTCTTTTTTTATTTTTTCTTTGTTTTTCTAAGCTTTCATTTATTTTTAAATAATTTGGAATAAGGATTCAACCATCTTTATAAATTCCTTATTATCCAAATTTTTTTGATGTTTTTTGTTTGACCCAAATTTAATAGTTTTGATTTAATAAAATTCACTCTATTGAATAAATAAAAATCCATAAACAAATTATTCAAGAAATATTAAACTAAACTACAAAGTAATGAAGATTTTTCCAATTATTCATCTTTTTCCTTTCATTCAATGTAAAATATTTGTCCTCTTGTTTTCTGTATCAAAATTTATGGTTTAATATTATTTTTGAAGAAAAAGAATGGATAAAAAATCAAAAATATTATTCAATTTTTTTAATTGATAAAAATCATTCTTATTTTTTAATTTAAAATTAAAATTAGATTTTTATTTTTATTTGATTTTCTATTAAACTGGGGAGTTTGTCATTTTTTTTGATTTTAACATTTACTAAAAAGATATACCTTGGTATATCTATAGGATATACAATCATTATCACAATTGGAAATATTAATTATTAAATGATAATGTATAAATTTTTAGGAGAAATTTGAATATAAACTCCTTTTCAGTCAAAGGAACCCAATTTAATTAAAGAAATGGAATATATTCAATGAGTTAAATTCATTATTCTTCTCGAAATAAATTTTAAATTTTTAGATCTCACCATTTTTTCTAATTTAGTGGAAATTTTTAGTTTTTTTCATTGAATTTTACTTTTTTTTTTTTTTACTTGCTTTCTCTTTTTTTTCCTTTTTTTGAAAAAGTAAATTTCAGAAATAAAAAAATGTTTGAAACTCCAAATTAACATCTTGAAAAAACAAGGATTTGTATTTTATTTTTTAACGAATACCTTTTACAAATAAAAAATTATATTGTCAACAATTTTAATTTTCTTAAGAGCTGAGAAATTTTGAACAAGACATTCCAATTATAGGGACAAAAAATTTTTTTGAACAAGTTTGTTTTTTTTTTTTTTGAAATTTATGGTTTGTTCAGGTTTTTCTTTTAGGAATATCAACCCTAATCCGAAGTTTATCATTTCTCATATTTCTAAACAAAGGTAGTTTGGCGGGTTCTTAAAAAGAAGTAATTTTTTGATTTTAGGCTGGGTCTCTTTGAGTGAAAAGGAGTTTATTATTGAGTTTTGTTATTTTTTTAATTAAGCACAAAATTTAATTTCTCAGTTTTTGAAATATTTAAGTTTTATAAACAATAATAACAAAAGAATTGTGGAAGCTTTAAAGTCGTTTCAGAATTACTGTCAAACATTTTATAAGCTTCAAATTTTGGATATTCTGACAAATCTTAAAAATTTTAAAAACTGGAGAAAAGTTTTAACAAGTCCAAAAAGGGTAAAATTAATTGGTATAAAAAAAGCTAACATTTGGAATTTATTTGACGTTTTTTTTTAGTTATTTATATGAAAATAATTATTAACTTTCATAAACTTGAAAAAGTTTGGAAAAAAAGTCAAGAAAAATAAATTAATCTTAATACAAATATTTCAAATTTTTATTTGAAAAAACGGTAACACCAAAAGTTATTGAATTTTGTTCTTGTAATTACTTTCAAATTTGAAATAATTTGAAAAAAAGATTTTTTTTCCAAATTAAAATAAGACTGAATAGTTTTTGTGTTATTCGTGTTGAGTGAATTCGATTATTAATACATTTTTTTTTTGATTATTTTTCCATTTTTGTTTAATTAGATGAATATTGTTCAATAATTTTACACTTTAGAAAAATCTACCTGAAAGAAACTAATTTACAGACGAAAATCGAATGTCAGGTGATGATTTGGTACACGTTTTTAGAGAAAGAGTAGATAAAGGAAAATATATTAGGGGAACTACCAACTTAAAAGCGAAGCGAATAGTTGTGATCTTCAAAATTCTCATTCTTTTTAAAAAATACCAGAAGAAGAAATAAGTAGAGAAAATGATAATAATAAAAGATCAAAATGATAATTAACAAAAAAAAAAGAACAAAGAGAGAAAGGAGAAAAAGATATTCCATGAAAAAAGTAGTTCGAAGAATGACTTTAAAAGTAAAGAAAAGATACATTTTATTTTTACACTTTTTCTTTGTTTTCTTGATTTTCTTTATGTTAATAAAAAAGATCACAAAGAGTAAAATAATAAAAGCAAAATCAAAAAAGTTTTTTTTTAGATTATTTTAGGTTTTTTATTTTTTTAGTTGAGCAATCAAAAATAAAATTAATTCTTGCTTTGTTTCTAAAAAAGAGACCTTCAGATATTTTCCTTCAATGCCTAAAGTATCTCAAAAACGATATTTTATACACTGTTGGGACAAATAGTGAATTTGGCATTTTTTTTTGAGAGGTATAATTATTAAAATAGTTATACTCGGAGCCACAAATAGCTTTTGTATCATGTGGATTTTTAAAACCACACAATATACAGCTAAACCGAATTCTCTTCGGTGGTGGGTATTTGGAGATATTGGGACCATACAATTATTTTGTACCACCCTTAAAACGAGATTTTTTGTCAAAAAAATCAATAGCCCCCATCATAAAACACTATTCAGTCAACTTCGAAATTTTACATTCACAGGATTGTCTTTGCCTTATTTATTTTTCAATTCTTTAACAATTTGCTGGATCTTTTTGAAATTTGGATTGGTGTTTGGAACTAACCTAGACCCACGGACTGTTTTTGGATTTAAAAAATGATACGATTTGTATCGATTATAAATAAGATCAAGATAACTTGTGGGATCTGAATGTAAAGTTTTGTACAAAAATTGATTATTGTTGTCTCTGTAAATTTTATTTATGAGCCCGTTAAGTTGTAAAATCTGTAATTGTTTTTGTTTTTGCTTTTTTTGATCTTGCTCTTTTACTCTTTCTCTTTTTGTTTTTCTTTCTCTTTGTTTTTGTTTTTTTTTTTCTTTTTGTTTTGTTATTGTTTTGATTGTTTTTTTTGGTTTTGTTTGAGATTTGTTTTGTTCTTCTCGAAGAAACGTTTCTGTTGTGACACAAGTCATTGTCAAAAGATCAAATGTATATTCTCTTGCAACATCAATTTTTGACGGATAAGGTTTAAATTCTATCGAACGAATAGATGGTTTGGGCTTGATTTTTTCCATAGTAATGTCCCCAACTGGTTGAAAAGAAATAAAAATCCAAAAAAACAAATCAAAAAAAATGAAAAGATGATTGTAGTTGAATAATTTTCATTTACTCTGGTGGTAATGAATCAATATTGTTTTGGGTTTTACACAAGTTCCATCAAATTAGTAATTTTTCAGGTTTATAATTATATTTAATATTTTAAGGTACAAGACCTCACATTTGATTTAAAAATACAAAACTAAGCTTTTACGACAAGTAATTTCTATTCACTTCTTACATACGTAATAAAAATAGAATGATTTTTCAAAGATTGGTATTTTAGAAAGAAATTATGAAACAAATTTTGTTTGGTTTCTATTTTTTTTTCATTAAAGATTGAAACAAAAAGATTGTTATTTGTTTGTTTTATAAATTTATTTAACTGCTCCTTTTTTAAAGACATATACTAGAAACAGTGATATATTAAGATTCTGAAAAGAAAATCATATATTTCAGTATTTCATTAAAGATAATAACAGAGATTTTATATCTTTTTGTTGACAAATTCTAATTTTTCGAAAGATCGATTACTTTTCTTTGGTGATCTGTTGATTCTGAAAATGAATTAATTTTACAAAAATATATAGATACCATAAAACCCTAACAATGATTTTCCAGAATTTAAAAGAATTAAGAAAATCAAAAAATAATTACTAAATTCTCTTCGAATTCAAGGAAACTTTGTTTAATTTTGTGTATTTTTTTAATCTTATCTTAATTCTAAAATCTATTCAATCTTCAACAAAAATATGAATTAAAAAAAAAAAAAATAAAAAACTAGACACTTACTGAAAGACTATTAAATCCATCATGAATTCCTCAAAAAGAGAAAACCTTAATAAAATGATTATCAAAAATAAATAAAAATTTCACTATATATGATTAAAGATCAATATTTTCTTGTTGTGAGTTTTTTTTGTTTGTTTGAAAAATCAATAATTTTTCAGAATTAAAGAAAGAAAACCAAAAAAACCATGCTATCTTTTTTATCTATAAACAAATAATTGGATACTAGCTCATTAGCATACCCACACACATTCACACACACAAGCCAAATTTCAAAATTCAAGCAAACTTTTTTTTTTATAATTTTTTTCTTTTTTCATTTTTCTTTTAAAAAATTCAACATTACAAAAGATTAAAATTTATTAATCTATATTGGCTATGTCTCTAAAAAATTTAGAATAATACCTTAATATTCTAAAAAAAAAAACAAACTCAATTAAACTAATTTTTTTCTGATGAAAAATATGCCCCTATTTTGGAAATTAAGATTATATTTATATCTTATATTACCACAGATTTACACATATTTCATCAAGTATAAAAAAAATATTTAAGGGTGGAATTATTTTTAAAAATAAAATGAAATCTGATTAAGATCTTGATTTTTTTTTTGTATTTTATGTTTTTGTTTCGAAATATGATACATAAAATCATTTAAGTAATTTATTAATTTGAGTATATTTTTGTAATCCGAAATTCACATGTTTTCAATATAAAACTTACTAAAGGTCTATATATAATTTTTATGAAAAATTGAGTTAATTCTTCAAAATAATGTAACTAATTTTAAGTTTTATGTTGGAAAGTCGTAATTTTGATACAAATTTTTATTTTTATTATCATTTAATTATTAATTTTTCAATTCAAAACCAAGCCAATAAAACTATTTAAGGTATAGGTGACAAAATAAATGAAAATTGGATAGAAATTTAAAAAATTTTATCAATGAAATTTCAATCTATCAAGCAAAAATATTTTTTTCGTTAAAGTTTGGAAATAGTTGTGTTCTTTTTTTTTTCAAAAAATTAAAAAAAAAATGAAAAAGAATTTCAAATTTTGATTAAATTTTTTTAACAAATTCTTTAGTCTTATTCACAAAAAAATTTCAAAAATTTAGATCATTTTTGGAATAAAAAAATTGATTTTGAATTTTGAGGATAAAATTTATTGATTTATAAAGATCTTTTTTAAAATTAAAAATATAATTTGTTTTTCAAATTCACAGCAAAAAGTACACTTTTATTTCCTTGTTTTTAACCTAGTTCAGAATATTTCATAATCGTGGAAATAAATAATATTTAAGGGATCATTACTCCACAACAATAAGAAAAATTTTTAAAAAATTTCATTGGTGGGATTCTCTAATTATAAATTGTGTAGATGTTTAGTATAAAAAAGTTCTGAGCAACAAAGAAACCTTATAAATTAATTTTTTTTCAGCAAAATCAATGTAATTGTTCTATATTTTCTAAAAAAATAAATATTAAAATTCATTTTATTCCTCTCAATATAAAAATATTTTACCTTTTGTATTTACCAATTACACCATTATTACACATTAACAAGTCTCTTTTAACAGGAATATTAATATTAAGATTTTTTTATCTTTTATTAGATAATTCTTTTGGTAGAAAAAAAACCGATTGATTCGACATATTGAAAAATATCTGTATTATTGAAGATTATATAATTATAAAAATTAAATTCTTAAAGTCATTTATAAATTTTATTTTGAAATTATGTTTTTATATAAAAATGAAATTTGAATTTTTAGAATGAAATTTTCATTTATATCAAATTATAGACTTCAATTAGTTTTATTGGCTGAGATTTCAATTGAAAAAATAATAAATAAAAATAATAAAAAAATATATATATTTTTCCAAAATCAATACTTTCTGACTTTCAAAAAATAAACAACAAATGTTATATATTTTTTCAAGAATAAAAATAACTATTAATATAAATAATATATGTTCTTTTTTTTGTTTTATTATGGAAACATGTGAATTTTGGATTACAAAAAATATACTCAAATTAGAAAATTGTTTAATTGGGGTTGGTGCAACATTTCAGAAGTTAAAACAAAAATTAAAAAAATATATTTAAGATCTTCACAAGAACTTGTTTTATTTTTAAAAAATATTACTTATTTAAATCAATACTATTTTTTTTTAATTGATAAATGATAAAGAAAATTATGATTATTTATTAAAATTACTAAAAAATAATCAGAAATTAGGCAATTATTATAGAGTTCCGATAAGTATCTAGTTTTTTTAATACTTGATTTTGTTCAGAAATGATTTTTATTATATTATCAAAACAAAAATTACAAAAAAAACTATGTTTTACAAGAATTCAAAAAATTGTATATCATCTTAGATTTGACTCAATTCTTTTGAATTCTGGAAAATATAACAGCTATTTTTTTTAATTTAGGAAATAAAAAGAAAATTTTTGAATTTTTGAATTAATTGAAAAAATTAAGAAAACCAAAGAGTTCACAACTTGGAATTTTTTTTTCAAAAAATCTCTAAATTTTGTATTTTTGAAATAAAATCAGATAATAAATATTATTATACATACCCATTTTGAACTGGGTTTACAACTTTATTATTTGTTAAACGAGAATTGAAAATAACAATGAAAATTTTCAGTAAGATTTTTTTCTTTTTGAAAGATAAAAATTTTTGAAATTGTTATTTGAATTAGTGAAGACATCATTTTAATCTTTTTTTTATTTTTGGTCTAAAAAGAATCATATTCTTTCAATTTTAAAATATAATCAAATATTTCTTTCAAAAAATATGGCTAAATTATATTGATAAAAGATTGCTTTTCTGTTTTTTGAATATTTTTATCATTTTATTTTTTTTTCGTTTTTGAGTTTTAATATATTTTCACTGTTTTTTTCAACAAATTGTTTTAAAATTTATACTTTAAAACAATTCTTAATGTTCAATATAAAGTTCATTCATTGTAACTTATTTCAATAAAATATATTTCCCAAAAATAGGTTGTTTTTTCGAAAGTTGGTTAGGCTAAAAAAGCAGGTATTCGAATCTTAATTGGTTAATAACTATCTTTTCTTTGTTAATAAAATTATTATAAGTTTGAAAAAATAATTTATAATAGATGTTTAACTGAAATACAAGATGTAATTTTAGCCAACTTGAATTTTCTGAAATTATTTTTTCCTTGTATTCGGCTTGAAGATTTTTTTTTCAAAAGTTTTTCGTTTTCTCTTGGAAAATATTTATTACTACCCTTCCAAATATAAAAAAATATAATAGTTAAAAATTAAAATACTATTATTTATCAACTAATAAATTAAAATTTATATTTCAATTTCCAAAATGAATATATATATATATTACTATTACAATCAAATTAGAAAGGAAAAAAATTTGTCTCTGAGTGAACTCAGGAAGTTTAATTTATTGTCTAAAAATATCATTTCTAAAAGGTGTAGTCAAGCTCTTTGGATTTTCTTCAAATTATTAACTAGAAAAATATTTTGGAATGTGAATTATAAAATGTCTTTTTTTAATTGGACAATAATCGTATTCAAATTCATTCGTTTCTTGTTAGAATATCTTTTTTAATCTGAGTAAGTTATAAAAGCCAACGTCATATTTGGTAATTGCCTATTGTAGGTTTTTTGATCATTAAACGAAGTAAGGTTTCTATGAATAAACTTTTTTTAATTAGGATCATGTGGTGAAGCGTAGTTTACATACGTTATTTATACAACAGTATTAAAATTAGAATTTTGTTTTCAATTTAATTTTGATTATAACTCTACTTTTTGAATAAGCGACAGCCCTACAAGAAAATGTCAATTTTGTATTTTTTTAAAAATTAATTCTATTATTGAAGGAATTAACACAATACCACAAATCGGAGTTCTATAAACAAAAACACTTCTCATCATTTGAATCATGATAATAAGTTCGAAGCATAAATAATTAATTCAACCTAAAAACTCAATAACCTAGCTACAAAACAGACCACAAATTAGATTTTTATGACAGTATTCTTGCTAGTTGAGAGAGAAGACAAAACTATAAAACCAACATTAGAATTATTGGGAAATATGAAACCAAACTAGAGGTACAAAACAAATTGTTCAAATAAAATAATACAATAATTTTAAATTTGATTTTTAGAAGAATTTGTTCCAAATAGACACTTGACAAAATCAAAAAAAAAACAATCCTAAAACTTGATGTTTTGAAAGTTAAACCCAAACACTCAATAAAGTTTTTTGTTTTAAACTTAAACCAAATAATTTTTTATCTTTTTTCTTTATCAAAAAGATATTTAAGATTCACTTTTAATCCAACCACATAATAACCTTTCAAACATTTTGTCCAAAACCTTGACAAATTCTGTCAATTGTCTTTAATTGTGGAAAAACCAATACCATTTTTTAATCTTCTTTCGTCTATTTTTATATTAGTTGAAATGATTAAGAACCAACCATTTTCATCAAGAGTTTCTATTATTGTAAAAACCACTTGGCTTTCTTATTATTTGATGTCTTTTGTCGATCTTCTTTTTTCTAAATCTTTGATTTTTTTTTTCTCACCTTTTTATTTTTCCGCATCATTTTTTGAATCGCAATAGTCTCTGCAACAAAAAAAAGTAATTGCAAAGTTGATCACTAAATCTGGTGATGGATTAATCAAATCTCTCAATTTAATTAAAGAGTGGACGTTCTATGAAAAAGGGGATCTTTATAATTGGAGCAAGGTGCTGGAATTAATCCTCGGTTACCTCAAAAAACTGGATGTTGATAAATTAAATTTTGTCGAGAATTTAAACAACAAAAAGGTCAAGGGCAATATAGACAATATAATTTCAATCATCAACTTTTTAAAGCTCTTAATTCGTTGTTCAGATCCAAATAGCTTTTCCTACTTTAAAGGCGAAGAGACACTTGTTAGACTAATGTATGCTGATCAGAGACTATTAATCCCATGCATGGAGTTTTTTATTATTTTCTATTCAAAAGCGATCATAAATAAAACACATCAAAATATCATCGATAAAGAATTTCAAAATACATACCTCAAGGGTGTATCAAATTTTTGTTTTGAATTGGTGTCTTTCAAAGAACTGTCTGATTTAAAGAACAATTCTGAAAATAACGAAAAAGTTTGATCAGTTCCTCATTTATTTTTTAATTTTTTTTTTTTTTTTTTTTGATTGTTTTGACCATTTTAACTCACCAACTTTATTTTAAAAACAAAAACATCAACTGGGCTCTCTATTTTTTTTTATTTTTTTTTTTGAAAACACTAAAACAAGTTTTTCGAAGAAGGCCAATCAGTCATTTTAAATTGTCAAGAAAAAGATCAAAAAACAAGCACCGAAATTCCCAAACCTATCAAAATAGATTCAAAAGAATTAAACTGGTCAAATAAAGAAAACACAATTATACGTTCATTTACAAAAATTATTGAAAAATACCCAATAGAACCAAACAATTACAGGTCTCTTTATTCACAATTAATTCAATCGCATAATGTCTACCAAGCAAAAACTACAAGAAAGAAATCTTTGGGTACTCTAATCAAAATAAAGTTAATTGCACTAAAGGCGTTATTTTCTTATAACAAAACGGACAATATTCAAATAATATTAATGAAATCTAGATCTTCTTTGGTATTATCAGACGTACATTCCTTGATTATAAATGATAAGGAGATTAATCAAGTAAAATTTTCATTTTTTGTTTGTTTTTTTGGCTGGTATTTGAGTAAGAAATGTGAAAAATCTTCATCTTCATTTTCCAATTTCCTCCTTAAATGGGATCACACATTAAACCCCAACCTATTTGTTCGAAAACTCTATTTGGAAAAGAAAAAGGAAATTGAAAATGAAGTGAAATTTTTTTCCTTTTTATTATGCAAATACCAGTATCTTTTAACAATTTTTTTAATTGTTCTTTATTCGTTTCCCTTTCTATTTTTTTTTCTTTTTTGGGTTTACCCTTTTTTTTTCGACATTAAATTCCAGACTTGGCTTTTAATACAAAATCCAATACTACTATATTTAAAATTTCACTCCGAAATATTATTTGTTCCATTAGAGGTTTTGATGATATCTCTTTTAATTGTTTAGATAGATTACAAATCCGTGATTAATATTATAATATCACGATTATCAATACAAATTGTGATTTTAAAGCTGATAAATTCAACAAAATGTAAAACAATTTCTTAGTCACATTTCCATTTTTGTAAAACATTCGATAACTCTACTTTTCAAAACAGTTCTTAACAAAGAATATTCCGAAGACCAACTTGTTTTACAAAGTTTCTTAACATTCAAACTAATAAAATCTTGATTCAAAAAAAGTGTTAAAAACAATTTGAAAAAAAGGAAAATAAAGTGAGAATTTTAAAAAAATTAATTAAATTAATCAGATAAAATTTCAATATTTGTGACAAATTCTGAGAATTAACTATTGATTGCAATAAATACCAAAATATTGCTAATAAAAATCAATCACGAAATAATAGTTGATGTTTTTTAGGCTAAATCAATAATATTTTTAAAAAGAAAATTTTTGTAAGATCAAATAACAGATTATCTCAAAAAAAAGTTATTCTTTTAAAAAAACAACAAAAAGGAAACTAATTACATCAATGATAAGATTAAAGAATTTTCATTCTATTTCATTACATTTTGATTGGCAGATTGATCAATCCTTTCCATCAACAACAATAATAATAAAAGGTAAATCACCATTTCTCCGACTATAAGAGCATAATAGATTGTTATCAATAGAAGCGCTTCGGATACAAGAACACTTCATGCATTCTTGACTTAATGTAATAACCTTTGGTTCAATCATTTTTCTTGATCTAGTTCAAGATTAAAGGGGATGGTAACTTTTCAAAATCTTTATCAATAACCTTGCCATACAATCACCAAAACAAAAAATTTTTGAGATAGTTTGTCCTCTTCTCTTCACACTTCTTCTTCTCTTAGCTTTATTTTGAATCAAAAAGTAGAGTTGAAACGTTTTTTTTTTTTTATTTTTTATTTATATATCACTAATAAGAATGAAAATAATGTTAATTTTTTTATATACAACTTGTGAAGGTAATAACCACATTTTAAAAAAATTATTTGTCGATATTTGAATGAGCTTGAGAAAATAAGTAATATATTTTTCTTGATAGGGTGATATTGATAGCACCCAGAAAGAAAAATATCTTTCTTCCTTTTGAAATAATGAGTCAAATTGTGTGAGTTATTTTTCGTTGAAGTAGTGGGGATCTTTAAAGAAAAAAAAATAATTAAAAAAAAAAATAACAAATTTGAAAAATTCAATAATACTCTAAATTAGTCGAGTATTATTTGAGAAAGATATTGTTTCTGGAAATAACCAATAGAAATATATCTAGAAAATTGGCTATTTTTTGTCATTTTTATTATCTTCACTTTCTTCTTCTCTTCTCTTGGTATTGGACAGAAAACACAACGAGAGCTTAAAGGTTTTTGTTTAATCGATCACCAATCAGAAGGAAAATTACTCTTTATTCTTTTTGGCTATTTAAATCGTGAAGGTAATAAACCCATTTCAAAAAAAAAAAAAAAACTGCTTTAAAGTCCCAAGTATATTTTCAAAATGGGGGTATTCTTAGTTTGATCTTAAAATCCAATTTATCAAATTTTACTTTTATAAAAAAGAAAATAATGGAAAGAAATAATTATTTTTTAAATTATCAAAAAAATGATGACTTTTATAAAGGTTTTCTGTCTTTCAAATCTTTCAAAGGTTTGTGTATTTTAAACACTTCAAACACTTTCAACATTTTTAAAGGGGGAATTGTTGTAAAAGTCTCAAAGCTTTGTAAAAGTCAATGGATTTTTTGTAAGGTGATTTCAAAAAAATAATTTTCTTATTATCGCGATTTAATCGATTAATAAATTTTGTGGATTTTCACTTTTTTAAATTATTTTATCGATTAAAATTTTTTTCGCAATAAAACTGTATTAATTATGATTTCTTAATTTTTACCGTGAATTTATTGTTAATATTATGATAATTCATATTACTACTCTAATAAAAAAAAATTATTGCTATAACATGTTGTAAGCGTGACAAATTTTCAAAGTGTTAGTTAATTTGATAGAAACTCGTTAAAAATTTATAAGATTGTTTCCAAATGCTTTATATATCAGCACTAGTATTTGAAATTTAAATGGGAAAAAATTTCAGTCATGATTACCGTTTTTCTTATTTTATTCAAAATATAACCCAAACATAACATAGTATAAAAAAGGACCAACTAAACAAATAGGGAAAATACCAAATTCCAATCTTTATTGTTTTAAAATTTCTATTTGCAAAAGAACAAAAAAGAAAATGAAGTGAAAAAATTTTTTCCTTTTATTATTCAGCTACAAATACTATCAAAACTTTTATTATTTTCTTTCAATTTGTTTTTTCATATGAATGGAAAGCACTTATTAAACAAATTTAACACCCACTCAAACATAAAATTATTTTAAAAAATTTTTATGTGGGAAATTTCTTATCACTTTTTTTTTTTTTTATTTTTGAAGAGAGAAAATTGCTTTTCTCCTGTGTGCCCTAATTTCTAAACTTTTTTTTAGAAATTTTGTAAAAGAATCACAAATTTTATTATCACTTACTAATGATAATATATATGATGAATTCTTTTTATTAATAATATCTCCGATATTATTAATTTTTTATTTTTTCAAAAAATTCAGATATACAGATTTTTCGATTTATTTTATAGGCCGGACAGTCCCATAAAAAATGATCGAAATCTTCAATGATATCAATATTTAACTTTTCTTTACATAAATCACAATTTTTATTTTTATTTTTACTTGTTACATAAGAGTACCTATTTAAACAATTAGTAAAATTTCGAAATTTTAGAATTGTTTTTGAAGCTTTCCAGTTTAAATATTTTTGTTGTTTGAAATTGCAATTTTGTTGTTTTATAATTTTTAGATATTGTTGAACTTTCCAACTAGGTGAATTTTCCAATTCGGTTAATCGAAAAACTTTTAATTCTAAATCTAATAATTTTAATCCCTTAGTGTGCCAATTAATATTTTCATTTTCCAATTTTCGAAAATTTAGTATTGTTTTTAATTTTTTTTAAATTTAAGAAATCTAATTTTTCTATCAATTTATATTTTCTTCGGTATACTTTTAATCTAGCGAGATCAATTTTTTGCTTCCGATTTATAAATTAATCGAGGTGAATGGATATTAATTTGTAAGAAATTTGTGACTGATTTATTGATAAATCTATCAATTCTTTCAAAATCATTTTGTTTCAAGTCAAATATTTCAAGACCATAATAAAGTTGACTTAAAATGAGAGCTTTGAAAGAAGTTATTTTGACTCCATTGTTGAGTTTATTTTGTTGAAACAATCGATTAAGTGTTTCCAAGGACTTTTCTACTTTTTTGAAATTATATTCAAGATGTGTGTTTTTTTCTAACCAAATCCCAAGATAAAAAATATCTTTTAATTCTTTTTTATATTTGGTTTTTTTATTATGTGGGTTCATCCCGAATCTTTTTATTATTTCAAAAATCCTTTCTAAATTAATTTTTAGAGAGATTAATGGCCCTTTCATAATAAGAATAAGATCATCTGCATACATTTGAACATGAACAGCTAAAGTTTTTAACTTTTCTAGTAGGAAATGAGATATAAATGCGAAGAGAATTGGTGATAAGGGATCTCCTCGATAAACTCCAATTCCTTCTTTTTTGTAATATCTCAAGAGCCAATTTTTAATTGTTTCATTTTTGATAAATTTTTTAATAGATTGATATATTAACGAGTGTTGTATAGAGTCAAAACAATTTCTTATCACTTTATCATATTATGGGTTTTGCAAACCATTACTGTTTTTTCTCTAAAAAATTCAAAAATTCAAAAATTCAAAAATCCAAAAATTATGATTATTTTGAATTTATGTCTAAATTTTTATAATCAAAAATATATTAAATTTAATGAATAAAATTTGAATATTTAACAAAGACATATCAAATAATCAAAATTATTTATTCTCAATTTTACTTTTATAAAAATTGAAAAATGGTTAATAAATCAATAATAAATGAATTAATAGATTTAAATAATTTATACATTAATATTTTTACCATAAATGAAATCTTTTTTTACTTTACTAAAAAAAAAAAAAAACAATAAATAAATAAAAATTCAGGAATTTAAAATATTAGCCTGTGATATTTTAACAGATGCGTATTCACACCAAACGAATCAAAAGGAAGTCTTTATTTTATCAGGTTTTACCCAAAGCTCAAATATGTTGGAAAAAAAATTAATTCCAGGGATTATTCAACATTTGTTATCAAATATTAATGATTCAAATAAAAAAGCAAAAACCAAAAAAGAAAATAATAAATTTCTTGAACATTTATTTAAATTAATTTTTAAAATATTAAATTCAACATTAGGGAGAAAATCGCTTTCCCGCATTGATTTATTAAGCTGGGTTGAACATTTCATACCAATATTAACAAATAAAAAATTTCAAGATTATGATTTATTAAATGAAATTTCTTCAATTTTATTAATTTTAATCCGTAATCAAGGTGTGTTAAATGAGTATATTATTCAAAAAAATTTCTGGTCCAAAATTATTATTCGATTAGAAAATGATCTGACAATTATGAATAAAAAGGCAAAAATAAAGTATAAATACAACAAAGTCTTAAATGCACAAAAGAGAGTTATACCTTCTAAATGTATTAATTTTTGGAGAAACATTTTTTTAACATTATTTTTATTATCCAGAAGCTTAATAACTCATTTTGAAGAATTAATTATACGGACATCTTTTATTTCCATTTTCAATACCTTTTTCGTTGATCAGGATTTATGCTATTATTCTTACAACTTTTTTAATACTATTCTAGAATTTTTATACACGGTGATGAATCAATCACAGGTATTATGCCAACATATCGTTGAAAATACAATCTTACTTCAAAATTTATTTTTATTAGTACAAAATAATTGTCCAATATCAATAGCATGCCTAAGATTAATACCGAATATTATTTTTTTGTTATCTAGATTTCAAAAGGGTAGACAATTTATTAATAATAATAATGTAATCAACCACTATTTGAATTTATTTGCCAATTCCAAATATCTGAAATCTCTTCAAACTAATATTAAAACAATTGGACAAACATTTTTAAAAATATCAATTAAAATCACAAAATCAAATGAAAATGTTTATAAGATTTTATTCAATATCATTAACGTATATTTAAATCAAAAAAATTCCTCAATTCAAAAAAACGAATTTGACAAAATTACACCAATTAACATTATTTTTTCCTTTCTTGAACCCTTTTTACAAGATTCTTTAAACATTCAAAAATTCATTGATTACGGGGGAGTTAGAATTATGATGAAAATATTAATTTCAAATAAAAATAGATCAATCGAAAAACATTATAAAAGCAATTATTATTTGATTTTTAAAAAAAATTTACAACTTTTAGTGAAAAAGGGAAAATACAAAGTTATTTCTCAATTAATTGAAAACATGAAAATTGAAACTGAAAAAATTAATAATTATGAAAATGATTTGTTTTTGAAAAATGGTAGAAACCTACAGATAATTATTGAATTTACTGACATATTATCTAATTTGGTTAATTTATCATTGCATAATAGTATCATTGATCGAAATACACAAGTTTTTATCAAAGAGTGGAGCACACCAAATTCAATAAAATTGTATAATCTTTTTTGTAATTTGAAAATCAAAATAATTGAACAAATAATTAAAGACAAAATGAAAAAAAAACGAAAAAGAAGAAGAAAAGAAAAAGACATAGACAACAAGATCCAAGAACAAAATGACATCGAAAAAGAAAAAGAGAAATTTAAAAAAAACGAGAACGAAAATGAAAAAGAGAAAGTAAAAGAAAAAGAGAAAGTAAAAGAAAAAGAAAAAGAGAAAGAAAAAGAGAAAGAAAAAGGAAAAGGAAAAGATAAAAAGAAAGAGAATGAGAAAGAGAAAGAGAATGAAAATAAAAAGCAAAAGCAAAAGCAAAAAATGAAAGATGGTGGCAAATTAAGAGAAAAAACATTTCATAATGATCATCTTCTAAAAAAAAAAAAAAAATTTGAATTAAAAAAAAAGAATAAGCAAACTAAACTTCAACAAAAAACAATTATAACCCAAATCAATAATTTTTTTTATAGTATTAATAAAGGAATTTTAAGTACTTTCCATCCAAATAATAATAGCAAAAGGACGTATTCGTATTATCATTCGTTTCGTAAAAATAAAAAAGATAACAAAAAGGAAAATTTACACCCAACAAAAAAAACATATAAATTATGTCAAGTTTTTTCAAATTATTTATTAAACGAATTAGAATTAATTAAAAAAATGTCAAAAATTGACGAGTATTATTATTTAAATACAATAATTATAAATGATTTTACTAATTATTTATTTTTAAATATAGATGAAAAATCAAAAGAAAAGATGCTAAATACCTTATTACTAATTCAATTAAAATCAAATGGGTCGTTAAAAACATTATTTAATTTAATAAATGAATCAATTAACAGTTTTGAAAAGTTTAACAATCAAAAAAAATTTGTTATTAAACAGAAATGTATTGGGTATAATTTAAATTTATTTTTAAAATTTTTATTAAAATTACTCAATCATGAACATTTTTTCACTTCAATTTCCACTATTGCTTTAAAAGATTACAAAATTAAACAAGAAAAAATTATTTTTAATAAAATAGATTTTTTCACGGATCTGCTCGTTGAATCCACAAATACAATAATTAAAAAGTTGTGGAACAATTCAGAATTAATCAAAAATTCCAAATTAATTTCCTCGGAGGTCTTAAATAATTTAATTTTAATATGCGATCTAGCGATCATAGGAAGTGACATAGAGAGAATCACAAAAATCAATCAAGATATAGAAGAAGAATCGTTTCTAAATAAAAATTCCAAAAAAAAAAAAAAAACTAGTTCTTATCAAAACAGAGATGTGATCATTAATCAACAATTAGTAACTCTGATGATTGATATGGGGTTTAGAAGAGAACAAGCAGAATTGGCACTAAAAAAAGTTGGTGGTGATAATATTGAAGAAGCAACTAATTGGATTTTAAATAACCCCGAGGCAATGGAAACAACAAGCACAGATAAGCAAATTGAAGAAGCCATCAGATTATCGATAGTAGACGAAAAGAAAATCAATAAATCAAATCCCAAAAATGATGAACAATTTGAGTTTAGGAATAAAAAAATTCAAAAAATGCAAAATTTTTATAAAAATACTGAGGAAAAAAAAATATTTAATTTATTGGAATTAATTGAAAAAAGAACTGATCAGATTGAAACTGATTTATGTAATACTATTTTAAGATTAATTGAAAGACAAAAAGAACCAGAAATTCAGATTCATTTAATTATTGATGACATTCATAATAAAATTAAAAATAATTTTGATAAATTAATTGGTTTAATAAATTTAAACAGCAATAATAATAAGAATATTGAAGAAGAAGAAAAAAATAATAATAATGAAATGTTAAATTTTGAAAAAAAAACTTTAAGCTTTTTAAGTTTAATAAATTTATTAATAAATGTTTTTGAAATTGAAGAAAATAATTATTCTCAAAAAAAAAAAATAAAAGATAGCGAAAAACGAGAAACTCAAATAAAATTAGAACAAAAAATGAAAAGACATAAGCTTAAAGAAATCTTTTTATTTATTACAATAGGCAATAATTTTCTCAATACATTAATAAAGATCATACAATTTTATTTAAAAATTTTCCAAAATAATGATCAAAATAAAAATTTAAAGCAAATTATCCCCTCTTGGTTTATTGTTGCATTGCTGAATTTAAATACAATATTAACCTTTTTACAAATGACAAATTATTCTATTAAAAAAAGAAAATTAATTGAAAAAATGAATAAAGATTGTTTACAAATTGATAAAACAGAATTATTAAATAATTTAATCATAGTCTTCTCTAAACTGAAAATTAAAAGTAATGAAGATTGCTTTCAAATAATATTACAACTATTTATCAAATTAACCAACAGTTTCGAAATGTCAAAATTGTTTATTGAATTAAAGGGCTTGAAATATATCACACCCCTATTATTTAAAACAGATGAACAAACCTTTATTGGCAAATCATGTTTAGTTAATTCAGTCATTAGGAATTGTCTTGAAAATCCAATAATTCTACAAAAATCAATGGAACATGAAATTAGAAAATCTTTAAAAATGGCGCTATCTTCAAATGAGAAATACCAAGATTTATCAAAACAAAAAATGGATTTATCGACTTTTACAAAGAAATATTCGAAATTAATTGCTAGGCATAAGGATACCTTTTTAAAAGCTATCCAAAATGTTTGCGAAATTGAATTTTCTTCAAACAAATTAAATATTTTTATCAAGTTAAATCTAAATCAACAACAAAACAAACCTTTAAATTTTTTAAATCAAGATTTTGAAAAAAATTTTACAAACCAACTTGATAAAAAAAACAATGAAAATGTAAAATTAATAATTTCTTTCTTAATTAAAAGGTTAAAATACAAATTAATAAAACTTAAAAAAAGTATTAAGCAGCTCAAACAAAATGAAAATGAAAGCTTGATGAAAAAATTAAACAAATTAAAATTAAATTATGTTATATCTATTAATAATTTTTTTGATTTCTTAAATCATTTGATTAAAAGTTATGAACATTTCAACTTTGAATTATTAAATTATAAAATAAATATTAAGGATTTGAAAGATATAGAACAAGTAGAAGAAATAAAAAATGTTGAAATTTTAGAAAAGCATATTAAAGGAGAACAAGAAGAAGAAGGGAATAATAATAATAATAATAATAACGATAATAATAACGATAATAATAATAATATTGATGATAACAATCACGATGAAATAACTTTTATTCAATTTATTATTGAATACTTTATAAACGAACCACAAATTTCAGATAAAATTCTTGAAATAATATTATCCCTACTAAAAGCCAAACCAAACCAATTCGAAAAAAATAAATTAATTTTAAGAGATCTTTTTTTTATTCGTAAAAAATTAATTTCTTTTTCAAAGGTGGAATTTTCAAAAATTAATTCAAAATTATTAATTAATAATGTTCTTCCACTTTTAAATATAATTTATAAATTATTTGAACAATCAAAAATAACTTTCTCAATTCTTCAAAACGAAAAATTTTTTTATTCACTTTTATTCATGGTATTTTTTAAACCACCTCAACAAAATGGTATTCGGAAAAGTTTAATTCAATTTTTAAAATTTATTAAATACTTATTCATGCAAATTGATGGTAATCAAAATCAGAATAGCAAAGAGGGGAATTTTGAAATTCATTATACCAAAATAATAAATTTCATTGAACAAACGTTGAAATTGCTAGAGATTTTCACCTTTGTTAAAAATTCACACTTTTTTGATTTATTAATCAAAATAAATGACTTCCAACATGGGAAGAATAAAAAGATTTTAGAAAATAAGAAAGATTTTGAAATTGCCTCATTTATAAATTCTTTACGCCAGCCAATGGAGGAATTTTTAATAGCAATAATGGATCGGAGAATAGTTGTGGAGCCAGAATTGGAAAGATTATTAAGACCACTGACAACGGACATCGGGATGACGATTGAGGAATTAGCAAAAAGACAACGATCAATTTTATTGGATCTTGAAAAAAATAAAAAAAAATCTTTAATTAATAGTTACAAAGAAAATTTACCCTTGATCCATCCCTACTATACCGAGGATTTCCAATATATATATTTATTTGAAAACAAAAAAAAGCTTGATAAAAAAATTCTCCATGAATTGAAAAAATATCCTAAATTGTTAATTGAAAAAAAAATCAAACAACCGAAAACCAAAAATTTTAATCTAATCGCAATACTCAATAATAATAACGCAAGTTCATCAGCAGACACATCTTCTTCAACAACATCATCTGATACGTCACCATCAGGTAATTCGTCGTCGTCGTCATCATCATCATCATCAATATCGGATTCATCATCTGATTCATCATCATCATCATCATCTAGCCCATCATATGAAGATTCTTCATCACCAGATTCCACAGAGTCATCGAGTTCATCATCTGAAGATTCTTCGAGCAATCAAAATAATATATATTCAATTGCGAACCATACTCCAAATCGCAACCTGGACCAACAAAGAATCCGTGAAAGAATTTTATTAGCGGAAAGGGAATTAAGAAGAAGGCCCGATAACGACGAATACATTATTGAACTAATTCGCAATGATTTTGAATTATTAAACCAAATAACCCGTTACACTAATCATATGGATAATACTACACCATCCAGATCAAGGACATCTAATACAAATACAGCTATTTCGAAAAAACATAGCATTAAAAGAAAGCAAATTGAATCGTTTTGGTATGACCAAATTTGGTTAGGAGGCTTATTTTCTCGAAACATTTTTACAATTAACCAGAAGGTATCATCATATTATAACAAAAAGCATTCAAACAATTATCTTATTGACAAGAGTATTACCATTGATCCTATACTTTTTGAAATAGCAAACACTGAGCAAGAATCAATAAAAAATTCTTTGATTGAAAAGAGTTTTTCTGATCAAAAAATTGAGAAGAAAGAAAATAAGAAACAATCATCGAATATAGATAATTTAATTTCTTCAATTGTTGGGAATAATCAACAAACAAATCAAACACAAACAAATAATCAAGTGCCTTTAACAAATATTGCTGGGGTCGATAATCAATTGTTAAATGAATTGCCAGAAGAACTTCGGCTTGAAATAATTTCTGGACAACAACAGCAGCAGCAGCAACAACAACAACAACAACAACAAGAAGAACAACAACAACAACAACAACAACAACAACAACAACAACAACAACAACAACAACAACAACAACAACAAGATGATGATAATGAACAACAAGAAAATGAACAACAAGAAAATCAACAACAAGAAAACGAAACACAAGAAAATGAACAACAAGAAGAACAAGAACAAGAAGAATTATTATTTGGTGAATATAAAATACAAGATTTAGAAGGACTTGATCTTGGTGTATTAACTGAATTACCAGAAGAAATTAGAAAAGAAGTTATAAGGGATCATATCAGACAACAAAGGCGTCAACAGCAACAGCAGCAGCAACAACAGCAGCAACCACAACAACAACAGCAGCAGCAGCAGCAACAGCAGCAACAACAACAACAACAAAATAATAACACTGATACAAATCAAACTTCAACAAATACTAATAATCAAACTAATGTCAATAATACTGAAACCCAAACCTTACAGCAAACTGAAAGAGAAGAATTTTTATCAAGCTTACCACAAGAAATTTTAAATGAAGTTTTAGAATCCGAGCAAAGACAACAAAATAGAACTCAACAACAACAGCAGCAGCAGCAGCAGCAGTCGAGAGGAAATGAAATGGATGCAGGAACCTTTGTAGCAACTTTACCAAAGGATATTAGAAATGAAGTATATTTAACAATGCCAGAAGAAATTATTTTAACTTTACCACCAAATTTAATGAATGAAGCACGGGCAGTTCGAGATCAAAATAGACATAACAGATATGGGAATTATCGGACTAATTTACAAGGAGGTGAAAGATATTATGGAATGGAAACCTTTTCAGCCTTAAAACTATTAAAAAACACTTTAATAGTAAGAAATAAAGATTTAACCCAATTTTTAGATAAACGCCAAAAAATATATTGTCAAAACGAACCAATTTATGATCAAGAATCCATTTTATTATTAATAGAATTATTAGTATTTTTTGAAAATAAAAAATATTTAAAATTTAAAGAAAAATTTAAAAAAGAAGATCAGAGAAAATTTAATAATAAAAAAAAAAGTAACATCAGGATATTTGGAACACAAATTTTAAAAAATATTTTTTTTTCTATTTCAAAGCACCCAATGATAATGAAAATTTTATTAGATAATTTACATAATGTAATTTTGAAAAAACAGTCGATAGATAATCAGAAATTTAACCCTTTAATATTTTATGATAAAGAATTGTCATTTAATCAAATAATGGATCATGAATTATCATTAATACCAAATAATATAATCATTTCTTATATTTCTACTTTAAAATATCTTTCAAAATTGCCAAAGGTTAAAGAATATTATTTATTTGAAAAAATTAAAATATTAAATAAAGAAATAGAAAAGGAGGAAGAAAATGAGGAAAAAAAACTAATAGAAAAGGAAACAGTTATCAAAAATGAAAATGAAAAGGAAAACGAAAAGGAAAAGGAAAAGGAAAAGGATAACGATAAGGATAAGGATAAGGAAAGGAAAAGAAAAAAAGAAAGGGAAAAGGGAAAAAATGATCGATTAAAAATCATTCAATTATCTCCCTTTTCTTCTTTAATTGCATTATTAGAAAAAGAAACTTGGAAAGACAAAAAAAAATTATTTTTATTAAAAAAATTATTAAAATTACTATTAATAATCTTAAAAGATGAAAAAAATATACCACCATATGTGCCACCATCATCATTAAAATGTTTGGTGAATATATTGTTAGTAAAGGATTTACATCAACCAATTTTGACACTCACAAATAAATTAATTGAATTATTATCGAAAAATAAAAACAATCAATACATTTTAAAAGAAAATTTAATTGAAGTATCAAAAACATTTGGAAAAAAAAATAAAAAAATGATCAATTTAATATTAAAAGAATTGAAAAAGAAATTAACTGAAAAAAGGAAAGAATTAGAACTCGTTGAAGAAAATGATAACGATAATGAAAGGTATTTAAAAAATACAAAAAGAAAAAATGCAAAAATAAAAATTAAAGAAAAAGAAAAGGTCATTGATTTTATTAATAACGAATTTTTGGAAAAAAAATTTGAAAATATTAATTTGCTCAGAATGATTAAAACCTTATCATTAATAATGAGAAGAAATAATTTGAACCACAAAGAAAGGAATGAAATATTTGATAAACTATTATTAGACAAAGTATGGGATGATCTTAATTTATGTTTTATTACTGTTGGCAAAATTCAGACAATTGAATTAAATTTGATTGAAAAAAGAAAAAAGAACTATTTGAATAATAACAAAAAAAGCCGAAGCCGAAACCGAAGTAATGATTACTATTCTCTCACAAATAATTTTCTTGAATTCAATTCGCAATATGGAATTTCAACCCCAAACCAAAGAAGAAGAAGGATGAGCAATTCGAAGCAAAAAAAGAGAGACATTCTCTCGAATTTAATTTTTACGCTCTTAAAGAAATTATTCCCGATCTTTGAAATCTTTTTAACAATAAAGGCTCCAAAAATTAAATTGTTAGTTGACCCCAAATCAAACGAAGAAGAAATTAAACAATATTTGGAAAGGTATGAATTGACAGATCAAATTAATTTACATTTATTTATTGAATATTGGAATTATATCAAAAATCACCAAAGTTTAATCAATTTGTTGATTCAACAAGATCACCAATTGTTAACCACAAATTTTAAATTGCTATTAAATACCCCCAAATTGCTCTCGTTTGAGAACAAATTATCATATTTTAGAACAAATTTGTCTTCAACTTTCAAAAATAACCAAAGATATAAAACGATCCGTTTAACGGTCAGAAGAGACCATGTTCTCGAAGATTCCTTTCATCAGCTTCGACACCGTACCAATGATGAGCTATTGGGGAGCTTGAAGGTTGCGTTCTCTGGCGAGCCGGGCATTGACGCTGGTGGTGTCACTAGGGATTGGTACCATACGCTTTCGAAGGCAATGTTTAATCAGAGCTATGCCTTATTCACCAGAACCCAATCAGAAAATACCTACCAGCCAAACCGCTTTTCGTATATTAACCTTGACCATCTGGAATATTTCAAGTTTATTGGCCGAATAATTGCGAAGGCGATCCATGACCATATTAATTTGGAAGCCTTTTTCACCCGCTCCTTTTATAAGCACATCCTAGGAATGACTGTGACTTACCACGATATGGAGGAACTAGATCACATGTACTATAAATCAATTTTGTATATCCTAAAGCACGCCAAAACAGAACAGCTTGAATTGTACTTTTCCGCAGATTTTGATGACCTTGGGGAGAAAAAAGTTGTCGACTTGGTTCCGAATGGAAGCAAAATTAAGGTTAACGACAAAAACAAACAGGATTATATCAAATTAATTTGCGAATTGAAAATGACAAAGTCCATTAGACAACAAATTGATGCCTTTATTACAGGATTTTATGAATTAATACCGAAGGACTTGATTTCAATTTTTAACGAAAAGGATTTGGAACTATTAATCTCGGGGCTTCCTGAAATAGATATACAAGACTTTAAAAATAATACCAAATATAGAGGCTATAAGGAAACGGATAAGCATATTAAATGGTTCTGGGAAATTGTCACAGAATTCTCACACGAAGAAAGAGCCAAGCTATTACAATTCGTGACAGGGACAAGTAACGTGCCAGTTGAAGGTTTCGGATCGCTCAAGGGAATGCAAGGAATCCAAAAATTCCAAATACACAAAACTCCAAACACTAATAGATTGCCAACCAGCCACACCTGCTTCCTACAATTAGACTTGCCTCCATATAAATCAAAAGAATTAATGAAGGATCGTTTGTCTTTCGCTATCAATGAAACCAAAGGGTTTGGCTTTGTTTAAGATCATTCCTGTTTTCTTTTCTTTTTTTTTTTTTTATTAATTTTTTAATTTCATTTTTTAATTTATTTATTTGAAAGATTTGAAATAAAAAAATCCCCAACAAATTTTTTTTTTTATGTGTTTTTTTTTTTTTTTGTTATTTTTTATTGAAATTCTTTTGGAATTTGTTCATAATTAGTCCTTTTTGGGTTGTATTTTTTAATAAATCTGCTTTTTTTTTTTTGGTTTGCTTGATATTCAAAGAGTTTTTTATTTGATTTCAAAAGAAGAAAATTAAGAGATATATTTTTATTATTATTGAAGAAGTGTAGATTACACTCTAGTTGCCCTAAGACTTAAATTCCCTTTCAGAAATTTAAGCGTAAAATCATAGATTCTACGATTATTAATTAATGAAAATAATTTGAAACTGTCTTGATTTGAAATTAGTTCATTAAGATTTATTTCTTTTAGTTTGTTATAAAACTTTAATCTATCTTTTTTCTAGGAAGGACAGACCCATAAAAAATGATTAAGATTTTCTATAATTTCATTTTGTTCATATTTTGAACAGAAAGGACAAAATTTATTTGAATTTTTATTAATTACATAGTAATATCTATTTAAGCAGTTAGTAAACGATCTGAATTTTAGAATTGTTGAACTTGACGGATAACTCAAATATTTTTGAGTTTTAAATAAATATTTTTGATTTTTGATTATTGTGAAATAATTTTGGACCTTCCAACTTTTGAAATTCAGCAACTCATTGAATGTGTACTTAAATATTTCATATTTTAATTCTTTTAAATCTTTTGAATACCAGTTGATTTTATTGTTTATTCTTTGGTTAAATTTTATTAATTTTTCTAAATAAGGAAGAGTTAAATTTCCTAATTTATTTTTTAATTTAAATTTCTTTTTATTTACTGAAATTATCATATTTTCAATTTTAAATTCTGTTTTGTAAATGAGAATTGGTGTATTTCTGTTTATTTTGCATATTTCAGTAATACACGAATTAATCCAAGAATTTAAATAATTTATCGTTGTTATTTGATAATTAAAAATTTCTAATCCATATGTTAATTGACTTAATATAAAATATTTAAATAATCTAATTTTTAAACTATTATTCAGAGAATTGTTATTGGATAATTGTTTGCAGTTATTATATGTTTCTTTAGATTTTTTTAAATTATAAACTATATGTGCAATTTTATCTAAATAAATACCGAAATATTTAATTTTTTTTAAATCTTTTCATATATATGTTTTATCTTTATTTGGTTTTAATCCAAATTGAATAATAATTTCATATATTGAATTTAATTTTTTATTTATTTGGATTTTATTTCCTTTTATAATTAGGATTAAATCATCTGCAAACATTTGACAATGATTTGTTAAAGGTATAATTTTTAATAAAAGAAAATGCGAAATAAGAGCAAATAAAATAGGAGATAATGGGTCTCCTTGGAATATACCAAGCCCTTCTCCTTGATAATATTTTAATAAAAAATTTTTGATAATTTTATTTAGAATAAATTTTTTTATTGTTTTTCTAATTATTTTATAATTGATTGAGTCAAAAAATTTTGCTATATCAATCATTATAATATAAGTTTTATCATTTTTATTTACATTATTCGATTTGTTCTTATTATAAGTATTTAAGAAATTTAAGACTGCAATTCGAGTATCATATTTTTTTCGAAATCCAAATTGTGATTTATGAATAAATTCCCGACAAGGTTCAATTAGTTTATATAACATTTTTAAAAATAATCTTGGTAAACTTTGATTAATTGAAATTGGCCGATAATTTAAAGCTACTCCTTCATTTCCTTTTTTATGAATAAATAAAATTGATCTTTTTTTAATATATTCAGTAGTATTATTAGTAGGGTTAATTAAGCCAATTATTAAAGATTTTTTGAATTGTAATAAGATATTTTTTATAATTTTGATTTTCAATTGGATTTATATGAGAGAAATTTTCTTCATTAATAATATATTTTAAATTCTCAATTTTTTGAAATCCTTTTACTGAATTATTTTTTAAATTTTTTATAATGTTTGCAATACTTTCAATTGGAAAAAATATATTAATTTTAAACTCTTTTAAATTATTTATTGTTAAATTTTTAATATAATCTAAAATCTTTTTACTTGGTTTAATTGAGTTTTTTTTAATATAACAAAAATATTCTTTAATCATATTTTTTATTGTTTAGAATCATTTTCATTTTTTTTGACCTAATTGAATTAATTTTTTTCCAAAAAATTAAGAGATATATAGTTTAACAGATTGGACCAAACTCGTTTTTTTTTTGGAAATTCTTTAATAATCAACCAATTTTGATAAAATTCTATATTTGATTTTTTTATTCGAAATACTATGTGAATTATAACAATATAAATGAAAGGAATCTATCAGTTCTTCAAAATATTATTTTTTGGGGGTTTTATATTGTAATAAAAATCCAATTTACCAATCTAAAAAAACATCCAATAATTATTATTCTTAGATATCTGAAATAATTCTTTTTTATATACTAATTCATTTTTCATCCAAGTAGAAATCGTTTTGAGTTGTTTATTCTAACTCTAATTCATTTTTTAAATTTATTTGTCAAATAAAACACTTTTTAAAAATCAAAGTTATTTTTGACAAATAAAAAAATCAAAAGAAATGAATTTTTCAAAGAGAGACAATAAAAATGATCTCCAAAACTCACACCCAACAACAACTATAACAACACACCTCTCTAAGTATTGCATTTGTTTTTAAAGATTTCAAAGATAAGATAAATTATTACCTAATGAAGAAACACTAAAAATTGAAAATTAAAGAACCACATTTTGAGGTTTAAAAAAACCTTTTCATACTTTAACGATAATAACTCTAAAAGAAAGAAACTCACTCAAACATTCTTTTCTTTATAAAAATAACAAAATAAATACAAATAGATGAAAAATAAATCAGAAATTGTTAATCGAGGTAATTTCCTTTTCCTTTTTTTTTTGACTTTATCAAGAGGTTGCAATTAAATAGATTAAAATTTGTTATCTCAAATTAATAAGGTATTTTTTGATTTCTGTGGTTATTATGTGTGAACTAGAAACCTAATGAAAAAATATTTCACAATGAAAAAGAGAAAATCAGATGAAATTTTGAAACATTCGAATTTCAATCCATTATGAGTAAGTCAAAAAGATTTAATTTATGTGTTAATTAATATGTCCCTACTACCCAAAAAACACTAAAAATGAAAAACTGATCAAATACTTTTCATTAATACAATTAAAAAAACAAAATGATAAAATAAAAATAAATAAAGTTTCAATTTAGCTTTTTCTTGTAAACATTTTTTGCCAAAATCATTGAATTCAAAGTTGAAATTATGTATATTTTTAGATTCACTATCTTTTTTTAACTCATTTACTAAAACAAATTCTAAATTATGGGAATTTTCTTTTCACAAAAGGCACAAATTTGGTCTTCAAATGTTTTTTTTTAGTTTTAAATGGTAAAATAAAAAAAAAGTTAAACTAAAAGGATAAACTTTCTGGAAAAGCATTCTAATTTAATATATTAACTTATTCTTGGATTTCAAACTTTTCTCAACCCCAATTTTTCAAAAAAAAAATAAAAAAGTGCACAGTAATTCCAAAAAATATTTTCGATATTCAAAAGTTGAGAGTGTTTTTATTCTAAAAAAAATTATCACAATGTTTAATTGAATTAAGCTATAAGGTTAGATTTCGAAAAATATTAATCAGAAAAAAATTTTGCTTAATATTATTAAGGACATATTGTCATTTTCTTGTTTAATTTGTTTCACAAAACTTGAAATTTTTAGATGAAATTTTATTTTGCAAAAAATCACAAGAGTTATCTCAACCTTAAAAACGAAATATTAATCAATTTGAGTGAAACCGAGTCTTTAGTTGAGGGTCCTTAAAAAGTCAAAAGAAATTCACCATAAGATGAAAAGGAACAGTTAGAAGTTCAAAATCTTGAACTTTTCATTTTTTCTTTTTACAACCATTATTTAAAAAAACTTTTTTTTGAATCTCAAAAAATGACTGACAAACAAAAAAACAGCTCTGAAAAAGTATTTGAGGCACTCGAAGAAGATGATGAATTTGAGGAATTTGAACAAGGTAGCTCATCTGATTCCTAAATTAATGCTGAACAGTTTTTTTTTCTTTGTAATTAAGTACAAACTAAAAAACGATTCTAAAAATACAAACATTTTATCTTAAATATTTAGATTGGAGCGATAATGAAAAAGATAATAATAATCAAGTTTTAACAAGAGACGATTGGGACGAAGACGATATTGAAGATGAATTAGTCCAACAATTAAGGGTATGAATTCCTTTTCTTTTTTTTTACTTTTTTGTTTTTAAAAAAATTTCAATTTTTATTTTTTTTGGCATCTTTTTCTTTTTCATTTTCTTTTTCTTTTTCTTTTTAACAAAAAACTTCAAAACAAAAATTTGATCCTTTAGGTCGAACTTCAAAAATCAAGTGAAAAATAAGATCCAATTCTCACAAATGCGAGTAATTTTGAAAATTATTCTTTTGAAATCGAAGCGAAAAAAAATAAACAGATTAGAAAAGGTGATAAATTTATCTTTTCGATACAAATTGCTTGTTTTAACATACAGATCAAACCAAACGAAAAAATAAAAAAAAAAATCAATTAACACATTATTCTAAAAGTTATTCTTTGCTTTGGCTTTTGCTTTTATTTTTTTTTTTTTCTTCTGAATCCGAAACATGAAACTTGAACATTTAATTTTATGAACTATAAACAAAAAGAAGTCGCCTCAAACCAAAATTTAAGTTTATCGATGTATAATGATTAAAAAGATGTTTGAAATTTAATTTTTTTTAATTACTAGTATTTGAAATTTAGACGGGATAAAATTTTGGTTGATTATCTTTTGATCAATTTTAGAAATTTGACTTTCTTTTAGGACTATTATGACACACCAATAATATCTTGATAAATTACATAAAAAAGGGACCAAACAAATAAATAGAGAACACAAATTATAACCTATTTATTTGCAAATTTCTTTGGAAACTCTATTAGAGCACGAAATAGGAAAATGGAGTGAAAATTTTTTGTGTTTATTCATCAAATACCAGCAAAGAATTTGTAAGATTTTAAGAAATTGGAAGTTTCAAACATGAAAAAGTGCTTGGTATAACCAAAATATTTTGTAAAAGTAGCAGTTCTTAATATAAATACTAAACAATTAATGGTTAAATCTACTACTCTCCAAAAAATGAAAATTTGTCGAAACAAAAAAGAAAAATAGAGCTAGTTGTTTCTTAATTGATCTTGTAAATATTTTGGTATGGTTTAACATTACAAATTTAAAATTACTATTGTTGTTTGGGCTTTTTACGATAAAAATCCTTTTTTAAGGGGTACTTTCCAAATAAAATTTGAAGATCCATTACAAATATCTTTGTTTAATTTTGGTTATATTCACAAGAATCTTTTCAACATTTAAAGCATTTGAAAGAAAAAAAATGATCTTTAACTTTGGGGTTAAAAATTACCTAATTTTTTTTTTTATTATTGTATAAGGGAGGAGTTTTTAATTCCTCTTATTTGCCCTTAGGTGTTTTTTAATTTTTGAAATAGACAGAAAATTTTTAAAATTTTCCATTTATTCCAAAAAGTAAAAAAAACCGCAGTTAGGTTTTCCAGAATTTAAAAGAATAAAGTAAAATCTATTTGATTTCACTTTATTCTTTTTAATTCTGGAAAACCTAGGCACTTGACGGACACTCTCATTAGTTTTTTTTTAATTTTTGAAATGTATTGAAAATTTATAAAATTTTAAATTCATTTCAAAAATTAAAAAAAATCTAGGCACTCTACGGCACTTAACGACACTTTAAAATTGTTTTTAAAGTTTTTTTATCCTAGCTATAATTTAGGAAAGATTATAACGCGATGGATATCTTTTTACAAGATGAAAAGAAAAATTTTATTTTGTAAACACAAACAAGAAAAAGAGAAATGAAAAAAAGAAATGAAAGAGAGAAAAAAAAAAATAGTAAAAAAAAAGTAAAAACTTCATTGAAAAGTTTTTTTTGAACCCATAGTGTTGAATGGGTTGGTGGTTTTTTCCTTTTATGTCGGTTTTTTGGGATCGCACCATAGTTTGTTTTAATTAAGAGATCTAAATATTTGACCAACTATAGATCAAATGAAATAGGATACTTTAAGTTTTAATTTATAAATTTATAGATGGGCTGAATCTTTAAAGTGCTAAGATTTAAAGTGCTAAGGTTTTAAGAATAAAAATTGGTTTTCCAAATTTGAGTCGATTTTGTTTTTATTTTTTTTTTATTTTTTTTTTTTTTTTATTTTTTTTTTTTTTTTTTTTTTGTAAGTTTCCCAAATCTTGTTTTTGCAAAATACCACTATAAGATACCAACTTAACAACAAAAAAATAGTCCAGCTAACGACTCGACAGATTGTACGGAAAGTCCAATTCGGTTCACTTTGGTTAGTTTCTCATCATATTTGTTTGGTTCAGCTAACTTCATTTACATCAGTCCAGATCAATTCGTTTTAGATCTGATCATGTACTAGTTTGGTAAGGTTAGTAATGACCAAGTCTACCAATTCTTATAATGATTTTTTATTCCTTTTACCCTCTCCCCAAACACCTAAAAAACAAAAAGAGGAGGAACCCAAACAATCTAAAAAGGGAAATTTGGAAAAGGTAAAAAGTATAAAAAATCCAAAAACTTTTTTTTTCAAACAATTTTAATTTTCCAAAGAAATTGAGATATTTTACACTAGAAATTCCAATGAAAGGGTACTCAAATTTTTTTTTAACAATTTTTTTTTTTTTTTTTTCATTTTTTTTGAAAAAAAGATCATTTGTAGAAAAAAAAGATCTAGGTAAGGGCACACAATTATTTAAAAAATTGAGAATATTATGTTCAACCTTTTAAAATGAATTTATTTTTTTGGAAAAACAATCTTTAATATTTTTCAGTGAAATTTCAGTAATAAAGAATCGATAATGCTCATTTCAAAAATTATTACTCACATTTTTTGAGTTTTTGGTTAATTTTTTTTTATTTATAAAATATCAGTTTTTTATAGTTTTTTAATTGATATAAAAGTGTATTATGAATCATATTTAGTAATTAGTTGCTCTTGAATACTAAGGATAATTTTTTTTATTCAATTTATTATTCCAGGCGAGTCACAATTTTTGAAATGGGATTTAGAATCCAAAGTTTATTAATTCTCTTATTTCAAAACAATCGGATAGTATTTAATTCTTTAAATAATTTGAATTTTTCTTTTTTGTGTGTTAACTTTTAAGTGAATCTGAGTTTAAGTGTATCTTTCTTTTATAAGTAAATGAATTAGAAATATCCCAAATCAAATGTTAATCCATCAAAATCAGAAATTACATCCCTAAACACCTAAAATTTTAAAAATATTCATATATTTTTTAATAGAAAATTCAAAATAAGATTATAATCTTTTTTAGAATCATTCCAAGATATACTTATCAAACCAAATTATTGAAATACAAAACTTTGTTGTTGATTCAGAAAAAAAATCTTAAAATACATATTTTATTTATTTATTTATTTATTTTAGATTTTCAAAATTTGAATAAAAAAATATCTAATCTTTGAGCAGTTTAATTTGATAATGATTATATATAAGGTAATCCCAAATTTGAAAAGTTTTTTTTTTTCAGCTTTTTTTTTTATAAATAGTATTTTATTTTATTCAATACAAAAAAAAAAAAAAAAAAAACAGTATTAACATACAATCCTGGAATATTTAAAACATAATTAAATATTATCATGATGATATGGATAAATTTCAATATTTTGAACTTAGATTCATTTAGATCTAAACACCAAAATTCAATTTTTGAAAAAAAAACTCTTTTTTTAATCAATTCTTTAAGAAATACCATATTAGAACCATTCTACTAATTGTAATGTTAACTATTATTTATAGATTAAAATACTCACAAAAAAAAAAATAATTAATTAATAATCCCTATAAAAGCAATGAAGTGTTAAAAAATTTTGAAGATATAATAACAAAAAAAAATATTGGTAAATTTATAAAAATTCTATTAATATTTTTTTTTTTTTATTGATGAGGAAGTGTAAATTACACTCTGAGTGCCCTTTTACTTAAATTCCCTTTCAGAAATTTAAGCGTAAAATCATAGATTCTACGATTATTAATTAATGAAAATAATTTTAAGCTGTCTTGGCTTAAAATTATATCATTAAAATTTAATTCTTTTAATTTATTTAAAAATATCAATCTATCTTTTTTATAGGAAGGACACACCCATAAAAAGTGATTAATATTTTCTATTAACTCTTTATGATCATATTTTAAACATAAAGGACAAAATTTGTTTGAGTTTTTATTCATTACATAGTAATATCTATTTAAGCAGTTAGTAAATGTTCTGAATTTTAGAATTGTTGAGCTTGATGGATAACATAAGTATTTTTGATTAGTAAATATTTTTTTTGATTTTTAATTATTTGAAAATAATTTTGAACCTTCCAACTGGTAGAATTTAACAACTCATTATAATTATAATTATAAATTTCTTATATAAGAAGTTTTAAATTCTTTGAATTCCAATTAATTTTATTGTTAATTCTTTGGTTAAAATTTATTAGTTTATTCAGATAAGGCAGCGATAAATTTTTTAATTTATTTTTGAATTTGAATTTCTTTTTATTAATTGAAATTACCAAATTTTCGAATTTAAATTCTGTTTTATAGATAAGAACTGGGGTATTTCGGTTTATTTTGCATATTTCAGTAATACATGAGTTAATCCAGGAATTTAAATAATTTAGCGTTGTAATTTTATAGTTATATATTTCTAGACCATATGTCAATTGACTTAATATAAAAGATTTAAATAATCTAATTTTCAAATTATTAGTTAATAAACCATTATTAAATAATTGTTTAGAGTTGTTATAAGTTTCTTTTGCCTTTTTCAGATTATATACTAAATGTAAAATTTTTTCTAAATAAATACCCAAATATTTAATTTTTTTTAAATCTTGTGTAATTTCTGTTTTTTCCTTATTAGTTTTTAACCCAAATTGAATAATTATTTCATATAATAATATTAATTTTTTATTTATTTGATTTATATTTCCTTTTATAATTAAAATCAAATCATCTGCAAAAATTTGACAATGATTTGTTAATGGTATTATTTTTAATAAAAGAAAGTGTGAAATAAGAGCAAATATGATAGGTGATTAGGGATCTCCTTGGAATATACCAAGTCCTTCACCTTGATAATATTTTAATAAAAAATTTTGAATAATTTTATTTAAAATAAATTTTTTTATTGTTTTTCTAATTATTTTAAAATTAATTGAATCAAAACATTTTGCTATATCAATCATTATAATATAAGTTATATCATTTTCATTTTCTGATTTTATTTGTTTATATATATTCAAGAAATTTAAGACTGCAATTCGAGTATCATATTTTTTTCGAAATCAAAATTGTGACTTATGAATAAATTCCCAACAAGGCTCTATTAGTTTATATAACATTTTCAGAAATAATCTTGGTAAACTTTGATTAATTGAAATTGGTCGATAATTCAGAGTTACACCTTCGTCTCCTTTTTTATGAAGAAATAGGATTGATCTTTTTTTAATATATTCAAGAGTTTTATCATTAGGTGTAATTAACCATTTATTGAATATATTTTGGATTGTAATTAAAAATCTTTTATAATTTGTGTTTTCGATTTGTTCAAAATTGAAATTTATATCATTTTCATTAATAAATTTTAAATTTTCAATTTTTTGAAATCCTTTTATAAATTCTATTAATATTATTGATCTATCAAAGTTTATATACCATCAACTAATTTTATTTGAGTTCTTCTATTTTGAACTACTCAACTTGAACTCATCATCAAAAGTTCAAAAAGCAATTTAATAGAACTAAACAGGTGATGCATAATTCGAAAAACAAAATAAAAACAATAAACAAAAAGATGAAAAAATGATTATCTTCTCTTTCGAAAATCAAAATTATTTCCAAATTGAATAAAATCTTATTATTGTAATTCTTTGAACGGTTTTAACTGTGTTGTAAATTTTGAATTTGAGTTTATAAAAAAGTTCTTAATTGGGATTGAAGTTTAATTAATTATGATTTTTTTTTGGTTTTGTTATGTATTATGCGAAAAAAGTATCAATTACATAGAAATTCCAATGTTTTTTTTTTTTTTAAAGATACTTGGATCAAAAGTTTATTTTATTGAAGTAGTAACAAAAAATGACTGGTAAAAATTTCAAACATGTTACTCAAAGCATTTGAAACACCCTTTCAATTAGTTGGTTCAAAATTTTTAAAATATTATGAGGCTCACTTTTTTTAAAAGAGGAGTTTAAAAATAAATATAAAGATATTTTTTATCAAAAGAAAAATATATTTTTGAAGATTTTTTTATTTTCGAGATTTTTTTAAATTTTTATATAAATCTAGATTTTTATGAATAATAAAATATAAGTATGAATGTAACAACACTGCCTTTAATTTTTTTTTATCACTTTTAAAAAACTTTCTTGAAATACTTTTGTTAAGGGAAATATATATATATATATATATATGTGTGTGTGTGTGTGTTTATGGTAGTTTAATTAGAAGTATTTTTAAAATAATTTTGACCAAAATGACAATTTAATATTATCCTTTCTAACTTTTTCTTCATTCATTAATTCACCTTTGCTTGCTTTATAATATGAACTTAATGCCCACAATGGGAAATACAGATGGTAGCCGTAATAATTAAGGTAAAACAACCTGGGGAATCCATTTCCTGTATAAGATGAAACATCAAATGAGCCATTTTTTTTTTGAGTATTTAGCAAATACTGAACACCCCTTTTAACTTCCTTGGAATTGGCCTCTCCTGCGTGTATTAACGAAAGAATAGCCCAAGCTGTTTGCGAAGGTGTAGCGTGTTCGTTTTGCTTAAAGACGGGCTTTGGAGGGTTATTGTAACTTGAAGGGAGCTCACTCCAACCGCCATTTTCGCATTGAATACTTTTCAAAAATGTAACTGCGTGCTGAATGTAATTTTGATTCATATCCTCGCCGATCATATGCATGCCATGTATAACACACCAGGTGCCGTAAATGTAGTTTATCCCCCATCTGCCATACCAGCTTCCATCCTTTTCTTGGCAATCCTTCAGAAATTGGATACACTTCTTTGCCGGTTCAAAGCTTGAGTCAAATCCCAAAACACCAAACATGTGCAGCTGGCGTGCAGAAACATCCGCGGTTGGTGGGTCTAACAGACAGCCCTTGATTGAGGTCGCAAAAGGGATATCTTCAAGTATCCCATAAACTCCATAGTTGTTTTTGTCAAACGCTCCCCACCCACCGTTAGAAGACTGCATCCCAAGTATCCAATCGACAGCAGATTTTATAGATTTCACATATTTGTTCTCCATATTTAAAATATTTTTGATTTTGCCACCATTTTTGATCCTTTTTTGAAGTTTTTGGTTCAAGATTTTGGCCAAGCCCATAATTACAACAGCCGTATCATCAACGTCGGGGAAAAAATCGTTACTGTATTGGAAGGCCCACCCTCTTCCTTCTGATTTCACCTTCATTTTATAATCTCCTTCTATTTCAATTTGTTGTGTTAGTAACCAATTACACCCATGCCGCATTGCTTTTAGGGGGTTGTTTACATCTATTTGAATTTTGTTATTTTTTTCTTCTTGCTTATTTTCTTCAAATTCTTCTGATTCTAAAACCTCTTTCTGATCATTTTCATTTTCTTTTTCATTTTCATTTTCATTTTCATCGTCTTCGTCTTCGTCTTCGTCTTCGTCTGTGTCAACTTTGGAATCCAAGTCGATCATATTTTCGTTAATTTTTTCATTAACCACTAATTTTCTCTTAGTTTTGTTCTCAAGATCGCCAAGAATTTTACAATCATAACTTTCAAATAAAGAATTGATTGTCAGACAAGTGTCCCAAACAGGACTAAAGCAAGGCTGCACGAGCAACATGTTTGGATCCTTCAGGGGAGTGACGAGATCCAGGCAAGATTGAAAAGAGCGGTCAAAATCCTTGTCACCTTTCCTTTTCCCATATAGCCAAAGCGCCATTGTTGCGTAGTACATTGCAAGGCAGATGGCGCCATTGCCACCTTCGTACTTGACGTGCTCGGTGATCCAATTGATGCAACCGTCGAGCGCAGTTTTTTTGATCCGCGAGTTATGATAAAAATCAAAATCACAAATGTGCAAAACCTTGTCTGCAAGGCAAAAGAAATTTGACCACGAGATCCATTTCTCTGTGTCAAAGGGATGTGTTAGTTTCAATTTTTTGATGTCCTTTTCAACCCATAGCTCCTTGCAATCTTCCTCTTCGCTTAATTTGCAGACATGCCGATAGTGCTGGATTACCATTAAGGGCACAACCGCACACCGTGCCCAATACGAGACCTGAGAGAAGAGGATCTTTTTAAAGGGGCCCCAGATGATCTCCAAGGGGATCAATGGGACAGAGCCCCATGGGAACTGGCCAAAAAAGGCCAAGTTGTACTTTGTGAAGATGTTTGTTTTCGAAATTCCACCTTTCGAAAGAATAAATTCCCTTAAGTGGACCATGATCTCATCATCCTTTTTTAACCCGCCCACTTTAAAGGCCAAGTACGTTCGAACAGAACAAGACAAATCGCTTTCCCCCTTGGGGAACAGTGGGAAACCTCCGTCTTTGTTCTGCTTGGTAAACATATAATTCATGATTTTTTTGTTTTCTTCGTGATCCTCCATCCCAATGAACCTCCTGAAAAGCATGTATTCACAGGGTACCGTGTTGTCGGCTTCCAAAATTTCATTCCAACAACCTAGTCCTTGTTTTTGCCTTGAGATGAGGTACCTTTCTAAAGATTTTATTCTTGTCTGCAGAAATTTCTCTTTGTTTGTCATAATCAACAAAAATTATTAAAAATTATTTTGGAAGGCTGAAAAGAAGAAAAAAAAAATTTTAGTTCAATGTTTAAAAAAGTTTGGATTTGAATAAAAAATGATTTGTTTGTAAAATTATCCAACTTCTAAATCTATTTAAAACAGTTTGTATGTTTTCAGATTGTTTGCTTTCAATTTATACTTTTTTTTTTTTTGGTTGAAATGTATTAGCAAATTGCCAACTTTTACCAAAATTAATTTTTCAATTTCATTTTAATTCATATTGGTTAAGAAAAAAATTTCTAAATTCCATAAAAATTACGAAAATAAATTGACAGATTGGCCACAGGGTTTTTTAACTTTTTGAGAATGAAACCTTTTAAAAAATTACTTGTTTCATATTTAAAAGATTGACGTAATCAAATTTCCTAAAAATTTTTTTTTACAAAGTAGACATTTTTTTATTTTGAATTGTAATAAATTCTGACATGATCAAGTCATCAAAGATCCATCCTAAAAATGTTTTCTCAAAGGGTTTTCTGTTGATCACTTGATCTTTTTAAAGATTGTAGTTTGAGTTAAGGGTGTTTTAACATTAAATTCTACTTTATTTCTATGGTTTCTGATTAATTCTATTTTTTTTCAAAAACTGTTAGCTTTTTGAAGAAACCCCAGAAAAATAAAAATTGAAATATTTACAATCCTCTTGTTCACACAGAACGAAATAACAGTTAAAATATTATTCTTCTGTGATCAAAATAATGCTAGCCCAAGACTATTATCTATGTTTCAAAATATAATCTGTGCATTTTTTTTTTCTTCTTTTTCCAATGAAATATCCAATTCACTACTCAATAGTAGATCTATTTTTAAATCCAATTTGAAGGTAAACGTCTGGATATTTAAAGTAAAATTTAAATTAGGAATGTAATTTGTTCAAAATTTTTTATAATATACTGATAAATTGCAATTTATGTTTGAAAATTTTTTATTTGATTTTCCTTTTTGAAATTTTTTTGTTCAACTTTGAATTTAGCATTTCATAACTCAAGTGTTGTGAAACTCTGTAAAATTAGTTGTCCTTCAAAATACTCTTTGTCTCGGACTGTTTGATAAGAAACAGTTCGTAGAAATATTAAAATGGAAAATGAACTAAAAATTTTTGAAATTTATTAGAATTTATCAGTAACAAATTTTTTGTTTTTTTTTTTCCTTGTTTCAATACACCTCCCAATCCAGTCTTCAATAATAGATCTATGTACAAATCAATTTTGAATCTAAAGTTCTTAATTTTTTCAGTGACTTTTAAGGACTACGTTCCCACCCTTGGGGGGTTTGATAAATTGTGTTATTTCACTTTCGCTTCTCAAAAAAAATTTTCACACGGAAGAAATTGGACTAAAAAAAAAAAAAAAACATTTTTTGTCATCTTTACCTTTTCATGAAGACTATTTTTCTTTGTTATTCAATGAAAAGGAAAATTGAAAATAACAAAAAAAATAATTGTAAAATATGATTTTTGGGGATTTTCAAGTGCATTTCAAATTTTGGAACATTTCAAACTTGTAAAAGTAAATTTAAAAAAGATGTAGAACTGCTCTTGAAAATAGTGTGAGTTCCGAAAGTTGAAATGGAAATTCTAAAATATTAAAATCAAAATTTAGCATGATCTAACAAGGTAAAAATTGTGAAAATTGTTGAAATTGTGAAAATTTCTCATTTTTTCGAAAAGAAATTCTCGTTGGACATTTATTACTTGGATTATATAACTTTTTCAATGGTGATTTTAGACATTATTTCACTGTTTTCACCTAAAAACATAGTCCTTAAATAGAGAATTGAATTTTTTAACAATATTTCGTTATTTTCTCAATTTTGATTGAAATTTTATTGTTTTTTGATTTAATAAAACTTTTGTTGATCAAAAATTAACTCAATTTTTTGAGATAAATTTTGTAATTTGTATTCTTCATTTTTAGTATTTTTTTTTTAATAATAGAACTTTCAGAAATCATCCACCATATTTACTTAGATTTTATTGTTGGTTTATTTGATCGATTAATGTATGATTCAGCTCTAAAAAAGAAACATTGTTTTTTATATAACACAGACTGAACTTTTCAGCTGATATTATTTTGATAACAGTAGATGTAAAATTTATTTCTTTATTCAACAGTTATTTTTAATAATTTTGTAACAAATAATCATTTAATTTAACAACTATTTCAAGATATTAATACAGAATAATTTTGAAAAAAATTTTCATTGTTGATTTACAAGTCTCACAAAATTCTATTCTTAAAGATAAGATAGCAAAAAAAAATCAAAAGTTTTATTAAATTTTTATATTTTGAAAAGCCCAAAATGTGGGTGATCAACGCAAAAAAAAGGTTGTTTTGGACCAAAAAATATCATGATTCAAATAAATTAAAATATAAATATTCTAAAAATGCCCAAAATATTTTTATTTTTAATTTTTGTGATAAGATTAATGTGCTTAATAATTTGAATTGCTAGTAAAATCTTTTTTTAAAAAGAAAAATTGAATAATCAATTATTTAAAAAAAGAAAAAAAAATGAAGACAAGTAAAACAAAATATAATAGAATTCAACAAAATTGTGAGTATTGAAAAAAAAACATTTCAAAGCACGACCCGATATCATAAATTGATAAAAAATGAATAATAATTTATAGAATTATTCAAGAATTTGTAGTGAATATAAATATTGACAGAACTTTAAAATTAAATCATTTATCAGACAATATATTTTCAAGAATTCGAAATAAGCCAAAATATTGATAAACCTTGAAAAGATCAAAAAAAATATCAGAAATCAAATATTTAGGAATCTTGTTCAAAATAAAAACAATTAAAAAAAACTTTAATAAAACAAAAGATATCTTTATAAAAATTAAAAAATGATCTTCAAATTAAAAAAAAAGAAAAAATTGTGGGAAGATAGATTTAGTTCAAATATGTATATATTAAACCAATTATTTTTTATTTCATTATTTTAAATTTAACTCTTAAATATTTTGACTCAATTTATATTTGGATAAATGGAAAAGTCACAAAATGTACAAAAATCAATTTACAACCTCCAACAATCATTTATTAAACTGTAAAAAATTTAAACAAGAAAAAATTCGAATCTCTGAAAGTAGAGATAAACCCGAAAAAAAATGAGAAATTTATTGGGTTTAAATACATTCTACAAAAAAAAATAAAATTTTCAAAAAAAGATGAAAATATTAATTTGGAAAATAAAGATTTTATGATTATTAAATGTAAATATGTATTAATTTAGAGAAAAAATAATATCAAAAAGTGTTTGGTAGAAATGTCAAGAATATTTAAAAATTCATAGTATATAATAAAAATATCAACAAACGGCCGTTTCTTCAAGTATGATGTTTTTTTTTTATTTACAAAATAACAAGAATATTTGAGTAATTTTCCTTTCAAAAATTAAAAAAACCTAACTAATTTTTCGAAAATTCAAAAGAATGAAGAAAAATCAAAGATTACACTCAATTCTGTTAAATTCTGGAAAACCTAACGCCATTTTTATTTTAATTTAAAAAATAAATCGAAAATTTATCTAATTGTCTTTTTCATTCTTAAATCAAAAAAAAAAAACGAAAGGCTATCAGAAAAAATTAATATCCTGATTTCAAAATAACAAAAAAAAAAAAAAAAAAAAACTTTTTATATCATAATTAATTATTATTTGTTTATAAGAAGTTACTACTTTCTGGTAAAGAAAATTAAAACAATATTTGAAAAAGTACAACTTAACCTATACCTGCAACTTGGTTCATATAGGTTGATTAACTGTTTTTTAATACTTTTGGTTTTTCTTAATATTTATTTAAAGAGTGATCTTTTGGGAAATATATTATACAAAAAGGATTTTTTAATTTCTATTTTGAACATTTTCCAAAATTATGGTATAATATAAAAATTAATAATTCTGAAATTATTAAAGTAATAGTAAATAATTAATGATCTAAAGTCGGTTTGTTATTGAAAGGTATATATTATTAACTTTTTATTTCAAATCACTGTTGAAATTCCATTTCATAATATTTTCATAAATTGAAATCATCAAATAGAATTTTGGATCAGATTCTTAAAAAATCAAAAAATCTTTTTTTTTCAATTTTTCCCCTGCCTGAATCTTCTTTATACTGGGAAGAAGAGTTATATAAGGAAAGAGATCAAGTGGTTAATTGTTAATAATGTTACACTGAAACACAAAAGCATGAGTAACTTGAAAATTAAAAACGAAAAAGCAAAGCCTAAAAATCACCAAAGGTTTAAGGGACTAGTTTCTATTTAATTTTTTTAGGTATATTTAATAGAGATTTTGAATTTTTTTTGCCAATGACTTAGATTTGAAATCAAAGTGAAAAACTTACTTGTACAGTAATGAAATCTCGATAAATGACATTCATTAAATTTAGTTATTGTTTTTATAGGAAATAAAAAAATTTTACATTTTTTCACTTTTTTGAAAGTTGCTTTTTTTCAACTTTTCTCAAAAATACAAAAAATAAAAAAAAATATAAGCAAGAAAGAAAAACCTTGTTGTGTTTGTGTAAGACCTACAAAAAATAGTTTGAAAAATAAACATGAAAAGGTTTTTTTTGGAAATACATGAAAAAATAATTTGATTCAAAAAAAAATATTCAATATATGCTTTACTCAAAATAAAAGATTTTCTTTTTTTGTACCATTCTTTTTTTATATGAATCTACTTTTTGAGTTAACACTCTTTTGTTTTTGTTGAATTTAAAGTTTATTTAAGTATTCCCAAATGATCATTCAATAAGTTTTTGTCAGAGTCAAAAAAAATCAAAGAAAAGAATAAGAACTATTTTTTTAAAAAGTAATTATTGATAAAACAAATTGAGTTCTTTATAGAGTCAAGTTGGTTGAATAGAAGTGAAAATGAAAATATTCACCAGTTATAAATTATTTTTTCGTTTTTCCAAATGAGAATTAATATTAATTTTGAGAAAATAATTAAATCCAAAATTAATCAAAAAATTCTCATCCATTTAAGATATTGTTTTAAAAAAAAAATTTTAATAATAAACTTTTTTTGACAGAATTGTAAAATTTTAAAAAAACACAAACTAAAAGTTCTAACATTGAAAAAACCTTTTTTTTTCAATTCTAAACATATTTCAAGATAAAGATTCCTTATTTGGTTATTGGACAAAAAAAAAATAATAGAGACTAGTCACTTAAAGCAAATAAGATTAACAAAAAAAAAAAAATTATAACAACTTAATCAACAATCCCCAAGCGAACATTAATGATCAATTAACAAATTAAATTAAATCAAGCAAAAGTATTGTGGATGTGATTTTGGGAGTCCTTAATTCAAGATATCATTTTTTTTTTTTTTTTTATTTTTTTACCAATTGCGACTTATAAACCCCTTTTTGAATTTCAATTCTTTTATCTTTTGTATTTTTTCCTTTACGGTTTTTTACTTTTGCTTTTCAACATAAAAAAAAATTAGTGTGTCTTTCCCTTGAACAATCATGAAATCTATGATTTTTCGCTTAAATTACATTTGAGGAAAATTTAAGTAAAAGGATATTTAGTGTGTGATTTACACTTCTGCCATCAATAATAAAAAATCAACAATTTTTCACACAAATATCTCCCATTTCCTCAAAATTTTTAATTATTAATTATCAAATTTCACAATTAGGAATTGAAATATCTCCCTAACATTTATAATGGAATATGGATTGTAATGAGTAAATTGGATATTATTTTATTTTATTTCCCTAAAAAAATCATTCTTGTTGTTCTTTGTTTCCCATTAGTGTTCTATATTACTTGGATTTAAATAATAATAATAATAATAAAATCCAGAGTTCTTCTTTTTTTTTTTTTTAAGTTAATTTTTTAATATAAATAAAGTAATCTACCTTTAAAGATATAAATAATCATAATGTGTATCTTTTTGTTCAAAAATATATTAGCCATGTTAAATAAAAAAAAAACAAAAAAAAAATCAAATTAGGAGTATATCATTGTTGTACAATAAACAACTTTAAGTTTTTATTCCATATATTTTAAATTTTATTATGATGAAAAAATACAGGTAAAAAATAAAAATAAAACAAATACTTGAAATAATTCATTTTTAAATGTGTAAATTTAATTTTTTTCAAATTTTTTATAAATTTCTATAGTAGTTTTTAAAATTCCATTATACTCTTTAATGAGATTGGTTTCAGGAGTTAACCATTTTTTAATTTCATTTAATGGGGGTTTAAATGTTTTTGAAACAATTGGGTTTTCTAGGTATTTTGAAAGATCCGACAATTGCTGAATAATTTTTGGTTGGTTGTCTTGGTATTGGAATGTATCATTCCAGCCCGATAAAACATTCACCCTCTGGGTTAAAATATCATAATTTATTTTCATATCTGGAAGATGGGGATGGTGATAATTAAGATTAACATTTTGGGAAATAGGTATATTTTGAATTTTTAAGAGATAAAGATAATATATTTTACTGCAAATATTTACGTCATTGATTAATTTTAAACAATTGTTTCCATATTGAAAGTATTGAACAGTACTTTGTTTCCTTTCGATATATACCAGCAATTTATTTAATGACATATAAAACGAAAGGAAAAAAAAATCTTTGAGATCAAAACAACTACCAGCACCGGCGCTACAGATTTGCATTTTTTTAATATTTTTAAATAAATAATACAATTGTAAAATGGCTTGTACGCAATTTTCATTGGAAAGGTATTTTAATGCAGATACCAATTGCTCGTTATAAATCCGAAAATGTGAATATTTTATAACAAATTTTGCCAGAGTGTCTCCTAACAATTGGGAATTCTTTCCATCAAATACCTTCGCAATTAATTTTTGTTTAAAATCCTCTTTTGGCAAGTGTAATTTTTCTGAAGATGAATCTTTTTGACTTTTGGTATTCTTATCGTTGTTAACATTTTCTTTATCATTAGTATCCAAGAATTTTATCATGAAATTTTTATCTTTTGATTGATAATAATCTTTTAATATCTTTTCGATAATTAGCATTTTGGAAATTTTTTTTTTATTTAACAGAATAGAATATTTTATTTGATCAGTTAAATATTTCCGGGATTTAAAAAAAGTTGATTTTTTTTTTTTTTTTTCCTTTTTATAAATTTTGTTTACTTTCTTTGACAAATAAAATATTTCTTTATTAATTAATAAATGAAGATTTTTTACTTTATATTCTTTCAATTTTTTGTTAAAATGGGCATTCCCACTTTCGATTTTCTCTTTAATCAATTTTGGAATTAAATTTTTATCATTTTTAATTGCATTTAATATTGAAACTTCTTTAAGTTTTCTTTTATATTTGACATAAGTTAATGTACAAATCCCTACCGAAGAATCATTCATTGAAAGATTCTCTCCATTGTCATTCCCAGTATTACCTTGCTTGTTTTGAGTATAATTACCCTCATTATCATTAGAATTGCTGATATCATTATTATTTGAATTTTTTATTTTCTTCAAATTCTTGATTATTTCCTTTTCATCAATTATGCTGATGCTCATATTTTCAATTTTCCACCAAAATTCCTTTTTTTGATCATAAATATAAAGAAAATAAGAAATTTTGTTATCAATTTTTTTCTTCATTAAAATTGAATGGATAATATATTTATTTTTTTTTTGGTATTCATAAATTGATTTAATTTTTAAATTTATGTTTTTTAATTTACTTTTATAATTCTGTAATTTTTTTTTTAATTCCGTAATTTTCTTTTTTAAAAAATTTTCTAATTCGTTTTTCTTTTCATTATTCTCGTCTCTTGTCTTTTGAGAAAATATTAAAATATTTTGTAAACTTTTAATGATTGAATTATTGTTTTGAAAGTTCTTAATTGTTTCGATCTTTTTTTCAATCTTTTTTGATAATTTTCTCACCTCAAGAATTTTTGCTACTGTTTGTCGGTTATAATCAATGTTATTGTTTAAATATCGATCCAAATAAATAATTTTATCAAATTTAAAATTATATTTTTCCTTTGTGTTTGTATTTGTATTTGTATTTGTATTTGTGTTTGTGTTTTTATTTTTATTATTATTTTTATTTCTATTGGTATTTTTTTTATTGTTTCTCTTTTTATTCTCGTTGTGATTAAAATTCCCAAAATGAAAAAATAAGACTTTTGGTATGAATTCAAAAGTAATCTCCTTTTTCAGTTTAATGATATTATTAACATTTAACTCCGTTTCATAATTCGGCCTCTGAGTCAAAGAATCAAGATTATCATAAATGTCTTCTTTTTTCAAACTACAAAGGAATCTGAAGTGTTGTGTACTCTGTACAATTTGGTATGACTCGTTGTCTTGATCACGACAATCAATTTTTTCATTAAATTGGCTAATGAAATATTTTGAAAATTTACAGTCAGGTTGGAAGAAAAAGGATCCCGTGATCAAAGTGTGTGCTTCCTTTTCTTTGGTATTATTTGTAAAGTTGGACATATTTGTTTCAATGCCTTTTTTTTGATTTTCTTGTAAGACTTGATCATAATTTGAGCCGATCTTGATCTGATAATGATAGACACTTTTGGAACTATTTTTGTTCGTACTACTACTTTTTTTCGTTGTCAAATCGTTGAACACAGAATTTGTTTGAACAATCCTATAAAACCTTTGCAACAGTAAATCGTTTAACGATAAAAATTTGGTTTCTTCCTTCAAAATTTCTAAATCTAAATTTGTTTGATAAATTTGATCTTTCAAGCCATTCGGGTAAAGATCTTTTTGGTTCGAAGCAATTAATTTTGAAAAAAAATATTGCAACAGATCTAATAATGCAAGATCTGATTCAAATTCTTCTTTATTAAAATTCCCTTCATCAATTTCTTGAAGGTACTTGGTTTTCAATTTTTCCCGTTCCTTTGCCTTTGAGCCATTTAGCAGGAATAATTTTCGAACGAATGGCATTAAAAAGAAATTATAAACAAGAGAAACAATTAACCCAGACTCCTCTAAGCTTTGAAAAATGATTGGAACTATTGGGCTTCTCATCCTTTCTATGGGATTGCGTGTTTCCTTATGTTTTTTTTTTCTTTTTTTTTTATTTATTTTTTTGTTTCGATTTTTTTGATCACCAGCTTTAAAACGATCGGAATTTGGGCTCATTTGATAGTTTTGTGGGAAATGTATATCTTCGTTTTTGGGATTCTCAGAGTTTTGGATTGGGTAAAACGAGTTAGTTATTCTTGGTTGATCTTGCCCATCTTTGCTATCTGTTTGGTTTAATAAGTATGAAAAGATTTGCTCTTGTGAAGGTTCAAAGTCAAATGATTTATATGCTTGAGTGAATTTTTGTTCAGTAAAGCCTGCACCAATAATAAAGTTCTTTAATTCTTGATAAGTCATTTTGTAATTCAGAGTAAAAATGATAAAGAATTACTGAAAAAAAGTCAAAATCAAAAATAGAAAAAATGAAAAATTTTTTTCCCTGTCTTGACAAAGAATTTCTTGACATTGATCAAGCTTTCAGCGTTTTCAAACTTTCAATTACTTTCAAATCATTTCCAGTCCTTTCAAACACTTTCCAACACCTATAGAGGGGAAATGAGTTTGAAAAAATGTTCAGCTTTAGAAAAGTTAAGGGAGTAGCTACGGTAAAGGAAAATTTTTAACTTTTTTGTAATTCTGAAGAGGATCAGAAAATAACATTCTTTACTCTGCTTGTAACTCATTGATTTTTATTATTTAAAGTACTTCATTCATAAGATTTTAAATTTTTTTTTAAAAAGTCTCAAAGAAATTGTCACAATAGAATGTCGAATTGAATTGCTTAAAATAGTGCTTTGAGTGTTGAATAACTTTTCTTTTATCCTAATCTCAACATTCTATTGTGGTATTGATTGTTTTCATTTTTTATTTTTTCATCATTTTTAAATTTTTTTAATTAAGACAACTAAAAGCAATAAGAAAGATTTTCTTATCAGTGACATTTAGGATAAATGAATTTTGTTTAAAAATAACAACAATATTGCAATTGGATGAATCATAAAAGGAAATAAGAATGGGGCTTTAATAGCTTGAAGGATTCCGAAAAAATTATAATTATCTCATAACATATCTGGTTTGGGTTTTGAATACTTTGATTTGGTGGAATTGGAGATATGAACATGATTATATTTTATCAAATTTTAACCTATAAAATAACTAAAATTTATATTCTCAGAATCAAAATTATCTTGTCCCAAAAAAAAAAACTATTAATTATAAAAAAAGATAAAATTGTACAATTTTATGAATTCTTTTCTCTTTTTTTATTGTTTAACAATACTAAAAAAAAAAATTACAAATAATTTTTAAAATAATTTTTAGAGAATCTAGGATCACAGACCACAATAATAAAATACTCTTTTCTCATCTCTCTCAAATATTTATCATGCCTTATGGTGTATCTACCCCGTTAAGTTTTTAACAATAGGTATTGATCACTTTTGAAGAATTTCAGTTTCATATATCTTCATAGATGAGTGAATATGAGGTAAAAAAATAATTTCAAATTTTCTTTTTTATGATATCTTTTACTTTTAATAAATAGAATACCAAAAAATGAAAAAATAAATAATTAAAATGAAAATAACCAATAAATAATTATCTGATCAATAATCAAATTTAATAGTATTGATGATTTGAGAGGTGTGCCGTTTTGTTTTAAAAGGAGTTTTGATTCGAAATTTACTTAGTTTCAGTTAAAGTAGCCAACATTTCTTTTTCATTATATCAATTATTTATTATAATTGACCTACAAATAAAAAATAAGAAATAAGTAGAATAATAAATACCAAATAATATTTTCTATTCAAAATGGAATAAAATTAATCAATCAATATATTTTCTTAAAAATAATAAAAACCCAAATTCTTAGGTGACCATTGAGAAAACCAACAATGTTCATTTTGGTTTTCTTATTGAAGATCCAAATAAAATCCCAATAGAAATCAAATTGATTTCTCTTCAATCGTTTTAACTTTATTTAAAACATTAGAATAAGATATTTTAACCTTGATAACTAGTTTATTTATATATAAAAAAATTGTAAATGGATTAAGTTTGAAAAAAATCGAAAAAAAAAGTAAAAATCATGAAAAATGTGAAAAATTTTGGAATTTCCAAAATGTATTTTTTCTCTTCATATCCTTACACTCCCTTTGAACACATTAAATTCACACTCTACAACTGCCCCCCTTGACTGGAAAATGGTTTACAATTATAACCACTTTGACAATTGGTATATCAGAATGGTATTTTACTGGTTGATTTTGTAATCAATATGACTGTTGTCTACGTTATGCATACATAAAAGTCTAATTCCTGTTTCAAAATAAAAAAAGTGTTTTTTTTTTGTTATAGATAACCTATATATCAACCAATACAAGAAACTGAAAATAAATCCTAAGTAAATATGGTATTGATTTTGAGAAAGTTCTATTAATTTAAAAGAAAATCTAAAAATAAAGGATTTAAACTTTGCTTCAATCAAAGGGGACCAACTTTTTTTTCAAATATCAATTATTTTATATTATTTACCTTTTAATAATAAATAAGAAATAAGTAGAATAATACACATCAAAAAATTGTTGATATCAATATGGGATAAAAATTGAAAATCAATAGATTTTCTGAAAAATAAAAAAATCCAAATTCGTTTTTTCACATTGAGAATAACCAGAATTTTCGTTTTGAACTTCTACTGGTATTTGAATAATAAATATGAAACATTTTTCACTTCATTTTCCATACTTTTCTTTTAGAAATCAAGCACCCAAACCAAGTAGGTTGGGATTTGTGGTCTCGATTTGATAATGGAAATGAAAATGAAAGTGAATAAATTTCACTTTTATTAAACAAATATCAGGTTCAAAGATTGAATTAAATTCCAATAGAAATCAATATGATTTCTCAACAATCATTTCCATGGTTTCAATAACCTTAGAATAACACGTTTTTACCAAGTGACTATTGATCTTGTAATAAAAAAAAATATTTGCAACTGAATTAGGTGTAATGAATTAAAATTCGAAAAAAAAGTCAAAATATCAAAAAATGATTTCAATTTTGAAAATTTCCAAAATAAATTTTTTCTTCTAATATCCATACAAGCCCTTTAAACACAGGCACTTCACCCATAAAAACTGGGCCCCTTTGACTGAAAAATAGTTTATATATATATATATATGTATGTATGTATATATGTATGTATGTATGTGTGTTTGTGTGTGTGTGTGTGTGTGTGCGTGTGTGTGTGTGTGTATGCATGTATGTCCAAATCAAGTATATTGTGTAAATTTGTTGTTATTATCAATATTTCTTCTTCCTCTTGAATGTTTGAAAACAGAATCGTTACTATCTGAATTATTTTTCTAGTGGTTTTTTCTTGGTTGGGGTTTTTTTTTCTTGAATGCTCACAATATACTTTTGGTTCATCTTTTTGTTTCACTCTTAGTAGTTTTTTTTTTTATAAGGTGTATTTTTGCTTGTAATCTGTTTATAAAATGTATTTCAAGCCAATTTAAAAAGAATAATTCAAAAAATTATTGTTTTTTACAAACGAACAAAAACAAAGAATAATGAAAAATTTCAATTCACAAAATAAAACATATTTTTTTTTTTTTTAAAATCTCCCAAAAAAAAATAGTCTAAAACTTATAAATTTGGATTTTGAAAAAAAAAAAATAAATAATTGCCAAAAATATCATGTTATAATAAACTTTAAATTTTAGCCCAAAGTCAAAACTGATAGAAGTTTATATATGGAATGTTGTAAAAAAAAAGAATTTTTACAATTTTTGAGATATATAACCAGTTCCATTCAATTACCCAGAATTCAGGAATAGTAAACGAAACTCATATTTTGATTTTTGAGCTCGGATTTTTTTTAAATCTGAAATCGTTTAGTGAAGACCAATACTTTGTTTTAAAAATGATTTTTTTTTAGATTTGAAAGATTAGTGTTTACCAAAAAAAAATTTTGATTAAAATTATTATTATTCTATTCAGATTATTAGAAATTATATTTACTTTATCTAAAATGTGGTTAATTATATGTAACTCTTTATTTATCTCTAAAAGTGTAAAAACTCTATTTTTTACAACATTTAAATTTGCTCATGTGGATCAGTTAAAAACTAAATTAGTATGGCATTGAGTCTTGAAAAAGATAATCATTTTTTCTTCTTCAGAGAATATAATTCTTAAAAAGTTTCAACTTATTTATTTTGGTTTCTTTTTAAACTATATTATATAATCGGAAATGAAGATTTGTGAAAAAAACTTTTTCTATTGATTAATTTTCGTGAGACATGGCCAATTAGAACTTGGTAATATTCCATCAAAAATGGCCAGAAACAGTACACCTCAATATATTAGCAATGTTTCATATAAAGATAAATTATCTCTTTTTAAAAGTATTTTTTTATAATTTTCAATTTTTTTTAATTTAAAATAAAAACTATTTGTAAAAAAACTAAAAATTAAAATCTCAATTTACATTGTTATTTCAAATTGTTTGAAATTTCAACCAAACGATTTTATAAACCAAAATAAATAGATAGGTCTTCAACTTCATTAAGAAGAATAAAATTCAAAAAAAAAAATGTAGTTCAATTTACCCCTTACTTCAAAGGAATAAGTAAATAATAAAACATTTTTTGTTTCAATCTTTAATAAATTTTTAATCATATTCAAACCAACTTTTTATGAAAATTGAATAGTGTTATGCTCGAATTTTTATATTTTTCTTATTGTTCAAAATTTATCGGAAAGATCACTCAGCTCTTCTAATAAAAAAAAAACAAAATTTTCTTCAAAAAAATTGTATATAAAAATTTACAAATCGTCCTTGTTATTCAAATTTATTCTTTAATTTTGTCAAAGAATTTTTTAAAGCTTTAATCTTACAATTTGTGGTAAAACTTGATTAAATTACCTTTTTTTGTGAGAACTTGACCAATTCAAGATCGATATTACGGAAAGTGATTAGTAATTTCGAAATACAAAAAATTTACAGATATCTAGCCTCGAAAAAAATAATAAAAAACACTTAGAAATGAAGCAACAATATAATTCAATTAGTGGGTTAAAATTGTTATCAAGAGGCTTCTTTGATCACCACCAAAAAATTGAAAGTGATTAAAATCCTTAAAATAACTTAAAGTTTTATTTAAAATTTTGAAAAGAAAATTACAAATGACCATAAAAATATATTATTTGTTCTGTATGCCTTCTAGGTGATCTGTTTTTAATTTTACAAAATCATAATATTCCCTTCTTGTTTGATTTTTATAAAAACAAAATATTTATTTTGAGACTTTTTGTTCTGAATTCTGAACTGACAAAACCACAAACTCTTTCGTTGATCGAATGAAAGTTCTTGTAAGATTTTGAAATATCTCATAAAACATTTAAAGATTAAAAAAACTTTTTTGATTACTCATGCTCAAGATGATTAAAATAAGCTTGAACCATTTTTAAAAAAGCAATTTTTTTACAATAAGAGAAGTGTTTTCAAAAGGCAGTTAAAGTACACAAAATTATAGGGTGGAAAAAAAAAACCCTCCTTGATAAAAAAATAGTTAGTTTTTTTACAAATGTTTTTTTCGCACCTTTGCTTTCAGTAATAATTGACTTGATGAAAACTAGATAACTATTTTTAGTGAAAAAAGTTTGTTTGTTAGTGAAACCATCATTGAATACTATTTAAATGTTATACACTCAGAGTATCTTTTGTTTTCTCATTTGAAGTAAAATGATGAAATTCTTGACGAATTGTTATTGGTTAAAATATATCTTTTCTTATGTGTTATTGCAGGTAATTTAAATAACGATGCTCAAAATGGTTAAAAAAAAGTTACCCAAATTATTTTATTAGTTAGAGTTTTACCACTAAGAACTTTTATCAAGTATTTATATATTATCATTTTCTTTTCAAAAAACAAAAATTCTTCTTTCAAATATCCAAAAAATAGACAATAGATGAGAGGCAAGAATCTGGGACTTTCCAAAATCAATTAAAAATGAAAAGTGACTTGCAAATGGTTTTTCCTTTTTGTACTTGAATTAAATTTTAATTTTTTTCTCTGATTTTAACAAGACAATAAAAGTAACTTAACTTCTCACTTAAATATTACAATTCTTTCATCGTTGTGGAAAGATATCAACCATATTCAATAAAATATTTTTTTGTTTTGGAAAATCTTGATCGGTAAAAAGGGACAAATTAAAAATGACAAAAAAAACAAAAAAAAAAGTTCTTTTAATATTCTCAAATTCTCATTCAATTTGTCAAAAATTTCAAGAGTGGAGTAGTTGTATTGTAATTGGGAAATTTAGTAACTTTAAATTTCCAAATGAAAATATATTTTTTTCCATATTTTGTCAAATTGGGTTTACCAACTACCAACAAGTTTTATTTCTATTTCAAGCTGGCTAATAGATACTCAAGATTCTTTTGGATTCAAAAAGGGAAAATATCGAATAATTGGTAATATGTATTTTGGATTGTGAAAATTATTTTTAAAAAAAAATTTTCTCACTCCTTCAATTACAAGATAGCTCTCAACTCTCAAAAAAAAAGCTGATCTGCCAAAGGTGTGAAATGATTTGAACAGTTTTACCACTTTTTTGAATTTTTACATTGACTAATTCCAAAGCAACACTGAAATTCCCTGCTAATTGCATTAAGAAATCATATAGTTTGATTATTGTTACATAGAATTACAAAATTAAAAATTACACAATAGAGAAGTAGTTTACAGTAGAATAAATCTTCCACTCATGTGTAATTTTTTTTGATGAAGAGTATTCTAATAATTTAACAGAAACACATAAACTACATTAAAATTCACTAACTCAACTTACTTGATACTACTTTTAATTCAAAATCAATTTTTATCTCTTAGTCCATTTTTAAAAAAATTTTTTCATTGACATAAAGTACGATATAAAAAAACGAAAATATGTTGAACAGTACAAGAAAAATTAAATACTCAAAATTGAGTTTCCCGAGATCTATTACTGTTCCGTTCGTTAGAAGACAGGACATAAACTGAAAGATTCATCTTTTGAAAAATTTAATTTCTGATGTCATTCACCTCGAAATCTTTATCAAAGATCTACATTTTGTGATGTGTTGAAGTAAAAGTTCAATTTCAACCAAAAAGATTTGTATGGAAAATACATTTTTTCAAAAAAATTTAAACAAATTTTCGAAAAAATAAAAAAGATCTTTATAAAAATTTCTCTTTTGAGTTTTTCTGAAAAAAATTGTTATCTTCATGAAGATGATGCTAAATAAGAAATAATACATAACCTACGATTATTATTTATTATTTTAACTAAATAAAAAAAAAAAAAAAATGAATGTTTTTCAAAAAAGCGAGATTTAAATTCCTCTCAAGTTCAACTAAAACATTTTAAAAAAAGCAGGGAAAAGTGCTCAATAAACAACCCTCCAAACCTTTCAAAGACTTTTTTTTTGAATTGGGAGAATAAATCAATAATTTGATAAGGTGTAATTTACAAAATAGGGATCAATAGCAAAATTTAATTAGAAATTTTTAACTATTTTTTTCCAAATTTAAATTTTTATTTCTAAAATTCTAAATGTAATAGCAAACCTCCCAAATTGTTCTTTGACTGTTAAATATAACCCACGTTCTTTATTGATTTTTGAAAAATAAATTATAATGCAAAAAATAGTAAAGAAACTCGAAAAAATGAAAAGTAAATAACTGACAAATTTCAAAAAAATCTGATTAGAAATATTTTTTTTTAATTGTTCCTGATCAAAAAAATAGATTTCACAAGACAAAATTTTCATTTTTTTTTTATTACATTTTATTAAAAAATAATTCAAAGTAAAAATTTGTTACTGCAAATTTTAAACATTATACAACCGATAATTCCATCATATTTTTCCAAACAAAAAAAAAACTATTTAAAAAACCAATCAATTGATTTTACACTCACAAACTATCCAATTAATAATCATAAAAAAAAAAAAAATGGATCTTCAAAAATGCAAACTTTTGAGCAAAAAATTAATTTCCCCAACCTTACCAACACGTTTGTTTTTTTATGAACTTCAAGACAGATTTGGACAACACTTGTATGAAACATATTGTGAAAACGAACCATTCTCTTTACCAGAAGTGGAAAGAAGCTTCTTGTACATATATCGAAAGCAGATTCCAATTGATATGACTCACTTTAGGAAATGGGTTGGCTTAATAACAAACATTTACATCCAAAATGAGATCATTATTTGTCTCCAATCGAAAAATAAAGACTCTCTAATGTATACCTTAAGCCCACTTTGGAAAGAACATTTTGAGAAAATTGCAGGAACAACTTTTATTCATTTTCAACAGAAAAGTCAGAACCATATGGTGCAAGAAAAAAATTATAGAAGAACCAAGGCGATTGGAACACTTAGTTTAATAACTTTTTTTCACTTAAAAAAAGGTATTCATTTTTTTTTTTATTTTTATTTTTCTTTTCCTTTTCTTTTCTTTTCTTTTCTTTGTTACCCAGTGATCTAATCAAATAATTTTGATTTGAAAAAAAAAAGTTTACAATACTTATAATAATCCACATACTTATTTAAAAAACAAATTTAATCTCAGAACTTATTTGATCAAATATTTATCTTTTTATTACTATTAAATACAAATTAATTTATGATAAATTTTTATATCATTTTCAATTTTGGAATTTATTTTTACCTTTGCTTTGAAGAAAGCATATTATGAAGTTAAATATTAAGAAACTCTGTAAAATTGTATGTTCTTTAAAATCATTTTTCTCATGGACTGTTTGATAAGATACAGTCTGAAGATTTCTAAAATGGAAAGTAACCTAAAAAATTTTTTGAAATTTATTAGAATTTAGCAGTATTAGTTTTTTTTTTGTAACACTTAACAAAGAAATCATCTAAGAAAAAGATATTTGGTGTTCTTTAAAGCCTTCATGAAATTGGTTTTTTTCTTTACATTCAAACATACAAAAAATATAAAGTGAAAAAAAAAAATATTTTGTAAAAAATATTTTCTAGGTAATTGTTGAAAGTAACTTTAAAACAGTCAACAAATTCCAAGAGAGCACATTTTCAATACTTGTTGATATTTTTTTTTCTTCTTTAACAAAAAATTTGAATTTTAAAAAATGTAAAAATAATTAAATTTTATTCTTTTTAAAAAGTAGAAAATTCTCAGAAAAAAATTCTTATTACAGTTTTGGAAAACAAGTTCAAAACAGTTTTTCATTGGGAACATTACTGAAAACGAAAAGTAAAATCAATAAAAAGAAGAAACCAATTAAATTCAAATAATAATCCTTTATATTATTTTCAATCAAACCAACAAATACAATTTAAATCTACTTGATTTAACCAAATTGTTTGTGTTTCTGGATATCTTCAAAAATAGTCAATGGTTTGAAAAAATTTTTAATAATCTATCAATCAAAGAAAAACCCATACCAAAAGATAGTATTAAAAAACTGGTATTATGCTGAATACTTCATTTTGTCTTTATTAATTTATTTATTCTTTTTTTAATTGATCTTACTTGGAATTTTCAGTAATGTTCCCAATTAAAAACCGTATTTAACTTTTTTTCCAAAACGGTTAAAAAAAAATGCCAAAAAAAAATGGTCATTTTTTGCTTTTATACTGATACTAGGCATTTGAAAACCAAATCCTATTTATTATTTTTTTCAGATTCATATATACAATGATATAATATTTTTCAAATCAAAGTGTAAAGAAAATTTCAAAAATAAATTCATAATTGAATCAAAATAATAGTAATATTATTCTAAAATCTAAGAAACTCATTAAAACATAAAAAAAAACACTCAACTGAATATTTAAAACCCATTAAAAAAAACAATAAAAATTAAAATTAATTATTTTAAAAATTGACATGACCATTTATTTCAAATGATAAAATCTCTTTTTGTGAATTATCGGGTTTAAAATATATTAGATCAATAAAAATTGTTGAAATTGCTGAATTGAGGAAAAGTTCTTTACATTTTATTGATAACTCTTTACACTATACACCTTGGTTCTTTAAAGGCTCATTTCCAAGATAAATCCACAATTCATCTGGGTATTTTGTGGGAATTGTTTTTTTTTTTTTTCTTTCTTTATTACATATATAAACCCAATAATGATCTTTCAAAATTCCTATATCTAGCCCATTCAAAATAAAACTTTAACTTTTTCAAACTTTGTAATGCGAAATTATTTCCAAATTGATTACTTCTTATCTTGTTACTTTCATTTTTCAACTATTCAATATCCATAAATAAATAAAAATATGAAAAAATGAATAATTAAAATGAAAAACACCAATAAGTAATTATCTTATTAAGAATCTAATTTGATAGTATTGATAATTTGAGAGGTGTACCCTTTTGTTTGAAAAAGAATATACTTTATCATTTATCAGTGATGAATTTTCAATTTTTATGATGTAATTATATCTACAAAACTATTTCTGAGCAAATTTCAATAAAAATTTTTTATTTATCTTGAGAAATTGTAAAATAGTGAAAAAATTTTTTATTTCCAATTTCTACTTTTTCAAACCAAACAACCATTTAATTTTAACCAGATCTTGGTAAGAAATATATTCAAGATTTACTGTTTTTACAAAGTTTCTTATCAATCAAACCAAGACAATATTTTATTCAAAGCTACAGTAAAAAAAAATTTCAAAAATGAAAACTGAATCAAAATTTAATTATTTATTTATTGTGAGAAAGGAGTAATGAAAGAAAATTTCCAAAAAAAGAGAAGAAAATAATTAAAATATTAAAGTAAAAAAATATTATATCATTTACATGACCAAATTAAAAATTATCCACGTCCTGAAAGGATGAGTAAACATCGGATAGGAAGATTATAAAACTAAATCAAAATTTAATATAAGCTATTTCCAATAAAGTGGGGCAAATTTATTTTAAAATATAGCTTTTAAACACAATCTATAAAAAAGCATTTAAACATCCAAAATCATTAACCATCATTTATAGATTCTTGATAATAATTCAATTTGTTTCTTAGTATTGTATTACAAAAATAAAAGATATTAAATTTTCTGATCTCGATTTTATCTGATATTTTTTAGGTGCTAAAATTGGTGTTTATTATTTTCTTTTTGTTTGAAAAAATCGTTTTCATAACTTTTTTAATCACAACAAATTTTCAAATAGAATTGAAAACATATAACTGTATTTTATTGTTTAAAAAATCATTTGTAACCTTTCCATATTTACAGTTTTTTAGAAAAATTGGTCGTACATTGTTTTCACCAAAAAAAGTATGGATTTTTTTTTCATTTTTTGAAAATATTTCATCCAACTTATTTTAAAATAAATACCTTAGCCATTTATTCAATTTTTATTAATATTAAACTTAATTTGGTATCATCAATTAATGAATATTACCACTAACAAAGACTATTTTTTATGAAATGTTAAAAAAAAATGCCCCACTTTTTTGGAAATTCCTTAATAGTTATTTAAATTCGACATACATCCCAAAAGTGTAATAATTTAACTATTTTTTTATAGTTCATTAATATATCAAAAAAGTACACCAGTTTCAATCATAAGAATTTCCAACTCGTAAAAGTAAAAAACATATATTTGATCTTCTTTTTACTATCAAAAATAAATATTTTTCGTTTATATCCCTTAGAACCTCAATTATCCTAATTGTCTAAGAAATAAAATTCCAAATTTGAATTGTTATCAAATGGTTTTCAGATAGAGAATTTATAAAAAATTATCTTAGAATAAAAAATTTATAATTAAAAATTTTATCGTTACATACAGTAAAAAAATAACTGGAAAAAATTTTTTCTACAATTTACAAATTTTAATTAGTCATTGTGATTTTATTATTTTTCCAAATTTTGTCAAAATAAAAATTTTTTTTTTTTTTGAAAAGTTTGTCTACCCATCATAAAATTCTTAGTTTTAATTATTAAAACACATCACACTTTTCTAGAAATTTTCAGGGGTACTTTGTACCCCAAAATTTCCTAAAATACTTCATTTAATAATTTATTCATCACAAAAGAGAGTTTGACACCAAATAGAAAATTTGTTTTATATATTGATTACATTCAATAGTAATATATATATTTGATTCTTTTAGATTTAAAAATCAAAAAAAATATAAATTAAATTCATTTTGAAAAAAAAACAAATAATATTTTTTTTCATTGCAAAATTTTACAATTTTTTCAACAAGATTTTTTTTCAATTTTAAATGATTTGGTTAATAGTTCGAGTCAGATTAATAATTGATTTTTTTTTTTAATTTTTACTATTTTTTAATTTTTGACTTTTTAAAATCTAGACATAAAATATAAATTATTATTGAATAAGAGACCTTATATCAAAAATTATTTAATAATATCTGGATTAATTTAGATTGACAAATTCTATTTTCACAAAAAAATTTTCAATTTTTTACTAAAAACAAAAAAATTCAAATAAATAATTTTTTGGTTTTGAAAAGATTATTTTAAAATCTTGGTATAATATTTAAAAATTATTTTTTATTTTTTTTTTAAATCCAGGACTGATTGCTTTATCTATAAAAAAGTTTTTATTGATTTAATTAATATGTAATAAATGAAAAAATTTATAAGTTTTTTTTTGTTTTGTTTTTGTTTTTCCATGTATTTCTATTGTTTGAATTGATTGTTGAGAAAATTATTCATATTAAATTTTTAATTTTGTCCTAAAGTAATTGATTTAATTTTTCTATTGATTTAATATTTATTATAAATTTATCTCAAAAAAATATTACAATATTCAATAATATATTTATTTATTTATTTTTTTTTAATCTTATAATTAAAAATGATGTTTGATGGTTATTATCAATAAATAACTCTATTGAGTTTTGAATTACTATTATTGTTATTTTTCTTGTGAAAAAATATTAAAAAAAAATATAAAAAATAAAGTAATATTTTTCAGATCTACATCACTTAACATCTTTGTTAAAAAATTTCTTATTCAAAAAATCAAATAAAAAATAAAAATATTTAAAAAAAAAATGGAAATATGAAGAATTATTATTTTTATTTCCAATATCAAAAAAAAAAAAAAATAAAAACTGAACTACTTTATCTTTAAATTATTTTAACTTTTTATTATAATTCAAATCTAGATTAAAGGTAAATAAGAAAATAAATATATTAGTACGTCAATATCATTTTAAATCTTTTATTTTAAATACTTGATGAAATTTTGGGAAATCCGGGGTGATAGGGGATATATATACCAAAGGTCTAACTTTAAATTTTCATTTCTTTCTTGAAAAAATTTTGATTAATAATTGAATAGGTTTAAACAATAATAATGACATTTCAAAAACTACTGGATTTAATAAACAACGAATTGGTATTGTACTCTCAATATTTAAGGGGCTTGGTATAGTTAAAGATCGAAAGGAGAGAAAAGGATCAATAATGTTTCGTAAGAACATTGTCGAGATTTTGCCATATTTGAATGGATATAACCAAAAGGTAATCAAGCTTCGCCAACAAAGAAGAGCCTTGGTTAAAAAAGGAGATTTGCTAATGAAAAAACTACAAGAAAGATTAAACCAAGAAAATCATTTGGGAATTAATACCCAAGAAGAGATCTCAAAAACAAATGTGAAACTGAGTCAAATTTTTAAAAAAAGAGAAAAATATATTACAAAGGTCGACTATATACCTAATTTGTCTGAATTCCAACCAAAGCGATATAAAAAAATTGTAGTACGAAAAAATAAAAGACTATTCAAAAGCAAAAGAACCCCTTCTTTAACAAACCAAATTATCCCACAGCAAGTAAATCAGAAAATTCAGAAAAAAGCAAAAAAGGAAAAAGAAAAGAAAATAAAAACTACTAATAAAAGTCACTTTGAAAACAACAAATTACGAGATCTTAGAGAAGAATACAAAAGGACCATACAGAAGATTGAGTCACTCCATAGTAGTGAAGAAACGATGAGAAACAAGAATCCAAAGATTAAAAAACTGAAATCTTTACAAGATTCTTTACAAAATGGTTCAATTCAGGAAGTTAATATTGCACAGGCACTTTTATCTTTGTCACCAAGCCCAAAACCCAATCAAAAAAATCTTTCTAATCAGACAAATTTGGAGAAATTACATTTCGAGGGACCTTCACCAGAGATTCCAGATTTTTGTAATACCGAGAACATCTTAAAGTCTCCTCTTTATTATCCCTTATCACCAAAAAATTATTGCCCCACTTCAATTTCCCCACCTCCATATATGACAAATTTATCCAATATGGGGAATTGTACTTATAATATACAGTCAAATTTATGTTTACAGCCAAAGGAATTGTGGGAACTTCTGATGAGGGAATGGAAAAATCAACAACATCAATCATATCTTTACAACAACCAAATTAACAAAGTAAAAGCACCCCCACACACAAGAACACTTCACCATATCTCAACACTGGACCAAACCCAGAAACAGACCCAGACCCAGACCCACTACTTTTTAAAACAGCCTTTTGTATCATTAAAACCAAATAATATATTACAACATAAAAAGCAGGAGATGCAAACTCAAAGAAGCCCAAATACAATCAAATTCCAATTAAACACTCAAAGATTACCACAACCACCCGAAAGAAAGTTATCACCTTTCAAAGATCAACAACCCAATTTATTATCAAATGAATATAAACCCATTTGCCAGAAACAAAATGAATACAACTATCCACCAAAATTTGTAAATATTGAATTACATACTGGAAAACCAATGGATCGAAGAAATGATTATGTAATTCCAGAAAATTTTGAATTCTGTCAAACACAGACGAATAATGATATACAGGCTAAGTTTATACCAAATTTTAGCAATAAATGGTTTAACAATTAACTATTTGCTTCGAAAATTCAACTTTCTTGAAAATAAATATATAAAATAAATTCAAAAAGTAATTGAATTTTATATTTATATGGTAATAATTACTTTCTTTTTTAAAATCAGAAAATATTATCCTTATTTCACATTTATAAAATTGTTTAGAATTAAATTAATACAATTTCGTTAACTTAATAACTCTTTTTTAAATTTATTATATATATATATATATATATATATATATATTAATTTAATATGTTTTTTATAGAATCAGTATCTATTAATAAATTAATATATACATTATATATATATTATAAATAAACTTGATATTTTGTATTTTATTTTTTTTTGATTTTAACCCTCGTGGAATTTTCTTTATATTAGAGAAGAAGAGTTAATAAATGAAAAGGATCAAGTATTTATTTTCTAAAACAAGAGATACTGAAAAGGAAAGTATAAGTAACTTGAAAATAAAAACATAAAAGTAAAGACAGAAAATGGCCAAAGGTATAAAGCAAAATCAGATTATAGGGAAAAAGGCAATTATCATAATTAAACAAAGTATCTCCAAATGAATATTCATGATCAATTATCAAATTAAATTAAATTGATCAAAAGTGTCATGGTTGTAATTTTGGACATGTTTATTTAATAATAGCTGTTTTTTTATCAGTTGATTCTTTTAAACTATTTTTACTTACTTTTTCTTTTTGTTTTAATCCTCTTTTTTTTAAATTTTCTTCTTTTATATTTTTACTTTTTTCAATTCAATTTTTGTTTTAGCTTTTGAATCGTCTAATTTAATTTGTGTATATCTTTCCATGTAATTAAGGTAATATAACTGATTTTGTTCTTAAATTTCCTAATGGGAATTCTAAGTAAAAATACATTTAGAGAGTAATTTAGATTTCTTCAATAATAAAAACAATATTATAAAATTTAGAAACAAAATAAAAAGGAAAAAAAAAATTTACCTTTTGATTAAAAAATATTTACAGAATTTCTCAATTTCTATATGCTATTAAAATTATTGTCCTTTTTTTTTTTTTAATATTAAATGTATAAATTTTATAAGAAATTACATAGACTTAATTTTCATAAAATTAATTTGTGTTTTTAGACATTTTTTTATTCAAATTATCTTTTTAAAAAAATTAATAAAAAGAAAAAAAAAAAAAAAAAAAAAAAGAAAAAGTAAAAAAATGAAAATTTACTAAATGAGAAAAAATAATCTGATCTAAAACTTGAAATTTTATTCAGAGAATAATAACGGATTAAAAATAAAAGAATATGTTCTATATCTTGCTAAAAAAATTGGATCGTTTTAACTGGAAAAGAGTTTAATTATTGTTCAAGTTGGACGTATTACAAAGTAAGCATATTTTTTCCCATTCATTCCTTATGGGTTTATTTACAAATTTTATTCTTGAAAATAATATAAAAGTGGCATTTAAAGATATAATATACTCAATAAAATCTTTGTTTGGCAATAAAGGGTATCTTTTATTTTTATAGAAAAAACATGAAATATTTTATAATTCCACTAGTCCAGCAGAATAATCTCATTTGGTAAATATCTGACGGGGTTTCTAAGCGAAGACTAATTGTTCCAAAATGATTTTTTGACAATAATAAGTTTACATCTTACTTTAATTTTTGATACAATTTACTTTTCAATTGTGACTTCAATTATTTTAAATTTTTGTCAATAAATGATTTTGATTTAAAAAAAAATACTCTTCATAAAAAAAAATTACATTAAAAAATAACTTATTAAAGAAATTATGATTAAATTCTATATTAAAAAAAAATTTTTTTTAGCAATTTAAAGAAGAATGTTTACTTAGTAGAAAACATTTACTAAATTAAAAATTGATTTTTTTTTTTAAAATGATTTGTTGGATACTTATTAGGATTTAGTTTTTATTACATTATTTTTTTGTATTATTGTTTAAAATATCCTGTATATACTTTCTAAACCCATGATGTAAATTATAAGCCAAATTTATTATATTCGAGAATGTTTCATCATTATAAACCCCATTCCAAAAATTTGGACACATCCAAAATCAAAAATAGTCAAAAAAAAACCCAATTTAGTGTATTTTTCCAAACTTAATATAAAAGCAACATGAAAGTAACTGATATTACAGTTTTTATAAGTAATCATTTTAATCCAAATAAAAGAAAAAAATCAAAAAGGAAAAAATAAAAATTGATATGTCCAACAAAATGAAAGAAGCGGAACATAAAATGTATTGCTAAAATTGTTGAAAAGTCCCAACAATTGTTGATCGATCAAATGAGAAGAAACCATAGGTCAATTGATAGTAAGTGTTTTTTTTATTGAATAAACTCAACACTGACGATCTATCAACCATCGAAAAAAATTTCCAGATCTAATGAAACAGATTACGTAACTTCAAAAAAGGAAATGAAAACAAACACAAAAGATAAAAAATGAAATTGTTTTTAATTTCAAAATTATTTCCAAATTGAATGTAAATTGTAGTATTATTACTCTTTCAACCGTTTAAACTGTGTACAAATTTTTGGAATTTAGTTTCTAATAAAAAAATAAAAGGTGATAGACAAGAAGTAATAAAGATTGATAGCTTACAATAAATCTTACTAAAAAAGAAAATCTTAAAATCCATGATTAAATACAACAATTTTAATACAAAAATTGTTACATTTTCAACAAATTTTAACAAAAAAAAATATAAAAAAATTTGAAATAGTTTTTCAAATTCCATTTAATATTTAAAATTTTTTATAAATAATCAAGTAGTTAACATTTCAATCTGATAGAAATTGTTGTATAAGATTAGAAACAGTGTATTAGATAATATGTACAAACAAGAAAAATAGATATCTAATATCAACATTGTTTTATACTCTGAACAAGTTTTGTTTTGATCGATGGAAAAGTTTACAATTCAACAATTGATAAGTTTTATTACTTTTCCACTAAATGTATTTATCATTACAACGGGTTGTAATGTAAGGAATTTATTTTTAACAGTCGGCTCAACTTTTAAGGCTTAAATTTTCAACGATATTTAAGGCAGAAAATTATTCACAAAATCAGGTACAAACTTCCAATTCTAAACTCCATTTCACTCAAAGTTCGCCAGTCAAAAATTACAAATTCACTTTATTTTTAAGAATCGAACAAACTTCGATTGTTTAGAAATACGAGAAATAATTAACTTCATATAAGAGTCGATAATCATAAAAGAAAAGCATGAACAAACCATAAATTTCAAAAAATAAAAAATGTTAAAAAAATTTTTTGGTCTCTTTTCATTGGAATTTCTCAGGCAAAATTCTCAATTTCTTTGGAAATTAAAATTCTTGACATAATATTTCTTACTTATAAATATATGACTTTTAAAAGAACAGACAAAGCTTAACTTTTCATAATGTTAATTTGGAGTTACTGACATTTTTTTTTTCAAATTTAATTTATAAAAAAAAAAAAAAAATAGAAAAAAAAAAAAAAAAAAAAGCAAAAAGGACAAAAAAAATTTTCCAAAATGAGAAAAAATAATTTTGATACAAAAATTGAAATTTTAGTTTGAGAAGAATAATGAATTAAACTCTAAGAATGTGATCTATTTCTTCAATAAAACTGGGAACTTTTTACTGAAAAAGAATTTAGAAGATTAATTATTATAAAAATAAAATCAAAAAAGTGCCTGAAAAACCTAGTCCCAATATAAACGGGGAAAATAGCCATTTTTTTATCATTTTTTATAAATTCAGTTTTTTGGAACCTTTCATAAGTTAGAGTTTTGAAACAAGTATTTGACTAGCTTGGAATAGTAATCATTTTTACATTTGAGGTAATCTTTATTTCATGGGTTTTTTGAAAAAAAAAAATTCCAAAAAATGATTGAAAAAATGGAAATTATTTGAATATATATTAATACTAATACTTTTAAAAATCAATTTAATTAATAAAAGAATTAAATATGAAATTTTCTTCAAAAAATAGAGGTGATTTTAGTAATTTTTTTATATCCCTACAAAAACATGAAAAAAATTATAAAGTCAGTTCCACTTTTAAGATACAAACTTTCATCGAAATTTAATCACAACAAAAAAAAACAAATGAAAGTGCATAATTAAGATTTTAGTGAAATGATTTGTGTAAAAAAACAAATTCCAAAAAATGTTTAAATGGGAATTTTTTTGTGCCTTAAATTTCATTCAAAGTGTGTGCCTTAAAAGTGGAACTTATTGTATTAATTGAATAAAAAGGAAATTCTTTTAAATCTTAATAATTTCCAACATTTGTGCTTATTTTCATTACTTTTATATCTACAACATGAACCATTGGGATTAAAAAATAAGAATTAAAAAGATAATATTACAAATTAAGGTTTTTTTCATTAGTTTGAAAAAATTATTTTTTCGCTAAACCATATTTCAGTTTTACCTTGAAAAGGTTTTAACATCCAAAAAACACTGCTGAGTTGTCCAGTTTTATTTTATATCTCAGTAATATTGTTCAATTCAAGGGTATTAATATTTTTAGAAATTATATGATGGGTAAGATCCGTAAAATTACCAAAATCAATTTCAAATTTGCATTGAAGTGTTCGAAAATTTTGAGAGTTTTAATGCAAAAATAAGAGAAAAAAAACAATAAAATTTGATTTTCCTTCAGCATACAATCAAACAAATGGTTTTTTCGTCTTGATCGTATTATATTAAAACCCTCTCAGAGTTAACAAAATACAGATCTTACTTAATCTGTTTCTACCTTATTATTGAACTTTCTATCTATTTGTAGAATAAAAGGGAAAAAATTTTCACTTCATTTGCCTTTTTTTTCAGAACTAACAGAAACTTCTAAAGAAATAAATTGAAATTTCGGATATTTGTTTTATCCAATATTTTGGTCTGTTTGTGTCGATCTGAAATATTTTGAAGAAATAAGCATCCAAAATGATAGATTCTGAAAAATCATAAAAACAAAGAATAAGATGAAATTCTAATCCTTTTAAATTTCAAATACCAGAAATAAAATGGAACAGTATTGAATTTAATTTCAGATTTTCCTTCTTTCAGCTCACTAGTGAAGTTAAAAGTCACAAAGACAGAAAAAATGACATTTTCAAACTATAAACTAATTTGTTACCTTTGTTAAAAACAACCGTGGATATTTTTTTATATACACGAATTAAAATTATTGCTCGTATCAAGATTTTAGTTGTTTACACACGACAAGAATAGCACAATCCATACAAATACTTTCAAGACTTTTTCGAACTTTCAGGCTGACAGTCTGCAAGATTTCAGTCTCTGATATTCTTTCATATTGTTTCAAATTTCAAATACTTGGTACAAACTTTTGTAAGCCAAAAAAAGGGATAAAAATAATAATTAACAAAAGATAAAAATTTTGAATTTAATTGAAATTTTTGAAAGTTATCTAAAAGAAAAATATTTGTAAATTTTCAATAACCTGAAACTCTTTTTATGAAAACCAAAAATTGGAAAGTTGTTTAAATTACATGTTTTTAAAAGTATAACTTGTAAAAACTTTTAAATTGAAAGTTGTTGCATTGTGATCTTCTAATTCCTTTCAAAATTTGGAACAATTTTAAAAAAACAAAGTGTAGCTAAGGAAAAAAAGTGACTACAATTTTTGTGCTATTCTTGTCGTGCTTTTAAACTTTTTTTCTCATTTTTTCTTATTTTTTTATATCATTAATTTCCAAAAGAAAAGAAAGCCAAATGAAAATCTATATCATAACTGAACGTGCAAGAACAATCACCTTGGAAGTGGCTGAGTCAACCGAAATCATGCACATAAAGCTTCAAATCATGATTAACGAAGGAACTCCAATTGAGCTTCAAAAAATTGTTTTTAATGAAGAAGAGCTCGAAGAAAATCGGACACTCAAATCCTATAGTGTTGTTAATGAGTCAACACTGTATTTGTTCAGGCTGGAACGACAAGTTGGTGAAGCAGATATGACCGATGAACAAAAAATATTTGAGACTTATGAAAATTTATAAAACCTAAAACAGCAACATCTCTCGATCGACTTTTTTTTTTTTATTCAATTTTTTTCTTTTATTTTTATTATCTCCGTCTATCCAATAAAAAAAACCTCCTTTTAACAGACATGTGTTACACTAAAAAAATTCATCTTCATTTTAAAATCTTTTTTTGATGAAATGAAAGAGAAAAACACTTTATAAAAGAAAATCTTATTTCTCCTTTAAATTCCAAAAATTTCTTTTTTAATTTTTTTTTTTTTTTTTTTTTTTTCTTTTTTGATTTTTTATTTATCTTTTGAAGAAATAGCCAAACTAAAAAAAGAACTAAAATTTCAAAAATTCTTGAGACATGCATTTTGTGGTTGTGCACCAAAAACAAACAAAAAAAAAAAAAAAAAAATTTTTGTCATTCTTACAAAAAGAATCAAATATTCTTTTGCTAGGGTAGGGAATAATGAAGATGGATTCTTTTTCTTTTGTTGGAATTCTGAATGCCACTAATTAAAAAAGGGATCTGTTAAGTGTTTATTTATTGCCTGTAAGGATCTTTTCAAATTGTAAATTTTTCATCTCATTTTTGCACATTTTATTACTAATTCACAAAATGAAAGATACTTATTGAACGAATTTTCCTCTTTGAAAACGTTTCTTTTTCGGAGGACGAAAAGAAGATAAAAAGTACTTGGATTTCATTCTCAAATTAATGTTTGCTGCAGAGGAAATATTTTTACAAATCGACAATCCGATCTGTGTGAATTTTTTTAATTTAAATTTTGTATGAGCAAATAAAGATTATAAAAGCACTCCGTTTGAAGAAACAAGTCAAAACGAATTTGTGGTATATTTTTGATATAATGATTAAACTTGATCGGGCTGTGTTAAAAATATTTTTTGTTTGGGAAAAAAAGTGAAACACGATTTTGAATTGGAAACATTAATAGAAATCACAGAAAACTGAAAATTAAAAGAAAAAATGGTTGACTTAAAACGTGAGTAGTTTTTCGAACACAATAACAGTTTTCCCAATACTGTCCTTTTGTTCACGGTTTTTCTTTGATAGATCGATTATTAAAAATTTATCAAAAATATTGAAACTATTTTTGAATTCTCCAAAACTAAAAATCGTATTTTGACAAGAAAGGAGATTTAAATTGTTGTTGTTGGTTTGATTCAGTTTATAATAAGGTAATGAACAATACTTGGAAATTGATTTGTTTCTTCTTTTAATTGATTTTACTTTTAGTTTTCAGGAAGGTTTCCGATTAAAAATGGAGTATTGAGCTGTTTTTGAAAATCACGATCACCGAAAATTTTTTCAAAAAAAAAATTAAACATTTGCTAATTTTTACACTTTTTAATAACCTCACTTATAATAAACACGATTGGTTAATAAATATTCTTTGATTAAAAATTATTTTTTGAAATATTTTACAATTAAAGTTGGATTATTCCAATTTTCCAGGTTATAGAAAGATTTTTTTTCAAATTTAATAGTAAAAAATTTGAATAGTTTTTTTTTAACAGTTAAGAGGTTATAATCATATATTTTAAAAGTATGTTAAAATTACAAATATTTTTCCAATGGATTACCAATTATTTTGACTATTAAAAAATTATTTTTTGAAATAAATATGAAAAAAATATTTTTTTTTTGATTTTCCGTTAGGTTTTTTTTAATTTTTGAAATAAATTGAAAATTTGAGAAATTTTCGGTTTATTTTAAAAAGTAAAAAAAACCTAGGAAACTCGACATTAGTTTTTTTTTTTTTTCCTTTTTTTTTTTTTCAACTTTGAAATAAACTGAAAATTTGAGAAATTTTCTGCCATTTCTAAAAAGTAAAAAAAACCTAGGTACTCTACGGTACTTGACAGATACTTTCAATATTTATCATCAGGTATTTTTTTTTCTGTATTTGAGTTTTGCTGAAGAGTAGAGATTTTTCAAAATTATTATCTATTATCTATCCCCAAAAAAATATCCTAAAGTTGAATTTAAGTATAATTCATTGTGGTATCCAACAAAAATTTTTTACCACAAAACATACCTTTTTTCTAGACTAGAGACTTTTAAAAATCGTCGTTATGCTGAAAACAATAAATATAATATCCTCATGAATTTGAAGTAATGTATTTTTGATTCTATTACGAATAAAGTCCATTATTAAAGAAGATATATTAAGGAAGGTGTAGTTATGTCTAACTTTTTTTATTTCAATTTTATTTTTTCATACACGTGATGCCCAAAATGAAAAGATTATTATAATTCAAGGTAAATCACATTTGTGTCAAATTATTCAAATACATCTAAAAATCATTTCTTAAGGGAGTAGCTAAACCCAAAGACAGGATAAAAATTTGAGAGAGATGAGAAAAGAGTATTTTATTTAAGTGGCGTGTGGTCGTGATTTCTCTAAAAATTTTTTTAAAAAATTATTTGTATATTATTTTTTTTAGTAATGTTTAATAATAAAAAAAAAAGAGAATATATTTTTAAAAATTATTTAGATTTTTTTTTTTTTAATAGTTTTTTTTTGTACAAGATATTTTTATATTCTTAGAATAAAAATTATAGCTATTTTGTGGTTATAATTTAATAAAATAAAATCAGATACACTTCTCCAATTCTTCCAAATCGAACTATTTAAAATCCTAATCAGTAATGTTTTGGTATAATAATTATTTTTTGGTAATCCTTTTAGCTATTAATGGCCAATTCATATTTCTTTTTATATTCTCACAATTGTAATGTTGTTATTCTTTTTCAACAAAATTCATTTATCCCAAATGTCACTTACAATACAATATTTCTTATTGCTTTTAGTTGTCTTGAATAAAAAAAAATTAACAAATGAGGAAAATTAAAAAATGAAATAATAAAATGTCACAATAGAATGCTGATATAAGGATAAAAGAGAAGTCATTCAACTTCCAAAAAACTATTTTAAGCAATTCAAATCAACATTCTATTGTGGAAATTTTATTTAGGGTTTGTAAAAAAAAATAAAAAATCTCATTAATTAAAAAAGATCCCTTGGTTAGCAAAAATTCAGCAATTTTAGAATCAATTTCTACATTTTGAGACAATTTAAAGTTTGAATTATCAATATTAATACTCTAAAGGTGCAAAATATTAATATTAAATTTGTTGAAATGTAGATTGTTTGCTAAAAAATTCATTTTTTTAAAAACAGTCAATAATTAACCCAGAGATTATTTTATGACAGCTAAGATTTACAATTTGGAAGTATATTGATTTTATAACTGAATAAGATTTCAAAAATTTTGACTCACTTTATAATGTTAATGGAAGTTTTTTTGAGGGTTTATTCCAGTATTCTAAACAAAAAATATTTACAAATTTTTGGATCAGAATCATTTTTTCTAATTTTACAAATTTTTATTTTGCTTTTTCATTTTTTTTTTCTTTTCCTTTTTTTTCTTCTTTTTCTTTTGTTTTTTTATTTTATTTTGATACTATTTTTTCTAAAGATCGTGTGGAATAAAAAAAAGATCTTCGGAAAGACAAATAATCACTAAGTAAAATGGAGGCTATATAATCACTTTTAAAATGTAGTTAATTATTCTAAAAAAATCTACTTTTTAACTTTTTTTCAGTGAAAGTTCATTCATAAAATATCAGTAAGTTTCATTTGAAAAATTAGGTTTCAATTATTTTTTTGGTTTTTGATTTTGCAATCTTTTTAATTTTTGAAATATCAGGTTTTTATATATTAAGAATGATTGAAAAGTGAATTACACATAGAATTTGACAATCAAATATTCTTGAAAACTAAAGAATATATATTTTTTTCAATTTATTATTGTAGGTGAGTTATAATTTTTGAAATGGAGTTTAATTTCTAGACTTTTACAAGCATTAAAAATTACATAGGATAATAAAATTTCGGAGGCATTCAACCCTTCTTACTTAGTTTATTTTAAGAGCCTTCGGTTATACCCTTTCATTGTTACCCTATACTTTATAAGCAGAGATATACAAGTTTTCAAAAGCTTGCTCAATAACCTAGCTACATTATAACCAATTATTAATATTGTTTAGAAACAAGTTTTCTACTTCTTGTTCTTCTTTTTCTATTTATATTGGACAGAAAACTCAATTTGAGACTAAAATTTATTTGTAATAGATCACAAACAAAAATGAAAATTCCTCTGATTTTTGTTTTTGATTATATACCTTGTTAAGATAAAATGCCCATTTTTAAAAAACACATCTATATAGGATTTTACTTCATTTTCTGGATACCTTATTATTTTTTTCATTCATAAATTTATATAAATTTTACATTAAGAAATAAAAAAAAGAAAAGAAAAATTGTTTTTATTAAATAAAATTATTTTCTATTTTTTGTGATTTTGCATTTTATACCTTCCAAACACTTGGAGACAATTTACAAGCCTTTCAAACACTTTCTTCCATTTTTAAAGGGGAAAAGCCTTGTAAATGTGTTAAAGCTTTGTAAAAGTCAAGAGGTTTTTTGTCTTCTGATTTCCAAAAAAGATTTTATGATTTTTTTGCAATTAATCGATTATCCAATTTTGTGGGGTTTCACTTTTTTAAAAGATTTTATCGCGATAAAGCTTGTATTGAATATAATTTCTTATTATCATCATAAATTTATTGTTAATATTATTATAATTCATTTTATCATCAAAATATCTCTTATTTTTTTTTTTATAATCAAAAATATACAACAAAAATATATAAAATTATGTAAAAATAATAAAAGTGAATTAAATTGACATTTATTTTTTGAGAATAAAAAAAAAAAAAAAAAAATTAAAGGATGCCTCTTGAGTTCACTTGATTTATTGTGTGTTCCTTAATTGCTGACTTCATCAAATCAGCAATCCTTTGACAACCATTTTGTCCTAATTTTAATATTGCTTCAAAATTTTTCATTTTAATTCTAGCAGAATACACCCTTAGCAATGTAATTTTGTTATATTCAGGCAAAAGTGTAACTGTTACAATGGCGCCACCAGAATCTTCTTCTAAATGATTCAAATCTAGGAGATTCTCTTCATCAATAAAACTACAACTACATGAACAAAGGTAATCTGTCATTGGGACGCCAGCATCTATTAAAGCTAAAGTTGAAGCATTAATACAAGCAGGGATAATTCCTAAAGAAAAGAGTAATAAATACAAGAAAATAAAAATTGTATTTAGAGAAATAATTTAATATTTTTTTAGAAAATATGAAAATCATTTAATACACATTTCAAGTTTTATGTGGAAAAGTAGATTTCTATTGTAGAACAAAAATTATAACCCAACAAGGTTTGAGTAACAAGCTATTAGTTTTTTTTTTGCTGAAAAGATTCAGGTGAAATTAAAAGTTTTACTCAACACTCTGAAATAATATCAAAAAAACAGTCGCTTCTAAACTTTTATGGACAATATGAAAACCTGAAGGTATGTAACTGAAAAATAAATTAAAATCACTTTTAAAACGATATTTTATTTTCAAAAAGTCATTCTCAACTATTTACAAAAAAGCATGCAAATTTATTTATAAATATCTTTATTTAACCAATATTTCAAAAAGATCAATTCAAATATCCAAATATATTATCCATCATTAATTGATTCTTAATAATTCAATCCAATTTGTTTGTTTGTAAGAAATTACCTTAATAAAAGATAATAAAATTTCAAGATCTCAATTTTATAAGATTTTTTAATGGTGTGTAAATTGGTGGTATTTTTTTTATTTTTGATCTTGACAAATATTTTCCTAAAACTGTTTGATCCAACATAAATGAAAATCGGATCAGGGACAGGATAATTTTTTTTTGTTTTTACAAAAATGATTTTGGGGGATTTACTCAACTTGGTGTATATTATTAAATTACATTATGAATTGTTGTGTATCAAAAAAAAATGTTGAAAATTTTTTTTTATTTCTTAAAGTACATTTATGGATCTCTTTTCAAAGAAGGTATTTCCAAAAAAGTGAAGTATATTTTTTTTTAAATTTCATAAAAAATCTTTATGTTGGTAGTTCTATTCGTTCATTAACTAATCATATCAAATTAAGAGTAATATTACTCTTTTTTTGAATCAGTGTTGATTATTTTTATTTCAAAATATGTTGATCAAAATATTCCAAAAAATGAAACAAAAAAAATAATAGCACTTTTTTTCGATAAAACGAGTACGACTAAAAACAATAAAAAAAAATTGACAACATATTAACAACAAACAAAGGATTTTTTAAACAAAAAAATATAGTTGTTATTTTTTCAATTCTATTTGAAATTTTCTATCAAGACTAAAAGTCTTTCGAAAACAATTTTTATGATCAAAAAGAAAAAAATATTAACAACAATTTTCACATTAAAAAATATCAGATAAAACAGTTAAAAGAACCACAATAATACAAAACTAAAATCCAAAAATTTTCCACACAGTTAAAACAGTTAAAAGAATTATAATAATAGAATTTCATTCAAATTGAAATAATTTTGATTTTTAACAAAAATATTAATATCATTTTTTCGTTTTTTAGTTTTTTGTTTTCATTTCATTTTTTGAATTACGTAACCTGTTTCGTTCGATCCGAAAATTTTTTTTGAATGATTGATATTTGGTTAAAATTGAGTTGTTCCAAAATATAAGAACTCAAGTAAGATGAGTTGATTGTGTTTAACCATTTTATCGATCAATAATTGTTAATAGAATTTTTACAAATTTACCAATAATTTTTTTTGTTTTACTCTCTCCAAAAATTTTAACACAAAGTATTTATTTCTTTGTATTGATATTTTTTTTATTTTTTCTTTTATTAGCAGAATAATTTTTTATTCTTTATTTTTTTTTATAAACTCTTCACTTTATCTTAGAAAATTAAATTGAATTTAAAATTCTTCTAATGACTGTTTCTAGACACTAATATCCAAACACACTTTAAATTAGAAGATACAAATTTAATCTCTTCAAAATTCTCTCTTTAACAGATTAAGTTATTTTTAACATTTAACTCATAACAATAAATCCTAAAAAACCAAAATTATTTACACATTATTTATTTATTTTGATTCATTTACAATTATTTATTTTTTGTTTTGTTGGCATTGTAAATTATAAATTATTGTTACCATTTCAATTGGTGAATAATTCTAAATTTGGTATTTCTTAAAATTTATTTAAGTAAGTATATTTTTCAAATTTTGAGTGCAACCATTTATATGAAACCGAATTCTTCAAATCATTTCTTTGACAAAATACATTGATAAATTTTAATAAATACGGGAGTGGAATATATCCATAGTATAATATATTGATATACCAACTAAAAAATGGAATTCAAAAAATGAAAAAATTGAGCTTGCAAAAATAAATAAAAAATCATTTATTTCTTGATCTTATCTGTAACAATTGATACAATTACTTTTTCTTGATTTGGTTTTATTTTTAATTCTTCATGGAATTACTTTTGTTTGGAAAATTTTTGAGAAACAAATTACTTTTTATTTTGAAAGAATTTCTAAAATGAATTTAAAAATCCTATCTTCATTTAATTCATCTAATTCTAGTTTTATTTCAGAAAACAGGAAGTTTTTTTAATACCCCTTCAGAAATAACGATTTATTGAATTAAATTCGTTTGATTTTATAATTATTTATTTTCCATTAAAATGAAAACTCAAAATAATTCTGAATTTATGATTAAAATTTTTTTTAAATTTTTCAAATATTTTTATCAAATTAATCCAAAATAAAGAATACTGTCTCAAAGATTAAAGTAAAGGGGTTAAATTCTCGGAATCAAAAAGCAGTTACAAAAGATTCAACCCAAAGAAATTGAAAATTGAGTTTTGAAAGAAAATTTTTAAAAAAATGTTTTGTAAAATAATAATAAATAGTAATGAGGTGAGAAATTCAAGGTAATAATTGTTTTTCTTCCTTCGAATTAAGAAGATAAAGAAAAAAGAAATCTTCGAAAATAGGTTTTGATCGATTTTTTTTTTTTTCTTTTTTGATTTCAACAAATTTATTTGGAAAGGTGATCTTTTGTGTTTGGTCTTCTAAAAGAAAATATTTGTTTCAAATACACACCTTTTCAAGTCTATTTTTTTGGTTTACTTTTTGATTAATTTCACTCATTTCTATAAACACATTTATAGATCCAAAACCAAATTTAATAAAACCAAAAATTTTAATCAAAAAAAATGTTCAAAAAATTGAAAAATTAAAGATTCAAAATCAGGATTTACTTTGGGTTCGTGTTTATTTTTACAAATAGAGCAGTGAATGATGTTTTGGTTTCAAAGTTTCAATATTTGGTGGCACTCAAAAAATATTTTTCAGTAAGGTTGTCACAATTAAAATTTTTCAAAATGATAAAATATACTTACTTCCTTAATAATATTTTTTTTTTCCAAAATTTATATTTTGGTGTGTTAAAAATTTTGAATTGGGGTTTAAGGGAAATTTATTATTTTTTCCAAAATCCGAATTGAAGAGTGTAAGACGAATATGTTTGGAAGATATTTAATGAATATTGTGATTTTTGTGTCTTAAATTGAAATTTTTATTTAGGATTGAGTTTAACAAAGATATTTTAAAATAAATTTTACTAATTTTTTGTAAAGAGCTTATTTTAAAAAGCACAAAATAAAGCCAATCCTAAATAAAAATTTCAATTTAAGACACAAAAATCACAATATTCATTAAATATCTTCCAAACATATTCGTCTTACACTCTTCAATTCGGATTTTGGAAAAAATAATAAATTTCCCTTAAACCACAATTAAAACTCATACCAAGTTGAAGATCGATCAGCGAGGAACCAAAATAACAACAGGCGCAACACCTAACATAGGATAATCTTATTTCCAAGTTTTAGGAATTGTAAGCCTTAACGAGTCTCGATTTATTATCATCCATTCGCAACCAAAGGAAAAAAAAAAAAAACAAATCTGCAAAATAGTTCATTACAAAACACAGACTAGATCTGTCTACAGGCTAGATCAAATCTAAGACCACAATTTTAAACAGAAGGAATCAAGAAGTTTTTTTTCCAAGTGCACTTAAATATTATTTTCAAAAATCACGTAAGCAACAAATTTTGATAAAAAAAATCAATTAGTATTTTTGTTTTTTTTTTAATTGTAAAGATCTTGTTTTTTTTAAAACTTGAGTTAAATCGAAAGTAACCAAACCAAGAAGTGTTGGTAAGAAAAAAGGTAAAAATATAAAAAGGTGGTTAATTAAAAAAATAAAAAAAAAAAAAAAAAAAACAACAAACCTCCATCGGCCTGTAGCACTTGTATAAAAATATCAATTTGAGAAGAAGGAAATAATTCAAGTTGTATGACTGTTTCAAAAGATTTTCTTATCGAGTTTGCTATTTCTTGCGAAATTTTATTTCTTTTGGAAGTTTTTTTTCTTCTAGTCATGCTGAATGTTGCAACAGAATATTCGACATTGATAATTGCCTTGTCGTGTAATTTTTTTCTTCTTTGGGTAATCTCTCTGGGACCATAAACCGCAACAAGAACCCTTGTAAATCCTTGTTCAAACAATGCAGATCCATCGGCTCTTTTTAACACCCCTAATTTACATTGTATTTTTCGAAGTTCATTTACCCTTCTTCCATCAATTCTTAATCCTTCTTGGTTAACATATTCCATTTTTAATAATGAGAATTGTACAAAAAATGAATCCCAATCCTTTTTATCATAGCCAAAGTCCTGAAGAATAGTCTGAAATAACTTTGAACTTGTTAGACTTCTAATAAATAGTAATTATGGTTAAATTTTTGAATTAGTTTATATAATTATTTAAGGAGGTATAAACAATAAAGTCCAAAAATTCACACTTTTGAACAATCTCAAAAGAAGGATTCCAGAAAACAACACTTTTTACTTTGGGAGTGTCTGGTTTGTGTTTCGCTTCGGAAAGTACTTCATTCATTAGATCTTTTAAATATAATTTTTTCAAACTAAAAATTTAATTTCCCAATTGAATAACATGTAGATTAGTTATATAAACCATTTGGGGAATGTTAAATGGTTTTCCTTATTTCCTTATCTCAACATTCTATTGTGACATTTTGTTGGGGTTTGAAAAAAACTCTAATTAATCCTTTTTAAACAATCACTCTTGAATTTGATGAGAAAAAACAAACAAGACAACTTTAAGATTTAATTGTAAATGAAAAAAAATAGGTTACAGTGTTGAATTTTGGTAATAAGACTCTCATTTTAATTGAACTTACTCTAAAATTTAAAAGATCAATATGTACTTTTATCAATAAAAAAAAAAAAAAACGATACGATAAACAATTTTCAGAACTTTCATTTTATATTCAACCTTCATGTGAAATATATTGAAAGTTTGAAATGTTGTTTTGAAACCCAAATTGGTTGCTTCAAGAAATTGATTTATCTGAAGAGAAGTAAAAATATCAAATTCATTTATTGATTGATATTTTCCACTAATTTTTATTGGTATTTGTTTCGAATACCAGAAAATAATGAAAACTAATGTTAATTCCTTAATTGATACTTATTGTTGATCTAAATGTTCAATCAACTCACCAATCAAACTGTCAACCAAATAGAAACAAATAGAAAATTATCTTTGGGATCTGAGATTTTGGTTTCATTTCTTTCTTTTTAGTTGATTTTTTCAAATTTAAATACTTTATGAGGTTCTTTGTGAAGATCCAAACATTATTATTTTTTGAATTTAAAATCCACTTTTTAAAAGACTACAATTATTTTATTATAAATTTAATAATTTGTATAAAGTGTTAAAAAGTTGAAAATCCTTAAAAAAAATTTATCCAAATTATTGAATAAATTATAAAATTGAATAATATAAAACTTTACAGAGAAAAAGAACCAAATTCAAACGATAGTAACTTGTTACAACAAATCTAATCTTATATTTTTTCATAAAGAATAAAAAATATTCAAAACTTGGATTTTTTAAGTGGAAATTGTAAATTTTAAAATAAACAGGAAAATACAAAACAAAAAATGAGTTTATTATTATTTTTTGTTAATTGAAAAATAAAAAAGAAGTAAAATAAAAAAAAAAAAAAAAGTTTGTAGATGCGCATTACTATACAAGTATATCCTTAGCAAACAAATGGTTACTTAAATATGAACTCCATAACCTGACATTTAAAATTTTTATGATTTTTTAAAACGGTTAAATGTGAAATAATATATGCCTCCATATGAACGCACATATATAACTGTTTGTATGCATATATTTCTGAAAAGGTAAAGATTAAATTAATCTTTTTTTTTAATAGCCAATCAACTCTAATTTTTACACCAATTTTAGTATCATTTTGGTTGACCACTGTTCTTTTTTTTAGGCGGTATATCTTCAATTACATTTTTTGTGCATAGATTACTTAACCCAGGATTAGAAATAATTTGTTTAAAGGGGGAAATGTTCAAAAAATATTATCTACATTAAATTCGAGTTTTTCACAAAAGTCCTTCGAAATTATTTCCCAATATTTGCCATTATTGACACCATAGGCCAATATTAAGGATTTTACCAATTTGACTTTTTTCCCCCGATTATTGAAATATAAATTTAAAGGGTTGCCATCATAATTTTTATTGATCAATTGATAATATTGCTTAACGATCCGTCTTTTTGATTAATTCCGAAGGTAATAGTAAACAAGATAAAATGAATTTTGATTTTCCTAAATAGAATAAATATTTTTCACAGAATTTTTGTTGTGGTTCATTTGCGAAATACACATTTAATCTGTCGACAAAGCGTTTATTAAACCAATACAGCAATATGTCATAAGAGATATTTTGTTGATAAATTTTTTCTAGTCTTTGTTTTAATTTTTCCTTTTCCTTTTCCCTTTCCTTTCCCCCTTCGTTGTTGTTGTTATTGTTATTGGAATTAAATTTATTAATTTCTATTAATATTGCCCATAATTCATTACAAAAATCAGGAGTCTCTTCGTCATTATAAATTAATGAAAGTAAACCCAATAATATTTCTAAAATAAATTCTGTAAATGTTCTTCTCGAGTTTGATAACAAATATTTTAATTGTGATTGGAAATTATTTGTTTCGTTTTCAGATGCATTAAAAACTGTACCAATTTTGTTTGCAAATTTCTTAGTATAAGGCGTTAAGAATTTTTGAGAGGCGCCACCAGAGATCGCCCATAAGATCCCTGTTAATAATTTAAAAACTTCCTTTCCAGATTCAACAACTGTCGAGTCAAGTCTTCTTAGTGAATTTTGTTTGTTGGTCTTTATTTTTAAATCCCGTTTTCTGAGTTTTGGATCTTCAAGGCTCAACCCTTTCAGCATTTTTTGATCAAATTCTTCTTCGACTTTTTTAAATTTTACTTTTTTTTTGATATTCTTGCTCTGATTTTGATTCTTATTCTTATTTTTGGTGTTATTTTTGGTTCCTTTTTCTTTTTTTGTTGTTTTTTTTGTTTTTTTTTTGATCTTGAGGTTTTTTCTATTTTTTTCGATTTTGTTTTTTAAAATTGAATTGTTTATTGATTTTTTTCTTTTTTTCTTTGTTGTTCTCGATCTCGATTTTATTACTGTTGGCTATCTGGATCTTACTACTGTTGGGATCATAACTGCTATCACCTTCATCGTCTTCGTCTGGCTCAAACTCTGGTACAAACCCAGATCTACTTTCAGATGAGTCCATTTCATAATTAGAATTTTGAAATTGCATTTGGAAATCTAATTGTGGTTGGAACGGATTAAAATTGCCAGAATTTTGATGTTTCAAGATTGCTTCCATTGAGATTTTTGCGCTCGGGGGTATAAAATTGATTTTTTGTTGTGTTTGTTCTTCGGGTAGTGGGATTGTAATTGGCTGCTTCCTTTGTTTTTTCAGAACAATCGGATTATTCTCGTAATAGTCATCCTCGTTGTTCATCTGATCAAGAATAATGCTTGAAATCGGATCACTGTTAAAGGTACTAAACGAAGATTCTAAAGATGGCACATGTCTTAAAGATCCAAGTTTTATGAGCCCTTCGACTGACGAGTTTAAATCAGTTTCGTTATTACTCGTGTTATTTGTTGAATTCAAATTGTTTTTGGCTTTGTGATTTTTCTGAATTTGAATTCTGGTTTGTTTCTTGTTGCTCTTGTGGTTGGAGTTCGTTGTTTGTAAAGTTTTTAAAACTGTAATCGTTTTCTGATTTTGAATCAAATTGTTGCTCTAAATCTTCTAAAAATAATGAGTCAAAATCGGGATCTAAAATTGGATCATATCTTGTATTGTTTCCAAAGTTCATTTCTTTTATTTCCGTATTGATTATTTCTGGTTTTCTTGTTTTTTTTTTTGTGTTTTCTTTACTTTGTTTTTTTTTTTAATGGTTTTAATTTGATTAAAATTAAAAGTGTTATTTTGGTTGTTTGATACAAAAAAAATTCAAAAAAAAATTCTGTATTGGCCAAATAAGTCTGTTATTTTTTTGATTTTTTTTAAACAATTAATTAAAAAGAAATATAAAAATGATTTAGATTTTTATTGGAAAATCACAAACAAAAAAATCTGAAATTTGAAACATTTGACTTTGAGTAGCTTTTCCTCTTTAGACAAGCTCCAAATGTTTTGTCAAGCTTTCAAAGTGTTGGAAAGTGTCGTGATAGATTACAAAGATACAAAGCTGTTAGAAAAGTCATCAGGCTTTTTTGTATGCGAAAACAAAGGTATAAACTAATTGAAGATCCCAAAAATGAAAAGAAAAATACATAGTTTCGTTGTATTTGAGAGTAGTTTTATAGTTTGGGTTGAAATGTTTTACAGAGTAGACTCCTTTTTTAGGGGTAACTGTAGGTACTTCTTTGAAATAATAACTCATTGTAAAAATATAGATTAGCGATTCTTAAATACAGATTATAAACTAATTCATTGAAATCATACACTCAACAACTCGTCTTGTAAAGTTGTTTCAACAATTAACTGATGTGGAGGTTTAATTTTGATAGTTTTTAACAAAAGATCTTGATTTTTTCATTTTTGTTTTGAAAAATAGTTTCATCTCTTGAGAGATCAATTTGAAATTGAAGAACACCCTTCTTTTTTTTTTTGGGTGTAAATCTCGATCCAGTCAATTAAGAGTTCTTACTTGGTTGAAATCTCTTTTGAAATTAAATATGCTGTAGTTATCAAGAAAAACATTAAATTATTTCTTTTTTCTCCTTTTAAAAACGAATAACTTAGCAAGAGAAATAATACTTTTCTTCTTAATAAGAAAACTCCTCAGCTTTTTAAAAAACTTATTAAAAAACAATATAAGCTTCAAAACCATACTATTTCATCAACAATTAATTCTAATTTAAGGATTTTCACAAATTCATCAATTTTCTTTACGCTGAATAAAAATGTATCATTGTGAATTGTCTTGATAATTTCTAATATTTGAACAAATGATAAGCACCAATAAGGCCGAAAATCCAAAGCCATTGGTAATTTAGAATAAAAAATAAGATACTTTTAATTGCTAAATTTATGGATCAAAATTTTCCTTCAGTTTTCCAAAAAAACATTGCAAGGATAATCTAAAATCATAAAAAGCATCAAATTCTAAAAGAGGGAAAATTAATAATTTAATTGAACTATCAGAATTAAAAAATTTGAAATGTACACTGATTTAAAAAACTCTTTTTTTTGGAATATTAAATGAAAAAAGTTGTTCCATTGATTTTGCAAATAAATAGTAGTTTGAATTGTTTTTTACAAATTAATATTCGTTCCCCACAATTAAAGGAGTAAGTTCATTTTTCAAATTTTGAGTGCCACCATTTATATGAAACTGAATTCTTCAAATCATTTCTTTGATCAAATACATTGATATTTTAATAAATATGGGAGTGGAATATATCCTTCTATAATATATTTTCATACCAACTAAAAAAATGGAAATCAAAAAATGAAAAAAATTGAGCTTGCAAAAATAAATACAAATCATTTATTACTTGATCTGATCTGTAACACCTGTAACAATTACTTATTCTCGATTTGATTTTATTTTTTAATTCTTCATGGAAATATTTTGGTTCTAAAATTTTTAAGTTTAACAAATTACTTTTTATTTCTCAAGAATTTCCAAAATGAATTAATTTCCTATTTTCATTTGATTCAACTAATTCTTGATAGAGTTCATCCAAGTAAATTAATTTTTTTAATTCTTCTTCGGAAATAAGGGGTTTATTGGACAAATTCATTTGATTTTATAATTATTTATTTTCCCTTAAGGGAGTAGCTACCTATAAGACATGATAAAAATTTGAGAGAGATGAGATAAGAACATTTTATTTTAGTGGCATGTGATCGTAGATTCTGTAAAAAATTTTTTTAAAAAAAATTATTTTGATATTTTTTTTTAGTAATGTTCAACAATAAAAAAAAAGAGATTATGTTGATAAAATAGTTTTATTATTATTATTATTTTATTATTAAAAATAAACTTAATTCGATTAATTTGGACACAGTTTAAACAGTTAAGAAGAATAACAAAAAACATGATTTACATCAATTTGGAAATTAATTTTAATTCAACAAACTATATCATTTTTTTGTGTTTTTTTGTTTTTGTTTTCATTTTCTTTTTTTCAGGTACTTAATCGGTTTAGTTAGATCTGAAAATTTTTTATCAATGGTTACTAGATGGTTACAGTTGAGTTTCTTCAAGTGATAAATCCACATACAACCGGTACATGGTATCTTATCATTTGATCGATTAACCATTGTTGGTGTAATTTTAACAAATCTACCAATATATTTTTTGTTCAAACTCTTTCATTTCAGCTCGTTTCATTTTTTTTGGAAACACTTGTTTTGATTTTTTGTTTTATATTGTTTTCTTATATTTGGATGAAAATGATTACTTAAAAAACCATTAATACTATGTTACTTAAATCTGGTTTTATATATGGTTTAGGAGAATATAGTAAATTGAGTTTTTGTTTCACTATTTATGATTTTAGATGTGTCCAAATTTTTTGGAATGGAGGTTTAGTTTTTTTTTTCTGGGAGAAGATAATTTCAGATTCTTAGAATAAAAAATGTACTCTATTTTGTGTGTTTTAAACTTTGATAACACCCTATAATCATATTCACTTCTCATATTCCACTAAACCCAACGTTTTTACAATCCCCTAAGAAGTAATAATTCTACTCTTAATTATTCTAATTTTGGAATTCTTGTAGCTATTTAAGTCCCATTTATGTTTCTTTTTATATTCTCTCAATTGTAATATTGTTGTTTTTTTTAAAACAAAATCCATTAATCCTACTAATGCCCACTAATAAAAATATTTCTAATTGCTTATCTTGTCAGGATTAAAAAAATCTCAAAAAAAATGATGAAAAAAATAAAATATGAAAAAATTAAATGCCACAATAGAATGTTGAGAGAAGAATAAAGATAAAGTCATTCAACATTCAAAACACTATTTTAAGGGTAATTCAACTCAACATTCTATTGTGGCAATTTCTTTGAGACTTTGAAAAAAAAATTTCAAAAATCTAATGAATGAAGTAAATTTAAATAATAAAACCAATGAGGTTTAACCAGAGTAAAAAATGTTATTTTCTGATCCTCTTCAGAATTGCACATCAAAGTGAAAAAATTTTTTCTTTTACCTGTGGCTACTCCCTTAAATTGAGGGAACTCAAATTAATTCTGAATTCTGATTAAATTTTTTTCTAAATTTTTTAAATTTCCCTAGCGTTGAGATCTTTTTGTAACTTTGTTTTTTTGATTCCAAGAATTTAACCCACTTGATTTTAATTTTTTGAAATATTATCCTTTGTTTTTTGATATTGTTTATATAAATATTTGAAACAAGAATTTTGAAAGTAAGATTTGTAAAAAACAAGTTTTTTTTGTAAAATAATAATAAAAATAGTAATGCGGTGAGATGGGAATTTCAAGGTAATCAATCAATTAAGAATTCATACTGAATTCAAAAGATAAAAGGATTAAAAAAAATCTTTGATAATAGGTTTTTTTTAATTATTTTTTTTTTTCATTTTTTTGATTTCAACAAATTTATCCCTGAAAAGGAGAATCTTGTGTTTTTGGTCTTCTAAACAGAAACGATTTGTACCAATTTATCTACCTCTATCTGGTCTATTTTTTTTGGTTTTACCGTTTGATTAATTTCACTTATTTTGTATAAACAAATTTCTAGATCCAAACCAAATTTAATAAAACTAAAAAATTTAATCCAAAACAAAAAATTGTTCAAAAAAATGGAAAAAATGAAAGATTCAACTCTGAATTACTTTGGGTTTTGGTTCTTTTTCACAAATATGACAGTGAATGATTTTTTTTTGGTTTCAAAGTAACTAATATCTATTGTGGCACTCAAAAAAATATTTTTCAGTAATGTTCACACAATTAAATTATTTTCAAAATAGTAAATGTACTTACTCTACTTAATTTAGAAAACTGAAATAAAAATTGATCGGGACAACATTAAAAGTGTCTCAAAGAAAAGATGAATTAAAAGGATAAATAGAAGATTCTTATTACTACAATTAAATAAAAAAAAAAAAAAATTCAGTTATTTTTACTTTAGCCGGAAAAAATTTTAAAGGAATAACATAGATTATCCAAGATGTACTTCCTAAAAATGATAAAAAATTCGGGTTTTTTATTGATCTTTCCCCAATGCACATACAAAAAAAAAAAAATTAAAGAAAAAATAATAAATGTTTATAAGAAACAAAAAAAAGAATTTGTGGTAACAGTAAAAAATGTGATAAAGGGGCGAAATTACCAATAACCTATTAGAAAGATAAACTGTTTGTAATAAAAAAAAAATTGAATTCATTTTTTTAGGCCTTTTTGGAAACATAAAGATTTATTGGTCTGTTAAAAAACAAAAGTTGTTGAATTTGGAATTCAAAGATCCCTAAATAACTAAATTTGAAAATTTTACAACGGGGAAAGTTCAAAATTATCTAAAAATTATATAACAGCTGAATAACAATTTAAAAAACAATACAAATATTGAAAGATGTTAAGCTTGGTAATAATTTGAAAATTTTGAACTTTTTCTAATTATTTATTTCGATATTTTTTTATAATTCAAGCAAAAATAAAAAATAAAAATGTTTTATAAATATGGAAGTAAAAATATAGATATCATTTTATTTCTATCATTTTCTGTAGAAAAGGGTCAAAAGGTTTTTTTTTTTAATTTGAGTAATAAAGAGAAAAATATAGGGAAAATTATTAAATTTCAAATTTGGTCAAAAATTTCAAAATTGGTCAAGGATTATCATTTTTTTTTCAAAAAAGTCAATGCCATTTAAATATATTGACCGTAGGTATTTAAAAGCATCTTACAGGTAGGTTAATGTATTTTTAAAGGTATGTTAGGGTAGGGTGAGAGTATGCCTACTGAGTAGGTTTTTTGGTGTTTAGAAATTGGTATACTAGAAAATTTTGGTAAGGATTTTGAACAATAAATTATTAACTGACCAATTAAACTTTGGTCACTTGTTTTTAAGGGGAAAAAAAATTTCCACTTAACTTTAGGTGGTTAAAAAATTGGGTCTCAAACAAATTTTTTAAAAATATTTATTACAGTCAGTTTTCCTTTTTAAGGCAGCCAAACTTTTAACGAAATTTAAGGCACAAAAAAATCTCACAATTAAGGCACAAAATTTCGAATTTTTTTTTGTCAAAATTTATTTTCTAGAATTTGAATTTTGTGCTTTAATTTGAGATTTTTTTTTGATCTTATAATTTCGTTGAAAGTTTGTGCCTTAAAAATGAAACGAACTGCCTATTGATGATTTCAAAATTTTGGATTTTCTACAATTTAGTAATAAAAATACTACCAATAACAAAATTACTTTTTTTTCCTCTATTACAAGATCAAAAAAAACTAAAAATTTTCATATCAATGTTAATAATCAAGAAACTCTTCAAAAAAAGTGAAAATGTTCAATTTGACCAATTTTGAAATTTGACCGAATTTGAAATTTAATAATATACCAAAAAATAAAATATATCTTCGGTTTCTCTCTTAAATTAAAAAAAAAAACTAACCACACCTGTGATATTAAAAAAAATTAAAAAAAATATGTATATATCAGAATTTGATAAAAAAAGATAAAATTCTGATATTATTAATAAAAAAAATTTCATCGCATTCTTCTTATCACAAAAAATGAGAAAAAAAAATTGATTCTCAAAGAACTTTTTAGAAAATAATATTTTCCAAGTCAGCAAAAGGAAATAAAATTGCTTTCAGTTTCTATAGTTTTTTAAAAAAATCTTTAGAGTCAGTCATGATGGAGAAAAAAAATTTTCTGAAATGGAAAAAAAAATTTTTTTTGATTAATTTTATTGACTTCACCTAATACCAATCAAAAAACCAACCAACCTTTGATGTACAATCTGATCTCCCCAAAAATCAACAACTAAAGTGAGGGACATTTTTAGAAAAAAGAGCCAAAAAAGTGACACTCAATTTCCAATTAGAGATATGGTTAGGGCGTATACAATTTTTGAAAACAGTTATGTCAGTTTTGAGGTGATACTCTTTGGCCCTTTTGAGATCTCGGTGATTTTTTTTTTCTTTTTTCATTTTGGAAATGAGTTATTTTTATCTCAAGGAATATTACATAATTCATACTTGGTCAAATTTATAGGTTTTTCTAAATAGAAAGAAAAACCCGAATTAAATTGATTTCGCACTTCAAAAAAAGCAATTTGTTTTTGTATTAATAGAAAATGTACCCTTGTGAATATAAAATAGTACGAACTGATTTTTTTTTTAAATTTTGGATTTTTTTGAAATCGAGAGTGCTTTTGGAATTTTTTTGGTTTTTTGTATTGAATTATAGTCAAAGAGATATTATAATTATTTTTTTTTGTTTCAATCAGTTTCACTTTTTAAAACTTAAGCTTTTAACAGAAATTTAAGACACAAAAAAATCTCAAATTAAAGCACAAAATTTGAATTTTTTGTTTTTAATTTATTTTACCTAGAATTCCGAATTTTGTGCTTTTAATTTGAGATTTTTTGTATTGCCCTTAAATTTCGTTGAAAGTTTGTGCCTTAAGAAACTACTGTGTGGTGAATTTTTTCCAATGGGATACTCTCAAATTTTTTTTTTTTTTAATTGCAATGGCGAAATATGATAACCAAAAAAAAGGACTATTCCACAATACCCTTTTGGTCTCCAGGGAACCCCTTTGTGTATGGAGTATATATCACTGTAAATGTCCAGATACATAACTTTTAACTTTCTTGATATTTTTCTTTTTTTTTAATTTAGAGATTCACTTTTTATTTCTCTGTTTGTAAAAAAATCTGAAGATATATATGAAGGAAAGTGATTTTCTAAAGCTATGAATAAAGATATAAAAAATGTTTAAATATTCCACAGCTTAGTTCCACTTTTTTAAGGCCAAAAACCTTTTAGTGGAATTAAAGGCACAAAAAAAATCTTAAATAGGCACAAAATTTCGAATTTTTTTTTTTTACAATTTATTTACTAGAATCTGAATTTTGTGCTTTAATTTCGGGTTTTTTCTTGTACCTTAAATTTCGATGAATTTTGTTGTGGCAAAGTGTGTACTTTAAATAAAAGACTGGTAATAAGGAGTTCTAATATATAGTTTGTATTATCCATGAAACAAGCAAATAGCCCAATCATATTGAGAACTTACACTTATTATTTTTTATCATTACAAATAATGGATTAAAATCAAAGTTTTTTTTATATTCTTTCAACATACTGAATCAGCTAACAATTTTTTAAATTTTCTTTTTTATTTCAAAGAAAAAATAGTAACAACTTAAAAAATATTTTTTAAACTAGATATTATTCAACATTACCTATAACACTTTACTTTAAATAAATGCAGAAATCCAAAAAAAAAAAAAAAAAAAACATACATTAGCTTTTTCATAATTTTAAATATCACAAATTATCATAAAAGGTAGTTTTATGTTTTTAAGAGATATGAATAAGAATAAAAATAAACTCTTATAGAGTTTTAAAAAGGTATTATCATTATCTGTTAATTCTTTTAGATATGTCCCTACTACCAAAAAAAAAAAAGCTAACGAAATAGAAAACTGATCAAAATACTTGCATTACAAAATGAAAAAAAAAACAATGAAAAAATAAATAAAAACAAAAGAGATTTCATTTAACTTTTTCTTCAATTTTCCCCATTTTTTTTCCCTTTAAATCTATTGAACTCAAAGTTGAAATTATGTATATTTTTTTATATACAGTATCTTTGTTTTTAACTCATTTACTAGAAATATATATTCTAGAATTCTCAAAATTTTATTTTCACAAAAGGATTAAATTTGGTCTTCAAATTTTTTTTTTTTTATTCTTAAATAAGAAAAAGTTAAAAAAAAAAAGTTCCACTAAAAATATAAACTCTCTGGAAAAATATTCCTACATTTAATAACTTAACTTATTCTTTAATTTCAAAATTTTTCTCAACCCCACTTTTCCAAAAAAAAAAAAATAAAAGTTCACATGTAATTTCAAAAATATTTTCATTTCAAAAGTTGAGAATATTTTTATTTTTAAAAAAGCTCATCACAGTGTTTAATTGAATTAAGTTAAAAAGCTAGATTTGGAAAAAAGAATATTAATCAAGAAAATAATAGTACTTAGAGGTATAAAGGTTAAATTAAAATCCAAAAACTATAAATTTGAAATTCAAAGTTACTTAATTTATTCCAAGCCATTTTTTAAAAAAGTAATTATTTTGTGTTTTTATGAGATTATCATGATTAAAAATTCTTTTTTTAAAATGTTTAAAATTAACTAAAACTTAATAAGTAGGGTTATTACTTTCACGTTTGTACTCTTTGCATATTGATTTCACAAAATTTTTTGATTTTTTTACTACTATTCTCAATAACTCACTTTTGATGTTGTGGGAAAAAAAGTGAGAACTGGAAAAAAAAAGTTCAACACAGTTTTGGTAATTGGGAACATTACATAAAAACGAAAAGTAAGATCAATGAAAAAAAAAGCAATAAATAAATAAATAAAAGACAAAATGAAGGATTCTCCCATACCGGTTTTTTTAAAATACTATCTTTTAGGTATGGGCTTTTCTTTTGATTGATCAGTGTATAAAGGTTTAAAAAAAATCTGACTATTTTTGAAGAGATCTCCAAAACCACATCAATATTTTGGATAAATAAAGTGGATTTAAATTGTATTTGTTGGTTTTGATTGAAAATAATATAACGGGTTGTTATTTAAGGATTAATTGGTTTTCTTCTTTTTTATTGATTTTATTTTTGAATTTTTCAGTACTGTTCCTTATTAAAAACCAGAGTATTGAACTTTTTTTTCAAGTTTCTCTTTTTTTCCCCACAACAGTTAATAAAATTAAACACAATGAATTTTTATTTTCTAAACAGAGATAGAGGGTTCAAAACTAAAAGAAAAAAGTGATAATTGACCCTTATATCTATCTCATGTGAGAGAGTGTTTTTGTAAGCTTAAAATATTTTTTAATAATTTGTTAGCTATCAACAAAAAATTTTCCTTAATCGTTCAAAATATAATTAGAGGAAATTTCTCACCCTTATACTAATTTTAATGAATACAAAGCCAAATTAAAAGTCACACTATTGAACTTTTCTACATTGGGATTTGTGTCTAGAATTATGAAGAAAACAAGTAGTAAGGGAAATAAGTTCTTACTGAACGAAAAAGGTAATTGTGAATCATTTTTTTTCAATTTTTAAATAGTCAAATATTTTTCTCTTTTTCAAATGGAAACATCAGGGTATTTAACAGAAGAGATCAAAGAAATAATCAAACAACAAGTCACCAGATGAAGGAAACGGAAAAAACTCCACAACCAATCTGAAACAATAAGAAATTTGTATAAAGACACCCAAAATGACACCCCAAAATATCAAAAATATAGAAACAAAACCTAAAAAAAAAAAAAAAAATCAAAGAGATCACTGAAACAACAGAAAAGGAGAGAAGAAAGAGTTTATTCGGGGACTACACACACAACTAAACCTTGACTTCACTCAAATTATTACAAAGAAATCAAAAAAGATATCAAAAAGCACACGAAAAAAGACGTGATGAGAATTTATGAGGAAAAGAGGAATCATTTTTGGAATACGTAGTAACAAACGAAACTCCACGATCAAATGTCTTCAATACCTTGGTACTGTGAATCTCAAAACAATTAAACCTTCTTTTTTTTTAATGATTTTCCAAAATTAGGATCTTTGAAAAGAAGGCACAGACTCTCTCGAAAGATTTCACAAAAAGTTATGGAAAATGCTCATTTATCATTTCGAACCACAAAGCAAACGGTTTTTATGTTACATTGGATCGGCTAAAATAATATTTTTATTCAAAACAGTTATACACCCTGGGAGAGCGGTTGGAAACTGTTCAATCAATCTTAAGTGAAGTGAAACTTGGTGAAGAAACAAGAACCATTTTAGAGAATTTTGGTCAAATGTTTTGCACTATGGTCATGGATCATAATCGCACTTGAAGATAGACCTACACTTACCGAATCAAATGACGAAAGCCATCTTATTCTCCAAAGGGGGTTTACGAATAAAAGGATATTTTGGCACAAGAACAAAAAAATTTTAAATTAAAAAGGAAAAAAAGCATACACTTGGGATTTATTTCCTTCTTCTTTTTGTCTTTTTGTCTTTTTCTTTTTTTTTTTTTTTCTTTTTTCTTTTCTTTTTTGTTTTTGTTTTTGTGAATTATTACCTTTTTTAATCCGATCTTTAAAAAATTTGTTTTACTCCCCTCTTTAAATATAAAAACTAACCATATTTTTAAAAAACTCTTTATCATTTTTTCAAAGTTTTTTTTTTATTTTTTCATTTATGACAGAAACAAATCAAAAGAATGAGAAGAAATTAATGAATAATTTAACTTAAAAAACACCTTTTTATAATTTATTTACCAAAAAACTATTCTTAAAAAATACATTTTTAGTTCCAACATAGAGACGAATTACAAACAAATGGATTAACTGGCTTTTTCAAAATAGCAAAAGTTTCTGAATATAGGATTAGTGTCAAACTAGATTCGTCTCAAAATAAGAACGGTTGTAGTGAAAGGAGATTGTATGAGTTATTTCTCTTTCCAATAACATTAAAAAAATCTCTGTTAAATAGTATTGAACTTTTAATTATTTGATTAACCGTTTTTGGAAAAAAAGTTCAACACGGTTTTTTTTAATTGGGAAACCTTAATAAAAACCCTGAAAATTCAAAGTAATATCAATAAAAAGAAACCAATTAACTTCAAATAATAACCCGTTATATTATTTTTTCAATCAACCTAACAAATACAATTTAAATCTACCTGATTTATCCAAATTGTGGATGTGGTTTTGGAGAGAATCATAAAAAATAGTCAATTTTTTTTTGAAAAAAAATTTTTTTTAATAATTGATCAATCAAAGGAAAGCTTCCCCTTACCTAAAAAGATGAGTATTTAAAAAACTGTTATTGTGGCGGAGATCCTTCATTTTTGTCTTTATTTATTTTTTATTATTTTTTTTCTTTGATCTTACTTTTAATTTTCAGTAATGTTTATGTTCCTAATTCAAAACCATGTTGAGGAACTTTTTTCTTTCCACAATAGCTAATAACATCAGATCTCCTAAAAGCAAAATTGTAATTTATAGAAATTTTTTTTTTTTAAGGGATCATTCTTTTTTATAGTAAAAAAGGTAAAAAATATGAAAAATTGTTATATTTCTGATATTTTTTGACTTTTCAAATTTTTACTAAGGTGCCAAGTGTCCAAAAGTAATAGATCAACTAAGGAAGCCATAAAAAAAATTTTTTTTTGTGAAGAGATCAAAATTTTTTTTTTTCAATTTTTTGATGAAAAAGAGAAGTATTTACTTCACATTTTTTAATACTGTTTTAATTTTTTTTTTTATATGTTTATAAACTTTTTCATCATTACTCTTTTACAATAAATGTTCTTTATTGTATTCAATATTATTATAAAGATTTTTTTTACTCTTTAGTATATAAATTATATATTTGTAAAATAAAAAAACTCTTTTTGATAAACTATTGAAAAATAATTTGCTATTTTCAAAAAGATGGATAGTTATAAACTATGCAAGTTTTTCAAGTCATTTAAAAAAAAATTTCTCTTGAAATAGTGTTTTTTTTTTTATTATCTGAAATTTGATTTTTCAAAAAAAATTTTCTTCAACATATTTTGGTTATTATTTATTTTATCATAAAAAAAGAAATCAATATTTTTTCTGACAAAAACAGAATTATATTTTAATTCAGATACTTTCAAATAAGAATAAACTGTTTGATAAACGAATTTTTCAAAATTGAAAAATTTTTTTTATTGTTTTTTTTCATATTTTGAAAACGAGAAAATAAATTTTTTTTCAAAACTTTAAAGAATAAAAAAATATTACTTATTAGATGTCAATTTAATTGAAAAAACTATTATTTAAACTTCGATCAATTATAACCTAATTAAATTTTTATTTCTGAATATGAATTTAATTTGTTGAGACCTCAATTGAAATATAAATCAGTATAAATATAAACAATATAAAAAAATTTTTTTTTTCAAAAACATTTTCTTTAAAAAAATATAACTAAAAATATTTTCACACATTTACAAGAATTAACTTAATTATTAATAAAATCAAAAGAGTTAAAAATTTTTTTTGAAAAGGAAATTTAAGTAACAAAGGACACTTTCAGAGTGTAATTCACACTTGATCATCAATAAAAAAAAGTTATTTTTTTTTCTTTTTTTTTCATTTTTTAAAAAAAAAAATGTGAAATTTTGATATCAAAAAAATATACTTTACAAATTTATAATTTTCATAATGGGGTTAATTCGCCCAATACATAATATAAAACATCAATTAAAATAAAAAATAATATTTTTTAAATCCCAACATGGAGATTTTATTGTCGTTTTTTTAAAAATATTCATCTCTAATTAATTTTCTATAATTAAAAGCTAGAAACTTGAGATTAGAGTATTATTTTTTTCCCCCCAATTAATAATAAGAACTTCCAAGTAAGTAGTTTTTTTTTTTAAATTTATTAATTTCAATATTTACTCAATAATTATTATTAATAAAAACTAAACTAAAATTCAAAAATTTTTTCCACACACAGCTAAAACATGCTCCCAAACAATCACACAATAATACAATTTCATTGAAATGGAGATAATTTTGTTTTTTGTAGAATATGAAAAATCATTTTTTTATCTTCTTTATTTGTTTTTTTTCATTTTATTGTTTTTGAAATACGTAATCTCCTTACGTTCGTTCAATATTTTTTTCGCGAAAAATTGATATTATGTTAAAGTCAAGTTGTTCCAAATAGGAAGAACTCAAAAATAAATTAATTTGGTAGTATCTAACCTTTGATAGATCAATAATCCTAATAGAATTTAAACAAATTTTACAAATTTAATTTTTTGTTTTTTGCTTCTCTCCAAAATTTTTTTAACACACCCATGATTTATTTGTGATTGATAATTATTTATTTATTGTTTTGTGAGTAATTTTAATTAATAAAAAAAAGTGTAAACATTTCAATTGGTGAATGGTTCTAATTTGGCATTTCTTTGGGAATTGATTAAATAAGATTTTTTTTGAACAAATTGAATTTTGGTGTGTTGAAAATTTTGAATTGGGGGTTCTATAAAAAACAGGAATAATTTAGGTTTTCTAGTAGTGACATAGGTTATATTTTCAAATTAGCTTTCTTAACATATAAAAATATTTTATTAAAGTAATCTTTTTTGAATTATTACATTTTTTTAAATAATTTATTTTTTATACAACTAAACTATTTTTTTTAAAAATTTTGACTCACTTTTTTATAATGTTAATGGGAATCTTTTTTAGGTTTATTACAGTATTATTAACAACCAAAAAAAATATTTTCAAATTTCTAGATCAGTATCATTTTTTTCTAATTTTGCATATTTTCGTTTTACTTTTTCATATTTTTTTGTTTTTCTTTTTTTTTTCTTTTGTTTTTCTTTTTCTTTTTCTTTTTTTTTTTTAAAAAGATCATGTGGAAAAAAAAAGAGATCCAATGAAAAGATCAATATTCACTAAGAAAATTTCGGCTATGTAATGTCTTTTAAAATGGATTTAATTATCCATAAAAAATCTATTTGTTCAACTTTTTTTCAGTGAAAGTTCGATAATAAAAATATCTGTAATGCTCATTTCAAAATTGTTAGCTCACTTTTTTTTTATCTTTTGGTTTTATTTTCTTTTAATTTTTTAATATATCAGGTTTTTATATATATTTAGAATGATTTAAAAGTGAATTACCAATCATATTTAGTTATTAATTGTTCTTAAATACTGAAGGATAAATTTTTTTTTTTTTCAATTTATCATTTTGTTTGAGTCAGCAATTTTTGAAAAAAGGGTTTAATTTAAATTTTGCGACAAATTTTGGGAATAAACATTTTTAAAACCATAAAGTCTTAATATTTTTTTGTTTTTATACTTTAGAATTTTATTTAAAGGTAGTATTTTTTCTTATAAATTCTATGTTTTTTTTTTTTTTTTTAATAACTTGAAGGAACATTCTTAATTGATGACGATCGACCTTTTTTAACGCAATATTAAGTGATTTTAGAGATAAATTTAAACAATGGAACAAATAATATGATTTACATTCAATAACCACATAGTTTAATTTAAAACTTCTATGTGGTAGTCACAAAACGTAACTCAAATTATAATAAAAGTTTAACTTTTTTTCTAATATTAATTCAGTATTTAATGTTTGATTTCAAATTATCATGCTATATAAAATTTAATGGAAGGTACATTAAAGAATTTATTTTATAAAAAAATTCAATCAATAAATCCGATTTATTACAAGAAAAAACAGAATTAAAATTGAAATGATAACTGGTCAAATATTAATATTATAACCAGATTTCTCATATTCTATCTTCCACTCATTATATAATTTCCATCTAAATAAAAATATCAATTTTAAAATTATGCTAAGTAACTTTTTAGAAAAGTTGATAAAATATTACATTTACCATTCTCATATAACGACTCAAAAGTAAAAAAAAAAAAAGAATATAAAATTGTTTTCTATTGAGAATTCTTATACTAAAAATACTTGATCAATTAATACATCATTTTATATGATTATTTCACATTTTATAGGTCCATAAATAAACTTTTTTTTCAGTCCAAGGGGCCCAGTTTTATTGAATAAATAGAACATAATTCTAGTGTGTTTAATTCATTATTATCCTCAAACTAAAATTTAATTAATAGATCAGTATCATTTTTTTTTTGTCATCTAACTTTTCACTTTATTTTTTTTTTTATTTTTTTAAAAAATTAAAATTGATTTGACCAAAAATATGTTTGTAACTCCCCAATTAACATTTAAAAAAATGAGGGTTTGTATGTTATTTTTGAAAAATTCGTATATTTAGAAGTAAAAATCTTATTGTCAACAATTTTTAATTTCCTAAATAAATTGAGGGTTTCCATTCAATGAAAAGCCTTAAGAAATTTTTTTCAACATTTTTTTTTTTTATTTTTTTTTTGATTTTATCAATGAATCCTCTGATATTCTTATATATTAATATTTTAATTTGTTCAACGAAAAAAAGTACCATTTTAGAACATATATTTAATGCAATTAACCACTCATGAAAATGAAACAATTCCAAAGTTTTGTGATTAGACATATAAATCATGATTTATTATCCGAAAAATTTTTTACTCAAAATAAAAGCTCATTTTACCTTCTTTTTCAAACTTTTTCCTTTAAAAACTTGAACTTTGTTTACAAACAACTAATTTATTTATTACTCATTGCTTCTAAGTTTCATTTGAAAAAATACTAAGTTTGATTTTTGTAAGAAAAAATATTGGAATAAAAGAAAAAAATTGCTGTTAATTTTTTGATGAAAAATTTCTTCTATTATTATAATTTAAGAGATCTTTTTTTTGCAGATCCAATAAATTTGAGACAAATTTCACTTTCAGGTTTATACAATAATCACAAAAGAAATTTTTGATATTTAGGATTCTCATTAAATAGACGACTTGTATTCATGAGAATAATCCGAAAAAAAATTTTTTACTTCATTTTCAGTCTTTTTTTTTCCCTTACATCATATAGAGCTTTAAGAGAAAAAATTAGATTGTAATTTGTGATCTCCTTATTGGTCTTTAAGTTGGTATATTTTTGGGTGAACAAGAAACCTAAAAATAAAAAGTTGGATTTCCCAAAAGAAAAAAAAAAAATCATCAACTTAACACATTTTTTCCCAGTTATTCTTCTTTTATAGTAAATATTTACAGTTCTTCCCACTTCTGTGAAATAGTCTTTTTTTAATACTTTTCACTATATCCAAAAAAATTTTTTTTAAAAGGCAAACTATTGATAGAGCTAATTTTTTTTTTGGTTTTTGTGAAATCAAATTTAATAAAAAAATTCAATCAAATGCTCAAAATCATTTTTTTCAAAAACACGCCAAGAATAATTTTTTTTTTTCTTCTTTGTTTTTTGTAAATAAAATCCCAAATGTCAGAACTATTGAAATTTAAATCAATTACAGATTCACTTAATTCTGTTTTTTCCAACAAGCAAAAAGAGCTGAAACAATTCCCTCTATGTGTAAAAAATTTGATCTCCAAAGGAGAGAATTTATATTCAGCGCTGTGTTCCCCTGGCGATCTCGGTGAGCTGCTAAAGATTACTTAAAGCGATGACCTGTTAAGCACCCCGGAGACAATTCCGGTAACAAGGTCCTGTCTACACCCACTGTTTTCAGAGGAATTTTGAGGCCTGCATCTCGTGTTTCCTACTCGACTCGATAAAAAGAAAGTAACTCTAAACAATTGCCATCTGCCTCAAATTGATTGACTGAGCCACGCGAGGCTGCGCTTTTATTTCCACAAGGCCACAGCCTTAATCCAATCAAAAATAAGCTCAGTTTTCATTCCATTTTAAGAAAGCTTTTATTGTTTTAATTGATTGTACTGATTATTCAAGCAACCAACACTTTGTTTTATGTGTGATCAATTTTTTAAAACCGCTCTTTGACTGAAAAAAAAATTCGGTGGCTTTTGGTCTTCAAAAGCATATTTGTTTGAAGCACGAAAGCTCAATTTATTGCTCTTGAATTTGCTGCAAAGAGAAAATTTCAGACTCAAAAAGAGGTTTTTGAAAAGAAAGTGTGAGGGTACTTTTGTCCAGTGAACACACAATACCAGCCAATGATTTTATGAAATACTCTCAGAAATTACCCAGAATTTTGTTAAAAGAGAGAGAGGGAAGAAATTGAAGCTTGAAAATATTGGCCGCCGAGATTCGAACAGAACTCCCAAAGAAAGTAACAGAATCATGGATTTTACTTACAGTCACTTAAACGCTTTTCTTTTATAAGATGCTTGTAATTGTTTTTTTTTTATTTTTTGTTTTTCTTTTTCGCTTTTTTATTTTTTTTTTTTTTTTTTTTTCTTTTTTCTTTTTTCTTTTTTTCTTTTTTCCTTGAGCAGATTAAAAAATTAAAGGTTCAACCTGATAATAAAATATCTTTTAATATTGGTTTTTCCTCTTTTTTTTTATTATTCGAATTTTGTTTTCAAAGTTCTTTAAAATAATTTGCTTCAGTGCTATTGTTAAAAAATCAAGTAGAATTGGTTAAAAGTGTGATACAAATTAAAAACCGTGTTTCTTTTATAGGAAAGTATACGTCAAATGATCAAAAAAAAGCCGACAATATCAGTAAATCTGGTCATGATTTCTCAAAAGTTCTACTATTAAAAAATTTTAAAAATAAAAGGATCAAATTGGCAGAAATTTATCTCAAAAAAAGCGTAAATTTTAGTAAATATTTTTATAAAGAAACACAAATTTTAACTTAAAAATACTGGAAGAAATTATACAAATTTCAAAACAAAAATCAAGTTCATAATTTAACTTTTTTTTTCAAAACTTTGATGAATTAAGCCTTCAAAATTAGGTTATTGGGTATACATCAATAATGAATTAGATGTTTATCTGAATAAGAATAAAAAAAAAGTACTTTTCATTTGAAACATTGGTTTATGAAACAGAACCAGAGTTTTTGTTGGCACTTCTCTATTTGAACAAAAAAATCACACCAGGCAAATTAAGGAGGGGTTATTAATGAATTCTGTAATCACAACATAAATAATAACTATTATTCTTTTGGTTTAAGTAGATTAGGATTTGGTATTGAAGAAATTAAAAAATAATTGTTATTTGTTTTTTAGGAAAAATATAGTTTTTTTTTTTTTTTTTTTTTTTGTTTTTATTATATTGTTTACTTTTTAAAATCCTCTGATTACTTGAGAACTTAAAATACTATAAAGAATACAGTTTTTTCTGACTGGTTTTGATTTCCACTGAGTGGTGGCTTAAAATGTTACTAATTAGTCAAAAATTCAATAATATGAAAAACAAACATTTAATAAGCCAACGTGATTTGTCAAATCTTTACATAAGAATAACATATATATATATATATATATATATATATATAAAATAAAACTCTTTTCAAACAAAATCGCACACCTATCAAATCATCAATACTCTTAGAATTTGATGTTA